>JAMWFC010000012.1:33830-695829 GCA_027475525.1 Macrolepiota albuminosa
CCGAGTATCCGTAGATCAAGTCCGCATCGTAAGGGCGTCGCTTTCCCGGAAAGCCCCCGATTCAGCGGAACCTGACAGTTTCAGACAGAGTTCTTCCCCTTGGACCCTGCTAAGGTGGCAGCCCTCACTCTCCGAGATCCTCATCGATATGGGCAGGGGAAGCGGACCCTAGATGAGTACATCGACTTCTTCAGAGCTCTTGCTGAACAGGCCTGTTATCTGGATGGTCTTCAGCTCTGTCTCACCTTCCGAGATGGCCTCCTTCCCTCTCTCATGGATCGGATCGACAGCATGGCTGAGGGACAACCTGATGACACAAGTATCGAGACCTGGTATCAGGTAGCACGTGATCAGTGGCAGCTCATGAAGTTACGACGTTGTCACGAGCCACACCTACGCCACCCCGACCCCCCAGTAAGTCCTACCTGGAACCCCTCCTTTGGACCCAACCCCCCAGCACGTCCCCGGAGCACTTCAGAACAAGACCGACTAGATCCGATGCCACCCCGACTAAGACCGACCCGGCCCAACCTGATGCTCAACCCCCGGATAAGGCCCGAAGTCCCGCCAACGCACCACGTGCCCCAGACGCCGTCCCAAACCTTGATCGATCATGCTGGGGGCCGCCCCCACTTGACGCTGCCCTCCTGGCGCCACTCCCGAACCCGGGCAATACACCGCAACCCATCCACGCCCCCCGGGACCACGCGACCGTAGAGGACTGATACCCAAACAATACACTGCACGGGATGCACCACATGGAGGGAGGGTACGGACCTTGCCCAGGTGGCCCGGTGATGAGCTCCCATTATAGATGACCACGGATAGCGCCAACACAAGCACCTCACATTGGCACACTGGGACCACCAGGAGCGGCACGTCTTAGCGCTTCAGGGGCTAATTTTTGCATATTTTTATGTTAATAACTTGCAGCTGGAGCCTCTAATTACTCCAGGACCACTCTTTATGGCACCATCTATTCTTAGCACTCCTCTTGACACCTTGCCGCACCTTGCCACTCACCCTTCAGGGCCGTACATGGACACAGACACTTGGCACCCATGATGCTCTTAGCCGGTGGCAGCAGGAATGATGAAGTATTTTATGACAGACAGCTTGGAGTTTCACCTTAGCACCTGACGTCGCTTAGCTTCTTGCCGACTCAGACCGACAGCATGATTGTGGACCTTTTTCACCATATAGTTTAATTCAGGGCATTTACTTACATATAAATACTTACTTTTTGTTAGTAGTACACAATCAATTTGGCAGTAGGGATTGTATCCCAACATTTTGGTCACCCTACGCAACAGACTACCTTTTGTTGACCGTGTCGGCAAGGGGACTCTGCTTTAGTTCTCTCTCACCCTTTCTGTCTGCAATCTCTTAGTGCCTTGCAACTACGGCAAGGCATTTGTGCTTAGATCTGCTAAGCAATCTCGTCATTTTATCATCTCTTTTAGGTGCTAACACTTAGCGCCTCTTAGTGACCCCTTTACAGTGTCTCTTAGCGCCTTTCCTTGGCGACTCTCTCTCGCGCTCCTTAGCGCCTTTCCTTGGCGACTCTCTCCCGCGCTCCTTAGCGCCTTTCCTTGGCGACTCTTTCCCGTGCCTCTTAGCACCTTTCATTGGTGATTTTTAGCATACTCTTGCCGCATTTTTGGGCCTTACATAAGCGCCAATCTCCCCTTTTCCTTACCACCAACCTCTTGCCTACTGTGCGTTCTCTGGGACCTGTCCAGAACTCTCTCCCATACTTAGCGTGCCCAAAAGCTATATTGACTAAGTAGCTGTACTAGTGATAGTGCACCTTAGCGCAATTTGGGCGTCATCACCGGAACTCACCCGGCACCTGGTACTTAACCCGCAGCTCGTAGTATATTACGGTAGTCTTGATATTGCCATAAACTCGTCTCTATACTCTCTTGTCTCTTTCGTACTTGCTTCAATCTATCTGTCTTACTCTCTCAAGTCTCTCGGCCCTCTAAAAGTCTCACTTCAATTCCAACTTAGTCTCCCGGTGTGATGACCACAACTCCTGCAATAGAAGTGATCTACCAACTGGGCTAAAAGGCCACAATGTCAAGCCTGGCTTGACATGTTGCAGGCACTATTTAAGCAGTATCCAGTGTCATGATGCTGTGGGTCATGACAGTGCCCTCTCTTTAAGCATCGAGCCCTCAAGATGCCTGTGAAAGTACCATCAGCCCCTTCTGACTGCCTGTCAGCTGCCCAACTGGGAAACACAGGGTCTGACTTGTGAAAGTACCGTCGGCCCCTTCTGACTGCCTGTCAGCTGCCCAACTGGGAAACACAAGGACTCTCAGTCTCTAGTCCAAGCTCCTGGCATTCTGCCTTGTTAAATAGTAGGCCCCCTGACCCCTGCCAGTAAGCCAATTGTTCAGAGAGACCCCAATGCAACAATTCTGGACCACCCAGAATCTGCCAACTCAGGGAGTTGAACGCTTGACCTTTTAGGCTTGACATTCTGTGATGACCACAACTCCTGCAATAGAAGTGATCTACCAACTGGGCTAAAAGGCCACAATGTCAAGCCTGGCTTGACATGTTGCAGGCACTATTTAAGCAGTATCCAGTGTCATGATGCTGTGGGTCATGACACTCGGTTCCAGTCTCAGTCTCCCGGTCTCAGTCTCTTTCTCTGATCGCCCCTCTGCCCTAGTAAGGCTCCACCCACTCCCGCCCCTTACTCCGGACTTAGCCCGGGATCCCGCTCTACCTCTTCTTACGAACTCCGGCGCTCCGTAGCCACCCCGCGCCCTATCCAAAACTCCGGAACTCACCCGGAGACTCTTCGTAGACTTCGAGTCCGCTTGCCCCTGGAGGCCCCCGTTGTCAGCGGAACCTGACAGACGTGAGCTCTACCGTGGAACCGCCCCTCGCTCCACCCCACAGGCATCTTTTTCTGCTCATCATCCCATCCAGCCCTCCCTTCCATTTCGCTCCACCCCCAGCTCAGATACCTGCGGCACGTCCTCTTCCTTTTGGAGTACCTATGGATGTTGATGCCTCTCGTCAACGTTCCTCCCTTCCCCTCCTCTGCCGTCGCTGTGGAAAGCCTGGTCACTTCGCTTGGTATTGTCCCCAGGGGTTAGAGGTGCGCTATCTCTCAGCTTTAGAGCAGGAGGAGCTCCTTCTCCAGCTCCTTGCTGCCCAAGACGTTCGAGGAAACCCCTCCCCAGATGTACAGACTGAAGCAGAACCCTTGGAGGAGTCCTTGGGTCCTGTGGAAGCTGTAGCAGAACCATTGGATGGGTCCTTTGGTTCTGCAGGGGAGGGTTTTCAATAGAGCGACGGATGAGTTGTACGCCTCTGCCGCCTGGTGCTAATCAGTTTACATGTCAATCAGTAGAGTCTTCTAATGTATCGCTCCCTGTTCCTGATTCTCTGACTGAAACTGTAAGCACCCCCTCCGATGTACAAAATACCCCCTTGGTCCAAGCCTCAGCTAAGACCTCCTCTCCTCCTTCCCCTGTCTGACGACCACGTGTTCCAGCTTGGGAACGACACCTTCCTCGTCGCTATGTTGTTGCCTCTACTCCCTCTCCCAACTCTCTGCATCTGAATGTGGAGATTGAGACAACTGACACTCAGCAGACTCGAAGCGTCATAGCTCTCTTGGACAGTGGCGCTACTGGACTCTTCCTAGACACCCATTATGTGGAACAACACCAGCTCACTACCCGTCCCCTCTCTCACCCTATTCCAGTCTATAACATTGACGGTACGCTCAATGAAGCTGGATCCATCCGCTCAGTGGTGGATTTAGTCCTTCATTATCAGACTCATTCTGAGCGTGCAGTCTTTGCAGTTACCAGCCTAGGAAAGCAAGACATGATACTTGGGTTCTCCTGGCTGCGTGATCACAATCCTGAGATTGACTGGGCCAAGGGTAAGGTGAGCATGAGCCGCTGCCCTCGACGGTGTTCCACATGTGCCAAGGAAGTTAGAGAGGAGTGCAGAGAGTCAGTCCGTGAGTGTGCTGCTATCCGGGCTTGCTGAGTTGGACACCTCCCCTTTGCAGACCTCAACCTACTGGATCCTCCTCCCTTGGCGTTCCCTTATAGAGAGGCCCTCTATGAGGATGTTTGAGGTGTAGTGAGTGAAGCCCAGATGGAAGATGGACGCGAGGGTGAATTTGGATGCGCTCCTGACCCAGAGTCTCCAGACGAGGCTATCGAGACAGGTGATAGGATTTATGCAACTACGTTACGACCTCCACCAACTGTAGCAGAGATCAGAGCTAGCCAAACTACCTTCCAGCGGCTAGCTCAGGCATTTGCTGCCAACTCTGCTCCTAAGTCATTCTGAGATGCGGTTCCTCATCACCTGCAAGACTTTGAGGATGTTTTCTCTAAGGCATCATTTGACTCCCTGCCAGAGTGTAAGCAGTGGGACCATGCAATTGAGCTTACACCCAATGCTGAGCCCTCTAGCTGCAAGGTCTACCCACTCTCTCCCAGAGAACAGGATGAGCTTGATGCCTTTTTGCAGGAGAATTTAGACTCTGGTTGCATCCGTCCCTCAAAGTCTCCGATGGCCTCTCCAGTCTTCTTCATTAAGAAGAAGGATGGATCTCTACGTCTGGTTCAGGACTACCGAGTCTTGAATGCGATGACTGTGAAGAATCGCTACCCCTTACCACTCATTTCAGAGCTTGTCAACAACCTCCGAGGTGCGCGCTACTTTACCAAGTTGGATGTCCGCTGAGGCTACAACAATGTGCGCATCAAAGAAGGAGATGAGTGGAAGGGAGCATTCCAAACAAATCGTGGACTCTTTGAACCTCTGGTAATGTTCTTTGGCCTCACTAATAGCCCTGCCACCTTCCAGACCATGATGAACGACATTTTCCAAGACCTCATAGCAGAAGGTGTTGTGTGCGTGTACCTTGACCTGCCACCTTCCAGACCATGATGAACGACATTTTCCAAGACCTCATAGCAGAAGGTGTTGTGTGCGTGTACCTTGACGATATTCTCATCTATACCAAGACTCTAGAGGAGCATCGTCAAATTACACGCATCGTACTGGAACGTCTGCTGAGGCTACAACAATGTGCGCATCAAAGAAGGAGATGAGTGGAAGGGAGCATTCCAAACAAATCGTGGACTCTTTGAACCTCTGGTAATGTTCTTTGGCCTCACTAATAGCCCTGCCACCTTCCAGACCATGATGAACGACATTTTCCAAGACCTCATAGCAGAAGGTGTTGTGTGCGTGTACCTTGACGATATTCTCATCTATACCAAGACTCTAGAGGAGCATCGTCAAATTACACGCATCGTACTGGAACGTCTTCACCAGCACCAGCTCTATCTTAAGCCAGAGAAGTGCGAGTTTGAGCAGACTAAGGTTGAATATCTTGGACTGATCATCTCTCATGGAATGGCTGAGATGGATCCAGTCAAGGTGGCTGGTGTAGCGGAGTGGCCGGAGCCTAAGAACAAGAAGGAGGTTCAGGCCTTCCTGGGTTTTACCAACTTCTACCGGAGGTTTATTCAGGATTTCTCACACCATGCCCGGCCCCTCTTTGATCTCACCACTAAGGACACTCCTTGGCACTGGGATGCAGCACAGCAGACAGCCTTTGATGCCCTCAACCCCTCTTTGATCTCACCACTAAGGACACTCCTTGGCACTGGGATGCAGCACAGCAGACAGCCTTTGATGCCCTCAAACACCTGTCCTTATATTCCCAGATAATGACTCTCCCTTCCGTGTCGAAGCTGATAGCTCGGATTTTGCTACTGGGGCCGTTCTCTCTCAACAGTCAAGGGAGGATGGTAAGTGGCATCCTGTGGCTTTCTACTCCAAGAGTCTCAATGCCGTGGAGCAAAATTATGAGATCCATGACAAGGAGATGCTAGCTATCATTCGGTCATTTGAGGAGTGGCGACATTTCCTTGAGGGTGCCAGGCATAAATTTGAGGTGTGGACTGATCACAAGAACTTAGAGTACTTTCGGATGGCCAAGAAACTTAACCGCCAACAGGCTCGATGGTCCTTGTATCTGGCCAACTTCGACTTCTCTCTGCATCACAAACCAGGACGGAGCATGGGTAAGCCAGATGCGCTTTCTAGGCAAGCAGACCATGGTTCAGGAGCTAGTGACAATGACAATATTGTACTTCTGAAGCCAGAACTATTTGCTATCCGTGCTCTAGAAGGTGTGGTTGGCCAGGGAGAAGAAGTGAGCATCCTTTGAGACATCCGACGAGGTAACCGGGAGGGTGCTCAAGAAGATCTGGTAGCTAAGGCTGCCATGGCCTTGCATGCTTGAGAGAAAACTGGAGTGAAGTCTGTCCGCACCGACGAGTGGTCTCTGGAGAATGGTCTTCTCACCTTCCGGGGACACATTTATGTTCCCAACCTGCCAGACCTCCAGAGGCAGATTGTGGAGCAGCATTATGACTCTCGAGTTGCAGGACATCCTGGCAGATGGAAGACACTGGAGCTGGTCTCGCGGAATTACTGGTGATAGGACCCTATACAAGCTAGGTGCATCAACGGCAGGCTCGGCACCGGCTCCGGAAACCTTGCCGCACTCGTTCCGAACTTAGCGCACGCGTTCTACCTATTTTAAGCCATTTCTGATGGCCGCGCACGGCAAGAAGCAGATCCAATCAGTGATAGCGCGCGCACGCGTTCTACCTATTTTAAGCCATTTCTGATGGCCGCGCACGGCAAGAAGCAGATCCAATCAGTGATAGCGCCGACGGCAGACAGAATGACAACTGACAGATGGCATCAGTCACTGACAACAGCGCTTAGCCAGAAGCTTGATGATCTATCAAAAACTGACGGACAGCTTGGCGTTTGACCTTGGCGTCTGACACTGCTTACCGTCTCGATTTGGCGCCCAACGTCGCTTAGGTGTTCTGACAGGCAGGAGGGTGATGGATTGATGGTTTAGCACTGCGATCTGCCGCCGGGTGGTGCCAAGGGTCCTCAAAGGACGGTAGGGATCTGAAACCGTTGGAGCTACCCCTATGAAATTTTCCAGTTTACCGCACTTTGGCGATGGTTGGTCACTGGCAACGGTGAACTCCTTGTAGTATATATATTACTTACCGACTTGTACATACACCATCAGACGAATAGACCAGAGTTTACTACTCCCCTTTCCTCAGTCTCCCTTACGCTCAAGAGCTCATTTACGCTACGGTCGGCAACGTCAAACTCATCGGCAGTTGCAGACGTTCGCCAATACTCGACATACTCGCGCCTTGCAACTACGGCAGGCACTATCGACGCTTAGACCTCGCTAAGCTTATCGGGCTCTTGCCGCTTACCTTTGCCGTGTTCACTTACCGCATTTTCCTTAGGCGCTTTACCTTAGCGCTTGACACTTGCCGACCCCGTTACCGACTTTTACCCTCTTTCACAGGCGCGTTCTCTGGGACCTGCCCGGGACTCCTCACCACACTTTTAGCGCGCCCAACGCACACTCTTGGTACGGTAACACTATAGTTACATTTGTTGCTGACCAAAACTTTGGGCGTCATCACTGGTGGCCTCAAATGTCACGGTATATTGGCTCTTACACCTCCACCTGTGATCTTTGCCTTCGGACTAAGCCTCGTCATCAGCCTCCTATGGGACAGCTTCATCCATTGCCTATCCCAGCTGAGCGTTGAAGTGTGGCCTCAGTAGACTTCATTGTTGAGTTACCTGATTCTCAGGGATATGATGCAATCATGGTGGTAGTGGATCTCTGTGGCAAGCGTGCTCATTTTATTCCAACACACACTACTTGCTCAGCCATGGGTGCAGCCAATCTGTACCGGAAGCATGTCTGGAAGCTCCATGGGTTGTCAGATGCTTATGTCTCAGACCGCGGACCTCAGTTTGTGGCAGAGTTTACTAGAGAACTGTATTGCCTCCTCCATGTCAAACTCCACACTTCCACAGCCTACCACCCCCAATCTGATGGCCAGACTGAGTGTGTCAACCAGGAGCTAGAACAGTATCTTCGGCTCTTCTGCAATGAACGACAGGATGACTGGGATGACCTATTACCAGAGGCAGAGTTCCAGTACAACAACCGTGTACATGCTGCCACCCAGATGTCTCCTTTCCTTCTAGATACTGGTCGACATCCTCGGATGGGATTTGAGCCTCGTGGATGACCTTCAGAGAATGAAGCTGTCAACGAGTTCATAGATCGGATGAAGGCAGCCCAGGAGGAAGCCAAGGCAGCTTTAGCTAAGGCAAAGGATGACATGGCCCGCTACTACGATGGTGGACAAACTCCAGCCCCCAAGTACAAGCCTGGAGATCGAGTCTACCTGGATGCCTCTGACATTGCTACCACCCAACCTTCTCAGAAGCTTTGTCGTCTAGGACCCTTTCCTATAGTACGGCAGGTAGGCCCACTTGCTTATCGACTCAAGCTGCCTAGTGGAATGAGTCGACTCCATCCAGTCTTCAATGTGGTGAAGCTTTCTCCAGCCCCAGAGGATCCAATTCCAGGTCGACATCCACAGCCACCTCCACCACCAGTTCTGGTAAACAACCAAGAAGAGTACGAAGTGGAACGGATCCTAGACAGCTGACTCTTTAGGAATAAACTTCAGTTCAAGGTCAAGTGGAAGGGCTACGGAATCGAGGACATCTTCTGGAAGCCACAAGAGAATGTCCATGCCCCTGCCTTAGTCTGGGAATTCTATCAACAGCATTCCAATGCTTCCCAGGCAATCAGAGGCCTCTATTCTCTTTCCAAGGTAGACCAGGCCATCCAGAACTACTTCTATCCACCAATGCTTCCCAGGCAATCAGAGGCCTCTATTCTCTTTCCAAGGTAGACCAGGCCATCCAGAACTACTTCTATCCAGCACGTCGAGACGCCGCGCTCTAGAGGGGGGGTGATGTCAGGGGACTCCTCATTTCTTCCTTTTCTCACTCCTTATCTCTTCACTCTCCTTCCATTCATTCTCTTATTTCTTCTGACATTATTTCATTTCACTGTTTCTATTCTTTCAACAATCTCTTCACTCTCCTTCCATTCATTCTCTTATTTCTTCTGACATTATTTCATTTCACTGTTTCTATTCTTTCAACATTATCTGTTAGTACTACTCTCAGCCCTTGAGATGCTCTGGTTCTTTAGCCACCATTCAGACAAGTGTGGGCCCACTCAGCACCGCTTCCAGACCGCTTATATAAGCCAGAGTTTGCCAGAGTTTGCCCCTTATTTGTACAAGTGTTTGTGTAGGCAATTTTTGAGTTTTTAAGGTTTTGTTGTACTGTACAGTTGTTTTTTGCCCCTTATTTGTACAAGTGTTTGTGTAGGCAATTTTTGAGTTTTTAAGGTTTTGTTGTACTGTACAGTTGTTTTCCACACTTCAGAGGCCCCAGAAGCATCCAACCTGGCATAGGGAATCCCTAGACTTGTTCTCTTTGGATCTCCCTCTGCCAGGTGAGTAGCTACCTTGATATTGTCAGTATATATTCTAATACACTTTGGATCTCCCTCTGCCAGCTGTGTGACTGAGCCACAGCCTCTAGAGGTTGCCCTTACACCTACCAACATTTGACATACTGGAGACTCTAGCAATCTTCTTAGACTCAGGACATCTCTGGCTTTGGTGCCCCACTACAGACTTTACTTATCAGTCTCATCCAACATTTATTAGTCCTTCAGCACACACTATTCATCAACTTCAAGGATTTAGAAGGCTCAGGACTCATAGTGCTAGTGCAATGGTGAGGAAATGACTTTGACCAAACTCTAATCAATTACAAAAGAGGTTAGCATTAGGTGCTGCCATTTAATGAGGCAGCTCAATTAGAAGTTTAAAAAAAGCAATGATGATGGTACAGAATATATTCAAGCCCAACATTTCAACCTATTAGAAAATGATACAATGTTTAGTGCTGACATTAGCGCTTGCAGTGTCTGTCAAAGATTTTCCAACCATATCCCAGAGTAGCCTGGCCAATCAGATTAACATTAAAAGTGAGCAGACTTGTACAATTTAAGTCAGTTTAGAGTTGCCATGGCCAATGGGCTATAATGCCGTTGGTCACCATTATCCATGTGCTGCCAGTCACTGTTGACAGGTCACTGTTAGCTGGTATCATGAGAAGTGCTAATTGGTAGCATTGTAGATGGACTTATTTTGAAAATACAGTAGCACATAGTATAAAAGATAGCTACTTCACATGTATATAGCAACAAATTGTAACCCATTGAGCACCCAGTTACACTCAGCATTCAAATTGCGCTAGCTTGACCTAACTTTGTCACTAAGTTGGATGCTAGCTTTGTCTTTATTGTCTTCATCATTTATAGTGCCACCTACAGGCACATTGCATTGTGCTATTCTTTCTCTTTTCAATATCTTTGCCTAAACCATGGCACTTACAGTTTGCTAGATAGCATTTGAGGCACTATCATCTAGCATGTCTTATTACATTTACTTGAGCATACCAGGACTCTGTCAGGACTCCTCACAACTACACATGCCAGGCACTAGAGATGGTGTTATATTGTATAATGTCCAGCGCACCCAATCACAGTTGGTGTCATCACTGATTCTAACCACTGGGTCACACAGTACTTTGGCAACCAGGTCATACTTGTATTGAGTCCTATTTCCCCAGCCTACTCATATTATGACATGCTTAGTCAGTAAGCCTAGACTCTCCCAAATCTGTCACATTGGGTAACCCTTTTTTTTCTGTCTGGACATGAGTATAGTGGTCACATTGCTTCATCAAGCTACATGCTAATTGGTTTCTCATTAATGGCCTGCACAACAAAGCCTTCCTAGTCAACACATGAGGGTAGTGGCATTGAAACAATCTAGGTGGTATCCAATGTGTTTTTCCACATAGGCATGGTTTGATCTCATGACCTCCCCACTTGCAAGAACATGTGCTCCTGCTTTGGGACCATGGTGGTGCCAGCTGAGCCACCATGGTCCGAGTGATGCTGATTATACCTAATACAGAATGCAATGCCCTTAAGCAGACTTAGTGCTCAACTACAAGTATTTATTGTGTTGGATGCTCTGAAGTTTGCTCTGAGGCTTGTGGTGATAATACATTTGCTTAAAAAACTGCCTCAATGTTTGGCCTTCTTAGAAAGAGTTACATGATGTGCAACAATTATCTAAGTAAAAAATTTTTAAAAAAAAAGTCTTATAATAAATATACAGGTGCATCTTGGCTTTATAATGATATATGGATAAACACTAAGAGGCCCACTACTTGTATCTACATAAAAAATAAACTTTAAATAAAGAATCAATAAACACAAATTAGATGATTATTATGATGAAAATAAAGGTGAAGAAAAGCATGGGTATAAGGAATTGCATAGTTTGCTGGAAAAACAGGCATGTTACATATCTGAAACAAGTTTGCTGAGACAATATGCAATTTACATGCTCAAATTAAACTGAAATCCTGCCAAAACAATGTCTGGTGGAAATCTGTTGCTATAGAACCTACTACTAAAATAGTGGAAATTATGTGATTTAAACAAAAACTCACTGATTAATAAATTAAATAAAATATTCAATCTGTTGGAGATGGATCATGGAAGTGCAATCACATGTGACCAGCACTGCTATTGCAGAGGGAAATATGAATTATGAAATAGTGGAACTGTACAGCTGAGAAGTTTTGTCTCAGATTCAGAACTAGTAACACCTCAGTCATTGACATACTTGATTAAGGTGAGCATGCACATATCATACTGCATATATACCAGTATTAACATACACAGTCCTTCTGTGTCTAACAGGTACTTGAACCGATAGAGTCATTGATATACCTGGCTGAGTCCTTCTGTATCTAACACAATTATTGGAGTAGTTCTTTGAATCCACTCCAATTTTCATATCTAGTACTTGGTATGGCTCCCATTTGTCTTTATAACTGCTTTGATTCTTCTAGGCATTCTTTCTATGAAGCATTGCCATACCTCTAATGATATTTGATTCCACTCTTTGACTACTTTCTTTTACAATCTATGCACTCTTTCAAAGTGTACCTTATATTCTAAAACTTTGTACTTGATGTAAACTCAGAAATGTTCAATAAAATTGAGATCAGAAGTTTGGGCAAGCCAGATTATCACAATTATGTCATTATCAGAAAACTACATTATGAAGCCAGATACAGCTATATATAATATGACTTTCTTCAATTTTTTGCTTAGGTAATTATTGTACACTATGTGAATCTTTTTAAAAAAGCCAAACATTGGGCAGTTTTAAGCAAGTGCACAAACAAGTTTGGGGTTGAATGTTAGAACTAGATGCTTTATAGATACCTGACAGAGTATAAGTAAGTTTATAATCCTCAGTTCAATATTTGATTGACTGTAGCTACCTGACAGAGTATAAGTAAGTTTATAATCTGTATGGCAGCATAAGTACACATTAGGTAGAGTTTATAACGGTGCATGCTTACCCTCAGTTCAATATTCGATTGACTGAGGGTATTTGTAGTATCACGTCCATATATATATGTTAAGGTAACAATGGAAGTCCATGATATGGCCAGTGTGATATTAGTGAAGGGTGAGAATATGTTGAGGTAACAATGGAAGAGGCCACGATGTCGCCAGTGTGATATGAGTGGAGGGTGATGAAGAAAGGGGTGAATGTATGGACGTAGGGGTCAATGGTGTGCTTTGAGTCTTGAAAGACTAACATTGAACAGCTTGTTCTGAGTTAAAGTTTTGGAGTTGTCAAAAGTTGAGTCAAGATCAGGATTAGTTAAGTTGCATGGTGTGTGCTAGTTAGAAGTTAATCAGCACAATATGGAGCAAGCACAGAAAAATCAAACACAAGACAGAGTTTATAGCAAGATTGAAACTACAATACATTAAGTCTAGCTATGAATTATATACAGTAGAAGTGGCAGCAGCATGTCTTAGTTGTTAGTTCTGGGACTCTATGGGTGGCAGTACAGTTGTCAATAGATGTGAGAGGACAATGTTTATATAGTTTGCCATTTTCTGAAAATTCTGTTAGAAGGATAAATTATGAAAAAAGACGGCTATTTACTTTTCAAGCCATATCCTGCCTTGACTCTACTACGAATTGGCTCATCCTAGAAGTGCTGTAGATCCCAATATCAGTAGTTTGATGGAGATTGAGCATATGACGTGACATCATGGTACTGGAAACTCTGTATCACAGTCAACTGGGAGAAAATCAGAGAACCAGAGAAACACCAACACATTTGCGAACGTAGAAAGCCCGCCGCGCATGAATGGCTACATACTGAATGTCAAAGCCAATTTAGGAGCATTTTAAAAATAACGGTACGCCACAGAGCTAGGAAATTGTAAATAAAAGCAAAGCATTCAAGGGGAAGAAAAATACATAAAACGTGAGTATATTCGACAGATTCGCAAGTGCCATGACACTGAGCATGGAGGTGAATTTCAAGTCAACGCATGTAACACATCTATACTGGGACTCCTACGCGAAGTATATCGTTCCTGAATTTGCTGTATCAGACACCCGTGCACAGGTCAAACCAGCTACTAACCATCTCTGATTATAGTGTAATAGATCGGAAAGGTTCTTCTGCTGATGTCCGAGCAATTTCCGTGCCATTCTTTCCATGTGTGACGTATCATAAGGCTAAACAAAGTAGAATCATAGACGAATAGTGTCTGCCAGGGAGCAGCAATATCTATTTTCAAAGATGATGCGTACTTTTCAGACAATGCTAGCACGCACTTACAGAGACCTCTGGAAAAGTAGATCAAGTCTTTTACCTCCTTTCTGATGATAAACATACGTGATGAAAGATATGCCAAAATGACATCCCAACTGCTGTGGTACTATCTGTGTCGGGGAGTTTTTCTGCCCGTATAGGGCAAGCTGTTACATATATATAGAAGTTCAATATGTAACCAAACATATAACATGAAAACATACACCTCCGACTCCAAAGGATACTGCAGCACTACCACCCATGAACCAGATCATCCATGAGGGACGGTGATAGAGCGCATACAGCCGCAAAGCAAGCAAGACTACACAATCACCAGATGAGGCTAAGTCACAGGAAAAGGAACACTTAACAAATACCGCTGACGATGGTCTGGTTCAGGATGAGTGCGACCTCCCGAACGAGAATGAAAAGGTTACATCTGGGGCTTATGTTCACAAAGTGCGGTTATTAGGGCAGGTGAACAGTCCTAACCTCTTCAGGCAAAATTTGCTTATTATGCAGGAGATAAGCTAAAAGGAGTACGTACTTCTGGCGAAAATTCTTCAAAACTGAGCACGAATTGCGTGATCACAGAACATAGCACAAAGTAACGGTTGAGGAAGAATAAGTATGCGCTTCTTTTCTTGGCTCGTCGCCAGATGTATTCGACTTCGGTTCCTGTCCAATCAAATTGAAATTGACATCTTCGAGACCTGTCAGTTCTTACCAGACGTAACCAGATGGTCATAGAATAGGATCGCTGAATATCAGAGTCACCACTTGAATTGAAAGATTGTAAGAAGGTGACGAACAGATTGCGACGACCGTTGAGATATTGCGACCAAAGCTAAGTTTTCAATAGAACTTGCAGAGCAAAAGGAGCAATTTATAAATGACAGACTCACATTTGCTGAGCAGTGACCACGTCTAACACTGTGTCTGTCGCTGGCATTTCGACGCGTTGATTGTAACTCAAGGTTAGAACGGGCTTTATCGGACGGTTTGAGATCCGTGGTTCACGACAAGATGAAGAGTACAAGATGAACACCGCAAGAAAAGATCGATCTCTGATCAATAGCTCATGATAACTGCGCATGTAACGAATAACAACGCACGATAAGGAATATTAATACAAGCGCCAAGAGAGAGAAGTTCGCAAAGCCTGAAATAAAATTTAAAGAACAGCTTCGGACACAACTTTGACTAAGGCAGAAGACATTTCCCATTGCATCATTGGTTGCATGGTGCCTTTGAGGTCAGATTTTGTTCCTTGTCATCTATCAAACGACGTGAAATGTGGTGATGCCGACTTTGAGTCAAGCAATCGAGTTAGGTCCACACTCGACTGAGATGGACGGTTAGCAGGACTCACGCCACTATCCAGAGGAGAAAGACACACCATCAAAGATGTTGATTTCTAGATCATCGTTTCATCATGTGTCTGAACAAATGAGATGAAGGCTTACAAAATCGATGCTATTCATCTCTCCATCATATTATGATATTCTGGCGCGAACCATACAAATGATGCACGATATCAATCATCTAACTCATACTCTTCCAGTTCTTCCTCCTCGGCGTCCCCATCTTCCTCATCACTACCCGGGTCTTCGTGGGGGGTACCCATCATCTCGTCCTCCACTAGTCCCACCACCATATCAATTACAGCACGGTTCATGCGACGGGGCATAGCACCTGGCCTTAAAAGTGGATGATGCTCTTCAGTTAGCTCCTCTTGGTCTTGATCATCTCCACCACCATCCTCGCTCTCATCATCCTCTTCACCACTTCCATCATCTCCGTCCTCTCCGTCATCAGAATTATCACTTGAGGTTGCCTCAGATCCATCCAGTTCATCGGTACTCATCTCGAAATCCTCATCTTCCTCGTCTGTCTCATCCTCTATCTGCATAATTGTCTTCCTGCTCTCATCTCCCTTCATATTTCCCCCCTTCTCCTCCTCAATAGCCTTCCCAAAGAACCCCCTGAACCTCCTTACCCACCCCTCGATCCCCGGCTTCTCCCTTGAATCAACCATCCCAAATTCCGTCTCAACACCCATATCCTCCTCGTCATCACCCACATCTTCATTGTCACTTACACTCTTCCGCGTCAAGACGACTGTGCATGTTCGCCCTGAACCACCAATGACACGCACGCCCTCGCTTTTCCCGATGAGGTCCTCGAGCGCCCAAAACTCACACGGTTTGCTCTCGCCCCATAAAATACCTTCTTCTGTGAACCACAGACTCCCAATTTTGGCACCACGGTAAGCTTCAATCCCAGGGACACCGTCCTCATTAGCGCTGACGCCACTCGTGATTCCTATACATGCGCTTTTAAACACAGTCGGAGTGGGTTCAATGAAGGGCAGGCAAAGCCGATTTAGAAATTCGAGGAGTGTGGGACGAGTAGCGGCACCTTTCTGTCCAACGTTTCGAGTAGCAGCTTCCCCTTCATATGTTGTATATGAGACCGAGGCAATCGCGTCTATACCGAAAATGACCTGGTTATTTGAGGTTGTAGAGCCATTTTGGGGTTTACGAGATTCGGAAGTATCTGACGTGAGTAGGACGATGGTCCAATGGGCCTTTTGCTTGCCACGTGTGGGGAGGAGGAAAGCGCGTGAAAGAGTAGGTAGCGGAATGGCGGCTTCAACGGCGTGAGTGGAGGGATGGGTCAAGACAAGAGAAGTCTTGTGTATTGTTATATCGACTTTTTTGCGGACAGGAGAGGTGGCGGAGACGGAATGAATGGCGAATAAAGGATCTGGCGGCAGTTCCTGGGATATTGATAGAGATACAGGCATATCTCCCGAACGTTGGCGTTTAGCTGACTGGTTTTCTGAACCAGTTTCATCGTCTTCTCTCGGTCGCTTTGATTCTGACGTTAAACGTCCTTTGACCATACCATTCAATATCGTGGCTGCAGCCTGTTGTTTCTCTGTCCATAAGAGCTGAACATCTGCTGTAGCATTTGGAGCACATTCTGCGCCACTTATAAACCTGATTAGAGTGTCGAGAACATGTTCAGCCATAGACTCTGAAGTTGATGCACATAATGCTCGAACTTTTTTGGCAAAGTCACTTGGAAGAGCTGGGAGTATTGCACGTAGAAATGAAGTCTGAGAAGCCATCTGCCGGCTCTTTGGGAGGATGAATCTGGCCAAGGATTAAGCAATACCCTCCAGGGTCTTAAATTGCACGTAAATGGAAAAGACCCTTCACCCAAATACACAGACGCGAAGGCTTGAGTCGTATGTGGTTATGTTTGTAACTGATTGTGACGACAGCCATGATGTGTCAGCATAAGGAGCCTTTTCAGAGGCTCTAGCGCGGAACACACCATTCGGCAACCCTCGCACACTGAATATCCACAATCATTCAGCTGTATGCGCGCTGGACATCTTACTTTGGGTCTCAGCCTTTCCCGGCATTGTGTCATTGTTTGGTTGATGTGTGAGAAAGCTGATGCGCTTGAGATCAGAGCGCAATAAGCGCGCTGACCGTATAAGTATGCAGACAATTAGCCATACAAAACATGGCCTCAATTTTCGAAGACATAACTGCATAGAATACCTCTTGATCTCAGAATCCGCCACGACGTGATCGACCATTGCTACGGGGCAAGAAGTTGCGACTGCCCATAATAGCACACCTGACAGTGCGACAGCGAAGGGTGCAGATGCATTTTTTTTCTATCCACTTTTCTGGATGCATGTACCATATGCTGAATCATTGTAGTAGGTAGGTGCTAACATAACGTTGACATAGGACACGGTTCTCTTTACAGTGACACTTTCAATGTTTGCGCCAATGAGCCTAAATCGGGGATATCCTCTTGGTCTAGCTAGGTTATCTGCGCTCAAAGGTTCAAAATCTCTTTGGATGTTAACTTTAAACGTCACGCAGCTGTGGCTTGTGGAGCCCATGTTGTGGGAAAGCTTTCCACGGTTGTGGTAGGATGTTGCCGTTGAATTCTCTCAGAAAAGCAGCCCCTGAGCCGTTGTCGGCAAGTATTATCTACTGGAGGACCGTCTGTCCCACTCGTCCTTGGGAACCTTCACGGTCATATGTCCCATTCGTGAGATGATCCCATATTTATGCCACACTTGGATGGAGTGTCATTCTATTAAAAAAATGCCAGTTCTAATCATTCTGCGCATGTGCATAAACGAGAATACCAACCTTTTTGGTCTGGAGCGAGCCTTTTTCCCAGCATCGCTGTCCCGTTCCGCTACGTTCTCAGCCCTACATGCTCGATAACCGAATTCCGTACTCTTTCGGGTACCTGATTCCTCATAAGCCACATCTATTCTCTAGCTCGTTCTCTCTTGCTTCTATTTAAGTGCGAGTCCTGAAGCTTGTTCGTATCCTCACTCACAAGATGAATTTTCTAATCACCGCAACAATCTTTATTGAACTCTTGCTACCGTTGGGTATAGTCGCTGCAAAACATCGAATAAAGAATGGGAACGGAACTATCGCTATTGAAGAAGCATGGACGATTCCTGAGCTCCTCCCTTTCATAACGTCAGTTTCCCTATTTCGACTATGTAATATGTCTTATCGTGTTTTCCAGACGAACCCCTCCTCTGGGTCCGTACGAACCTGACAGAACTTATATTGTGTTTGATATGAACCACAGGAGAGGATGTCGACGTATTCATTGCGAGTTTTACTGATGTCCACGGGCGTCGTCTGGACCTTATGAACGAAAATAACATCGACTTTGTGGGCTTTTCAATGTAATGTATTTATCGCCTACTCAATAGTTTCATGTTTTAGATGGTCATTTCCTGTGCAACCCCATGCGTTCAAGGCGTGTCGGATCCTGTGGCAGCTGCGGCTCTAGCAGTCAACGTTAACAATCAGATGGCTGCTGCCATCTCTAACGATACGACCAGATTTGGTGGTTTTGCCTCACTTTCAATGCACAACGCAACCGAAGCAGCACAGGAATTGCGACGTGCTGTGAACGAATTGGGTTTATTGGGTTTGTTCCCGTTAACAACTCGTTAATTGGACTCTCAACGTGAGACTACGCTTTAACAGGAGCCATGTTAAACGATTTCCAACAGTCAGGTGCAGACAACAGTGAGTTAAACAGTGAGGTCTCAGTATTCAAAATATAACATTCGTTTAGCAACTCTTCTTTATTACGACCAACCAGAGTACGACGTATTTTGGCAAGCTGTAACGGAACTAGACGTTCCTATTTACTTCCATCCCCGTTCGAATATTGCTCAAGTTCAAACGCTACTTTTCGACCATGCTCCATTCTTGAAAGGACCTTCTGAAGAATATGCTGTAACACTTGCAAATCATATTCTAGGGTAGGTCCCCCGTTTATTTCTTTATAGCTATTAAATCCACAACCCTCTATAGCCTTTGCACAAATGGAGTATTCGAGTAAGGCGCCTGCCAATGCCTTTATATTCTTTTGCTGAGACTAGACGTTATAAGTCGATTTCCTAATTTGAAGATTATCGTTGGTCATCTAGGCGAACGGATCCCATCTGATCTATTTAGAATCGATGAACGTAGGGCGACATTTCAGTATTACAGTAAGTAACTGACGATCGTTCTATGTCCAGAACTTGCAAGAAACAGACCTAATGGTCTCATAATGCAACGCAACGTAACTTCGTATTGGCATACTAACATCTTTGAAACTACATCGGGAAACTTCGCCACTCCACTCCTAGAATTTCATATGGGTCAAATTGGGATCGACCGTATCTTGTACTCAGTGGACTACCCGTTTGTGCGTTTTCTCATTCGCCCACCATAGCTTTGGATTGAGGTTCTTGATACAGGTGCTTATCCCCGAAGGCGAGGCTTGGGTTGAGAGTTTGAAAGATGTTTTGAATGAAAAGGACTTAATCTCGTTGAGGAGGGGTTTGGCGATGGAATTGCTGCACCTGGAAGGGTAACAAATGAGTAGAAAATTTTACAGCACTGAATATATTCACTTCGTTGTTTTTGTCCCCTAGGTCACTCCCAACCAAGTGACAACGGATCACACCTTACTCATGGCAGTGCATGGCTTCTTGGATGGGCTATTAGGCCCGGTGAGAACGGGATCTGGAGCTGACTGAAAATATCCGAGTAGGTCCGGATGTGTATGTTTCTGATATTGCATATAAAATCAGAAATATTTCTCAAGTCATCTGAGGCTGGACGAAGGGTTCTGACATCATCCAAATAGCTTATCCTGTCGTATCATAGATGTTCTGAATTGTAACGATAATTTATTGCTGTTACTAATTTACGTACAATCCGATTCTGTCTGAAAATATCTGAATTATACTGAAGCTGCTACTGATACTTAAAAATACACACTAATCATGCACAAAACAAAATCACTAAGCCATAAACATAAAATAAAGATAAAAACATACTTTCAATTTGATCTTCATACAACATTAAGTGATTTTTTGGCCTTTGTTTGTTCCTTCGATAATGTATTGTATCTCTAGAAACGAGATGTATTAGTGTTTGATGGGCCCTTGATCTCTTACCACCATGAGCACCACTGACACTGGCTGCTGCAGCCATGCCTGACCTGCTGGTTTGCTTTGTTTCATACCCCAATCCTCTGACAGAGGCCCTGCCATAGCAGGAAGTGTTATAAGTCCAGACAGATATTTAGGTAGGATATTTAGGTGATACGGTGACAGAGTTAGAACAAGAAACGGTCTGGACTGTAAGCTTCGATGATTCAGCAGAATGAGCGTTGAGCAACAATGCTCATAACCTGTTATAAGTCCAGACAGATATTTAGGTAGACTAAGAACAATATTAGTATTGATCTGCGGTACTTTGTTAGCATATGTGTATGTGAGTTTTAAGTGCACTCACCCTCAGTCTGGTAGAAGTGACTGAGAGTTCATTCTACTACTAGTCCTTTATATACTGTGAGTCCATGAGAAAGGGAGCTTTGTCCATCAGAGACAAAGCAACTGTGATATTGCAACATAAGTGTGATATCATGGTGACATTATGACATCATTGTCTGTGGTGGCCACTGCACTGTCCAACAGGAAGATCACTATAAGGCCCCCCCCCATCCTCAATGCCCCCTCCCACCCCAGAGACAACCTGCCAGGACATGCACAACCCCCTTGGCCAAGAAAATAAACTTTCATGCTATACCTCTTTTGGGGTTACTACTTTCATGACTGTCATGTAGCCCTGACAAGACCCTCACACCTGGCAACATGGCTACTCACCAGACAATGCATGCACACCAGACTCTTAAGAAAAAAAACTCAGAGAAAATCATACACAAGGCACCCCCCTAAATACTATGCAATAAATAGTGGACAATTTTGCCCATAGACCCATGTCTACTCCCTCACCCAAAGACATGAGGAAAAGGCTACAGGATGCAAGCCCTAAAAAGCAGGCAGAAGTGTGTTGCCACAATAAAAAAAGGAGGAACACAATGACTGACTCCTCTTCTGACATGGAGGACTCAGAAAGTGAACCAAACATACTCATCACCTCCCTGCCACTGGCAATTCCACTCCCAGTGAGTCAGCTTACCCCTAATGCCAGTGAACCCACAGGATGGTTATGCAATGGAGAAGGAGACACAACCATGATGGACCAGTCTCCACCCTCCTCTTCCCTGGGAGTGCACCCAGGAGACTCCCCTGCATTGATACCATTTATAGGGAGGGCTAGGGACCTTGACCTGGTTTGGATCATAAAGAGGACAAAGAGCAGTGCACAAAGCCATACCAATGAGCAGGATGCCAGCAACCTACCAGGACCTACCTCTGACTGACACTCAGCATCCTCTCTGGAGGCCCTGAATACCAGGACCTTGCCCAGACTATCTGCTGGACTAGTCTGCTCCCCAACACTGTAAGGGCAACCTCTGGAGGCTGTGGCTCAGTCACACAGCTGGCAGAGGGAGATCCAAAGTGTATTAGAGTATCACTGTAAGGGCAACCTCTGGAGGCTGTGGCTCAGTCACACAGCTGGCAGAGGGAGATCCAAAGTGTATTAGAGTATATACACTGGCTCAAAAAACTGCCCAAATGTTTGGCCCTTTTGGAAAGATTCACATGGTGTGCAACAATTACATAAGCGAAAAATTGTAGAAAATCACATGACATACAACTACATCTTGGCTTCATAATGACATATAAATCATGTGATTTGGACAAGAACTTGCTGATTAATAAATCAAACAAAATATTCAATCATTGGGGCAGTTTTTTGACCCACTCTAATTTACTCTAATTTTCATATCTAGTACTTGGTATGGCCTCCATTTGCCTTTATAAGTGCCTTGATTCTTCTAGGCATGCTCTCTATGAGGCTTTGGCATACCTCTGATAGTATTTCATTCCACTCCTTGACCACTCTCTCCTACAACTCATGCACTCCTTTAGGGGGTACCTCATACTCCAAAAGTTTGTGCTTGATGTAAACCCAGAGATGTTCAATGGGATTGAGGTCAGGGGATTGGGCAGGCCAGGATATTACAATGATGTTGTTATCAGAAAACCAGGTTGTTGCCTGTTTGGAGATGTGTTTTGGGTCATTGTCCTGCTGAAAATATCGTCCTTCCTTCTCCATTTCCAACTTCTCAAAGCTTTTCACTACTCCCTCATCCAAAATCTCACAATACTGTGCAGCATCCATATTCTCCTGAACTTCTATGAGCTTTTCTACTCTATTCCAATCCATGCAGCCCCATACCATTAAATTGTTTCCTCCTCCATGCTTGACAGTTGGTGTAGTGGTGCGGTCAGATAGTGGTTCTCCTGGAATTTTCCACACATATACCTTCTCATCTGATCCAATCTGATTAATCTTTGTCTCATCACTCCACAAAACCCTTTTCCAATCCTCCACTGTCTAGTTTTCATGATACTGAGCAAATTTGAGCCGGTTTGCACGATGGGCAGCCTTGAGTATAGAAACTTTCTTCTTTGTTGCTGAGCAAAAGCCTGCCTCCTTCAATGCATTTCTGACTGTCTGAGGATTGACAGGACTAGAGATGACAGAATTAATGAACTGTGTAGCTTGAACAGCATTATCCAGCTTCCCAGTAGTAATTTGATGAATAATAGACTATTTGTCATGTGCTGTAAGCTTGGAAGGATGACCTCCAGGATGATTCTCTTTGTTGCTCTCCAGCTCTTTGCTGATCCTCCCCACAGTGCCCTTTCCCAGGCCAGTTTTTGCTTGGATTTGACACTGAGAATACCCCTCATTGAGGAGAGAAGCAACAGAAGAGCAATTGGCAGCAGAAACAGGTCACATAATGGTGGTAGAGTGTCAAGAAGGTGATTGATTGAAGTTGAACATGTCAAATTAGTACAAACAAGGTCACATGACATTGTTTATACTTCTCACAAGGTGTTTCCATCTTCTACTGCTGAAAAGTATTGAGAAAATATGAAAATTAAAATGAGTCAAAAAACTGCTCCAATGATGGAATATTTTGTTCAATTTATTAATCAGCAAATTCTTATCCAAATCACATGATTTATACATTATTATGAAGCCAGAATGCAGTTGTATGTCATGTGAATTTCTACCATTTTTTGCTTATGTAATTGCTGCACACCATGTGAATCTTTTCAAAAAGGCCAAACATTGGGGCAGTTTTTTGAGCCAGTGTACTGACAATATCATAATAACTACTTACCTGGCAGAGGAAGATCCAAAGAGAACAAGTCTAGGGATTCCCTATGCCAGGTTAGATGCTTCTGGGGCTTCTGAAGCATGGAAACAACTGTACAGTACAACAAAACCTTAAAAACTCAAAAATTGCCTAAACAAACAACTGTACAAATAAGGCAGGAAAACTCCAGACTTTAGAAGTCAGAAAGGCAAACTCCAGCTTATATAAGTGGTCTGGAAGCAGTACTGAAGAGCCCACACTTGTCTGAATGATAGCTAAAGAATCAGGGCACCTCAAAGGCTGAGATAGTACTAACAGATAGTTTTAAAAGAATAGAAACAGTAAAATGAGAGAATGACAGAAGAAATAAGAAAATGAATGAAAGGAGAGTGAAGAAATAGAGAGTGAAAGAAGGAAGAAAAGAGGAGTCCCCTGACAAATACCAGTGGCAGGCTTCCCCAAAATCTATTTGTTTACCTCTCCATGGTACAACTTACATCCTGAGCAGAGGACCTATTTTGATCAGTACCCAGATTCTAAACTCTGGGTCCATAGCTGGCAGGGTAGCAAGATAGACAACTTAGTAGCCATGAGCAAGAATCTGAAAGCACTGATCATGAAGATAATAGGGGAAAAAGCCAAATTGTCCTCTTCTCAGCAAAAGAAAGCCCTTGCAACATCAGCTAGATTTGAATGCCAGAAGCCCCTGTACCTGTTGGAATCTGTATGCAGCAGCAGCAGATATCCTAGGTGCAACCAACACCTAGACAAAGTACATGTAAGTATGTATCCCTCAGATCACGTAAATGGAACTGTATTTGTAGTACCTAGACAAAGTACGTGTAAGTATATATCTAGGTATTTGATCAGTATGTTGTGAATAGAATAGGTAGATAAGTAACGCACCCTCAGATCACATAAATGGAACTGAGGGTGCGGTCTACAGTACTGAATATATATATATGTACATTTGCACAAAGCAAGCAAACTGGTCATGATAGCTCTGATAGAAAGGAAAGACTGGCCACAATGACCCTGACATCGTGGCTGGGGTACTCCTTTACATCATCACATTCATCACATCCCAACACTCCTTACTATGGACACAACCTGCTTCTCCTCCTCGTGCATGGAGTCAGGTGATCCCAAGCATTTGGCATAGTTGTAGAAACAGCGGTTTTGGGAGTGCCTTTGTGAACATGTCAGCGACGTTATCTCAAGTGTTGATGTATTTTATGATGATCTCGCCCATCTGTGCTCATTCTTGTATAAAATGATATTTGATATCGAAGTGTTTTACTCTGGTGTGCGAGGTGGGGTCCTCTGAGAGCACAATGGCTGCCTTATTGTCGCAGAATAGGGTGGTCGGTTTTGCTGTCATGTGTTCACGTTCAATTGCATTCATTAGCGTCCACAGCCAGATACATTCTTGCATCAACTCATATGCCACCATATACTCAGCTTTGCACAAAGATGTGGCAACTGTCTTCTGCTTGCGGACTGACCAAGACACGGCTCCCATGCCCAGAGACCACATGTATCCACCTGTGCTATGCCGTGTGTCTAGGCAGCTTGCCCAATTGGCATCCGTGAATCCACACAGTATGGTTGTTGGGCCTCCAAGTGTCAATTTCATGTCTTTGGTTCTTTTAAGGTACCTAATGAGTCAAATGCCGGCGTTCCAGGGTGTTCTGTCAAAATTATCCAGGAATTGTGAAAGTTGCTAGACTGGGTATGTGATATCTGGCCGCATGGCAATAGCAATGTATAATAGACATCCCACCATTGATCTGTAGGGCAACCTGGCTATATTGTCTTTTTCCTCCTGCGTCTGGGCATCGCAATTTGGTCTCCTGAGTTTCACTCCAGGCTCCATGGGCAGAGATAGCGGGTGAGCATTGTGCTGGCCAAATTGTCGTACGACTCGTGAAATGAGTGCCGTCTGGGACAGTGCGACTGTGTGTTTCTCCCTATTCCAGTCCACAGATATGCCAACAATGTGTCTTGGGGTGCCTAAATCTGATATAGTCCAGACTTCCCTAAGTTGAGCTTTGAACTGGTCATTTTCGCTCTTTGTGCTAGCTATAGACAGGAGGTTGTCAATGTGAACTGCAGCAATTACCGTTCCTGTTGTTTATTGTCTGTAATATATACATGACTTGCAGGCAAGCCTAGTGAAGCCCCAGGATAGCATCCTTTCATTTAGCGTCCTGTTCCAGATCCACCCTGCTTGTTTCATACCATATAACCCCTTTATCAGTTCACATACCCAGTCCTCCTTTCCTGGTTCTTCAAACCCCTTCAGCTGTTCCATATACTGCACCTCCTCCTCTGGTAAGACTCCATAGAGAAATGCCATTTTCACATTAATTTAAGCGGCATCCCACCCTTCTACAGCTGCCATATGTAATAGGCCAGGACTCCATGCGCGTTGTTGGGGAAGTGGTCTTGTTGTAGTCCTTACTGTAGACTTGTTCATACCCCTTAAACACGAGCTGCACTTTGTACCTGACAGGTTTGCCATGCTTGTCACGTTTAATTTTGAAGATCGGTCTAGCTTTCTTCACCTTTTGGCCAGCTGGTACTTGAGATCGTGGTACGAGCCTGTAAACCCCCATTTCTTTCAATGATTCCAGCTCCTCCTGGTACCCCCGCCTCCATTTCTCTGTGTTTGGTCCAAGCTGGGCCTCTTTCCACGTCGTTGGCTGGTCCTCATTGTTTAGAGACAGTGAGTCGAGGTCGCCTATTTGGGAGACTGCTGTGAGTATCTGGTCCTGATCAATCTCTTCATTGTGGGTGTGTGTGTGGGTGGGCGCTTGTTCATGTGCATGTGCCAGTGTGGGTGTTTGTTGACTTTCCTCAGTTCCTGAACTGGTCGATGCTTCCTCTCATTGATCTTCCCTTGCCGCTGTCCTTTGTTCAGTTCTGCATTCTCTCACCCTCTGTTCACTCTCTCTCACTTGCTCCATCGCTCTTTCTAACCAAGTTTGCTGTCTGTTCTCGTTGTTCACTGCCCTTTCAGTCGGTTGCTTGATACGGCTCAATCATCATGGTGCCTCATCGATCTGATTTGGTGTGTCTATCCAGTCTGGTTGCTGAGTCGCTGTAGTGGGTGGACTAACTTCGAATTCAGTTGGTTCATCATCATCCTGTTGAGGCGTTAGCAATGCAGACTCGTCCAGTTCTTAGAGGGATGGGATCAGTGGTGCTATTTTGGGTGCATTCTGTGGTCTGTTATTAGGGGTGAGTGGCACTTCACTGCTTTTGATGAACTGGACATGGTAAGATTGGTAGACCTTTTTCCTTTCCCTGTCCCAGCATCTGTATGTCTTGGAGTTTTGTCCATATCTGATCAGCACACACTCTACTGAGCATGGCTTGATTTTGGAATTGTGCATTGGTATGAGTACAAATGCACGGCACCCAATTTCCCACATATATGAGTAATCGGGGTTTTTATTGAACCAGAGTTCATAGGGTGTCCTTCTGTTTAGGGATTTTGTCGGTGTTTGTGCATGTAGGTGAGTGGCTGTAATGTAGAACTTGTCCCAGAGGTATTCTGGACATTTAGAGTCAATTCGCATGGTGTGTGCCTTACCCATCAGTGTCTAGTGCATGCACTCTACTTGCCCAATTTGTGCAGAGGTATATGGTGCACTGCGTTCCATTGCAGTACCTCTGTTTCTGAGCCACACATCCATCTCATCACTATTCAGTTCCCCATCAAAACCTGATTGATATTTGCCCACTTTCAGACCGCACTCATTTGTTCGCACTCCTTCCCAGGCTTTCAGTGCAGAAAACGCATCTCCTTTATTTCGAATAAGGATAGACCATGGCATATTAGTGAAGTCATCAACTATGTCCAGTACATAATGGTTTCCAGACTTTGATTGCACATTCACTGGGCCCATCAGATCAACCCATACTATTTTCAGCCTCCACGTTGCTTTGTGCCCCTCCTGCCTCAGTTTTGGCATGGGTGTCCTGGTCTGTTTTCCCAGGAGACAACTGTCACACTTTGGTGGCGGGTCATGAGGAGGGGTGAGCGCATCTTTGATCTTCTGATCATGGGCTAGTTGCAGGATAGCTTGGTAATTCACGTGACCAAGACGGCAATGCCATGTAGATATATTGGTTTCCTAACAAGTACTGTATGCATATTCTGTCACAGCATTGAAGAGATCAATTGTGTATAGTTTTTTCTTTGTCACTAAGGGTCCCTGGATGATGACTTTTCCGCTGGATGTGCTCACAATTTGGACTCCTTTACTGTCAAAGAAGGAGTGAGCATCGTTGTCAACTGAGATGCAACTGACTGAGACAAGGCGGATGGTCAAACTTGGAACATATAGCGCATTTTGGAGAAGCAGTGTACATCCATCTTTAGTGTGCAGCTGTATGTTTCCTACATCACGTGCAGTGATTGCAGATCCCCCTACCTCTTTGATGTCCTTGGGCATGATTGGTTGAAGGGTGTCAAAGTCTGATTTGTATGGAGAGATGTGCACTGTTGCTCCTGAGTCGACATAGAATGGTTGATCATCAGTTGTTGTGAGGACAATGTCCTGGTCTTGGCTGGGTATTGAAGCCATTGTTTCTCCTGAGTTCTGCAGCCAGTCGATCGATACTCTGGGGTCCTCCTCCTCAATGGTGGCCATCCAGCCCTCCCATTTGCATTTGTCAATGCTAGTTAGGGTGGTTGGTATCTTGTCCGTCATTAGACCAGCAAAGCCAGCAGGCACAGGTGCTGAGCTCAGGGTCTGGAGTTTTCCGAGATCACCATCTTCTACAAGGTAGACTTTTCCTTGTGGCCCCATCAACTGAGTGTAGACCTTCCCTCCACTGGCGCTGCCCTTTCCTTTCTGCGGCTGTGGTGAGGTCAACAGATTTGCTGCTTGTACTGTGGTCTGTGCTGCATTGAACTCCTGCTTCTCCATGGCTCTGCCTAGGTGTGCGCAGTATGGGGCCTCGTGCCCACCACAAGACCTTCCGTGCATCGTGCACGTAGTACAGCACTTTGCACCAGCGTGGTAAGTGTGTCCTGGGAGCCAAGGCTTCTGTGAGCACCAGTGTCCTTGTGTTGTGGCAGCAAGTGCAGCGTCAGCGGTCAGGCCAGAACCAGAGGACTTTGGACTGGTGAGATTCTGCATAGTCTCCATCAGTTTCCGGATATTGTTGGATGAGTAGGGGGCAGCTTTGATGGCATCAGCAAGGCCTTGAGAGACTTGTGCTTGGATCAACGCATACTGCAGGTCACTTAGGCTATTGAAAAGTATTACGCATTTAAAGAGGTCCTCATCCAAGGCCTTTATAGTGAATATGCGGTGGACAGTGTCGCAGATTTTCTTTGCCATGATGGTAAGTGACTCATTTGGGGAACACTGAATTTTAAGGACTTCTTGTATTAAGGAGACCATGCAAACTGGTCCTTCTCCTTCCACCCGCACCTTGACCTTGTCATAGAGGCTCACGGCAGTGCTAGCGTCATCGACCCCTTCATATTCCGATTCATCCAGTGCCGTGAGGATCACTGCCCGTGCAAGGTTGTCATTTGCAACCCAGTTGCTATATGCCACAGGCTCGAACATGGCACTAGGGCAGGGAATGAAAGTTGGGAAAACGTAGAACTTGAGCCCAAGAAGAGACAGGTGGATCTCCAGTGCTTTTGACTATTTGCTGAAGTTCACCATGGGTGAATTTCAGGAGAATTTGTCCTGTTTCCATTCTGCACCGTGGATAGAGATAGCTTGTATGGACGGGGCAGTGGTGTCAGTAGAGGATACTTTGGGAGTTGTGGACATGGTTCCGTGACGTATTTGGAGATGGGTTGAAACGTTTGTTATTTTCTAGATAATAAAAGGTGGACCTGATGCGGCAAGAGGTTTTCCCAACAAGAAAGAACAAAGGCATAGGGAGGGCAAAATAATACCTCCAATAGGAAGGATCCAGCACGATTGGTAGCCAGTTTAGACAAAGAGATTCCAGAGCAGTGATACTATGATGAGTAGCCTGCTCACAATAGGCCCATAACCTGTTGGAATCTGTACACAGCAGCAGCAGATATCCTAGGTGTGACCAACACCTAGACAAAGTATGTGTAAGTATGTATCCTCAGATCACGTAAACGGAACTGTATTTGTAGTACCTAAACAAAGTACGTGTAAGTATGTATCTAGGTATTTGATCAGTATGTTGTGAATAGAATAGGTAGATAAGTAACGCACCCTCAGATCACATAAACAGAACTGAGGGTACGGTCTACAGTACTGAATATATATATATGTATGTCCACACAAAGCAAGCAAACTGGCCATGGTGGCTCTGATAGAAAGGAAAGACTGGCCACAATGGCCCTGACATTGTGGCTGGGGTACTCCTTTACATCATTACATTCATCACATCCCAACAGTACCCACTTCTTAGTGTCAGGTATATCTGAAAGGGCTTTTAATGTAATTATAAACAACAACATCATCTTAACACTGGAAATGACAGCCTTTTTCCTGCCATACACTCCACCAGTCCTTAGATTCTTGTGCACCATTGAAGGCTTTACTCTTAGCATCAAGAATGACACCCTGGCCAGGGTACTTTATTCTGAAACCTATGAACTATCACCTTCTCCAATATGGACTTCAGCTGTGCCAATTTAGTAGCTGAGGAATATTGTCTACACTGTTTCAAATGCAAGGGTGTCAGGTTCCGCTGAATCGGGGGCTTTCCGGGAAAGCGACGCCCTTACGATGCGGACTTGATCTACGGATACTTGGGTGTCTGGAACTCCGGGGTTAGGACTCCGGGGTTCAAGACGAGGACAGGGGCAATCCCGGTGATAGGCTTCTACTCGGACTGAGCGCATCAAGGGACATTATAGGCCGACCAACACTTGACACACTAAAGGCTCTAGCAACCAGCCTTGGGTACAGAGCAGCCCTAGCGCGGGCGCTCTATGGCAAGACTTGTCCATTCATCTCAATCACCAGTATCAGCCCCTCAGCGCACTCCACTCAGTTACTTTGAAGACCAAGAAGACTCAGGACTCATAGCGCTAGCATAACGGCGGGAGGGGACTCTGACCAAACCCCGATCAGTACTGGAAGGAGTTAGCAATTGGCGCTGTCAATCACCGAGGCACCTCAATCAGAAGTCTAAAAGAATCAATGACGACGAGACAGGATACACGCAGACCCGACATTTAAATCTATCAAAAGATGGTACAATGTTTAGCGCCGGAATTAGCGCTCACGGCGTCTGTCAAGGATTCCCCGACCATACCCCGGGATGGCATGGCCAATTAAATTACATCAAAAAGTGAGCAAACTCGTACCACTTCTAAGTAGTTTTAGAGTCGCCGTTGGTCGCCGTCACCCATGTGCTGCAGGTCGCCGTTGACAGGTGGCCGTTAGCTACAGTCACAAAGGGAGGTGCTAAGCGGTAGCGCCGTCAATGGACTTATTTTGGAAATAATGTAGCGCATAGTATAAAAACTAGCTACTTGCCATGTATATACCAATGAACCGTAACCTCTTGAGCACCCAGTTACACTTAGCATTCAAATCGCGCTAGCGTTGCCTGACTTTGCCACCAAGTTCGGCGCTAGCTTCGTCTATCTCGTCTTCGTCGTTTACGGTGCCACCTACAGGCACGCTACGCTGCGCTATTCGTTTCTTTCTCTATAACTTCTCCTAAACTACGACGCTTACCACTTGCTAGGTAGCATCCGAGGCGCTATCGTCTAGCGCATCGCCCTACCACCTCCGCTCGAGCACACCGGGACCCTGCCAGGACTCCTCACAAACCCGTACGCCAGGCGCTGGAGACGGCGTTGTACTGCGTATACGTCCAGCACACCCAACCACAGTTGGCGTCATCATTTTGGAGCCCACCGCGAGGGGTTCTATTGAGGCAGAATTCCGCCGGAAACTCGAGCCCAGCGACAGCGCCGCCTCCTATTGGAGAGTGCGTTTGAGCAAACCTTAACTGAGTCACCACACTTACCAGGCGCGCTACCGAGGCAGACTTTAGATCAGGAGCTTGAAGCCGCTCCAGATAGCTTGGCTGAAAGCTTCTTCCCATTTTCCCGACCGTTCGAATACTTAGCAGGTGAAAACCATACACCGCTTACTCCTTTGGAAGAGCTGTCTAGGTCATTATCGCCAGAACCTAGCGACTCAGAATTACCCGAGCCAGTACCGACTACAACCCCGCCAAGCGAAACTACCACTAACACTACTATTCCCACCACGACGTCGACGCCAGCTAGTATGGAGCAGGCAAACACACCGCGTATGCCGCCAAGAAACCACTTCTCGTCGCCAAAATGGGACGAGACGAAACCTCGCGAGCTAACACAGTATTTCCGAGAATTGGAATATTTATTACGCGACTGCCGAGTCACCGACAACACACAAATGAAAGAATACGCCGCCAGATACGTTTCCTACGATACCGCGGAATCCTGGACGGGACTGGATGAGTTTCAAGGATTAACACGAGAGGCGGTGCCAAGGTCGTTTACCTACGAGGAATGGAAAAAGGCGATCATTAAACTGTACCCTGGCGCTGAGGAATCCACGCGCTATACCGTCCTTGAAATCCAGAAACTGGTACAGGATACCTTCGCAACGGGCATTTATACACTAGGCACGCTATCTACTTATTATCGAGACTTCCAGCGAATTGCAAGATGGCTAGTACAGAATGGCAAACTCTACAGGAACGAGGAACGGCGCTTGTTTCAACAAGGCATTCCAACATCACTTTGGACTCGTATAGCTCGTCGCTTAGAAATTCTTAAGTCCGACCACCATCCTGAGGAACCCTACGATATAGAAGACGTCTTTGAAGCGGGTAAATGGATACTGAAAGGCACGGATACTGGCATCCCCTTCCAGCGACCTTCTAGCACTGATAACGGAGGAAAGGCGCCACCTGTTGCGGCGCCCGCACCTAGCGCAACTAACAATCAGGGAGGTTTTGTCAAGAAGGAGGACCTGGAAAACGCAGTCAACACGGCTGTCGCAAACGTTATGAGCAAATTGGAAACGTTAATCTCGACTAGCCTTAATGCGCCACGAGGTAATATGCAATCCGGCCCTTGTCACTTCTGTGGTGAGGCAGGACATACGATGACTCGCGGACGCTGCGCTATCCTCGAACAATACCTGCGCCAAGGAAGAGCACGCCGAGGCGCCGACGGGAAAATAGTCCTACCCTCCGGCGCTAACATCCCTCTATATCCTGAGCACCGAACCTTCCAGGGGCGAATTGATGAATGGCACCGACGTAACCCTGGGAACTTAGCGACGGGCAATCTCAATAGTACGGCCGCAGCGGAGGCAGAAACAACTCCACAACAGGCGCTAATCCATGAAGTACTCCAGCTTAACGCTGTTAGCGAGCAACCGACGTTGTCACGAGAGGAGAGGATCGAGACGTTGGAAAGGGAGCTAAAGTCGCTAAAGAATCAGGTTTTCGATGGTGTCGAGATTAAAAAGAGCAAGCAACCGTTGAAAGACTATAGACCTTCAGGCGCTACGACCGATCCAGCACCTGCAAAGCCTTCGAATTCCAGTGTCAACGACGACACACCTGATACGGCCAAAGCACCAGCTAGCACGGAACCGCCACTACACCCGTATTCAGGACTTGCTGGTAACTACGCTCCGCCTATCAATCGAAACTTTGGAGCGCCAGACAAGCCAGCAGGAGGCTACCGACCAACGGCACCAATCTACGACATAGAAAAATCTAAGCAAGTATTCGATCGTATTATGAAGAGTCAAGTCACGATGTCGGTAGGGGAGCTATGCAGTGTGGCGCCAGACGTCAGGAATCAGATGCGTACAGCGGTAACCCCTCGACGGAACGTAGCTAACAATGTAACGGCGGTGGACGAATGCGACGACGCGCTACCGGGATTCGCGTACATAACCGAGACGGTCGCGTCGGAAATCAAAGAAGAGGCCGCGCCACCCAAAGAAGCTACGTCCATTGACCCGGTCGAAACTTACCTTAAGTCGCTAAGATCTAGCGACGATCCCGCCGTCCTCACTGTGGCCCAAGACTCTCACGCGATTCGCTCGATTATGTTGACAGTTGATGGAAAAAGCGAGATAGAATCTATAGTGGACAGCGGATCACAGATTATTTCAATGGCTGCCGACGTCGCTAACGAGCTTGGCATCATTTACGACCCGACCATCATTCTTAATATGCAAAGCGCTAACGGCACTATTGATCGATCCTTGGGAATGGCTCGTAACGTGCCATGCGCTGTTGGCGATCTTACGTTTTACCTTCAAATACACATTCTTAGATCGCCTGCGTACGACTTATTATTAGGGAGGCCCTTCGACGTCTTAGCCCGATCAGTCGTCAAGACGACGTCTGAAGACAAAACGACGCTAACTATTAGCGACCCTAACTCGGGCGTCAGAAGAACGGTACCAACATTTCCACGGGGGAAATTCCAGAAACCGGGACCGAGAAAGCGACCTTATGTTAGCGACGACCCTTGCGAGTGTTTTCCGGCGCCATCGAGGAGATGAGTGATGAGGATCATGGAGATGAAGCGCTTATCTTGGACTATAACCATCGGACTGGGCAAGTAAACTTTATATCCTATACCCCTTTAGCCCATGAAATCTTGAATTCTTCTTCGTCGCTTACTAGTGACGCGTTATCCTACTTATACCTCACTGCGTCAGATATTACTGAAAACCTTTCAACAGACACTTATTTCGTTTCTACTCCCGACTCTAAAGAATCTTTGATATCAGGTTTCGCTAGAAACCATGACTCTATTTATAATACGTTTGCTAACAATAGTACCCCTAAGCGCAAAGGGGTTCAGGTCAAGAAGAAATATAAACCCGTAGCGCTTAAAACGAAGCCGGTAGCGAGCGCCGTACCCGAGGAATTTCGCATCGAAAGAAAAATAATAGGCGACCCTTTGGCTACCCTGCCAAAACTCGATCCGAATCCACCACCCTTTGAACCAACAGGACGATTTACAGAAGAACGAAAGGCGCTATTTCTTAGCGCCCACGATACCGGCTTCCTCTCGACGGAGGAGATGAACGTACTAGTCGACATCATGCAAAAACAGAATGAGGCTTTTGCATGGGAGGACTCAGAACGCGGTAAACTTAGAACTGACTTCTTTCCACCAGTGGTCATCCCAACCATACCGCACGTACCCTGGACTGAGCATAACCGACCCATACCCCCGGGCATCGAAGCCGAAGTCTGCCAAATTATTCGCTCCAAGATAGCGGCAGGTGTATACGAGCCTTCTAATTCGGCCTACCGCTCGAGGTGGTTCTGCGTACTAAAGAAAAACGGGAAGCTACGTATAGTTCACAGCCTAGAACCGCTAAACAAAGTCACCATTCGTCATTCAGGGGTACCGCCATTTCCCGATCACGTCGCTGAATCTTTCGCGGGACAAATATGTGGCGCTACCCTGGATTTGTACGTAGGCTACGACGAGCGCTTAATCCATCCTTCCTCTCGCGACTTGACGACATTTCAAACACCGTTTGGGGCGCTACGACTAGTCACACTTCCTATGGGATGGACAAACTCGGTACCGATATTTCACGACGATATTACGTTTATCCTACAGCCCGAAATACCCCACCATGTGCTCAGTTTCATAGACGACGTAGGAGTTAAAGGCCCGAAGGATTGGCGATTGGTGGATGGCAAGCCCGAAGTTCACCCGGAAAATCCTAATATTCGCATGGCGCTATGGGAATTCTTTCAACTGGTTAACCGAGTACTTCAGCGCATGAAGTATTGTGGCGGGACGTTTTCAGGGCACAAGCTCGTTCTTTGCGCACCGCAGTTTAAAATTTTGGGGCACGTTTGCACGCCAGAAGGCAGGATTCCAGAAAAGAGCCGATTAGCGCTGTTGGAGAAATGGGGGGTCTGTCATAACCTCTCGGAAGTTCGCGCGTTCTTGGGCACTGTAGGGGTGCTGCGCATGTTCATACACCATTTTTCTCATCGCGCAAATGCCCTTAATCGCCTAACCCGTTCAGGGGTCCCCTTCGAATTCGGACCCGATCAAATCAATGCCCAGAAGGACTTAGTAAAGGCGCTACAGGAAGCGCAACCATTGGTACCCATTGACTATACTACCGCCGATCCCGTTATACTTGCTGTTGACACATCATATATCGCCGTTGGCTTCTTCTTATGCCAGTGTGATAGCGTGAACCGGAAAATCAGGCGCTACAATCGTTTCGGATCGATTACCCTTAACGACCGAGAATCGCGCTACAGTCAGCCCAAGCTAGAGTTATATGGCTTGTTTCGATCGTTTCAGGCGCTGCGCATGTACCTCATTGGGGTACGAAATCTCATTGTCGAGGTTGACGCACGATACATCAAAGGAATGCTTCAGAACCCTGATGTTCAACCGTCGGCCAGTATGAACCGCTGGGTAGTAGCGATATTAATGTTTCACTTCGAGTTAGTACACGTCAGAAGTGCATTCCACGGGCCGGACGGATTATCTAGGCGACCCAGACAACCGGAAGATGAAGCGCTAGACGATAGCGACAACGATGTATTTGACGATTGGATTGATCGATTGCATGGTTTCATGCACATCATTCAGCTGCCTATTCTGGCGCTTCGCGAAGACCAACCAGTTTCAAATTGGCTTCACCCTATTGTTCCGTACCAGCCCCGACCATATCAGGCGTCATCAACTTTTTACACGGCCAGTATCTATAACGTCGCTAAGCCATCTAACGATCTAAAGATAGTCGAGGAACCAAGACCCTTGAGAGAAGACAGTCAGAACCTGCCATATTCGGCGGTACCTCGAAGCGCCAAAGCTAAGTCAGAAGATCAGCGGGTGGACCAGGTTAGGAAGTGGCTACAGGATTTGCAACGACCATCAGACCTTACGGATACGGAATACGCCACCTTCATTCGATACGCGACGACCTTCTTTATAGTGGAAAACCGACTTTGGCGACGAAATAGAGATGGCGCCCACAAGCTAGTAATTAAACCGGACAATCGAATTAGAATTCTACACGCTATGCACGATGACTTGGGACACCGTGGACTCTACGCAACAAGAGCGAACCTTTTGGAGCGCTTCTGGTGGCCTCAAGTTAGCGCCGATATTGCGTGGTATATTCGCACTTGTCATCTCTGTCAAATCCAGCAGACACGTCAGGTTCTTATTCCCCCAACAGTAGCGACCCCAGCGCCGCTATTTGGAAAAATATATATCGACACCATGCACATGCCCAAGTCAGGGCGCTACAAGTATATCATTCAAGGAAGGTGTTCCTTGGTACATTGGCCGGAGTTCCGTATGCTCCAACGAGAAAATACAGACGCTATAGCTAAGTGGCTCTTTGATGTTCCTTGGTACATTGGCCGGAGTTCCGTATGCTCCAACGAGAAAATACAGACGCTATAGCTAAGTGGCTCTTTGAGACGTTATCTGCAGATGGGGAGCCCTTCATGAGATCGTCACAGACAATGGAGCGCCAATAGTTAAGGCGCTCACTTATCTTGCCAAGAAGTACAACATTCAACACATACGGGTTTCTGGTTACAACAAGCGCGCCAACGGAATCGTAGAAAGGCCTCATTTCGACGTTCGACAGGCGCTATTTAAGGCGGTCGATGGTGACGAAAGTCGCTGGAGCGAAGCGACTTATTCGGTCTTCTGGTCAGAGAGGGTTACCGTACGAAAAAGGATGGGTTGTTCACCCTACTACGTGGCGACAGGCACCCATCCACTCCTCCCAGCCGACATAGTGGAAGCTACTTACTTACAGCCACCCCCGAATTCAATACTATCTTCCACCGACATGATTGCTAGGCGCGCTATAGACTTACAGCGACGCATGGAGGATCTCGAGCGCTTACACGAAGTAGTATTTCAAACTAGACGACAAGCTGCGCTACGATTTGAAAGCGAGCACAGCGCCACGATTAGAGACTACAACTTCACCTCTGGCGCCCTCGTACTAATGCGCAACTCAAAGATCGAAGTTACCCATAACAAAAAGATGCGACCTCGGTATCTGGGACCCCTAATAGTGGTTTCCCGCAATAGGGGAGGCGCCTATGTACTCTGCGAGTTGGACGGCTCAGTTTTGCATCGACCAGTAGCGGCGTTTCGACTCATCCCCTACTTAGCGCGGGAACACATTCCCTTACCTTCGTCAGCGCTGGACATTGACACGGCTAAACTACGAGAACTGGAAGAAACGGAGTTAGTGGATGATGACGAGACCCCTGTTGACGACGACGAAGAACAGTAAATGAAGGCGAAGGACGAGGCGCTAGGTGTTAGCGCCCCCGTTAAGTAAACTTAGGTCATGTTTCCCTTTCGGAAGGCATATTGGATGGCATAAATAGCTATGGTACAGGCGAGGACACAAAATCAACTACGGCTACTACGTTACGAGCTACGCTGAAGAAGACCGGCGACGAGAACCTCGGACTCGCTCCCTGGGCCGCCTAAAGGAGGGAGGACCGCCTGAAGGAGGAAGAGGGGCGCCTGGTGTAGGCACCGGAATGCTCGAAGGCGGCGCGTTGCGAGGTACGGCGGGAGGAATGCAGGATGAAGGTACTGGAGCGCTAGGAGTTGGCGCAGGAGGAGCGCCTGGAGGAGGGGCAGCGAGTTCGGAGGAAAGGTCCCACTCCTCGTAGGAGGGCTGAAGCGAGGGCGGGAAAGGAAAGACCACGCGGTCGAGGACTGCCCTACGGGCACGGGACTCAACCAGGAGCGGAAGGGGAAGCCATGAAAGGCTCTTGGCAACGGCATGGAATTAGCAACCCAAGGTCAGAAGGAAAGAGCTATTGACTAACCAAACTGCCAGTCTCCCGAAGAAGGCTCGCCAAACTTGCTGCGCTAGGCGTAATAGTCGACTGCGAACACATGAGCAACAAACAAGATACGCGCTAACAGGAGGCGAACCGTGACCAGAGACTCATCCTGGTCTATCATCCATTCGGTGGAGGCGTCCAACAGGATGCGATATCGGCGCACCAGGGTCATGGTATTTCCGTTTTCATGAGGGAAACCCCCCGTAGGCATAATAGCCAGGAAGTGTTCAATACGATCCAAGATCGCGGGGCGGTGAGGAAGTTCCGGATCTGGGAGAAGTATGGAGGGGGCTGGCATGATGAAATACTAACAAACTTAAGGGCGGCAGAGCCCATAAAATATCTCTAGCTACTTGCAGGGTCGCAGCGACTTAGGAACTTTTACATGGGCGAAACAATCACGAGGGGGGGGGGGCGACAACAACGATGCATTTAATATACGACGACATTGGAAATCAAGAATCTAAAATCTGTCAGTTCTGTGGCGCTACGGAGAAGGGAAGATCACCTTACATAAACGACACGGGAGGCGGAAGCAAATCAAGGAGCGGGCAACAGGAGGAGACGCGTCCCTCCGTCAGAGGGGCCACGAAAGAGGCGACCACCGGTAGAAGAACGAGGAGACTGGTGAAGAAGGCGCGGTTAGACAGGAAAAGAAAGGAGTAACGGGGTAAGGACAGACGGACCAGATAGTGGCTTTCTTCCAGCAGCAGCTCAAGACGCTCTCGCGTGGAGGTGGGAGGAATTTGCTTTAATTAGCGACTGTCAGCAAAGAAGAGGGCGAAAAAGGCAGGAGCGCACCTGAAAAATGCGACTCCAGGCCTTCTCCATACCAAACTGCATCAGAGGTTTGCTATCCGACCAGATCTCACAGGCCGCACGCAGCAACTGGCAGCGACGACTTAATTCAAGGACGCCATCGTCCAGTTCTGGCACGCTGCCAGCAGGATAGTGGTGAAGGAAAGAGGTGACACGCTCTAGGAAAGTGGGAGGGTCCATCATGACGTGAGCACGATCACAGCGGGGAGTCCACACCAGGCCGGTCGGGCTGGTCATCGCGAAGACTGATGAGATCCAGTTGATGCATATGCAATTTATAGGACACGGCTAGAGTTAGAACGGCGACAGCGTGGGAGGACGTTTCACAAAGAACGAGGACCCTGACGAAGATACTAGCCAATGAGAGGCGCTTGACTCATGGTTGGACCGCGCAGAAAGGAAATCGCCATTCTAGACCTAGCGCTTATGCTCACCATCACCGAATAGCCACAAAGCGATCACTGGTTTTCTATTTCTTTATACGCGTTACTTCTTACATGGATCCGCTTATTTATTTCCAGACAGTTCCTATTTTCTACTTAGGCTGGCGCGGTAATGGCTATTGGACCGCGCCGGCAACAGAGGTTTTTGCGCCATGATGATCTACTGAGCGTTTCCCCTTTTACTTATTTTCTTTTTGATTACTTACAAACTGACGATTTGAAGCCAAGGGAAGCGTTTATTATAGGATCACATACTACAAAGTTCGTATCAAAAAGACTAAGTCCATAAAAGTTTAAAAGCGCTAAGGGTCGGCAACTACGGATCATACTCGGGAAGGGCGGGATCGCCCAAAGGAAGCAAGTCCCCGTCCTGGATCGAGTTACTCGCTTGCCACTCAAGCGCAGCCGTAATATCGTCATGAAGCTCGAGAAGGAGGCGCTCGCGGCGAGCTAAGGTGGAAACGCGAGGACGCAGGTTGGCAAGTTCGCGACCAACGGCTTCGGTCGCATCCTCAATATGGCGGAGTTGCTGGCGAAGGTCGGCAGAAGGGCGGAGAGGGGTAACAGGATAGGAGAACTCGTCCCCGAGCCAAGGGAAGGCGTCACCAGAAACTCGCATGGCGGGAGGGGGAGTCCAAAAGGGATCGAACTTATGGAAGGTTAGAAAAGGGGAGAAAAGGGGGAACAAACAAAAACGGACGTACCCGGACAGTTACAGGCGCACGGGGTGTCCACTCATGGCGCTCGTCGCCGGGGGACATAGCTCTGGCGGAAGAAAGATGGATGCCGTAGGGAGGCAAGTATCTCCAGCGGCGACGACGCTCACCTTCCGGCACCAGGGTTCCTTCGGATTCCAGCGCCGCAGAAGTCTCGTGACTACTAGGAAAAGAAGAGGAACTGTGGGGAGGAGTAAGGGACGGAGTGATAGGGAGAGCAACCGGAGTGTCGCTAGCCGCAACCGCCTCGGGGGCGGGGGTAGCGCCAGCGTCAGACATAACGACATCTTCGGCAGCAGGGATAGCCACAACGACGGGAACCGGAGTGGGGGACCTATCAGTCAAGAAGTTAGCACGCGGAGAGAAGAGAAGTTAGGGAAATGCGTACTGGTTACCACTGGGGTCACTCTGACGAGGGTTAGCGGCAATAGGGGGAGTAAGGCGAAGCAGGAGAGCGCGTACCGCCAACAGCGCATCGGCATCAACAACGGGCTCAGCTTCATCATCATCCTCTCCCTCGGCATCCCTCTCAGTGCCTTCCCCCTCATCCGTAGAAGACTCGGTCGAAGACAAAACCACAGGCGTAGCAGGCGCTAGCTCGCGGCGCTTACCAGGGCTCTTGCCAGGAGACGCGACAACAGGCTTACGCTTCAAAAGGACGGGACGACGAGGAGAGCGAGCAAAAGGTGCCGCCACGGTAGTACCATCCTGAGTAGTCGGCAGCGCCAGGCTGGCTGCGCTGATTACCGTGGGTTGGTGAGTAGCCGCCAAATCACGTTGCTGCAGCACGAAGTCCCGGGCGTTACGAACCAACACTGCGCGCTCATAGTTCCTTTGCATAATGGCGTCCCTACCACGTTCACGAGTACGAATCCTGTTGAAGGCGCAGCCTCGTTTCAACGCATCGCACCGATAGCAAGGCAGAGACGCGGTAGGAAACCAGCAGCCCTCAGGGTCGTTCTCAGACCAACACTTGTCACACTAAGAAAGAAGTCAGCGACGGCATAAACCTCCAAAGGGGCAAAACAGTGCTTACCACGCCAATCTTTGCCCTAAACGCGCGACGCTCCAAGGGCGCAACGGTAACCTTCTTCTTGCCGCCCAGTACTTGGACACCAGCCGGAACGCCGGTATCAATGACGGTAGTATCACGGCGAAGGCGCAAAAGGTCGCGAAGCTCCGCGTCGGTGAACATGGTCTGGTTAGGCGCCTATCGACATTAACATTTAGGCGCTAAAGTCAAGCGACAACAAGCAAAGCACTTACGACATACAAAGGGGGAACACGAGCAGGGAGATTGATCTGAAAGGGGGAGAAGTCAGAAAAATGGAGTAAGGAAGATAGGAAAAGAACGCACGGTACGTTTGGGAGGAGAACTAGCACGAGCAGGAGGCGCGCGTTCAATAACAATGGCAAAATTACGCGGAGGACCGTGAGAAGTTGGGCGCGTCGGGCCGGGTCGTGGCTCGCTACGAGAAACGGCAATGCGTTTGATGGCCGAATGGGGAGGGGCAGTACGGACGGAAGAAGCAGCGCCACGAAAAGGGCTGCCAAGAACGGAAGGAGGCGGAACAGAAGTCGAAGAAGGAGGGGCGGTAGGAACAGAAGGGACAGTAGAGGCCGAGGGGGCAGTAGGAAGACTGGCGATGGTGGGAGACGTAGCAACCGACTACTCAAGGATTAACAGTGGAAAAAGGGGGGAGGAGAAGGAAGGACTTACTTCGCTGACCTCGGTGCTAGCCAGCAACGCGTCGATCTTGTCAGATAAGGAAGGAGCCTAGTATGGGCGCTGAACCTTAGTGCCACAACGCCAAAATCAAACTTAGAAAACTTACGAAAAGGTCCGCGAAAGGGCGCAACCAATCGGCACCCTCAAACTCACGGTACCGGGCCACGCACCACTCGCGAACCTCGTCACCCCGCTCCCAGGAACTGTCGGAGCCGCGGACCACGAGCCAGCGCCAATAGAGTTGCATAATACCAGGGACGGTTTGTGGCGCATCGGCGGGACTGACAGACTTAGCGCGATCAAATAAATAGGAGGCCTTAGCCAGGAAATTGCGGAGAGCAGAGGCGTCGAAAGAAGTGGACATACTGGAAAGATGGGAAGGAAAACACGGGGAAGTGAAGTACGGAAAACGACTTTTTATAAGGCGCCGGCGGCATTATACGGACCGTAGTGCAGTCAAATTAACGACGGCGTTTGACTGAGGACAGTCAATTTTTCAGTTGGGGGGAGATGATAGGCTTCTACTCGGACTGAGCGCATCAAGGGACATTATAGGCCGACCAACACTTGACACACTAAAGGCTCTAGCAACCAGCCTTGGGTACAGAGCAGCCCTAGCGCGGGCGCTCTATGGCAAGACTTGTCCATTCATCTCAATCACCAGTATCAGCCCCTCAGCGCACTCCACTCAGTTACTTTGAAGACCAAGAAGACTCAGGACTCATAGCGCTAGCATAACGGCGGGAGGGGACTCTGACCAAACCCCGATCAGTACTGGAAGGAGTTAGCAATTGGCGCTGTCAATCACCGAGGCACCTCAATCAGAAGTCTAAAAGAATCAATGACGACGAGACAGGATACACGCAGACCCGACATTTAAATCTATCAAAAGATGGTACAATGTTTAGCGCCGGAATTAGCGCTCACGGCGTCTGTCAAGGATTCCCCGACCATACCCCGGGATGGCATGGCCAATTAAATTACATCAAAAAGTGAGCAAACTCGTACCACTTCTAAGTAGTTTTAGAGTCGCCGTTGGTCGCCGTCACCCATGTGCTGCAGGTCGCCGTTGACAGGTGGCCGTTAGCTACAGTCACGAAGGGAGGCGCTAAGCGGTAGCGCCGTCAATGGACTTATTTTGGAAATAATGTAGCGCATAGTATAAAAACTAGCTACTTGCCATGTATATACCAACGAATCGTAACCTCTTGAGCACCCAGTTACACTTAGCGTTCAAATCGCGCTAGCGTTGCCTGACTTTGCCACCAAGTTCGGCGCTAGCTTCGTCTATCTCGTCTTTGTCGTTTACGGTGCCACCTACGGGCACGCTACGCTGCGCTATTCGTTTCTTTCTCTATAACTTCTCCTAAACTACGACGCTTACCACTTGCTAGGTAGCATCCGAGGTGCTATCGTCTAGCGCATTGCCCTACCACCTCCGCTCGAGCACACCGGGACCCTGCCGGGACTCCTCACAAACCCGTACGCCAGGCGCTGGAGACGGCGTTGTACTGCGTATACGTCCAGCGCACCCAACCACAGTTGGCGTCATCACCGGGGTACGCCAGGCGCTGGAGACGGCGTTGTACTGCGTATACGTCCAGCGCACCCAACCACAGTTGGCGTCATCACCGGGAGAGGGGACTAGAGTCCGGGGGTTGTGGATGAGAGTGGTTGGGGGCTAGAGGGGGTCGAGTCGTGAACCGGAGGTTCTAAGACGAGACCGAGTTAGTAACTTAAGAGTCGCGAAGTGCGTACCAAACTTATAGCACGCGAATACTAAGGTGTGCCAGTCGAAGCGTACCAAACGAGGCGTACTAGTCAAACAAGAGGGCACGCAATATCCAAGTAACAGTTATGCAAAGTATGTAATATCAAGACTAGCGAATACAACAAGGAACTACGCTATAAGTACTACGGGACCCGGTCTCGGGGTTCCGGGGTGTCTGGGATGGGCTCCGGGGGTCATTGAGTAGCGGCAGGGGCTGTATACCGGGATCGCGCGTGTGGGGCGCGCGATCAATTGGCGCGGAGGGAGCTGTGATGCGTGATAGCCGGAAATGGGCCGCGTGATCCGGTCGTTGATCGGGGCTGGTGGCGGCTGATGGCGGTGTCGTCGGTCGTGATGGCGGGGCGTGTTCTGTGGGGTCGGAGGGGGGGTCCCGGATGGTGTTCCGGGGGTGTCCTGGGGTGGGCCCGGAGGGGAGGGGTCGTGACAAAGGGTGCAGACCACAAGCACTTTAACTGCCTCTATTCAGTGGGTAGAAAGCTTGCTAGCCAATGAAAACAATGAACTTGGGGAACCAGCAGAGTTCACCCACTCAAATTGATTCCAGAGAGATCAGCAAGGATGGTGTGGTTATTCTAGAGAAGGAGGCAGAGGATCTGGAGAAAGGTTTTCAAATTATGTAGATAACAACTATGATCATAGATAACTATATGCAGTATCACACTGTCCCTGAATACTAACTATTCACCTCACACTGAGCCCACAGACTGAGATGGATTTACTGCATCTGCAGATGACAGGTAATCTTGGTTTGGCTCCCCAACCAAGCTGGGAAATGCCCAGGTGGCATTGTTTTTATGAGGATAGTGCCATTAGTAGCAGCCCTGCCTAAGTCTCTGATCTTGTCAGAGACATTACTCAAACCAAATCTTGACACAACAAGCTTATTTGAACAACTTATAGTCCAGGCAAGAGAGATCAATGGCCAGACCATTGATCAGGGCCTCAAGGATGGCCTGCAAGGGATTGGCAATGGAGTGCAGATAGACCAAACACATGTAGAAGTAGATAAAGCAATGATGTGTACAAATACTATATGTAACCGAAGTTACAAGCTAGAACTATCTTGTGTGTATCACACAGTGCTAAATCAGACTGCAGTATTGGATTTGACTAGAACTAGAGTGAATACAAGATGTTGTCTTATGTAATACTATAAGTTGTGCTAATAGCATCCTTGATGCATGACAATATGTTACATACCCCCCAATGAGACCAAATCCTCAGTCTTAAGTGAGAGGTGAATCTAGGAAGATGCATGAAAATGCATGGTGTTGAGTAATAACACATATGGCATAGCTGTTGGGAGTTAGTAATACTGTCACTGACAGGAGAGTCGAGCACAGGGTGTCATGCTGAGTCTTAGAACCTCTTAGTGCGCAAATGCACATACCAACTCAACAGCAAGTAAGCAAGATAAAATTAAAAAATAACAAAAAAATAAAACAGATGTCCGCTATATGTACATGCTACACTGGAGTGCGTGTCAGCTTAAGAATGGTGGCTCGTGGGTCGCTCTGGACTTTAGCGTCGAGGTACTCCCAGTCCCCCGATCTCTAACCTGACTCTCTCCAGGTCAGCGGTCTAATCTCGCTCACCATCCCCACTGCCCCCCCTCTGTCCCTAGCACTGGCACTCGCTTTGACCGAGTCCCCTTGTTCATCCGTCCCTCTGCTTCTGACTCCTCCTCCTTTCCCGACGCAAGCACAAATACGACAGTGTACTCCCTGTTCCGGCTCCGCTTGCCTCAGGTCTATTGTCTATTCTCAAACTCGAGTACCCGAGAGGCTGTGATACCGGGTATGGGCACCTTTGCACAGCCTAATTCCTTTCCACATTCTCTAGCCATTGTCCTCCTATTCCCATCTCCCTTCCCTCATTTCTGTACTCCTCTTGTTGGTTTCGCCGTTTCATGGTGGTGCTGATTGTTTCGAGAGGTCGCACATGGGTGGCAGCGACTTTTTGACGGCGGGACAGGAAAGGAATGGCAGGCTATGACGTTGATGGGACGGATCTCGGAGTTGTCCTGGGGCTGAGCACTGCCACCCACTCGGCTGTATCTTTGATCGTTTGCCCTTGCTCACACGCTTACTGCTCTGCTGGCCGGTCGTTGCACGATTTGGGGTGGGTTTTTCAAGGTCAGATTCCCTTCGTCTACAGTTATCAACGAGTGCTTATAGTTTTTTATCACCTTAGGGTATATTTTGGGGGAATCTGAGGCAGACGTATCAATATTCTTGGCATTTCGATCCAGCCCGGAAGTGGGACGCTGGGACGCATATGAGGACGGGCATACCAAGACCCTCCAGGTTGCATAAAATAAGACATACTGGGATAATCCCAGAAAATTCATCACCACAATTCCGAGAATAACAGCTTCGAAATCCTCATCTCTCGCTCTATCCTTACATTCCTGCTCTGCGGAATTCCGTGCTTTTGGCGTCGTCAACGAAAAGGTGAACATCAACCACGACACGTGGACAGCGTAGGAACGCCCTCCTCCACCCTCATTGCGAAGCCGTCAGTAACCAAGGACGTTCTAAGTTCCCTCGCGGAGAAAACGAATCTTAAAAGCCGTCGAGTCGCGGACACCAATCCTGACAGTTTCGAGATCCCCGCCTACGGCAAGAAAAATCGTACTTGTCCAGCTACATCCGCTTCATTCGACCTCGAAGATATGGCCTTCAACGCAGGATTCCTGGAATGGCCAACCCTCTCCGCTCCCCATTACTTTTGGTATGATCTACTTCGTGATTATTCTTACAGTTGTCCCGCTACTGTGTGTTCCCATCTCCGGAGATATATAGACTATTACGATGTCTTCGATACTTGGCGCTTCCCAATCCTAGGGCTTACAACACTTCTTTCGATTGCGTGAACTTTGAATTACTATGTGAAAACATCGTTATGCACGCTGTTCCAGTCAGTGAACTAGTTCATCAATCATGACGATTATAAACAACTTTGTAACAAAAACTCGAAACTCGGCGAATACTCACTGCCTTGCTCAAGAACAGCCTTGATAGCAAAGTCACATGCCTGTTAAAATTGACTACGCACAGCATTTGCTCTGTTATCTCAGAGTTACTACAATGTCCACTGACCAACACGAAACCCTTGGAATGTCGCCACTTCGAGAGGGTAACGTTGGCATGGCTGGGGTATGTAGCCGGCTCAGTCCTTTACCTGGATGGATGTCCTGAACTTATTTCTAATAGGTTGTGCAAAGAAGAGCGACACGCTTTCAAAGATTTCAGAATCCAAGCCATGACCGGAACATATCAATCTTGAATAACACAATACAGACATTTACTCTTGTCAGTAACGCAGTACCTTTGCCGATAGTCAAGGGAGCGTTGTCAGCTGTTGCAGGAATCCTCAGTATTGCCAAAGTATAACCATGGAACACTATCGAATTAAATCTTACATCTTCCTCAGAATACCATCGGAAATCGTGATGACTTCCAGGAGATTGTCGAGACATGTCAGATGATCGGCCTTGTTATTTGGCAGGCTACCTCCCAAACCCACGAACATCAGCTTGACGACACTGTCCGTCGTGCACTAATCGAGCTCAAAAGGTGAGACATTATCCCTTACTATTGTTAGCCCAATTACATCTCAAGTTCTGGACGTAATCAGTTCCCTGGATGTCATTCAAGATGCAGCTAAAGCAAAGGCCGAGAAGAATATAGTGTTCAAGGTCCTTGACATTACAAATAATCAGGAGGCCATTGTGAAAATGAAGGATGAGTTGAATCGTTTTCTAACCCTTTTCAACGTGAGTTATGATTGCCTTATTTGTTTCTTAACGGATTGTGATGAATTTATCCAGACTGAAGTTAACATGTCGACCAATATGAAAGTTGATAAAACGAACATGAAACTTGACAAACTACTGGACGAGTTTCATACAGCAGTGAACTTCAATCCTCAGACGTATGCACCGACAAATGTCCACGAAGATTAGGCTCATTTATTTCGTAGGGATTCTGGGGAACCTGATGTACTACCAAGTCGGCCGGCAGTCTTTTTCGGAAGGGACAATCTTGTCCAGAGTATCACCCAGTCTCTCCTCGATCGCCGCAAAGTCGCCCTCATTGGCCCAGGAGGTATCGGAAAAAGTACCATTGCCCGCATTGTTATAAATGACAAAAGTATCGCCTCCAGGTTCCAAGGTCGAAGATATTTTGTGCGGTTCGATGATATGGATGCTCGCCAGGTGAATTTGGGAACATTCCTTGACCGGATTGCAAGAACATTGGGATTAGCGACTTCTGTCAATGCTCATAATTTGATATTAAAGGCAATTTCAGCATCGGACACACTCCTTGTCCTTGACAATGCTGAAACCTTCTTGGATGCCTCTGCTGATGCTGGACGAATTGCAAATGTCATTGATGACTTCGGTGCAAGGCCAAATGTCGCCATCCTCATTACCACACGCACAACGGTATTGCCTCCAAACCTTGACTGGGTTAGATTACCGGTCCCTGTGCTTGAGGAGAGCGCTGCGTGTGAAGCTTTTCAAGCATACTACTCTTCCATTGAAACGTCGATCCTTACCAAACTACTCTCTGCTGTTGAATACCACCCTCTCTCCATTAATCTACTTGCACAAGCTGCGGTTCAGAACGAATGGTCGCCTCAACAGCTTCTTACTGCATGGGACCGTCAACGTGCAGCCTTACTCGAGGCTGGGGATGGAAAATCCCAAAGTCTTGCTATCACAATTGAGACGTCTCTCAACTCTCCCTCCTTCGTTGAACTTGGTGACATAGTTCGTCATCTTTTGCACCTCATTGCGTTCCTTCCTCAAGGAATTAGCAATACATGGCTTGCTGCCACATCCTTTGGGGCATTGAACATTGAAACTTGCGCAGGTGCTTTGTGCAAGCAATCCATTGCATACCGAAATGGCGACTTCATCACTCTTCTAGCTCCCATACGCCTTTACATATTGGATCACCATAAAAGAGATATCTCAATGAATCCAATGTTGAGAGAACTAAGGAGATATTATGCTGCCCACATTCAAGAGTCAAAAATTGTTCTTGCAGAAGACGTGAACATCGAACATGTCCTTAATCATTGGCTCCAGGACACTGGTGGGAACATGAAAACAATCCTCGATATATTGCGAACTATAGGCGATTTTTTGGATGTCCTCTATATGCATCGACCACGACCGGTTTCTCTGCACCCCACTATAATTGCTTTGGATGTGTGCAAAATCCATAATACTGTGTCGTGCATGAATTTCGGCATGGCATTTCCGATTTTACAAAAACCTAAAAGAATCATAAAAAGCAAGTCGACCTGTCTACTTTGGATTTCCTTCCTTATGTATGTGGTTGGACAAATTGAAGATGCCAAAAACATACATGCACAAGCACGGGCACTCGCTTTTGAATATAGGGATTTGGATCAGCTCATTCAGGTTGACTATTGGCTCGCGTTATGTTATTTCAATCAAGGCGATTACCGGACCGCTGAAAAATTGTATGCAACAGCTTTGAACAATTGTTCGGGCCTTTCTACCCTGTTCAGACTTCATCCAAACACAAAGGCTGCAGTCGAACGTGAAATAATTAAAATCAATTTACTCAAAGGAAGGCCTGGTGCAATACAAAGCTACTTCAGCTTTCTGTCTACACTCAAGCAAAAACGTATTCAACTCGACAACATTTGCACAAATATCTATGCAGGATATCTTGAACTCCGCAATGGTCACTTAGATGTCGCACAACATTTTTTTGAGAAAGTTCAGGCAAGCGGCAATTGGAAATGGTTCATTGTGCTGGCCGATCTGGCTGATCAACAAGGCGACTATGCAAGGTCAAACACATTACGGGCACAGTTGCTTAAATTGATTGAACCGGAACCAACAAGTTGTGGTATCTTAATGAAAGGTTTACTCGCTGCATACTGGGCAAAAGAGGGTGACATGGAGCATGCTCGGGAATTGATCCTTCCTTTCTTTAAGCACACTACTGAACGTAACAATCCGCATGTTGTAGACCTGTATTACTTGGCTGGAATGGTTGAACTGACAGATGGGAACTTCGATAAAGCTGGGGATTACTTCCATGAAACAATTGAAATCAGTATGTCCCTCACAAGATTAGTTGAATGCACCCGCTCATATAGAGCACTTGGCGAGATTGCTGTGGTCAAAGGAGACTTGTTGAGTGCAAAGGAACATTTCAAAACCACTACCGAGCTGTGCAAGATCATGGATCTCCCAAGGGAACACCTGTATTTTGACCATGCATGTTTTATCCCTCACAAAAGATTCAATGGATGGAATCTGTATCAAGAAGGTCATGTCATGTTCAGGTACATTGGAGACAATGCTCAAGCATGAGACCCACTTCCAATTGAATCTTTATTTCTACTTGAGTGTGATTAGCCTAATTACATCTCAAATAGAATGCAAACTTGTCAATCAAAACATAGCTAATGCACCACATATTGTTCTCATAAGTAGAACAAGTAATTCTGCATACTGTTCAAGATGCTCATATTCTCTAACCAAGTACAGTTTCCATGCATGCTCTTCTTTCTAAAGTACTAGATATTATAAATTTCAAAAAAAACATACACATATATTCAAAAAAAAACATACAAATTTTAAAGACATATAATAGCCAGTAAAAATAGCTGAAAGGCAGCAAATTTTGAGGGCATAGTTGGTAAAGATAGCTGAAAGGGAGCAAATTTTGGTGACATAGCCAGTAGAGGCATAGCAATGGCCAAGGTCACATAAGGGGTGTCAAAGGTTGAATCCGGTAAGAGGTGCATCACATCAAAATTATATAATTACAAGTTATTGCTACATATGTAACCAAATAAACAAGTCATGTTTTGTCACCTTCTTCTTCGACAGTCAGCTTTTATTCATCTTTGGTCAGCTTTCCTGCTTTTCATGGCCACCCTTGCATTCTCCATGGTCAGCTCTTATTGCCTTAACTCTCTGACAGGTTATGGGCCCTGACTGCACACAAATTCAGCACACAGTTTATTCCTTGCTTAAAATTTTCATCACTTCTGATTATGGCACCTTCTCATTATGAAATGCTTCACACATTCAATCCAGACAACAAGTTTGATGGATCAAACTATGATGCTTGGGTCACGGAGCTGGAGATGATGTTTGTTGGGCATGATGTTTGTTGGGCATGATGTTTGTTGGGCATGATGTTTGTTGGGCATGATGTTTGTTGGGCATGATATTTATTGGGCATGATATCTTAGCACACATCAAAGGTGAGGCATCTTGCCCTAGCAATTTTTCTGCTGCTGCTCTTTGGTCCAAAGATAATCAGTCTGCTCATGCCACCCTCTATAAGACCATCTTCTCTACTGACATTATCCATACTCACTTCAAGAACACCAACCCTGCTCAAACCACTAATGCCATCTGGATCAGTCTCAAAACTGAGTTCCAGAAGGACAGTCATGCAAAGCACTTTGAGCTTAAGAAGTGCTTGTACAATCCCATCCACAATATTGAAAACCAGTTTCAGTGTACATTCAAGACATCATCTCTGCTCACAATGCTCTTACTGCACTTGGCCATGCCCCCCCTCTCATTGATTTCATTGACTCCATTCTTATGAATCTCCATTCCAATTTCTCCATTGTTCACACTCTTCTCACTACTCAGTCAGAGGAACCTTTGTTTGCTACTGTCAAGAAGATGCTCACCAATTAGGAAGACACACATACTGCACTCAATCCCAGTGCAGCTGATGAGGTTAGAGCAATGCATGGTAGGGTGAAGAAGAAGGGGAGGAAAGGAAAGGGCTAAGAGGATGATGATGAGGCACCAAGGTATGAGTGGCTCAACCCTCATAACAAGGATGTCTGCTACTGTTGTGGCCTCCCTGGACATCACTCCTCTCAATGCATTGTGGACATGCCACAGAAGATAAAGGACAAGATCATCAATGAGGCTACCAATCAACATCATCATCACAATTGCTCTTTATCCACTTCTGACTCTGATGTTGCTGCCACAAACTTTGCTCATGATTTACATGCCGCCTCCAATACCAACAGTTCTGATTCTGATGATGGCAAGCCCATTCAAGCCATGTCTGCCAGAGAGTTTACACATGTTCTCACTCAAGCAACTACAGAATGAGAACATTGCCAGCAGTTGGGTATGAACAAGAAAAAGTGGCAAGATCTCAAGACTCATCTCAATGGCTGATGAACAGTGGGTTGTTTCATTGAGTGGGGGGGACTTTAATTCAGTGGGGGGAGCTTTCTTTCTCTTTGGTTGGTCACCTTCTTGTTTTAGTCACTCTGCACCTTGTCTCCAAGTAGGAGTGTCAAAGGTTGAATCTGGTGAGAGGTGCATCACATTGAAATTACATAATTACAAGTTAGCATTGCCACATACAACAGAACCAGCAAGCACCAGTCAAGCAGGCATAAAAAGAAGCAAGAGTTGGACAAGGGACCAGCAAGGCTAGCTGAGTAGTTGGACATTGCTAGACAGCTTATGTCACGATCCCTCCCCTCCGGGCCCACCCCGGGACACCCCTGGAACACCATCCGGGACCCTTCCTCTGACCCCACAGGACATGCCCTGCCATCACGACCGCTGACACTGCCATCATGCGCATCAAGGACCGCCATCAGCCGCCACCAGCCCTGATCAACAATTGGATCACGTGACTCGTTCCCGGCCATCACACATCACACATCACAATCCCCTCCACGCCAATTGATCGCGTGCCCCACACGCACAATCCAGGTATACAGTCCCTGCCCGCTACTCAATGACTCCCGGAACCCATCCCAGACACCCCGGAACTCCAAGACCCGGTCCCGTAGTACTTATAGCGTAGTTCCCTGTTGTATTCGCTAGTCTTGATATTACACTGCTTATACTGTTTTCTACTTGACTGGTACGCATTGACTGGCACGCTTGACTGGCACACTTGGATAATCACGTGCTCTAAGACTGGTACGCACTTTGCGACTTTAATTTACTAACTTGGTCTCGTCTTAGAACCTCCGGTTCACGACTCGACCCCCACCCGAATTCCCCAACTACCTACCACCCAAAACCCCCGGACCAAGTCCCCTCTCCCAGGATTCCCCTGTCCACGTCTTGAACCCCAGAGTTTCAGACACCCAAGTATCCGTGGGTCAAGTCTGCATTGTAAGGGCGATTGCTTTCCCGGAAAGCCCCTGACTCAGCGGAACCTGACAGCTTACAGTAGGTTCAGTGTATAGGCCAGAAGAACACTGCTATTGTCCAGCCTGGAAATACTATCAAATACCACCTTTTGTGAGAACAAGTCCATCACAACAAAATATGGATTTGGTACATCAATACAAAGTTCAATATTGCCAACTTATTTATGTACTAAAGCACTGTCAACCCCACTGTTTACTTAACTCTGTGCTCTGCTTAGCCTACAACTGACACCATAATTCCATGCAAAGAGGAGCAAGGTTTCTAGTGAGGAGGAGTGTTAGAACCCATAAATTGTCACTATCAACCTTGCTATCATTGCCCACATTGACCCTGGCCTTTTGATATTCACTATTATATATTTCTTTATTGCTCACATATTGACCCTGGTTCTACTAGCTATTACATATAAACAACCCCATAACATACCACATCATCAGTCAATTATATGTTGAACTGAGGGTGAGTCACTACTGTAGAATGTGACTGGACTCAAATACTGACATAGCTTATCCAGCCTTACATCTATGGCTGCATCAGATACAGTAGCACTCAGTCAATTATACATTGAACTGAGGTTTTATATCTACAGTTGCATCAGTAATTGAGTGTTATACAGTAAGGTTTCTAATATTTCTAACATGCTTTGATTATTGTCTTGGCTGCCTTGTGAATGAAGATGTAAGAGATCAAATTCTATGCAATTGTAAGCTTGCTGAGATCACTTTTACTTCTTATATGTCTTTTTTAAATTCAAGAGTGTAGAGGCAATTGTGTTCTGTGTGAATGATTTCTAGTGCAAGCTATATTGCTCATCATGAGTCAACATCCTGATGATCACAGTTTGAATAGTTTTTTTGGACCTATTTCTGAACCTCTTATAGTTGCAATGAGGTTTTACTACCTGCTTTAGTGTGTCTTTTGTCCTCAAAATTTGTGCCCCTTGTCAGAGGGTTAAGGCAATAAGAGCTGACCATGGAGAATGTGAGGGTGGCCATGAAAGGCAGGAAAGCTAACCAAAGATGAATAAAAGCTGACCATTGAAGAAGAACATGACAAAACATGACTGAAGGAATTCCACAGATGTTAAGTGTTCTTCTTACAGAAAGCTTGACTACATTGTGGATGGGGTGGAGCTTGCACATCCTGGCCAGGAGTCAAAGCCAGTGATAATACCCAAAAGTTGGTCAGTAGCAGACATGATTTACAGCTACTAACTTAGGAAAATGTGTTGGGCATGCTAAGTATGTGAGGGAGTCTTGGGCAGGTCCCAGAGAACATGTCAAATAACAAGTTAAGCAGCAAGAAATAGTAAGAGTCAGTAAGGGGAGTTGGTGAGAGAAGTGTAGTGAGTGTGCTAGTGACTAAGCATGCCTGGATAAAAAGAGGGAGAGAATATAAGTTGTGTGTAGCAAGGAGTGCAGCAAGAAAACTAGAAGCTTAGCAATGTCTAAGCTGTGAGATGCCTGCTATAGGTGCAAGACATGTAGGTTTTGTATAATGAGATAACTGTAGCAAGAGACTAGATGTTAAGACAATTGATGACTTAAGTTAAGTCAGCTCAAAAGAAATCTGAACTGTGACATGAACTGAGCAGACTGGGGGTATGAAACTCTGTTATTGTAGTACTGACAAATGGTGGGTATTTATAGTAAAAATGAGTTCACTATTGCTAAGTGGCTAAGCATCACCAAAAAGTGGTGAACTTGAAGAAATATAAGTAGATGCTGTAAATACTAAGAAGTCTACAAGACTGTTGTCTGCCTAAGTTGGTGGAGGGCACCAAGCAATGTCAGGCAGGTGAAATGCCAAGCTGTTAGTCATGGAAAATTGTCATCATTCAAACCCATACTATTACCTACATTGGGTTTCAAAATGCCTTAGTGTTTCAAAATGTAATTTTTTAACAGATTGTAGCTACAATGCACCTGATCTTTGCTAAAATATAACTAATACATACTATTCAAGCTTGTATCTTGAGAGGATCAGTGAAATTCACCTAGGACTGGTTTGCAATAAGGTAAATATAGACCAGTAAAAAGCAAAAACACATTTGAAGATCCCTAGATTTAGTTACTACTTGAGGTAGCACTACCAAACTTTGTATAAATCATCTATATGTTAAGGTGATGACACCTCTATCTTCCGAGACATAATAGGACGTTTTATGCACGTCTACTTAGATGACATATTCATCTACTCGGATTCTATGGAGGAGCATGAGCAGCACCTCAGAGTCGTATTCGAACGACTGCGCAAGTACAAGTTGTACTTGAAGTGGAAGAAATGTGAGCTCTACGCTCAGAGTATAGACTGCCTAGGGCATGTCATAGATGAGTGGGGTATCCACCCCGATCAGGACAAGCTTGATCGCATTTGGGAGTGGCGAACGCCCTGAAACTACAATGACATCCAACGGTTCGTTGGTCTTGTCAACTACATATCGAGCTTCTTGCCCAATGTCACAGCCTATACTGGGCCACTTATGGCCATGACGCAGAACGGGTCACCATTCAATTGGAGGCCGTTGCACCAGCAGTGCTTCGAGATGGTCAAACGGATCTGTACGAAGACTCCGGTGATTTGACCAATCGACCCTAGACAGGATGAGCCGATATGGCTCATTTGCGACGCATCCAAGACAGGTGTCAGAGCCATGTACAGCCAGGGAAGCAGCTGGCAGACGTGCCGCCCAGCAGGGTTCATGTCGAAGAAGTTCACAACGGCCCAGCAAAACTATGCGGTGCACGAGCTGGAGACTCTTGCCATACTCGAGGCCCTCCTCAAGTGGGAGGATAAGCTGATGGGATATCCCATCCACATCATAACGGACCACAAGGCCCTTGAGTTCTTCAAAACTCAGGTGAACTTGTCGCCGCGTCAGCGACGGTGGATAGACTACATGTCGAGATATCAGTTCGACATCACCTATGTTAAAGGTGAACTCAACAAAGTGGCAGACTGCTTGTCACGCTACTTTGAGAGTGATGTAGTCGGGGAGGCTCACGAGCCTCATGAGTATGTGCAGGCAGACTGCCGCATAGACCCTGATGGAGAGGATTTACCTCTCCACCGATACCAGGAGCTCAGGGAGCATGTCCTGGAAGTACGCGCTATGCGTGACGATGAACGGAGGCAAAGCACTCGCCTCAGGGAGCAGCGTGAAGAGCGGGATGTAGCCGTCCAGTTGCTCAAGGAGCATGAAGCCATGGACCCAGCGTCCACTGGGGAGCACGAGCGCCCCGATATACCCGTTACGCTTGCGGAGATGCTCGAAGGCGAATTGCCTTCATCTCAGCCCCCTAGCCTGGTCAACAACGACTTTCAGAAGGAAGTGGTGCAGGACTATGGCAATGATTCTCTCTTCGCCGAGATACTCGCCAATCCTGACGACCATCCTCAGTTCAGGCATGAGCCTGGTGGACTGATCACGATGGAGAACCATCAAGAGGTGGCAGTGGTATGCCTCCCCCGTACGCGAACCATTATCACGCAGGTCTTGGACCAGGCCCATGCACTGGTGGGGCACTTTGGTGCCTCCTGGACATTGGGCTACATCTGGAGATGGTATTGGTGGCCACGTATGGCCCAAGAAGTGACTAAGTTCTGCGCTTCATGCGCAGCGTGTCAGAGGGCAAAGTTGCCCCCTGGATTCCCTCCTGGGAAGCTACACCAGCTACCCGTACTGGTGAAACCTTGGGACTCCATTGGAATGGACTTCGTAGGTCCCTTTCCCGAGTCCAGAGGGTTTGATTACCTCTGGGTGGTCATCTGCCGCATGACAAGTATGGTGCACCTCATACTGGTGCGAACTATGCTGACGGCTAAGGAGCTGTCATGGATCTACCTGAGGGAGATCGTTAGGCTGCATGGGCTGCCTAGCACCATTGTAAGCGACCGTGACTCGAAGTTCACGTCTCAATGGTGGAGGAAACTCCACAAACTGTTAGGAGCGTGACTCCTCATGTCGACGTCCTTCCATCCTCAAACAGATGGGCAAACAGAGTGGGCTAACCGCAGTATAGGCCAGATTTTGAGGGCAGTTGTTTGCCCTGACCAACGGGACGCGTGAAGAGCGGGACGTAGCCGTCCAGTTGCTCAAGGAGCATGAAGCCATGGACCCAGCGTCCACTGGGGAGCACGAGCGCCCCGATATACCCGTTACGCTTGCGGAGATGCTCGAAGGCGAATTGCCTTCATCTCAGCCCCCTAGCCTGGTCAACAACGACTTTCAGAAGGAAGTGGTGCAGGACTATGGCAATGATTCTCTCTTCGCCGAGATACTCGCCAATCCTGACGACCATCCTCAGTTCAGGCATGAGCCTGGCGGACTGATCATGATGGAAAACCGTCAAGGAGTGGCAGTGGTCTGCCTTTCCTGTATGCAAACTATTATTATGCAAATACTGGACCAGGCCCATGCACTGGTGGGGCACTTCAATGCTGCACAAACATTGGAATACATCCGTAGATAGTACTGGTGGCCACGTATGGCCCAAGAGGTTACCAAGTTCTGCACATCATGCGCAGCGTGTCAGAGGGCAAAGTTGCCCTCTGGAGCCCCTTCCGGGAAGTTACACTAGCTACCCATGCTAGTAAAACCTTGGGACTCCATTGGAATAGACTTTGTAGGTCCCTTTCCTGAGTCTAGAGGGTTCGATTACCTCTGGGTGGTGATATGCTGCATGACAAGCATGGTGCACCTTATACCGGTGCGAACTACACTGACGGCTAAAAAGCTGTCATGGATCTACTTCAGAGAGATCGTTAGGCTGCATAGGCTGCCTAGTACTATTGTGAGCAACCGTGACTCAAAGTTCATGTCTCAATGGTGGAGGGAACTCCACAAGCTGTTAGGAGCTAGACTCCTCATGTCAATGTCATTCCATCCTCAAACAGATGGGCAGACTGAGCAGGCCAACCGCAGTATAGACCAGATCTTGAGGGCAGTTGTTCACCCTGATCAACAAGACTGGGTGGACTGGTGTCCACTCACTGAGTTCGCGATTAACGCGAGCATCTCAGATACCACAGGGTATGCGCCCTTTGAGCTCAACGGAGGGTACTTGCCCTCCATGCTGCACGAAGTTCGTGCTGATACGGTGGCCCACCGAGGAGTTGTCGAGTTCGCCAGGCAGGCCCTGGAGAACCTTGCGGCGGCGCATGACGCCATCATAGAGGCGCAAGTCTTCCAGGTGAAAAATGCCAATCATCGTAGGCGAGAAGACCTGCCAATAGCAGTAGGAGCATTGGTGTACCTATCAACACGTAATCTGAGGCTCCAAAAGGGACAGGTGAGTAAACTCTGCCCGAAATGGGTAGGCCCATACCGCGTCCTAGACACAGAGCCAAGTACCTCCAACTACGTGTTGGAGCTGCCTCTGGCATTACAGGAACGACGCATCGTTCCTAAGTTTCATGTGTCGCTGTTGCAACCTTACAGCGCGTCTGACGATGCGCTATTCTCTAACAGGGCAACCCCGGGCCCCTATGATTTTGGGGCTCGAGACGATGATGAATGGTTCATCGAGTGCATAATTGGGCACCGGTGGACTGAGCGTAACACGCTCGAGTTTGAGGTACAATGGTCCCTTGGGGACACAACATGGGAGCCACACTCCCATTGCTCCAAGTTGGCAGCACTTGACCGTTATTTGGAGTTGAAGGGTGTTAAGCGCCCACATCAATTAAGTAAGCATGCCGGCGCTTAAATTGATTGGCTTGGCTGAGTTGGTCAGCAGTTGTGGCTGAAACACGTCTTAAAAGGTGAAATTTCTTTTTCGCCTTTTTCCCTCAACCATGGACAACATGCCCGTGGATCAGCCTGAGCAGCAGCAGCAGCACATTGAGCTTGCGCCGTTGGTCTTACCGTCGGCTGAAGGGGGGGGCAGATGGCTCCCCCGCTGACCCAAAATGCACCCCAGTGGGAACAATCGCAACCAGCTGTGGGCTTCCCACAGCAGCAGCAACCACCAGCGGCGGGCTACCTGCCGCAGCAGCTGGTGATCAGTGGCTATCCGCCACTTCAACCCATGCAGGGCAACTTCATGCCCCAGAACGCACCTGTGGGCGGCTATCAGCCCCAACAACCAGTAGCGGGCGCTTATGTGCCACATCACACTGAGGGCCAATCCCAACAACAGGCCTACGGGGGGCTAGTCAGCCCCCAAGCAGCGCCAGGATGGGGGCAGTTTGCCCCCGCTATGGTGAGAGGGGCTATGGGCGCACATCCTTTGCCCCAGTTTACCGCCCCGGCGCACTACCCTGGGATGGGTGGTGTGCCCGTAATGATGCCGTACCCCCCGGCTTGGATGGGGGCTTGAGGCGCAATGCCCCAGTACAGCGACTTGCATGAGTCGCAAGCCAAGGGAGGCCGGTTGATTTCCCTGTTGACCACAGCACCAATTGACAATCTAGAAGGACGCAAAGCATCCCTCATGCAGGCCACCGCAGCCATCGAGAGCACAGAAACTCTCAGTCCAGGATGGAGCATCAGTTTATCAGCTGATGCGCCAACGGAGAGCTTGGCCAAGCTCTCCTTGCTACAGCGGCTGGAAATGCCGCACCAATCTGAGCCCAGCTCGGAAGAAGAGTCGCGTGCTTGGCCAAGCTCTCCTTGCTACAGCGGCTGGAAATGCCGCACCAATCTGAGCCCAGCTCGGAAGAAGAGTCGTGTCCTCGACGCAACAAAGGAAAAGCACGGGCTGTCGAGCCCAGTCACAACCAGGACTTAGTCCTGGCTACCCTTCTCCAACGTCTGGGAGAAAAGGAAAAGCACGGGCTGTCGAGCCCAGTCACAACCAGGACTTAGTCCTGGCTACCCTTCTCCAACGTCTGGGAGACAACAGGTACGATGTACCCGCAGAGTCATCATTCCTCCGCAATGCAGAGGCGGTTGTCCTCATCAGCCAGATGATGGACGACATGGATCATATGTGTGCTCAGCGCAAAACGGATCTCCTTGCCCTATCGGCTGCTCGTAAGCGGCAGACTACACCCCCAAGTCGGGACACCGACTCCAGCAAAAGAGCACGTCGGCAAGGAGTGGAGGACGCGCCCTCCCGCTTGATTAAGTCGAGCATTGCTGCCCCCAGCTGGGAGGCCGGCCTAGGACGGGACATCCTTCCCTATGAAGATGTCCCTGCTCCAGCTGCCCCCCGGCTTATCCAGCGGCGCGTCTGAGGTCGCATCTTCACGACCAGTATCTGTGGTGTCCACCACGTACTCTGGGGAGCAGAGTTCCAGGGGCGTGAGCACACGCCCCACTGAGGCCAAGGCCTCACAACCCCGAAAGGATCGTTGGGGTAAGCAACTGGAAGGGCATGCATACGTCAACGTGCACTTCCTTGAGGATGCCCCGAAAGGGGCCCCAGGGGCTAACATCCCCTTTTTACCCGCAATACTGGTAGAGGGCCCGCCAGCCCGACTCCCGCGATGTGTGTGGGCAATGGACCCACGGTCTGAGAAGTCAGAGCCAGAGAGGCTGCCATCTCCACCCTCCGACGACAATTGGTATGAGGAGCCTGAAGAGGCTTGTATGGAATCCTCTGTGCCGCACGAGACGGCAGCACAACGTATGGTGTGCGAACAGCGCAACAGCAATCGACGGGCCAAGATGGAACGTTGGGTGCAGGATAGCGCCAAGCGAGGAGCTGCCCTCCTTGAGGACCAAACCGGGTGCATTCCTGATGCACTCGGTGTTGTGATCTATCGTGATCACACTATTGAGTGCCAGAACTCATTCTTTGGCACGGGGTTAGCTCCCCAATTCTATTGGTCACCAGTGACCAATACCATTTTTGTCGGGCAAGAAGCCCGCGCAGCCAGGTCCTTCGAGATCGATAAAGAGGGCAACGCTACGGCGACACTCCACAACAGTAAGGTGTACCAAGTGGCACCTCGCAGGTTTCCCCACAGTCCTCGAGAAGTCCGCAGACTTCATGCACTGGTTAACAACCAGTTTATGCTGATTTGTCAGCGTCAGTTGGGCTACCTCTTGCTCAACGAATTCAAGCGGGTGGCGCTCAACTGCCACCCTACTGCCCGAGACAGAGCTATGTCTCATTTACTCGACGAGGTCAAGTATAGGACCATCGCAGTACCCTTTGCGAGTCCAGAAGAGCGGGAGAACGTCCCACAAATGATTGTGCCAACGCGGCTCTATCGCCGCAAAGAGGGAGGGAAAATTGCCTTCGTCGGCCTTACCCCCCCTGATTCAAAGCAACCATTTGCTTTGGACTACCTGGGCTCATACGCCCTCCTCTATGGACATCCTGGGACGTCCAATGTATGGACCGGTCTGGCCATAGACCGTGCCATGCGCATTTATTGGCGCAGCCTCTTTGAGTTTGCGCTTGTATGTGCCCTCAGCGCCAGCCGCGCCTCCAAGTCCACGGTACACAAGTACCTGGCCTATGTCTTCGCAAGGCCAAGCCTCTACAAAGAGGCCGTGGCTGAGTACGAGGTGGCCACAGGGCAAGTCTTTGTGCCCCTCCACGCCGATGACCCTAACTTTGAGGCTCGGGCTGTGGACATCCCGGAAGCGTCAGCTTCCGTGTTCACCACTTCAGACGCGTTACACGTCCTTCATCATAATCAAATCCCGGTCAGCTGGGCTGACCATGCGTATACTTATGGAGTCACCTACTTGGCCCATTTATTCTTCAGCGACAGCCGGCTCTACAACGAGGTGGCCGCTATCGATGACAAGAGGCTACAATGCCTCGACCATTACGGTACACCCCAGTCCATCGCTCAGTGGAATGGGTGGCGCGAGGCCACCATTGGCGATTGCCAACGCCTGATGCTCTAGCAGCAGGACAGTCGTCATGCTTACGACGACGCGCTCACCAAGGGGATGTACCTCCTCATTGGGCAAGACATTCATGCCCGCGAGATCTGGACGTGCCAGTACCCATCCGACACTGGGGATCTTCCTGATCCCCAACCACCTATTCCGGGGTCGATTGTTGACCCCAATCTCACACTGTCCCCCCTCCAGGACTATGACGATTCCCTGCCAGTAGCAGGGCCTTCAGGCACTTCCTACGCGCCCACACCCAAGGATGAACTCCTCGACTACGACATGGACGACGTGACTGCCAATCCATTCCGGGAGCCTGGGGACTCTCCCATTGCCCCCGTCCCTGACTTACCGACGGCATGACCGTCGTATTATCTCAAGACCGTAGCTCGGTCTGATTGGGGGGTGTGTAGCGTAGTCCACTATGTGGCGTTGGCCACATAGCTTTACTTACTGTATAGTAGTCACTATTATATTATATTTATTATAATATAATATTAATTTACATTATTATATAACTAGTTTACCAGCTGCTTACAAAGCAGCTTATTTTTGTTGTATACTACATTGTCAATAGACCGGTCTGGTCTGATTCAGTGTTGTGTGCACACTAAGCTCTCCAAAATCCGTAACTTCGTTACAGCCCACCACTGGTTGTTGCTGCTGCTGTGGGAAGCCTACAGCCTGTTGCGATTGTCCTCACTGGGGCGCATTTTGGGTCAGTGGGGGAGCCATCTGCCCCCCCTTTCAGCCAATGGTAAGACCAATGGCGCAAACTCAGACTGCTGCTGCTGCTCACTCAGGTCCATGGGCATGTTGTCCATGGTTGAGGAAAGAAAGAGAAAAAAGAAATTTTGAATTATAGACGTGTCTCAGCCACAGTTGCTGACCAACTCAGCCAAGCCACAATCAGCACTGCCAATCAAATTAAGCGCCAGCATGCTTACCTAACTGATGTGGGTGCTTAGCGCCCTTCAACTCCAAATATCAGTCAAGTGCTGCCAACTTGGAGCAATGGGAGTATGGCTCCCATGTTGTGTCCCCGAGAGACCACTGTACCTCAAACTCAAGCATATTCTGCTCAGTCTACTGGTGCCCTATGATGCACTCAACGAACCATTTGTCATTGTCTTGTGCCCCAAAGTCATAGGGGCCCAGGGTCGCCCTGTTAGGAAATAGCACGTCATTGGATGCGCTATATGGTCGCAACAGCGACACATGGAACTTTGGAACAATTTGTCATTCCTGTAGTGCCTGAGGCAGCTCCAGCACATAGTTGGATGTACTTGGCTCCGCATTCAGCACGCAGTACGGGCCTACCCATTTTGGGCAGAGTTTACTTGCCCATCCCTTTGGAAGTTTCAGGTTATGCATTGACAGATAGACCAACACTCCTACTGATATTGGCAGGTCTGTTCGCCTATGGTGATTGGCATTTTTTGCCTGAAAGACTCATGTCTCGATGATGGCGTCATGCACTGCTGCAACATTCTCCAGGGCTTGCCTGGCAAACTCAACAACTCCTCGGTAGGCCATCACATCCACACAAATTTCATGCAGCATGGAGGGCAAGTACCCTCCATTGAGCTCAAAGGGCACATACCCTGTCGTATCCAAGATACTCACATTAATCGCAAACTCAGTGAGTGGACACCAGTCCACCCAGTCTTGTTGATCAGGGTGAACAACTGCCCTCAAGATCTGGTCTATACTGCGGTTGGCCTGCTCAGTCTGCCCATCTGTTTGAGGATGGAATGACATTGACATGAGGAGTCTAGCTCCTAACAGCTTGTGGAGTTCCCTCCACCATTGAGACATGAACTTTGAGTCACGGTTGCTCACAATAGTACTAGGCAGCCTATGCAGCCTAACGATCTCTCTGAAGTAGATCCATGACAGCTTTTTAGCCGTCAGTGTAGTTCGCACCGGTATAAGGTGCACCATGCTTGTCATGCAGCATATCACCACCCAGAGGTAATCGAACCCTCTAGACTCAGGAAAGGGACCTACAAAGTCTATTCCAATGGAGTCCCAAGGTTTTACTAGCATGGGTAGCTAGTGTAACTTCCCGGAAGGGGCTCCAGAGGGCAACTTTGCCCTCTGACACGCTGCGCATGATGTGCAGAACTTGGTAACCTCTTGGGCCATACGTGGCCACCAGTACTATCTACGGATGTATTCCAATGTTTGTGCAGCATTGAAGTGCCCCACCAGTGCATGGGCCTGGTCCAGTATTTGCATAATAATAGTTTGCATACAGGAAAGGCAGACCACTGCCACTCCTTGACGGTTTTCTATCATGATCAGTCCGCCAGGCCTCTGCCTAAACCGAGGGTGGTTGTCAGGATTGGTGATTATCTCGGTGAAGAGAGAATCATGCCCATATGCCTGCACCACTTCTGTGTGGAAGTTGTTGTTGCCCAGGCTAGGGGGCTGGGACAAAGGTGATTCACCTTCAAGCATCTCAGCCAGAGTAATGGGTCTATCGGGGTGCTCGTGTTCCCCAGATGCCTCTGGATTCATGACTTCATGCTCCTTGAGCAGTTGGGCAGCTACGTCCCACTCTTCATGCTGCTCCCTGAGGCAAGTACTTCGCCTCTGTTCATTGTCGCGCATTGCGTGTATATCCAGAACATGCTCCCTAATTTCCTGGTACTGGTGGAGAGGTAAATCCTCCCTGTCTGGGTCTATGCAGCAGTCTGCCTGCACATACTCGTGAGGCTCATGAGCCTCCCTGACTACATCACTCTCAAAGTAGCAAAACAAGCAGTCTGCCACTCTATTGAGTTCACCTTTAACATAGGTGATGTTGAACTGGTATCTCGACATGTAGTCGATCCAACGTTGCTGACATGGCAACAAGTTCACCTGAGTTTTGAAGAACTCAAGTGCCTTGTGATCGGTTATGATATGGATGGGGTAATCCATCAGCTTATCCTCCCACTTGAGGAGGGCCTCGAGTATAGCTAAGGTCTCTAGCTCATGCACAGCATAGTTTTGCTGGATAGTCGTGAACTTTTTGACATGAACCCTGCTGGGTGGCATGTCTGCCAGCTACTCCCCTGGCCATACATGGCACTGACGCCTGTCTTAGACACATCGCAAATAAGCCATATAGGCTTGTCCCATCTAGGGTTGATCAGTCAAATAACTGGAGTCTTTGTACAGATCTGTTTGACCATTTCGAAGCACCGCTGGTGCAGCGGCCTCCAAGTGAATGGTGACCCGTTCTGCATCATGGCCATAAGTGGCCCAGTATAGGCAGTGACATCGGGCAAGAAGCTCGATATGTAATTGACAAGGCCAACAAATCATTGGATGTCATTGTAGTTTCATGGCGTGCGCCACTCCCGAATGCGATTGAGCTTGTCCTGATTGGGGTGTATACCCCACTCATCAATGACATGCCCTAAGCAGTCTATACTCTGAGCGTAAAGCTCACACTTCTTCCACTTCAAGTACAATTTGTACTTGCATAGTCATTTGAACATGACTCTGAGGTGCTGCTCATGCTCCTCTATGGAATCCAAATAGATGAATATATCATCTAAGTAGATGTGCATAAAGCATCCTATCATGTCTCAAAAAATAGAGGTCATGAGCCTCTGAAAGGTTGCAGGGGCATTACAGTCCCCGATCTGCATTATATTGCTTATGAATATGCCCATGATTGATGCAAATACAGTCTTAGATACGTCTTTGGTGCAGATGCGCACCTGCTCATAGGCATCAGTAAGGTTGATCTTCGAGCAATACTTTGCCTGAGCCACGTCTTCCCAGATCATCTCCTGATCTTGTAAAGGCGTTACATCGTTTATGGTATTGTCATTGTGCTGATGTGCATCAAGAGCTGTTCAAAGGGTTCTGTCCTTCTTTGGGATGCACAGTAATGGTGCAGCCTGACCACCACTGAGCATTCAAGTAGCAATTAGTTTTATCCTGTAATTGCTCCTGGAGTGCGTGTGGGCAGCGCAGCAAGTGGTACTTGTATTGCTTGCTCTTGTCTATGAGATTAATCTCATGGTTCACTTTCCACCAGGGTGGGTGCTCCTTCTTGGTCCCATTGACCATATCAGCAAATTCCTCTTGCCATTGCTGACGCAACCGAGGTATATCTTCCTCACAAAGGCTTGTCACCTTCTGTTTCTCCTTCAGACACACCGGGAGAAGTACCTCCACTGTTTCTGATGGTGGTCAAGGCTGCAGTGCATATTGCTTGTGAATTGCGAGCACCCAATTAACACTGTCATCAGGTATGCAGTCTCAGCAGGGGATCCACTACCGCTGCCTTACGAGCCACAAGGCTTGTCCCTTTGTGTACGAGTGAATATGCTACAGACACTTTGTCCGAAGCTGGCTGGCAATATGCTGGTGTGACGGTTGTCTGTTGCTGGTGCACGTTTTTTGCACACATGGCTGCCACCAGTTTGTTCCATTCCTGTGGCATTCGAGGATTGTATGCCCAGTCATACTCAGGAAGGGGAGCTGGTTGCTCCCATAAGGACTGTGTGTCCTCACAGTATGAGGCTTCCGCCTCTCAGTTGCTGTCCCTCAAGTCATCTAACTTGACTCAGGAAGACGTAGGTGGACATACATCCACTGAGTCCTCAGGCTTTTTTGCTTTTTGCTGTCATCTATTTGGAGGCTTTGCGCCTCGAACATCATGAGCTAGTATTCACTCATCTCTCATCTTGGAGGCTTGATACTCCTCCTCACTCATCATCACCACATTGTGGTCTGAGCTCAGCCCAGGCATAGCTTGAACTTCCTCATCCACATCCTCTACCGCTGGCACCTGGCACCGGCCAAGTCAAGGAGAATCCTTGCGCTTCTCCGTAGTGCGGTGACATTGCAGACAATTGTCAGTGTCGTCTGCTATAGCCCATTCAGCTGGGATTACTTTCCCATTTGCTAGCACCTGACAGTGCTCAAAGTCTAGCATGACTTTGTTATGCCGCATGAATGGCATTCCCAGTATCATATCATAGCGATCAAAGTTTGCTACATCCATGTATTCCCGGCTACATGAGCCCAGTGTCTGGACAGTTACATTTGTTTCATACTGCACCATAGCGCAGCTTCCTACTGTGCCTAGCTGCAATGCCAACAGCATATCTAACTCCTGTACGGCAATTCCATACACATGAGCAAACTGGGGCGTTATACTGAAAGTAGTACTCCCAGAGTCCCATAAAGTCCAGGCTTTGTGGCCATCTACATCCACATACAAAACCAGGCACTCTTTGTCTGCCCGCTTCAATGTAGGGCACTGCAAGGTGCCCTCTGCTCAATGAAGAGTCACCTTCTTCATTTGAACCATGTTATTTTTGTCATGATCGTTTGAGGACGGCCAATCCATCATTGCCACTAGGCATTCAGAGTCGCTGTCATGACTGTAGTACTTGTTGTCATAGACGTTGTTGTATACGTCGACTGTGACGTACTCCTCCCCCTCCATGACCACACTCTCAGGCTCGGCGCCCGATGCCTCCTCTGGGGGCTCTTGGTTGTTTGTGGGGTGCTCAGCCTCAGACTCAGCCAAGACGTCTCCATCACTCCCACTCATGGCTGCAGTATGTGCAGCTTGAAGGTGGGTGCAGGGTGTATACTCCTTTCTCAGGGCTCCTGTCTTTGCGGGGCAGTTGGTAGCATAGTGGCCTGGCTGGCCACATGCAAAACAGGTCCCCATCTGACCAGGTGGGTTGGCCAGCTTGAATTCTGGCCTTGGTTTAGGACATTCTCCATCTGGCGCCCACTCTGGTTGTGGGCAGGGTCGCCCTCAATTTGCCGCAGGAGTTCTGCGTACCACAAACTGCATGTTGTGGTCACAATCCACGTCGGCCTTCTTGGCCAAGAAGGTCCCCACATGCTGACCCTGTGAGGGTGCCCCAGCAGGCAGTAATTGCCTGCTTCCCCCTTTGTGGCCACTACAATGCTCATAGTGGTTAGCAGTCTTAAGAGACTGCTCATATCTAATGTTGTATGCCACAAACTCTTCCACATTGTTGACCTCTGGGGACAGTCCATCCTCACATATCAGATAGCGGCGCATGTCTGCTGGAATACCATCCAAGAATGTTTCAAGCATTGTATACCCGTCTGGGTATACTGCCATATTCTGGGCATGGTCGTTAAGGGTATCGTAGAACTCTTGTACTCTCAACTTCTCAGTGTACTTGGTGGACTGGAAGTCCTGCCTCACATCCTGTAGCGTTGAGGGGTGCACAAATTGATCATACAGTCCTGTTAGGACTCCTTTGAACGTCCACTCATACTGGACCCAGTTGACGTGCAATATTGCACGTCAAAACCACCCTATGGCCTCTCCGGCCAAAAACTCAGATAGAACAAAGATTTGTTCTCATTCCATACAGTCACCGCCGTATAGGCACATGGCAAGGTTGGTGCATACATCCATCGCCCAGTCCTCCAAGTCACTGAACTTGGATGCACCTGTGTAGGTGCAAATGTGCCTACTGTCTGCTTTATGCAGCTTCACCCCATCTGGTAACCGTAAGGTTACCCCCAGGGCATCATCAACTAGGTGATGCAGGCAATTGTGCATGGCTTCACAATGCATCCAAATAGCCTTTCGCTAATCTGGGGATCTAGTCGCTAAATCAGTGGCTTAGAAAAGTGACTTCCTCTGGGAGCTCTGCCCCCTCCGGGGCTTCCTCCACTGCTGGTGCATGCGGAAAACGATTTTTCTCATGGACTACTTCAGGGATCATAGCCTCCTCCAGTACCTTCTCTATGCGGGCTTCCGCTATCCTGGTAGACATGGAGCCCGCTGCAGTTTGCCTGGCCCCACTACTCTGGCTCAGGAGGAAAGTTACCCCAGTCCATACCAACAACTCGGTGTCTCCTGAGATGTCCTAGGCACCTGTTGACTGTCGGCCTTCATCAGGGGGCCCTTTTGAGGCTAACTGACTGGACTGTTGCAGTCCACCTGGCAACTGCATAACTGGGGGAGTTAATCCCCCTGGCATCTTGCCTTGTGGCCATGGCTGGCCATCCTGTTGTGGGGCAGGTCGGTGCTCTGACCTTGGTCTCAAACCTTGGGTCTTGACTGACCCGCATTGGACGCTGGCATGTCCTGAGTGTCTGATGGGTCTCCCTGTAGGTCGTGGGCATTCTGCCTGCCATAAGTGGACACTGCAGGTATGGGATTACTCATTGATCCCCTGTTTGAAATTTGCACAGTGTGGCTATACAAGAAGCTCAAGAAGCTGATAGAGTTCTGTCAACGAACTCAGCGACTGATGTCAGATGCTAGGCAATAGATCCTAGCTGGCAGATTCAAAGAAATGTAACGAAGTTACGGCTTTTATGAGCTTAGGATCACACTGCACAGAATCAGACCAGTCTGGTCTATTGACAATGTAGTGTAATACAAGAATAAGCTGCTTATCAAGCAGCAGGTATGTACGTATTTATAATTATGTAACTATTATTATATTATAATAAATATAATATAATATTCTAAGTATCTAGTAAGTAAACGCTATATGGCCAATGCCACATAGCGGACTACACTACAGATACATCCTCAATTCTCCTTGAGTACTCCAACATGGTGGATGGCGCTGTAAATAGTGTCAAAATCAGTGAGTTCTCCCTTAATGAGCTCGTTCCATTCTGACCCTGGGAAATTGCTGGGAGCTGTTGTAGAGGCAATGATATATTATTTAATGTCAGAGGGATTTTTGAGGTAGAGTTGTAAGAGCTTGCAATTTTCATAACATCTGGAATCTTCAACCTCTCTAGCAAGCTTCTCTTCTTCATACCAAGGCAAGTCTCTTTCTTTGACTTTGTATTTCTTTGTTTTTGACTTATTGCCATCAGATTGAGTTTTTTGTGAGGAGTCAGAAGTGTAGGAACTATCATTGGACTGGTCTCAGGATCTTTTTCTGGGTTGGACTCTACATGCTTGGTGGAAAGGCTTGGTCTTAGTAAGTCTTTTGCCGTTGTTTTCATCGGCTCTGAGCTCTCATCTATCTTCATCTCTATTCGGTCCAGAAGGCTGCTGCTCATCTGAATCAGGGTCTTGTCCAGACATTTGCCTTTCCACCTTTTCTCTGTATTTGGCCCATCTCCCTCATTCTTTCTCCTTTTTCTCAATGTCATCGAGTAAGGTAATGTAATTTGAGATTGCATCATGTTGGTGTTCCTCACCCACTTCAGATTTGTTGATAATTTCAATGACTTGTGTAATGGCTGCAATCTTGGTTTTCTGATTGCACCGAAAATCATTGACGACAGACTCAAGAAGTTGAATGAGTTCTTGTTCTCTGTTGGTGTTTGGATTGGATGGCAATGATATGTCCCTATCCATTCTGCCAGTGTAGGTCTGGCTTCCAAATGATTCAATAGACTGTTCCTTTTCTTTTCCATGGGAACTCATTGAAGTCTCACTTGAGAGGGACGAAGGAATGATCGTAGGACAGTTTTAATGCATAAAGTAATTGGACAAGTATTCAAAATGCTGTCAACTAGAAACCAATCTTATGAGATAAATTGTTCCTTCCTTCAGCTATGTAAACTCACCTAGAAAGCAATCATCAAGGTGGTTGTCCCTGCTAGGCTCATGTCTCGGATTGCTCTCTAAGTGTGGAGATCACATGTGTTGCACAATTTAAAGCTCTCATTGGTCTTGTGAAATCAGGGATTTAACCCGATAAACTGTTTGTCTATTCAAATGCTTGTGTAAGCAGCAGCCTGTGTGCAGATGCTTATATAAGCAGTAGACTATATCAGTGTGGAACAATGTCAACAAATAGATCTCGGACATGCCGTGCTAGCAACGGCCCATACAAGCAAGTTGTAGTATTTTTGATAAATCCGAAACTTTGAATAAAAGTTACCTGGCATCACCTCAGGTAACATACAACACCTTCAATGTCAAGTTGCAAGTGCTAAATATGGCTGGTTGTGGCAAAAATCAGTTTTGTCCGACTCAGAGGGTTTGAATCATCAGAGGAGGCATAGTACGTCTAATGAAAGATGCATTCAGACTCGGACGCGCTTCACGTTTGACTGGGAAAGTGACTCAGGAGTCGTAGCTGGCATTCTACGGATTGAAGGGAATGAATTAAGCATATTTCTGGGATCGTTACTTGTTTTGACGAACTTGAAGGGCCTTTTCTTGAGCGAGCCCTCTTAACTTGAGGAACACGTAAGTATGGCAAACTTAGACGTCGAGGCCAGATTCGATCGGCGTGACGGAATGATGCCAACTTTGATCGACACGCTCAAAAACATGATTTTTTCAGTCCTTACACTTGACTCTGGCAGTGGTACTTCAGCCACATGAGCTTTCGTGTGCTCAAGCACGCCATCAAGTCGACACGCACTCTGCCATCGATACTATATAGCGATGACAAATGCATTGTGTTGCAGAAACCACCCGGACTTGTATGCCAGCTCAGTAAACGACCAGAGGTGAGGCCAACAATGGTCGCGGCAACTTTAGTGATTTGAGACGACTATTCACTGTATACAGGCTGCGGAAAACTCCTTGCACGACTTCAACACACTTTTGAAAGGTTTATTCCTTCCCAATATGCTTTGAGTCCAGGCCGGAGAGAGTAAACAGACATATTCAGGTCTTGGGAAAACTTTTCACGAAGAACCAGTGCCGGTTCATCGACTTGACAAGGTGAGAGAGAAATGCTTTCTGTATAAAATCTCGTTCAATATCTTGATGATTAGGGCACTACGGGCGCTTTAGTGTTGGGTCGCTCCTCGACGCACGCTCGCAACCTAGCTCAGCAATTTCGAGCTCATACAGTAGATAAGACGTATCTAGCTCTTGTCAGAGGAGGTGCAAAGACTTTCCCTACAAAGTCTGGTGAAATACGCACATCGATCAAATATGAGGACGGGAGAGCGTCCATTGACCTTTCTTCCAAGGGGAAGCCTTCTGTTACAGGATGGGAGGTTGTTTCTTCCTCGGTGAGTCCAATCTAGTCAATTCCAGTCGCAAAATTTGTGCTGACAACGTATACGAAAGCCTTCGGCTCCTCTGACCCTTTTGCGCCTTAAGCTTCACACAGGCCATAAGCATCAACTTAGAGTGCACCTCGCCTGTAGCCTAGGAGGTGCGTTACATTTTTTATTTCCTTCTGTTGCCATGAATGAACCTGTAATGAATGTTGTTCCGTAGCACCCATCTTGGGAGATACCCTCTACTCAAGTAAGCCGGTTTCCAAGGCAATTCGAGATACAAGTGTCGTACCAGACGATCGTGTCTTCCTGCATGCTTCCCATATATCCTTTTTCGTAAGGCTTGCTTTCAGATTTTGAACATGAAATTGACTTGGTTTAAGCAATATAAATCCACTGGACCCAAAAAGCGTTTCCGTCTCAGCGTCACTGCACCTTTACCGTCGGATTTTGTCAAGATCTGCCGAGAGTCAGGCATAAAAATTGATCCCATTGAGCTCGAGGGTGGTGTTTGGGTTGATAATACTCGGATAACAGATGGGCTTGTTCCGGAATTAAAAGGTGCTTGGCGGGCAGGTCGATCAGGATAAGGAGAACAAAGGGTAAGGTACAATGCATGGAGAATGAACAGTAAGTCCTTATATAACTTAAATTAACTCCTCGTGTCAACTATTTTGCATGGTTTAAGCGTGTGCCCATGCTTCTCCAGCCATCCTCCTTCAGCGCGACGTAGATGGTACCTGCACCTGATTGTTCTGATTCTTTACCGTCATACTCAAAGCCTGGCCCAGCCCTACAGCGATAGCTCCGATAGCATGTGCCGCACCAGAAGCTAAGACGGCGCCACCAGCACCTGCACTGATTGCAGGAATTGCGGGGATCGATCCAGCTGTGATCAAGATGGCACTGATGATGCTCATTGTCTTCGGGTGCTCGTTCGTAATGTATTCCAGCGCACTGCAAGCATTCAGAAGCCATAGTGGTGCTTCTGTAGTTGTGGTGTCTATAGAAGAGTCAGCCAAAATGAACTTCCTAGCCTTTACATGAAGATAACGTACTTCCGGGATCCGCCGTGCTTGACCTCGTAGGGCTTGGTGGCGTTTGGCTGATGGTTAAGACGGCTGTTTCGGAATTGGCCTTCGGTGGAAGTTCAGGCCGATCCTCTGTGTCGTTTTTGCTGTTCCTCCTGACGGGCCAGAAACCCGTACGTGTTCTCGATAGCGTGGGTCGAGGTGGGATCTCTGTCTCATCTCTACTCGACTTCTTACTAGGAGGCGACGGAGACTTTGAGTGAGTCGAGTCACAGAGCGCGGCCTTTTCATCGACACCCTTCTTGACCATGGAAGATGTGGATTTCGATGGAGTGGATTGCTTGGCATCATTTTGCAACACTGTCGTATCCTTGTTGACTTTTCTTTTGATCCACCATGAGTTGGTTGTCTTTGAGACCTGAACAGTCTCTTTCTGTGTAGCGTCAATCCCCCCTATGTTGAAACATGAATCTCCGTTTGGGTGACGCAATCAAGCGACTCACACCCCATGTTTTGCATGGCGACCTTAAATTTCTTCCAGGACCATCGATACTTGCCGCCATGGACCTTGACAATCACGGCTTTCAGTTCATCAAGTCTGTACGACATGTAATCAGTAAGAGTCTGAGGGTTATACTTCCTTGTTAACGTACCTGGCTTTTGCTTTATAACCCATGAAATGTTGCGCAACTTTGTACCAATATTCTTCAGGAATCTTTCTCTCCTCGCATCCTTCCTGGATCTTGTCGAGCCAGTCGCATACGGGCATATCTTTCTTCGGGTTTCCCTCGAAAATTGGACCGTTTTTCCAGGTTGCGAATACAGGTTCTAGGTCGTAGGGTTTTAGTTTGAATGCGTTGAGCACTACAGCCATTGTCTATCCGATGGCAGATCTAGTGGAGGGAGTGGGTGAAAAACCTCGTCGGAGGATTCGAGCTACCTATCGGTCCGTGTTTAAAAGCACGACGCCTCGTTGATTCCTCACGATGTCGGGGATACGGATCTCAAAGGTTCTCGAAATATAGTGAAGATTCTCGCCTCAGTCCGCATCACCAACCCTGACAACATACACACGCGATTGTGGATGGATCTCTCGGGTGAAGACGCGGTTTAATGATAGAACCCTATCTGAGTTCTTATTACTCTCAGAGTTCGATCAGCTACACGAAAATGTGGTGATGTGACAGAAGTGTGCGTGTACCCACTTAACAGAAAAATGAAGCACCAAATAAAGACCAGAGTTGTGTTGGCCTCGAGGCATCCGTCTGGCAAACAAATTGATGGAGTTGATGCAATCGAAAATGATGCCTGTCTTCAGGTTGGCAGATCGACGTTATTCCACCGACTGGCTGGTGGTGTCATCGTTGCAACTGGATCAGACTTCACCGGCACCCATTACGATAAGAATAAGCAACTTGTAATCCATAAAGAAGTCTGTCATCCAGATCCCTCTCGCAGTATGACTTCCATCTTCGCCCTGCATATCCCAGAATCATCCGACCATTCTCCAAAGTAACATTGTCTAGTTGCTAGAAGGGTATTTCAGGAATGCTGTCTTCCCGTCGAAGATCTTGCTGGAACTAAATTCAAGTCGGCAGTCCTGGGAAACATGCTTGCACTGTAGGATAGCTCGGTATCGTTCTTTTGGAAGGCCAGCACCATGGGGTTGTAAAACATGTTCGCTTGAATGGACAATTTATAGTGACCAATATCACCTGGCTTTAGCTGCCAAAGCCTGGGAGGTGATCGACAAATCATCCCGGACCGAAGTAATAATAGCCTTGAGGTCAAAGACCCGGCAAGCCAGGGCAAGCTTGTGCGGGGAAATGGGCCGAGGTATACTTACACTATAGACTATTTGTCGATCAGTGACGGACAGTCCCATTGGATGACAACAAGATGTCGGCGGTCCAGAAAACCAATTTCTTGGGTTCAATGAGTGCCACAAAACACGGCTAGGAAGGATCTAGGATGTTTGGCAGCTTGAAGAAAGTGTCGCTAGAAGTTTCGTGATATAATAATGTTGATGGAAAGGCGAGTGGGCCATTCCCGTAAGCTTTCTTATAAGCTAGCAGAGGATGGGAAGAAGGAAGGTCGTTTCCTAAGTTAAGATGCCCTCTCAAAGCTTGATCATTGATGGTATGCATGTACGGGGAACGATCATTTGAGGGCAAAATCGTGTCGATCCATCCACGGCGCGTGAAAATGTATAAGTTGACCACAACTGCACCTATAGCTTAGGGCTCTCGTATTAGACCCAGTACTTTTGAGCTAGCAGTTGACCTAGCCGATTCTTGCGAAACCCGCAGGAAGTATAAACTGTGGTGTTCGATAAGTATTTCATTCGTGCCATTACCGAAGTGAGGGCAATTTCTTAAGAGAAACATCTGAAGTTAGCGGATCATTAACACTGGTCAGCCAAAGAAGTATAAGTGGGCCTCTTGAGCTGGTCTGGACTGCTGTTCGTATGAAAGCGTACCTTGGAATCTGATCGGTTATCTCCGCAGATGAATTTCACCTAGACGGAATCGCTGAGTGCTTTGACTGCCACGTCGACAAAATATGTATACCAAACGTTGCAAGGCAGGCGTCTTGTTGTCGAAGGCATGAGAGACGTTTCTTGTTGAACACTGCAGCTCGTTGAACTACTACAAAGATGACGAAGATAGCACGATACATTATGTCCTCGGAACAGAAATTCTTCAAGGCGGAGATCAGTGACAACCTCAGTCCCGTACTTTAACGTTTAACTTTTACTCAGGCACATGTTCATTACCATTTTCAATACAGTTGAAAGGACAAGATGGGGGAGGTAAAATAAAAGGTGTTGACTATGTATCGCAGACAATATAACTACTCATACACCTGGCTGTACTGTAGAACAATAAATTGCCCATAGTACTGAGATCCAGCAAGGACAAGAGCATAATGCATAGTTGGGTACATATGACGTATTATTCATGTGAATACAGTAAAACAAGGGCGAAAACATACAAGTATGGGTTGGCGACTGCGGGTCTCTCGGATTGTTCTTCTATTTCCAACTTCTATTGGAAGACGTCGAAGCCGAAATGCAAACTTTCAAAGATGGCACGAAAACCTCGACAAGTTCATATCGCGCAGCCTCGTTCATTAGTCCTCATGGCCAGTCTCTTCTATCACCGCCTTATAATAGCATCAATGGACATTTTCCTATCCTCTTCTTCATCTCCTCGACCTTTGGGCCTCCAAACCGACCGAGTTAGCAAATTGCGCAGCTCGGTTTCCGTTGACCTTCAGAGCTTTTCTTCCGCAATACTAACTCTGTAACGTCAGGAATTCGATGCTAAATCTTGCGGAAAAGTGGCCGGACATGTGTTCTACAGGTCGATGTGTGGTGCGAGATTGGAGAAACACAGAAGCAGTGATTATTTTGTTCACAATGGACCAACCTCTGAGGGCGCGGAGGATTGCTGCAATTAGGTCAATATCCACGTGAATCCATGCGATCGGGCTCTGGAGAGGAAAGAGTAGCGAGCCCGTTTATGGTGGTCATTAACCTTATGAGCTGGCTGAAAACCGGACTCTCAAGGATAATATGGTTTACAAACCGAGAGTGCGCATAGGCTGACGACGTCACCTGCCTATTAAACAAAGCATGCGGGGTCGTCCGATTCAAAGTGTTGACCACATGATAGATGAGGGAACAACCATAGGAAGCCCGTATCGAGGACAGTCAAATGTTTTCTCTTTAGGGGCAGAAAGAATAGGGTTTATCCACTCTTCGACATGTTTGCCTTTGTTTCGCAGCGCGGACCAAACTCTCATTCATTTGATGTCTGAATTTACGACGAAGATTTTTAGTGCAGGGTTAGTGCAGGGACAGAAGTGACTTTCGAACACAAAATATAAGCGCCTCGGCGCCTAGCAAAATCTTATCTTATCAAGAAAGGTTGCCTCATTTGGATGTCGAGTTCGCATTAACTGCAGGAATGCAGGTAGATCCATATATTATGACAGCTCCAAATATCGAAGAACGACAGATTTCCCCAATCTATCTCCTCTGTATTGCTGGTGCATTCACAACTTCCTCGAGATTAGTTATTTACGTCTGTTTACGACTTCGCTCTCCCATATTTATACCAACTTCGACATTCTTTCCCTTCTTTTTTTTGTCTCTGGACGTAACGTACTACAACAACTCGTACCTCTCGTGTAAGGCAAGGACATACTCTTGCATGTGCCGCTCGCAAGGCCTGACGGTGCCTAAACTTCATTTGCCCGACGATCACTCTTGAACATGGGGCACAAGTTTCTGTAGATTACTATGTTGTGTTGTGAAAGCTCTTGCAGCTGCTTTAAAGTGTTGATCTCACTCGATGCGTTTTCTTCCTCATTCGCTGGTATGGGTCACCATGTCAGAGACTCACCCAGAATTTTTGTGGGCATCTGTAGAGAATAAACTTTTCGTCCTTTGATCACCTTTGCCAAGCCTCTGGTACACTTGTTAATGTTCGCATGAAATAATTGCCTACAAATCCTGTCGGGTAATGTGGGGGCGATGGGGAAGCAACACTGCTGGTGCTGGAAACTGTGTCCAACGCTGGAAAAGATGTCATATTGGCCAACCTGCAGTGCAAGTTATCATTTTGGATTCTATCCCATGCTGATTTTTTTAGCACAACTTCTCAAGTCTCTTGTGAATACATCCCTCAAGATGTACACTTGTGATCGCAAACGAAATATCTACAGCTGCAATCGCAGTTGGATTTTGGGCAAGGGACAGGATATGCATCCACGTGCAGGTGAAAATCTTTAAAAGTGTAAGAAAATGTATTAGTATTTATCCCACGAAATCTTTTGAGATATATCTACTTGACACCGTCGGAAACACTAGATTAAGACGAGGCATGCACTCGCATTGGTCGCAAGCAGCCATTACATTAGGATTTAGATGAACGAGTGACCACCTACGGCAGAGTACACAGTTTACTTCCAAGCCAAACCATCCAAAAGGTATATTCATGAGGATTCCCCGCCACCGATGATTTTGATGATTTTCTCATATACGGTGAAAACAATACCACCACTTAACTGGAAAAAGGGGGATTCATTAATGAAAGGTACGGTACGCAGACACCAGGAGGCTACTCACCACAAGTCGTGTCAGCCGAGGTGTTGTTCCGGTCCAGAACCGCAGGATACCCTCTTCTGTGAATATGCGATACGCGCAGTGGAAAGAATTGCGGTACTGTGATCGTGCTTCTAGTGACTGCATTCTCGTTTTAATAACACTGCAAGGATACACATCAATGTCAGTTACAGGAAAGAAGGAGAAGCAAGGGGTAGACGAACTCGAAAGGCATAGTGGTGTATACCGTGACAAGTCCAGCAACGCCACCGATGAGGAAGGTGATAGTACTCGGAAGAGTTTGACCCGGTCGGACAGTCCCTTGGACGAATTGCTTCAAGGTCGAGTATGTCGTGAACCGCACAGCAGAGTTGGCTCCTTGTCGCATCATCTACGACGCGTCCGTAAGGATAGTTGATTATAGACAAGAGTTCGTGAAACGCACCACGGGGAAAAGTCCTCTATAAACCCCACTGATACCTTCTTGGCGAATGATCATACCAGTTCCGTGTATCAATCCGCGATATTGTGGGTTCGGCCGTTTGGCGTCATCGATGAGTTTCGTTCTGTCGATGTGAGATTTGATTATACTTCAGAACGATTTGAGGTACACTGACTTGATGGTTTCCGATGGCGTAACGGCAAAGAGAGCCTCCATCATACCCGCTCCAAGACCAGCAACAAGACTGCGAGGTGCACTGACTTTGCCCTGAAAAACGCGTGAGTACGCGCGACAAAAACGACAAGGCAAGCTACAACGCACCTGGTCGTCTGCTAACATTTGCTTGAAGTGATCATAACTGACGAATCGTACACCAGCCTTCAAGGCATTTCCCACCACGAGCGCTGAGCATCCAGAGTACAATCCTGTGATTCCTTTGGTTTGAAGAGTCTCTTTGATGATTGCAATTGGGCCTTGTTTCTATGTCGCGCCGAATGTGAACACTCTTCGGGCAAAAATACTACAAACAATCGGAGCTCACTTTTCCACTAAACTGAGACCGTGTCTTTACAAATTCCGTTGGATATGTGATGAATCTGGTTGACCAAGTCCATCAACAGACTTTCGCCTTGTAAGATGCTCGGCAGACTCACGCTTCAACGGCTCCAGCTGTTGCGCCGGCAAACCTAATCTCGACTATTAGATCGAGGCATGAGAAAAGGGTGACGATGACTTACTTACAGCGAGTGAACGGGATTCTCCTTTTGAACCATGACGGAAAGAAGTGGTTGGATGTTTTTTCGGAGAAAGATCGGCTTCAGCCATTCGGGTAAATCTTGACAGTGCTTGGCTTGGCTCGCGTTGCCAAACAATTACTTGACTCAAACAACCACCGAGAAACAGTATGGCCAATGTATTGCTTCTCAGAGCTCCTTCCCATGGCCATGAAGATCGATATCAAATGACTTTTGCGGAGGCAGGGTATCATGCGATATCAGTGCCTGTTCTCGAAACTATCTCGACAAATCTTCCGACTCTCAAGGATATCATCAGGAGTGGGCCTAGGACGGAAGATATTGACGGAGTTATCATTACGAGTGCCAGGTCCTGTGAAGTTTGGAAAAGTGTTGTAGGTGACCTCCTGATAGGTTCGTCAGGAGGCATAGGCAAAGGTTTGATATTTCCTAATCTGTTTAATCTAACTTATGCCCTGGTGCCCGCAGACAGCAGCTGGTCATCAACTCCATTCTACGTCGTCGGACAAGCTACCGCGTCCTCTCTAGACGAAGCGCGTCAAACCTATGGTCGAACTCCGTATAGTCCTGAGGTTATCTGCGGCGAATCGTCAGGGACCGGTGAACGCCTTACTGAGTTTATCCTGGGGCTGCCTGTAAAGCCAAAACGCCTCCTGTATCTCACTGGAGATAAGAATCGTGAGACGCTCCCATCGATACTCGGGGAGGCAGGCATCGAGCTTCGTTCCGTGAAGGTCTACGAGACTCGAGGTTCACGGACTTTTGAGGCGGATCTGGAGCAAGCTCTTAGTCAGGCCGACACAGGTTTTGTAAACTCTTTGCATGCTCTCTGATCTGGTCTTCTGAGGCATCGGGCTTTAGCATTTCACCGGTGGTGGATAGTGCATTTTGCTCCTTCCGTCGCAGAGTTTGTAACTCCAATCTTGGGCAATCACTTCAACTTTGAATCTGTTCAATCTCTTAAAGGACCATCGATACCCACCGCAAGAGTTGCTGCAATCGGATCGGTTACAGCTGCGTTTCTTCGGGATGAGCTGCATATCCATGTGCATGTCGTGTCACAGAAACCCACTCCACAGGATCTCCTCGCTGCAATCTTAGGCTACGACCGAGATTCAGCATCGTGAATCCGGAGTGACTCACTTTTGAGACTAGACCACGCAGTAATAACTTTATCCATCCGTTTGTTCCCTTCATGCGGCCGCGGCTACAAATTTGTCGCTGATTATCTTCGGGTCTACCATTCGTTGTGAATATACGTGGCTAGAACAAACCATCACGTCGATATCCAGAAAAGGAATAAGGACCGGAGCATGAAGAATTTCTCATCCATTGGTGGTTCTCCCTTTTCTCAGCTGTGAAATTTTGTATTAATGGATGTGGAGACGTCGTAAAGTAAAGTTTGACATGTGGATTGTTATTTATATGATGCTCTTGTTTCTTTTTCATCTACGAAAGGTTGAAAGTACATGTATCTATGTTGTAGTCATTTATCAAAGTTAATCATGTATTTCGCGTATTCCATAACATCATTAGAACAGAGTTATAACGTCTTTGTGGCGTAACTCAGCCTGGCAAGCTATAATCAACATTACGCAATCGGCGTTCCTGCTCCAATGGTCATTTCTGCATTGTTACACTTCATGACGCAAACATGAAGTCTAAGTAAATACAACGTTGACTCCAACATAGTGGGTCCACGGACCTGGCCCGCTGCGTGTCCAGACGTGCATTGTGTGGCCCATTCCAGCATTTTTCTGCGAGCTGTGGTAAAAGTATGGGGTAAATGCGGGGTATTTCCGGATTTAGCGACTTTACGATTGCTTATGCACATGATGTCTCTGGTTGCTGATGACATTGACGTTGGTTCTCAGCAACGTGCACAATTTTCTTGTTCTCTGCCACAACAGCCTCACCCCTATTGAAATTGTTTTGTCTCTACACGCTCTTCTCATCGTCGTCGATGGTGCGCTCAGAGACACTTGTCTCGGCTTAGCTGACCCAAGGGCTCATGACAGCCGTCGCGGACCCAGGATCATTCGCCAGAGCTGCCACACGGGCCGCATGAGAAACACGCAGAGCACGATCCCAGCCACATCAACCGGAACATCCAGCACAAGGAGGCATTGAGCCTGAGGCTTGCATTAGGCAGCATTTTGGGGCCGGTGCGTTGTTGTCATTACTGAATGTCTGATTGGTTGGTTATGCGGCCGCTCGTCACTCAAGAAACGTCCGTTCACACCTTCGTCTCATTCTCCGTCTGGCACTGCAAGTCCAGCACACCCCTCGACGTTCGGCAGCCCAGGCACTCCCGGGCTGCCCCCACCGCCTCCACACACAACCCCCATCCATCCTCCTGATTGTTTATTTTCCCGAGGAGTGCATTTCCCTCATACGCCCTCTCGGCTGGGCCATTCCGTAAGTACGTCACCTGGTCACCCCTTCACACACCTCACCTTGATATGTGGCGGCATCACATGTAGGACCATGCCAGGGAGCACATGTGGCCTTCGGGTTCTCCTGGCTCAGCCCCTTCTTCTGCGCCGTACTCTCCCCACAGCGGTAGCGCACAGACAGCGTCTCCGACTGATGAGTGCCCGCCGGTCTTGGCGCTGCCTCCATCAGTTGTCTCTGATCCGCAGACTGCGTCCACATTACACGCACCGAATCCACGCGGCGCTCCGGACAGCGGGCCTGCTCTGTCTGTTAGGAGTGCTAGTGGCTCCGGGTGTGGTACGCCCAGAACGAAATTTATGGAGAAGTTGGAGTCAAAAAGTGCTTGGGATGCGTTGATCCACGGCTCATTTTCATAACCCCCCTGACTGTTTTCAACTATATCAGAGGGATTTTTTTCTATCACTCCCCTCACACAGGATATGTAATATTTGTCTACCACCCTGCTGTATTTCCATGTAGTCGCCTCTGTACAATTGTAACAACAGTGTTTCAATACTGGCCGTGTGGCTGTACAATCACGTGGCAATTATAGGACGTCATGTGATCTCTCATCGAAAGATTAACCCGATTCGGCCAGTCCGAGCGAGTCCGAAATTTTGTTCTCCAGTACTCTTTAAACCTTTTGTCTTTTGCAAGAATGGAAGCATTCAACACTTACACGACTCCATTGTCGAGGTTCGGCGTTTTGTCTCTTTGATCCTATGATCATATACAGTTTCTGATCCTGATCTCGCGTTTGGCAGTCGTTATGCCAGTAAAGAAATGGCGCACCTTTTCTCGCCTGCAGTGCGTATGTTTATGTAGCGAATGAAGAGATTCAGATCCATCTCTTGTCGCATTGTTGTGTTTGTAGAACAGGTTCTATACTTGGCGTGCACTCTGGCTTAATCTCGCCATTGCGGAACGAGAGTTGGGCCTGCCTATCTCTGAAGAGGCGATCGAACAAATGAAGGCGAACCTTGTCCGTCCCTTTCCAGCTTTTCAGATCATCGTTTCAGTTACTGTCTGACCTTTGATCTATGTAGCATTTGACCCCTGAGCAATTTGAGACTGCGGCGCAGGAAGAGAAGAAACGCCGTCACGATGTTATGGCTCATGTCCACACTTTTGGCGTTGTCGCTCCCGCTGCTGCGGGAATCATTCAGTGCGTGTTTCCGTGAAGTACAGATCCATGTCTCACTCCCGCTGGCCTACAGCCTCGGGGCTACTTCCTGCTACGTGACAGAGTACGTCCAACCTTTATTTTGTATTTCATCGTGGTGATCTCAACGAACTATCTGTGAATGTAGTAACGCAGACCTGATCTTCTTGCGCACTGGCTTGACGTACCTCATCAACTCCCTCGCCGTACTCATCTCGCGCCTTTCTGCTTTCGCAGAAGAATACCGTGCGCTCCCCACACTCGGATTCACACACTTCCAGCCCGCACAACTCACAACCGTCGGCAAGCGCGCGACGTTATGGATCCAAGAGCTCCTTTGGGACCTTCGAAACATCCAACGCGCACGCGATGATCTTGGTTTCCGTGGTGTCAAGGGAACGACAGGAACCCAAGCTAGCTTCTTGGCGTTGTTTGATGGGGACCACCAAAAGGTATCGTTGATTTCACTTTATCGAATGGATAATATCAAACTGTTATGCTGGAACAGGTGGAGACTCTTGATAAGAGGGTCACGGAGCTCTCAGGATTCTCGTATGCCTATCCGGTGACGTCGCAGACGTATTCACGCAAGGTCGACATTGACGTCCTTGCTCCCCTCGCGTCGCTCGGCGCGACTGCGCACAAAATCGCGACAGACATTCGGCTGTTGGCTAACTTGAAGGTGGTTATCTCATGGTTCTATCATGGCACCGTAGTCTCATTCGCATACTGTACAGGAAATGGAGGAGCCGTTCGAGTCGACACAGATCGGGTCCTCCGCGATGGCATACAAAAGGAACCCCATGCGCTGCGAACGCGTGTGCAGTCTCTCCCGGCACCTCATGGTCCTCCATCAAAATGCACTCATGACATCCGGTGTCCAGTGGTTCGAGCGCACTCTCGACGATAGGTACACGCCCCTTGATTTTTCATTTTGACGAGAATGATGGATTACCTTTCTCAGTGCAAACCGCCGTATCACGCTCCCTGAGGCGTTTTTAACGGCCGACATCGTGCTGTCGACGCTCCAGAACGTGTCAGAGGGATTGGTGGTGTACCCCAAGGTCATCGAGAAACGCATCTCGCAGGAACTGCCTTTCATGGCAACGGAAAACGTCATCATGGCTATGGTTAAAAGCGGCGGAGACCGTCAAGAGGCCCACGAGCATATCAGGGTCAGCATTTCCCCACTTTGTATCGCGCTAACTATGAACTCATGAGTTTGGGTGTGGATAGGTGCTGTCACACGAGGCAGCACACCAAGTGAAGAACCTCGGGCTCGACAATGATTTGATCGATCGCATTCGTCGCGACCCGTACTTTGACCCCATCAAAGGCCATCTCGACGCGCTCTTGGACCCTGCGAGCTTCATCGGACGCGCTCCCGAACAGGTAGACGCGTTCTTGAAGGACTGGGTTGTACCTGCCTTGGCTCCCAAGGAGTTGCAAGAGGCGATCCATCAGAGCAAGAAAGTTGAATTGTCTGTGTAAAAGAAATTTTTCACATATCATTATCACTGCTTTCATATTTTGTGATTTAAAGAGGGTGTTGGAGGGAAAATTTCATAATTGTACTATTGTCAGTTGTGGAGCACAAGCGATCGTGATAACCGCGGCAGAAATCGAGTCATATTTGGGATGATCTACTTAGCATTGGACGTGTCACATCAACGCATCCGTTGCGACGAAATACGTCACATCCTGAGAAGGTATGTCGTCGATCATATCCAGCTTGGTTACGTTACTTGCGACAATTCATGGAGGAAGTTCAGCAGTTCCGAGATACAAGTCTTTCATGAAAAAGCTTTATCTATCTGCAACTTGATGCAACTCGAAATAAAAATGTCATCGTATCACTTGGAAGGACCACAACCCAACAGGACGAATATCTGACAGAGTAACGCGCTCTATGTTTTTCTTATTGTTCCATGACATGCGGAGCAGCGCCTCTTTGGCTATATCAGGCATCAGAGGACTGTGGACAGTGATGATATCTGTGACGACGGATTGACAGTGGATTTGTCGCCGTATCAATCTCTCGTTGCCACCATCTATCTTTCTATCCATTCGTTCCCATGCTCATCCACAGCTTTCATCTTTCTCCCCAACTACCGTCTTTCCCCAACTCGTCTCTTTCTTTCTTTCTTTCGAAGTACAACAACGTCGGCGACATCTGTGACGAGAAGGAATGCTGCCCCCCCGACCCAAGCACATTCGCTCTAACATATCATCAGCTGCCTCATCAAGCAGTCTGCTCTCGAATCTTGACGCTATCCACCCCCAGTCTGCGTTCTCCGTGCGTATTACAACTCTGAATGGTACCCATTACACTTACCTAGTCGTAGGCGTCTATTTCAGAAAAGGTATATCAATGATAGAAACCACCTAAAACCAGATTCACTGACATGAAGGACTTAGTACTCGCTTCCGGCAGATCCAGAGCACTGGGGTGTAGAACTGACCACCCCGGAGGACGACGATCATCTACATAATCCATCACCGAAGAGAGACAGATGGAGCGATCATAGTGGTTTCTTTTCATTGCGAAGTCTTGCCAACGTTGGGTGTATCGTTCTTCTTTCCATTGGAATCCTAACTCTCTTGTGCGTCCCCTTTCATGCCTTGTATAATGCTCATTTCTCAACTCCGTCCGCTTTCAGTGCTGGTCAGTAATTTCTCTCATTTGGCCGTATCTTCTAACCCTAGGTACCTACCAGGCTACCCGATCATCTCGCACTTCATGGCCAGAGTGCAAACAACACAAGGAGGCTTCAATCTCGGAGGCATTAACGCGACGGGGCAGGTCGCTGAAATGCCCGGAAATTGGGCCTTCTTGATCGACCTCGAAACACCTCAAGAAGTGTACACCAAGGCAGATTATATAAACGGCGAGGACTGGAACCTCGTTTTCTCTGACGAGTTCAACACAGATGGGCGCACGTTTTATCCGGGCGACGATCCATATTGGGAAGCTGTGGACCTGCATTATTGGCAGACGGTGAGAATATGTACGGATGTTGTCTTGGCGCGGGAGACTCATTGTATATTCGTGCCTGGTTTTTAGGGTGATTTGGAATGGTATGATCCTTCTGGCGGTGAGCCGCGCTTGTTTTAGGATGTGTGGATTAGCAATGACATAGCTGCTGGTTGTAGCTACGACTAAGGACGGTTACTTGCAATTGAGACTTGAGACCGCCCTTCCTGAAAATAACCACGGCCTGTCATTTAAGTCTGGCATGGTAGGCGCCGTCCGTCGTTATATGTGAATTCCCCTGATTTGTATACGATCACGCTAGATACAAACTTGGTGAGCTCAGACTTTCTTGCTTCTCTAGATAGTCCAGTTGGACATGTACCAGGAATAAGTTTTGTTTCACTGGAGGACTAATAGAGGGTATTTACTTTTTCCAATAATACCTTTCTGTGAGACTTAACCTCTGTCCTTGTTAATAGCCAACGTGTCATTACCTGGTGACAGCACCGTCTCGTACATTCGTTCCTTTATCTGCGCTAGTCAATCACTGACATCGTCTTTCGAAGTGGTCTTTGGCCGGCTATGTAAGTGATACTCTGCCCCTGCTTTCCTTTCGCTCAGACTTCGTATATAGTTGGACTATGGGTAATCTAGGTACACTCTTTGCAAGTGTCTCTGCTTCGGTAACTAACGAACTCCAGGCCGTGCTGGTTACGGTGCAAGCCTTGAAGGCATGGTGAGTTGTGCGAATCCTCGCCGTATTAGCAAAGTACTGACAAGTGCTAAGTGGCCATATTCTTATGATTCTTGCGACGTCGGCACCCTTCCGAATCAAACGCATCCTGATACTCTAACTCCTTTGGCTGCTGTTGAAAATGGTGATCCAGCCAATAACGATGAGCTAGTACGTGCACACACGCTCTTGATTCCTGTTCATTCACCCACTGACTTGTTTGATAGTCCTATCTACCCGGACAACGTTTATGTTTGCCATGTTTTCTCGTTTCGTCATTCGGTTGACCTTACGCTACTCGATTAGCCGCTTGCACATGCACAGGCGAGTCACATCCTGGTCCAGTCCGGACTGATGGAACCTACGTTGGACGAGCGGCGCCTGAGATTGATATCTACGAAGCAATCGTCACGAATCAGATGGGTCAGGTGTCTCAGTCCGCACAATGGGCGCCTTTTAACGTACGTATACGTCGTTTTGTAGCAGCAGGACTTGATTTAATACCTGTACAGGCACAATACGACTGGCTTAATACTACTGATAACCTTATCATCCCCAATCCGGAAAACACTTTGTTAAATCCGTATAAAGGCGGTGCGTCCATGCCCTTGAAGTCAATGGTGTCTTCATGTTTATTATTGCTATCCATACAGGTGCCTTCCAGCAAACAACTAGTGGCCTTTCCTTTACCGACCAGAATTGTTACGAGGGAGGCACAGGCTGCTTCTCTGTGTATGGGTTCCAGTATAAGCCAGGGTCTGTACCTATATCCTTCGTTTAAATGCAATCGATGAGGAACTTTGAGTGAATTATCCAGATTCGATAATGCGTACATCACATGGATCAACAATGGCGAGGTCGCATGGACAATAATGCAAGCCGGACTCGCGCAGGATGATTTGACAGAGATCGGTCCGCGGGCAGTCTCTCAGGAGCCTATGGTACATTTTCTTCGTCTCATAATTAATTCACTGGCTTTACAACATCTTGTAGTATATCATAGCGAACCTCGGGTTCTCGTTCAACTTTGGAGACATCGATTTTGAAAATATCCAGCTGCCTGCGACAATGCGTGTGGACTGGATACGTGTTTACCAACCTGCAAATGCTAAGAATCTTGGTTGCGACCCGCCAGACTTCCCTACTGCTACATATATTAATACGTACGCGCAACTAATCTCGTTTGCATTCTCGAGATCCTGAGAATTTGGATCCTTATACAGGTACATGGAGGCTTACACGAACGCGAACCTTACTACGTGGCGAGATGATTTCCATCAACAATGGCCGAAGAACAAGCTCATGCCCGAGGGCTGTTGACCAGCTCTATTTTTCGCCGTCTTTACTTCGTATTTGAGAAGCATTTGTGCCACTTCGTATATCATGATACCACATCACCTCATATACTTGAGGACTAATAGGTAGAATTTACTATAGTCTAGTAGCAAGCATGATGCAGTTGCTGAGTCCGCGTCCTGCTGGTGGGTAAGATATAGAGTTCAAGGTAATCTGGGCGGCCAGGTAGCACTGATCTATGTATTATGGAGGAAAATCATTGTATACATAGTCTAAGTTTCTCGCATATCTCATTCTCCACGCACTCGATTGACGTTATATTATACCTCAAGGGAAATCTCGTTGCGGAAATGGCCAAGCTGTGTGATGTGTGATCATTTTTCTGTTTGCAAAAGACAACATGATTAGGATTGTGCTGTTGCTGGAGGCGAATGCTATCTACCTAACTGAACGTGCAGGTAGAATGAACGATGTTATGTATTCCGAGACAAAAAGGAAGTACATATATCGCTATATATATATATATGAATGAACTAATATTCACATTTTATTGTGAACTCGCGCCACGCAATTTAAATTTATCCTTCGATTGAGGTCGCGATCGACAGCGCGACTGAAGAGGAGGTAAGCGCGCTGATGGTTACCCAGGAATTATTAAAAAAGTGGAGGGGTCCAGATAGGATCATATTGTGCACGGACGTTAGACACGTATTCTGTGAGTTATTTATTTTTCGAACTACAACCAGGAACGAGCACGAACTTTTTTGGATATCTTCGCAACAGAGTAGTTTGTATCTGCAATATACACAGGAATTTCCTCATGACTTTTGAAACATTTTTGAAACACTTCCTGGTCCATTCTTATACTAGGTGACATTTACAGCGTCGAGGTAAAGGATGTATAACCTGAAGCGCGGTGGGTTCCCTGGCGCATAAGTGTATCAGACTTCCCGCATCCCCAGTTCTCCGCGCACTAGATTAATATAGTATCCGTGGAAGATCTCGCTGCGAAAATGAACAAGCCCGTGCATGATGCGAATAATATTTCTCGCGGCAATTTCAGGGATGACATGCTTGGCATCTTCATCATCAACAATTGCAGACACAGTGGAGTGGTACGGAATAGGACCATCCTGCATGGTGAGGTCGGGAGTACGCTCTTCATCTTTGAACATCTGGGACCGGGTGGGCGCTAGAATGTTCTTGCAGAAATCCAGAGTTTCTTCAAGTTCCTGAGGTGTCAACCTTGGATCTATATCAGCAGCACCTTGAATTACTGGCATCAAGGAATGATTTTAGAAATGAGCTATCAGGACCATTTATACATACTTGGGCGTAGAAGTCGCAAAGCTCTGTCGAAATTATTTTCATTTACTTCCGTCAAGATATCCTCCTTTGGGGCTCTGATTTGTTTGTAAGCGCCGAGGACAGTGACCAGAAATCTGTGAAACATTGGTCAATGGTACGTTCAAGATATTTTTTCTTCGAACCGTGTGTATGAAACCCCGATCTTGGTATTATGATATTCAGCAGCATTTGTCTCAGTGCAATCCCCTCGGATGGAGGCAGCAATGGTACTCGCAGCGGAAAGACCTCCAGTGAAGGCAAGATGAACACCAGACGAAAATAGTGGATCAACAAACGCTTCTTAATGATTAAATTTTGACAATTATTCACACAGCGAGAGACCACACCTCCTGCATCACCGGCAATACGATAACCAAGGCCTGCGTAACGGGAGGCCGAGTAACTGAAGTCACCAGCAGATTTGACTTCACTGATCAACTCTGCCTGAACCAAGAATTGCATAAGTTTGGGAGCTTGAGCCAGTTGATTAATATATAGTCTCATAATCGGATTGTCAACACAACTGCGGGCCAAAACCCTCTTCTCTGCGTAAGATGCTTTGGTTAGAACAATGCCAACGGACGTGGTTCCATCGTGTAATGGAATATACCAGGCCCAACCAGTCCCATCTATGTAATCTCTAGGTCAAAAGTATTCCACTGTTGATTACATGAACTTGCCTGTGAATGCTTCGAACCAAGGTGCATTCTCTCTATTTGTTCCTGGCGCATATCGACCACCACCTCTCCAGTATCCCCAGGAGGCCATATTCATCAGGGATTTTGTGAATCGGCGATTCTTGAGGTACTTTGTTGACATGATTCCCGACTTACCAGAAGCATCGACCAGGTATTTGAAGCTAATCTCTCTTGGTTCACTAGCCTCGGTCTCATAAATGGCAGACAGAGGTCGTTCATCAGAAAATCTGATCTCAGTAACACCAAAGCCTTCGAAGACTTTAACGCCTGAGGCAGAAGCGTGACGCAACAAAAGTTCGTCGAACTGAGCGCGTATCTAAGAACGAGAGAGCAAGGTAATGCCGGTCATCGGCAAGAGGAGTGAACCATCTGACGCACCACATTCCATACAATATTTTCGGGGTCTAACTTAATGAAGTCCGAGTCTTAGGAGGTCGTCATCAATAAACAATGCCTTTCATAAATAAGTGAACCTTACAGCCTTCTTGCGTTTTCTCCCGAAGTTTGAGAGCAGCTCCAGGCTGTAAAGCTACAATGAAGGCCATGATTGCGCCACGTAAAACATCAAACCTTGATCACGAAACCATGTTCCTTAATGAGCTCTTCAGCGCCAATGAATCTCATGAAACGACGACACGAAGGAATCATGCTTTCGCCGATGTGATAACGAGGGAAAACATCGCGTTCCATGAGAGTCACGTTGAATCCCTCTGGCAGAAGATGTGATCAGCTTGACTGGTCAAAGGACGAACGTGAATTACCTCTTGCTAATACAGTAGCAGCATAGGATCCAGCAGGACCTCCTCCAATAACCAGAATCGTGGTGGAGGCGGGCTATGCAATTCGAAAACAATTATATCGGAGCAGAAAATTGACGAAGCACTCACTGGAGTTGGATGAGCCATGATTGTGGTGGGATGAAGCTTAGAGAACTCATGCTTTTATCGCTCTTTTTATGCATTCAAGCTTCTGGTTTTGGTTTTACAGCACCGATATTAAATCAGGTGGTCAACAAATCGCAATGTCACAATGGCCAACTACAAAGGGGAATTTTTTCAACGATTATGTAGGAAACCCCATAAAATAGAAGAAAGAAAAATGCTGAACTCATCAGGCAAGATTGATCGTTTGCACGCTAGTCGTAGAAAGCTTGGATTGTAAATCGAGTGGACCAATAGTCCATTCACTGACTCGAAACTCCGGGGAAGCAATGAAATGGGGATAATGACTGGCCGGCACGGTAATTTGGCAAATTCGACTGGCGAAGAAAATAGATTAGCCAACTCAGAACAGGATATGCATCCAATCAACAAGCATACAGATTGATACCACGACAGGTAAATGATGAGTCATTTCCTGTCAGAGTTCCGTGGTGATGGGAAGTTTTACCAATTCTTCGCATTTTCGAGGTCTAACCACAAAAGGTACAGTCCAGGTTAGCCCCTTTTCTCCCGGTTATATATATATGCATCAAGGACATCCCGACATAGGGGGAAGGCACTCATGAGACCCGTACTCAAGATGAAGACCATACTCGGATGAAATCAGCCGGCTGGATCTCATTGTCCTTGATTTGTGATGAAGCCATAACATACAACAGGATAGGATTATAGTGAAGAAACTGAGGTAATGGAATGAACTCAATTCGTTGACGCTTGCATGTCACAATTGTTCTTCTCGGAAAGCCTGAGATACGAATGCGACGCGAGAATTGAGTCTATGTGATGAGTCAGCCTCAGGGGCGAGCGATAATTTCTTGCGCTCGCCATAACTAAAGTCGAATACAAAGCACAATAGAGTAATGGAGATACCGAGTTCCAATCCGCACGATCAGACATGCCCCGACTTCGCGTCAGAAGCCTTTGCAGAGGCCCGGGCTGCTATGCGCGACGCAAATGAAGACGTAGACGATGCAACGGCTTGTGTGATGATGACACAAGTTTGGAATATCACCAATCGAGCTGAATGTGCAATCTGGGATGCACGGGTAAGGGAGCACGACCAGAGGGAAGCAGAGAGAGCCCGTGGGGAAGAGCAGAACAGAGAGAGGGAGGCGGAGGTCAGGGCCCAAGAAGAGAGGGCCGCCGCAGGTGAGGAACTGAAGAACAGGCTGAAATACCTGGATATTCCCATGCGTCCCCCGCCTACTTTGCCGGTCAAAATCGCGTCACGGTTTGCGACGTCAAAGCTTCAGATGGGGCAACACAAACTTTAGAAGGGGCAATACGTTGAACTTTGGTACTTCACAAACGCGGGCTTGAAACATGCACGGACAAATGACGTGACAGTGGACGAGGACGTGATCGTGGCCGTCGCAGGGAGAGACGGTAGAGTGGATTTGATACCGGCAGCTGCTTCCAGGGAGTCTAAGTCGGTGGTCCCTGACAGGCTACTGACGTGGGATGACTTCACAATGGCTGTTCGGAGGATACTACTTATTCGCAATGGAAGCGGCTGCCTGGACTGAGCAACGCGTCATAATGCTTGCCAACTTCTGAGGCAGGCCCTCAGCGCTTCTCCACGAGCGAACAACGGCCTCCTCTTTGTATATGGAGAATGCGGACAATGCGTAACGGAGGAGTTCAAGCATATGCATGCCAATGTACCAATAACAATTTATACAGACTGGTATGACAAGGAACACGTTCCTGCACGATTGGCTCTGTCAGGTTTTCCGACGGCTGCACGCTATAAAGCAGCCGATGGAATATCACCTTCCTGGCTAGCAATCTACGAAGCAACTACCGCTGATGTCGTCCAGAACGATGCTCACAAAGCGCTTTCTGTCGCAAATGAAAAGTACATAATATCGCGCCTCGAGCTTCTTCATCGCGCGGTCTATCAACTCCACCTTCCCATTGAGAACCCAAATCTTCAGACAGATTATCGTTCTTGTTGTGGGTGGCCGAGCCAACAACAGTGACGGACAAAAGGAGACAGAAAGGTGGTATTTGGACGAACATTTGCCTTTATTATCCAAGGGACGAGTACGACGCCGAGCTGGCGGGAAAGGCAGATTAAAGCTCTCCAACCATTGCCTTCCCCAACCTTACTTTATACGACTTGGAAGATGCCTCGTTTATGAACGAGCTGGCAGATAGGAAAGCAATATCTACGCCGTGGGCTTTGAAAATAATGCCGCATGGTGCAGCCTCAGAAATAAGGTCATTCACGCTTTACAAAGGCTTTGCGAAGTGATAGAAGTGACGAGAAAGGCGCTGAGGCTCAGATAGGAATGATTTCCGTTTTCCAATTCCAACATTCTTGTTATACAATTCAAACCTGGTATTTATCTTTTTCCTTGATCACTGCACGAGATAATTGGTCGACATATATTTACCTCAAGCGATGATATGAGTTTACGTACCGTGTTTCCGAATGATTCTACATGCAAGGCTGTGCTTGCTCCCCCTCGCAGAACATCCAAAAACCTCGGCCGACAGAGAGCAGAACGTACAGCGTTTGCCATACTGAGAGGACCACATACTAGTTAAGAAAATTAGCTAGCTCTCGCAGGAGGATGAATGATGAAGTGAGACCATTGAATGAGATAGCGCCAATTGCTTTGGCGGTCTCCTCCTCCACCAAACGCCTCAAGTCCGGACGACCATTTGCTAAGTCTACGCCAGGGAGATTGAGGCCGCCAGGAGACACGTATCCTGTTATCTTCTCTTCACTGCCACCTTCGGAATCGTTATCGCTCCCCGCATTGGAAGCGGTGACGTGGACACGAATATTGATGGCGATTTGGGATGGAGGTTTGGAGATTACAGTTGAAAGGGTATCCGAAATTAGTTTCATATCACCTGTACGATGTCACCACGTGTATAAAGGCGGAAAAACGATAACATACTATCGTCTCGGATCACCCATAAGAAGATGAGTTTTTGGCAGTTTGTAGTGCCTTCCCTGACGCGGCTACGTACGAATTGAAATAATGAGGAGTCTTGATAGATATTAACACTTACCGGACGATGTCAATGAAAAGGGGGAGTGTAAATGACACGCCTGAGCCACCTATAGCGCGGAATAAATTTGCGTTTTTGGACATACCAGGCAATTAAGGACTCACCTGCTATCAAGACTACTGTATCAAAGCTCTGAAGAGACGGGGGAGAACCATATGGCCCGTCAAGAATGACCTTCATTCCTTGAGATTCACCAGACGCGTGGAGGAGGCGCCTTGTAAATCCAGATCGTACTCGTATCAAAAAAGTCAACGTCTTATAGTTGACACTTGATTCATTGTCGCTGTCATTATTATCGACTGTTTCTTTTTCACTTCCTTCGTCTCCAGCGACATCAGGTAGCGCATCAATGGTGGAGATAGTGAAAGGGTGTGCCTCAAGAAACACTCCCGATACACTGGGAATGGTAAGAAACATCATCTGCCCGGGGCGCCAGTGAATATACGTAGGTCGCCGGAGCGTCAAGCGAACTAAATGTGGGGAGAGAGCTTCGCAGTAACCGTATTGCTCGATGGAGCCCTTTTTCAAGTAGCCAGTGTTGTAAATGAGAATGCGGATACCTCGAATTGAGCGCTCAATCCCCCAAATAAGAAAAGTGGGCCAGATATGATTTCCTTCCCTTGAAAATATTAATTAGGTTTGGTGAAAGAGCCAAGGTCGTAGATAAGAGAGGAGCATACACGATGTGTTGAGCGTGGAAATATCCACCGAGCAAAAGTATCCTGGAGGACGGTCAGAGATGAGATTATCTAAGGCCTTGAGTGACGCACAAGACCATGACAAAATGAAAAACAAGAAAACCCTCGTAATAACGCCGCCTCAGGGGTCGTAGGGACACGAGAGACAGGAGTGTGAACGCAGTTGCAGCAAGGAGGCCAGATCTGACCCATGGAAGACGCAAAGAGTCATTTCCAGTCAGTCTATATATTTCTTGATTAGAGACGGTAAACAGATGGGAAAGTTGAAACGGACCCGATCTTTATCTGGGAAGGTACTTCAGACTTGTATAGAAATATATCGGGGATGATGAACTTACTCGACCTGCAGCATGTACCCAAATGAGCAGGCAAATCACGCGTGCGGCCATTCTGTGAAGATATTGCAACTCAAGATATAATGAACTGATGTGATCAAGAATACTGGAGGACTCCTGGCTTACCTTTTCATAACTTATGCCAGTCAAGTCTGCAGTGGTGCTGAGGTTGAGTCATCCAAGAAGTCCAGAAAAGAGCTCTTACACGAAATGACGTTATTCTTAGTACCAAGTGCAGCTACTAGTGGGAGCTGCGTGGTGGCGATATTAGCAGCAACATTTGCCCAATATCTTGGATCATATTTATTTCCTTCTGCATTAGTTGCTTGACGTGATGAGTGAGTACATCAGATGGCGTTGTTTCTAAGAGTAAGGTTGTGGTACGTACAATTCACAAGTGCCCATACGAAGAGGAGAGTGATGTATACAGCCGTCACAAATACCTCGGCGAAGTTTAGACTATAAGAACTGCCAATTTGGACGGTTGATCTGAATACGATGGCGCGGAAAGCACTGGCCGTCGCCAACGGTAGTCTGGAAAGCGCGATCACACCGTGAACAGGAGTGATTTGATGAGACTTTTTGTGATGGATGGCTAGAGAACGGGTGACAATCGAGATGAAGTGGCAGAAAGAGATAACTGCGATGAAGGCAGCAATACAGAACCACGCGCGTTCTGGATAGATCACAGCGTGGGCGACACGGATTAAGCGATCAGGATCCTGTTTCTGCGATGCCCTTGCAGCCAAGGATTGACCAATATCAGCGATAGCCATCGAGTTAAGAGTCGATAACGGCTCGACATTGAGGAGCCATTCTTCAGCTCTTTATGTACTGGTTCATGCCAGATCTCGATTTTGGTAGGAAGCTGTCGCGTCTGGAAATCTCGGATGTGCGCGAGTAAGGTCGCGGTCAGCGCAGGAAAGCGACGATGAAATCTCGGCTGGATTCACGCGGGAAACTAGAGTTCAATGGGAAGAGTTGAACTTCATGTGAGCGATTGGATCCGAAAATATCCAGAAATCTGTAAACGTTCGTGCTCGCGGGTCCATGATGCGTCCGACGTTCGTTTGTCAGGTGTACGGACGATGAGAGGGAAGCTAACTCAGATTACGATAACCGAGGGAAACTCGGGGGGTAAGATATCACTTAAAACGCGCCTACATCACGTGCTGTGACGCGTGTGACCAGGGTCCAGTCGCGTGTTAATCAGTCGCGCGTATACACCTATTTTTGTTGCGATCCCAACGCACGGCACCGTAAGTATGCCAATCACTTTTACCATATCAAACATATCACGCGTCAGTGTTATATGACTGAACAAAGCAATATCTAGATACTTTGTTAAGCAATCAATCAAAATTCTTGACTTCTTTTGTAATTTTAAACAAAGTCACATGATATCTAATATCAGAACTTGTCCAATAGATGTGTGTCTTATCTCTAAGCAGATGAACAGATCAAATGAACTTATCACAGATTCTGTATCTGCAAAACTGAATGGTTGATCTGAATGGACAATACTAGACAACAATAAGCCTTTGTAATCTAGTAGAATAGTTCTGACTTGACATTTCATATTGTGCATAATAGACAGGTTTGACTTCTCAGTGTTGTATTCCAAGGGGTTAATAAGGGCATTTTTTTTTTATTAAGGCTTATCCTTTAATAACAACCCTGAATTACGACTTAATATTACAGGCTTAATAAGCCCAATGACCTTCTACTCTTTGAAATTGTCACCAGATTCCTCAAGCTCACCATTATCTGGAATCCTATTCTCATCAGCCTCCTCATCAGCCATGCCTCTTTAGTATGTGCTACCCTCTGACACATTCTACAAATTTGCTGATCAATATCTTTCTCCTTTCTTTCTGAAAACAGAAGATCCAATAACCATGGCAACCATTTTGAATGTTGGCACCCATACATGGCATCTGCAAGGTTTTCATCATCACTCTCTTCTTCTTGCTTTCTTTCTATCTACTTTGCCATCTCCTTGTGCCATCCTCCTCATGACTTTACCAATACTTGAGCCATTATCAGCACTCAATCATCTTTACCTGACCTCTCATCATTACAATTTAATAAATCTGCATACCTGGGGATGGCAAGAAGATTTTTTACTTTTGTCAACCCCAATCTGAAAACATAGTTAGATCTTATAGATCATTGCAAACCTATCTTTTGACTGACCTTTGCCATCTTTTCAAGCCTTGGTAGCTTTAACTGATTTCTAAGGCAAGTTTTCTTCATTTTCAGATCAGAAAAATTTTGCTCAAGCTCTGTTTGATTGATTGATATACTCAGAAGCAGGATAGCAAAGTCAGCAAGCTCATGGAGTATCAAGGAATGCAGTCTACTTAGCAACTGAATTATTACCCTGTCATATGTGAGTACAGTTCAGTTGTCAGATGAAGAAATACTCACATTTACATGCTCAAAGGCTGCCTTGTTCTGCTTCCAATCAGCAAAAGCCCCCTTTCTAGCAAGATAGCTGAAGAATTCCTCTGATATCATCCTTTTTTTTTTCTTTTCTTTGTTGTATATAGCCTGCTCATTTAGACATGGTGGTAGGTCTACAAAGGATTGAGTAATGTAATTTCAGTATGAAGAAAAGTTTTTGTACCTTGAGTAAAATTGTATAAAATGTAAACTGACTAACTGCAGCCTTATCATTAAAGCGTAAAAGCTGTTCAAATGGGTTTAGAACCAATGCCAGAACAAACATTGGCTGGTCAAGTGCTTTCCATCTCTTTTCAATTCTTTTTGTCATACCAGTACCAACAGCAGAAGTTGAATGCTTCTGGAAATATAAGAAGATGCCTGCAAATGTTAGTAGAATCTGATCTGGGTGCATTATATCTATTTGATTCACATTGACACCAAGGAAAATAGGCTCAAGGTCATTGACAACAGACTTGAGATGGTGCCAAAATCCTCCATCATCAATGCAATTACATTGTACATTAGCTTCTTTCTTGAGCTTCTTCTTCTTCTGTGCATTTTTCTCTGCACCAACCTGACTTGCCACTATTTCATCTCTCTGTAAAATTACTGCTTGATGCATGGCATCTTTCAAGGTAAGCAGTCAATCAAATGCAATGTAATGGGTATTCCATCTCATGATATTGGCAACCAAGAATGCAAGAACTTTGCCTGGTGTGAGTTCTTCTTGAGTTTTGTCAAAAAGTGAGCAGACTTGTCCATGGTTGAGGATCCAGCCAATAAGACAAGTTGCTTCTTCAGCAGTCTGTGCTGCTTCCTCATTCTCAATAAAGTAGTCTCTGAGAGAGAGATTATTATTTGTATTATTTTAAATGAGGAAGAGATAGAGTGACATACTTGATGTGCACAACATGGAGGACTAAACAACCAGGGTCTCTTCAATATGATATCCTTTCTACCTTGCTGACTCCTGCCATCATTATCACAGCACAAAGCAACAATATAAACTGTTCTGCTTTATCAATCATTCTCTCAAAAGCTTTATACATTGCTGCCCCATCCTTCCTATGTGCTGTGGAGTTGATCAAGTCAATAAGATATGTCTAAGGCCCAGAAGAATGATAAGTTGAGACTATTTTCTGATACAATTCTGTATCTATAAGACATGTAAAGATGATTTGTATCTATGCTATCATTGAGAGCAAATTATTCAAGTTTATATAGAGATACAAGCAGATTATTTTAATGACTTCATTGATTATATTTCATAGTTGCTCAATGGATTACTTGGTCATAAATCAATAGATGAGGTCACTAATTGCCTTGCTTGTCCCAACTATCATTTTGCACAATGGCAACGCTATGATTGCATTGAGTTAAGAATATTCTGCTGTAAATGTTTATGCCACATGCATTACTCCAACACTTCACTGACCCAAAGTATAGAATAGTAAGTGTTTCCAACCAATGAACATATCAGATGCTGGAAGGTATTTCTATTGTCAGGGGACTCCTCATCTCTTTCCTTTTTCACTTCTCACTCTTTTTATTCCTTCATTCATTTTCTGATTTTTTCTGATTTCCTCTGTCACTCTTTTACTTCACTGCTTCTTGTTGAAATAAACTCAATGCTGTGGCAGCAGCACCTTGATTACTTTCCAGCATCTCAAACTTTTTTATATTTCTTTATTTTATTTTACATATTTCCTTCTCTAGGTCAATCAGGCTTGATTGATCTGTATAGTTCCTCAGCCATCCCTCCCTCTATCAGAGAAAGTTTTCCTTCTGGGCCCTCAGTTATTTTTTCCAAAGACTGAAGATATGTAACATACTTCTCTAATCACTTAAACACCTACTTACATATAACCTGTAGCAATAGCACTTACTCAGTATTACAGATTATTGGCCCCATAAAGCACTCATGTTTAAACTACACTCACTTTTAAACTACACCTACTTAAAAACACATCCCTTGACAACATGGCTTCTATGACATTATCTGGGGAAAATAGTAATCCCTCCACATTTTCAGAGAAATTTTTATTCAATAGAACAAACTACATTATGTTTAGAGATTGAGTCCTTTTGGCTGCAAGATTAAAAAGTGCTGAAGAATACCTTGACAAAACCATAGAAACACCAAAACCCAAAATGACAGTACCTGCTCCTCCAGCAACAGAATGGTGGGACAAAAACCCCTTGCACAAGGAATAGCAGGTACAAAATGTGTGGACACTAGCACTGATTGTTTACAATATGAAAAACCCCATGGATCTTGAGATCAAAATGTTGGATACTGCAGCAAGGACTGGGAAACATTGAAGGCATCCTACAAAACTGTATCAGATCTAGAAGTAAACATGGCAGAGATCATCCTGAGAGCAACAAAATACTCAAATAGAATGGACTTCTAGGAGCACATAACTTACCTTCATTTGAAGTGGAACCATGCAGTTGAAAAGGAAGCTGAAATCAAAGACAATCAATTTAGAGCAATAGTCATTTCATCTCTTCCTGCCTCATGGTATTACATTGTTGCTTCCCTCCAGTCAACCAAAACATTTGTCAAACTCATTGCCAGATTGAACATCTATTGGGAACACTTGAAAGAGCGCCTGATATCAAGCACAAAATCAATGGTCCTCACAAAATCTCCACAACCTCAGAATAAATCAGTATGCACCAACTCAAACTGTGGATGCACTAGGCACACCATCAAAAATTGTTATTGGAGAGGAGGTGGCAAGGGAGGTCAGTTCTCTCTGAATTTTGGACATAAACACAACACCACACCTGCCCAGACAACCCATAAGTCACAGATCCCTGTAGCAAACATGGCATTAATAACACCAACTCTGGACTCTTCTCAGACCACCTATGCCTTGATAATAAACACTCAGTTTGTTTCCACTGCTGTATATGACTAGCAATCCCAACCTTTAGAAATGTATTTGTCAACTATAGAGATCCCCACAAAAGCATTCATCTTGCCCAGCACAAACCACAAAATCTCCACTTATGCTAACTCAGGTGCAACTGACCACTGCTTTATACAGAGGTCAGATTTCAAGGATTACCAAGCTTATGTTAAACCCCATCAGGGTGTTTCAGTGAATGGTGGTGGGGTATTCAATATCCTTAATGAGGAGGACTGTGAGAAGGACGGTCTCTGTCAATAGAAACATGTCTCAGCTAGTGTTCTGGTCAGCTCTGCATACTCTGGTCTCTATCAGAAAATTTGACAACCTTAGATTCTCTGTAACCTTTAAGGGAGGGAAAGCAAGCTTTGCCAACATTATAGGATGGACTTTCATGACAGGGGAAAAATATAACCACATGTACCTCCTGGATCTCTGAGGTGCTCAGAACAAAGTGCAGGCTCAAAATCCCATTGCCTCCATTGCATTTATTCCAGTCCTCAGTAACCATACAATGTACCTTAAAGTCCTGGTAGCTAACTCCCTGGACCAACTAGTCTCCCTCAACATATGGCACCAACATTTTGGTCATGCAGGCCTGCAGTCATCAGAAAACTAGAGTTTTAACAGCTAGTTGATGGATTGCATGTCAAAAGTACACTGCATGCACCAGATATGTGTGAGGACTATATCTATAGGAGGCAAACAATGCAACCTTATGATGGAACATTGGATGATATTTACACCATCAGTAAAAAGGTGTATATTGACCTCTGAGGGCCAGCTACTGTGATAACATTGGGAGAAGCTCTATACTTAATGGTGTTTATCAATGCAGGGTTGTCACACTTACAAGGGTTATACCTCATGAACAAAGCAAGCAAGACTACTTTATCAGTAATAGGCTTCTACTTGGGCTGAGCACATCAAGGAACACTATAGGCCTACCAACAATTGTTAATCTGGAGACTCAAGTGACCTTCTTGGACACAGAACATCTCTGGCTTTGATGACGGAGAGGTGATTGACCAAACCCCAATCAATTCTAAAAAGAGTTAGCATTAGGCACTGCTATTTGTCAAGGCACCTCAATCAGAAGTATAAAAAATCAATGACAACAAGGCAGAATATACTTAAGCTCAACATTTCAACTTATCAGAAAATAATACAATGTTTAGCACCAGCTTTAGTGCTCACAGCATCTGTTGAGGATTTTCTGACCATACTCCAGGAAAGCCTGGCCAATTGGAATTACATTAAAAAGTAAGCAAACTCATACAATTCTAAGTAGTTTTAGAGTTGCCATAGCCAATAGGCTATAATGCCATTGGTTGCCATCATCTATGTGCTGCCAGTTGCTGTTGACAGGTTGCTGTTAGCTGTACTTATGAGGAGAGGTGCTAATTGATAGTGCCACATAGATTCATTTTAAAAATACAGTAGTGCATAGTATAATAAATAGCTACTTAACATGTAAATAACAACAAATCATAATCTATTGGAGCATCCAGTTACTCTTAACATCCAAATCATGCTAGCTTAACTTAACTTTGTCACTAAGTTGAGTGCTAGCCTTGTCTATATCATCTTTGTTGTTTGTAATGCCACCTACGAGCACATCTCATTATGCTATTTTTTCTCATTATGCTATCTTTGCCCAAGCTATGATGCTCACAGTTTGCTAGGTAGCATCTGAGGTGTATTATCTAATGCATCATTCTATCATATTTGCTTGAGCATATCAGGGCTCTGTCAAAACTTCTCACACATTACACACACCAGATGCTGGAGACAGCATTGTACTGCATAATGTCCAGCACATCCAACCACAGTTGGCATCATCATTTTGGAGCCCACCACAAAGAGTTTTGTTAAGACATAATTCCACTAGAAGCTCAAGCCCAGCAATAGCACCACTTTCTGTTGGAGAGCATGTTTGAACTGCTTAGCACCAACTCACTACATTTACCCAGCACACTACCAAGGCAGACTTTAGACCAAGAGCTTGAGGCTGCCTCTGATAGCTTAGCAGAAAGCTTTTTCCTTCTTTTCCAATCTTTTGCATACTTAGCAGGTGAAAATCACATGCTACTCACACTCTTAGAGAAGTTATCTAGGTCATTATTGCCAGAACCTAGTGACTCAGAATTACTCAAGCCCATACTCATTATAGTGGAGAAGCTGAATATACAATGACTAGAGGTCACTGCATTATACTCAAGCAGTATCTATGTCAAGAAAGGGCATGCAAGAGCTCAGATAGTAAAATAGTCCTACTCTCAGGTGCTAACATCTCCAATTATCCAGAGCACAAGACTTTCTAAGAGCATATTGATGAATGGCACTGTTGCAATGTAGAGAACCTAGTGTCAGGCAATTTAAACAGCACAATATTGACTGAAGCAGAGACAACTCTCTAACAGGCACTAATCCACAAGGTACTTTAGCTTAATGCCATTAACAAGCAACCTACTCTATCCCATGAAGAGAAGATTGAAACACTGGAGAGGGAGTTAAAATTGCTAAAAAATCAGGTCTTTAATGGCATAGAGATCAAAAAGGGCAAATAGCTATTAAAAGAATATACATAGGCTCTTCAGTACTACAATGGACCCTGCACCAACCTTCAACTTCTAGCACTAAGGACAATGCACCCAATACAACTAAGGTGCCTGCCATAACCAAATCCCACTACATTCTTGTTCAGGACTTGCTAGTAACTATGCCTCTCTAGTCAATCAAAACTTTAGAGCACCAAACAAGTCTATAAGGAGTTACTGACCAACAGCACCTATCTATGATTTAGGAAAGTCTAAGAAAGTCTTTGATTGCATCATGAAAAGTCAAGTCACATTGTTGGTTGGAGAGCTATGCAGCATGGCACCCAATGTTAGGAATCAGATGTGCATAGCAGTTATCCCTTGACAAAACATAGCTAACAATGTAACAGCTGTGGATGAATGCAACAATGCACTACTAGAATTCACATACATTATAGAAGCAGTAGCAACAGAAACAGTAAAAGTAAATGAATCATCAAAAAGAAGCTATGTTGATTGATCTGGTTGAAACCTACCTAAAATTGCTAAGATCTGATGATGATTCTGCCATTCTAACTGTAGTCCAAGACTCTCACACTATTTGATTGATTATATTAGCTATGGATGGGACCCAAATAGGGGCTAGGACTGGAAAGCATTCACGAGTCAGCAGAGACCTCTGACCCCCAAATGCATGGACAAAATACTAGGGAAGATGATAAATCAAGGACTTTGTTTTCAAAAGACTAAGGCATGGAGTTTGATGCATGAAAAAACAATTATGATAAGACAAGGTGATAACCTGAGAATAAGGAGCGGGTGGGTGGGATGAAAACAAGTATTGAAATATGCGTAGTGAGGAATCCCAGATGGTGGATGGAATTCACGAGCTTAAGTCACACTGAATGTCACGCATCAAAATACGCCCCTCCTGCGTGCAGTGCCTGCCCTTGAAAGGGCACTATTTTGTGTTGTTCTGGGTGTGACTATTGGAGAGAATAGATGCCTTAAATAATTCTATTTCCTATTATCCCCAAGAACGATGGCTCAATTAATTTGACAAATAATTCTATTCTGTAATCATCCCTAAGTACGGTGTCCATAAGATGGGCGATAGTCCGGTGACCTGTTTTGGTGTACCCCCCATGTGTAACGGGGGACCCAAATAGGGGCTAGGACTGGAAAGCATTCACAAGTCAGCAGAGACCTCTGACTCCATCCCGAGAGACAAAGGCAACTCAGGACGTAGTAAATGATTTCCTGCACCCCAACCAGAGGCTATCGCTTGTCTAAATACGACATCACAGGCCGCAATAATTCAACGTACATAGGCGCTATCAGTTCCAAATTTTGCCAATATCTGAGAAAAGTGTCTGAAGTCCAATGGCCCATGGCTTTTACGACGTGAGGAGGTACGCCCTTGAGCAAGAGGGCGGTGGTGCCTCCGATGCGAAAGCAGTGTCCACTGATTTTTGGTAAATTGTTGCGCTCCAGGATAAAGTTGAATACCATGACCAACTTCCGAGCAGTGAGAGCAATAGAAGAACCATTTTTACTTTTGTAGCAGCATATAGGACTATGAATTTGCACATTGTTGATTCGAGAATGGTTAGCCAGAGCTGCGATCAGATCATAATCGTCTTGTTGGCGAGTAATGAGCATGGTCTCTCCTTTACAACCAGAGGTTTTCGTTTGTGGCAGAAAGAGAGATCTGGTCCCTGTGTCATTAGGAATCCCAAAGTTTGACCAATGCGGTATGATCATGAAATCAAAATTGCGTTCTCGCGAGGGGAGGAACTCGCCCAATCAAATCTGTCCCCACAGTGCTGTTGTTGCAACTGCCCATACACACGCGTGCAATGGGTCATTCAGATCAAGATTGGACCTGACGCATTCCATCATTTCCAGGCTTACCGGAGGACACTCTTTTTGGAAGGACTCCGGCGGTTGTAGGTTCTCAACGCCTCGCACAGTATGTCTCAGACGAGCAGATGCCGGCCAGGGCATATTTTGCTGAATGTGCCAAGAGCGGAGACCAGACAACTTATTCCCCACTGCACCTCCGGACAATGTACCCGCCATTGACGCCACATACAAACACAAAATCTCTTCGGTGGTGGGTAAACGAAGTTCCGCTGGGATGCCTCATTGATTGCAGAATCTGAGGAAGTGTCTGACTGCCAAAGAGTATCTTTTGGTCGTTGATGGCATCCACGAATGCGAAATCACATGATCGACTAGAGCGTTATCCTCCGCAGATAAGATGGTGGAAGAAACAGACTGATAAATTTTGTTTGGAAGGCCATCTCTATTGCGAGTGGAATGCCCCAACGGAGCAGTGGGGTAGCGACGAGCGTGCGGTGATATTAGCATTAGTGATCCCAATCCTGCTGCGTAAGGGTGGTAGCAATGGTCCCTTGAGACGGAAAAAGCTCGTTCGGGGATTAAAGATAGATGAATAGGCATTGTTACTGTAAGTTGGAAACACATGGCGAAGGCGGACAAACCAAATACTGAGAGTGATCATGGATTTGATTTGCGAACAAAGATTGATGTACACAAGGTGATTTTACATACAGAGGGTTTGATTTACACTGAGAAACATGATTACACGAGAAGAATAGCTCAATCAACAAGAACACGATGCTCAACTGAACATTGTACAAATGGGGTTAAATAAGAGGGCATGCGAGGAGGAAAAGGAAAAAGCTGTTTACGAGCGGGAAAAATACCCCAAGAAGGCGCGTCGGCCTTATTGCTTTCAGACGGCACCCACACAATGGAGACCCATAGTGAATGAGATTGGAAAATGTCCACTATTCGGCGCAAAATGGCGTTTTGTTGTGCGTTTTGAGAGCGGCCTGCTGCCAACGCACCCACGACTCCCGAATTGTCGGATTTCAAGATCAAGTAACACTTTGAGAACCTGGCTGCCACCAACGTGCAAATAGACAAATCAACTGCGACCATTTCCACCCATCCGATGTCTCAACTGTCAGATTTCCAACCGGGCCGCAACTTCCAAGCCAGCCACTTTCTATTAACGACAAAGCCAATACCCCATGAAGTCAATGCGTCAACAAAAATGTCCAGATCAAGCGGGTCTGGAGGCCGTACGACATGAGAACCACACCAGCTATTCTGTAAGGAGGATTGCCACCATGCGATGTCATCTTTGACTGCCTTGTTCAGCGTAAGTCAGACAAAATTGCTTTGAGACCGTGCAAAACGAGCGCGCAGAGCAAAAAGAGATGGTAGGTGAGATCTACCAGTGGGCAGAACAAGGCAGATGTGATTGAGAGTGCCGATCAAGGATTCTGTCATCCTCAGTGTCACGGTTTCGTTCGACACCCATTCATCAAGCTTCAAGAGTCCTATATGCTGCTACAAAAGTAAAAATGGTTCTCCTATTGCTCTCACTGTTTGGAAGTTGGTCATGGTATTCAACTCTATCCTGGAGCGCAACAATTTACCGAAAATCAGTGGACACTGCTTCCGCATCGGAGGCACCACCACCCTCTTGCTCAAGGGCGTACCTCCTCACATCGTAAAAGCCATGGGCTGTTGGACTTCAGACGCTTTTCTCAGATATTGGCGAAATTTGGAACTGATAGCGTCTATGTATGTTGAATTATTGCGGCCTGTGATATCGTATTTAGACAAGCGATAGTCTCTGGTTGGGGTGCAGGAAATCATTTACTACGTCCTGAGTTGCCTTTGTCTCTCAGGATGGAGTCAGAGGTCTCTGCTGACTTGTGAATGCTTTCCAGTCCTAGCCCCTATTTGGGTCCCCTGTTACACATGGGGGGTACACCAAAACAGGTCACCGGACTATCGCCCATCTTATGGACACCGTACTTAGGGATGATTACAGAATAGAATTATTTGTCAAATTAATTGAGCCATCGTTCTTGGGGATAATAGGAAATAGAATTATTTAAGACATCTATTCTCTCCGATAGTCACACCTGAAACAACACAAAATAGTGCCCTTTCAAGGGCAGGCACTGCACGTGGGAGGGGCGTATTTTGACGTGTGACATTCAGTGTGACTTAAGCTCGTGAATTCCATCCACCATTTGGGATTCCTCACTACGCATATTTCAATACTTGTTTTCATCCCAACAAATTCATATTCTTTGATCACCTACATACAACTTATCATTAAAAAGACTATTTAATGTCTTAGCAAGATCAGTAGTCAAGATAACATCCAAAGAAGAAACAATGCTAACTATTAGCAACCCTAATTCAGATGTCAGAAGAGCAGTACCGACATTTTCTCAAGGAAAATTCTAGAAACCTGGGCTAAAAAGATGATTATACATTACTGACAATCCTTGCAAGTATTTTCCAGTGCCATTGAGGAGATAAGTAATGAGGATTATAGAGATAAAGCATTTATTTTAAACTATAATCATTGGACTGGGCAAGTAACTCTTATATCACATATCTATTTATGTAGCCTATGAAATCTTGAATTTTTCTTTGTTGCTTATTAGCAAAGCTTTATTATATCTATACCTCACAGATTCTGATATTACTAAAAACCTTTTGACAGATACTTATTTTGTTTCAACTCCTGATTCTAAACAGCTTTTGATATTTAGTTTTGCTAGAAACCAAAATTTCACTTATAATTTATTTGCTAACAATAGTACCCCTAAATGCAAAAAGATTCAGTTCAAAAAGGAATACCAGCTAGTAGCACTTAAAAAAACAAAACTGGTAGCAAGCACTATATCTGAGGAATTTTGTATTGAGAGAAAGATGATTGGCAACCCTTTAATGACCCTTCTCAAACTAAATTCAAATTGATCATTCTTCAAACTAACAGGACAATTTACAGCAGAGCAAAAGGTACTATTCCTTAGTGCCCACAATGTAGGATTCTTATTGACAGCAAAACTAGATGTGTTAGTTAACATCATACAGAAACAAAATGAGGTGTTTATATAAAAGGACTCTAAACATGGTAAATTAAGAACTGATTTCTTTTTACCAGTTGTTATACTGACTATACTATATATACCATAGACTAAACATAATTGACATATACTGCCAGAAATAGAAGCCAAAGTATGTCAGATTATTTGCTCCAAAATAGTGACTGATATATACAAACCTTTCAATTTGGTCTACCAATCAAGATGGTTTTACATGCTATAGAAAAATGGAATGCTATGTATAGTTCATAGTTTAGAGCCACTAAAAAAAGTTATGATTCATCATTCAGAGATACTGCTCTTTCCCAATCATGTTGCCAAGTCTTTTGCAGAATACATATGTGGTGCTATCCTGGATTTTTACATTGGCTATAACAAGCACTTAATTCACTCTTTTGCTTAAGATTTGCAATGTTTCAAGTGCTATTTGGGGCACTATAGCTAGTTACTCTTTCCATGAGATAGACAAATTCAGTACCAAAATTTCATGATGATATTGTAAAGGCGACCTCTAGAGGCTGTGGCTCAGTCACACAGCTGGCAGAGAGAGATCCAAAGTATATTAAAATATGTACTGACAATATCATAATAACTACTCACCTGGCAGAGAGAGATCCAAAGAGAACAAGTCTAGAAATGCCAGATTGGATGCTTCTGGGGCCTCTGAAGCATGGGAAACAACTGTACAGTACGACAAAACCTTAAAAACTCGAAAATTGCCTACATAAACAATTGCACGAATAAGGAGCAAACTCTGACAAACTCTAGCTTATATAAGTGGTCTGGAAGCGGTGCTGAGGGGCCCACACTTGTCTGAATGGTAGCTAAAGAACTAGAGCACCTCAAGGGCTGAGAGTAGTACTAACAGATAGTGTTGAAAGAATAGAAACAGTAAAATGAAATAATGTCAGAAGAAATAAGAGAATGAATGAAAGGAGAGTGAAGAGATAAAGAGTGAGAAAAGAAAAAAATGAGGAGTCCCCTGACAGACATTATATTTATTCTTCAACCCATATATTATATGCTCAACTTTATCAACAATGTAGGCATTAAAGGCCCAAAAGAATGGTGCTTAGTAAGTGGCAAGCCAGAGGTATATCTGAAGAATCCCAATATCTATATCATCTTATGGGACTTCTTTTATTTGGTTAATTGAGTACTCCAGCATATAAAGTATTGTGGCAGGACATTTTCAGGACACAAGCTGGTTCTTTGCATGCCACAATTTAAAATTTTAGAACATGTCTGTACACCAGAAGGCAGGATCCCTGGGGAGAGCTGATTAGCACTTCTTGAAAAATGAGGTGTCTGTCATAACCTCTCAGGAGTTTGTGCATTTTTAGACCCAACAGTGTAGTACTTGATAGTTCTGGGGCTTGCTAGTATAGAATATGACCTTCAATTCATACTGACTTGATGACAAAATTGAGATATTATAATGTTGAATGCCTTCAATAATATTCTGGAAAGCAGAGGTTTCTCAACAAACTTCAGCCTAAGCAATTCACTCCCTGGAAATCACCAAGCCTTTGTCTATCAATTGCTTGTCTATTCTCTACTAAACTTGGGATAGTCCAAATTCCATTTTGGAAGGCCTGTTTTGGTGCCACCAGTGCCAATTTCTCATTCTACCATTCATTCAGATGTTTCTGATTGCCACTTCCCCATTTGCTTCAGCTCCATTTAGCATGATCCCATTTATAGATTCTTCTTTCCCCTTTTAGCACTTCCCTGCATTCCATGCTTCTTTTCCTTTCTCCTTTCAGTTATGTTAAATTGGGCATTGTCAGATCTGATCTTGATCTAGATCATCACAAATTGATCTTATTTTGTCCCCTCTGCCAGCTCCCATGTAGCAGCAGGCTGCTGACATCTGCTAGCGTCATGAATTTGATCTGTTGAGAACTTCAGAGATTTCTGCAGTGGCATAAGATGGACAAGTTTGTGCATGTATTCATTCCAGTGCTCATGACCAGTTGATAATACATTGTGGCTGGCTACCTTTGTGCTGATCTTTGTAAAAAAGGTAGTCAGCCCTGGTGTATTGTCACTTGTCATGTGTACTGGAATGATCTCATGTGTCAACTCCTCCATCCTATCCCGCTTCAGTAATTGCTAGAGTTTTGGTCAGATCAACTACCACAGGCGCTTACTACAGGTCAGTATGATGTATATGTAGAGTAAAAATGCACTCATATAAAAACACACCATTAGTCCCCGTTAAGGTGGAGTAGGAGGAGTAGAACCCACCGCTGTACACAATATTGAATATCAATAAACAAATATTCTACTGAACCTTAAGGTGGAGTAGGAGGAGTAGAACCCACCGCTGTACACAATATTGAATATCAATAAACAAATATTCTACTGAACCACTGGAACTGGTTGCACCGCTGATATCAGCTGGCTCACATGCCGACATCAGCTACTGTCCGCTACTGTCCGCTGGCATGCCAGCAGACAGCGAACACTCACGCACCCTCTTCTGCCCTTCCCTCTCTTTCTCTCCAGTGCCATCCTCTCCACTCCCTACACTACCTCATACGCCATCTCTGTCCACCACATGCACTCCGCTTTTCTCCTCCCCCCTGACCTGACGTCTGACGTCTGCTACATCCACTGGTGTACCAGCGGACACTCATGCTCCTCCTCTTTCTCCTTCCCCCTCTTTCTCCCCACTCCCATCCCTCTTCTGCCACCCTCCATGCTCTCCAAGATGCCACCCCATGTGGCGGATGCCCACGCACCCCATTTCCTTCTCTCCCGCCCTGATGTTGGACAATGCTGGAGGTTGCCAACAGATTCCTGTGGATGCCGACAGATGCACAATAGATGCCAATGGATGCTGATGGATGCCAGCAGGTCACAACAGCTGCCGACAAACTCCGACAGATGCCAGCTGATGGCCAGCTGATGGCTGCTGATGCCAATGCCCCTTTCAAGCCATGAAAACTCTTTTGGGAGGTATGCCACCCCCCTTTCACCTCAAAAAATCCATACAGGAATTTGCAGAAACGTAGGTGGGCATCTGTTCATTGTGTTATCCAACCTTTGAATCTACCCATTAGTAACGGACCTGTGGTGCAACGGTTAAATGTGCGTTCCATTGCTGGAGGCTTTCCCAAGGCCAGGGGTTCAATTTCCCCCCACAGGCATATGGCAGGCAAGACAAAGTTACCTTTTTCCTTGGTCCAACCAGACTCTGTGGACCTGTGTAGGCCTCTGTGGATGTCCGCTAGTGCCCTGCACAGGCCTGCATGGGCCCATATAGGTTTGAGTCCGTCGATGTACGTCTGCATGGATGTCTGCTGGTGGCTTGTGTAGGCCTGCATAGGTTTGCAGGGCTCTTTCATGGATATACACTGGCATCAGGGGTGGGAAAAGAAAGGAAGGGGAGATGCACAGCCTCACATTATTGCAGGGAGGAATGGAGAGGGGAGGGAAGTGGGAAACCTCAAGGAGAGTTTATTCATGCCATGACATCTGCCAATGGAGGAGGTTTTCACTCGTGGGCTGATGTCCGTCAGCAGCTGCTGACGCACATTGACATCCACTAGTATTCGCTGGCATCTGCCGGGCCTGTGTGCGCATGTATGTGCCTGCCTTTTATTGATCCACTGGACCATGTCATACAGCATATTGTGACACATCCACGGCTCTGTATTCTATGGCACTGTGGGGACTGCTCTGCTCCAGTGTAGCGGACTCCACTGGACATGTATGGTATAGCACAAAGCAAGCTCCTGTACAACGTATGACACGTACCATTGTGATGCCCTACCCTGACAATAGCTTGTATATATACACTGGCTTTTGCTTACTATGAAGACCCACCTGCAAATTGTAATAAATTCTTTGGTGCAGGTGTTTGTCTGAAGTCTGTTATAGATAGTAAGATGATGACTCATGTATTGACAGCTGTGAAGTGACCCTCACTTCTTAGAGTAGTGATGTGTGATAATGAACAAGACAACTGCATTGAGGACCACTACTCTGCAAAGAGAGTCAAAACTGCTGATATGCTGCGATTGAGTGACACTGTGCTGACCTGACTGTGAATGGTGGTGATGTGAATGCAAGACCATTGCATGACTGAAAATTTTTTGCAAGACCGTTGCATGGGTAACAATGCATTATTCATGCATGTAATGTGCCTAATAAGACTTCAGCCCTACTGTTTCCAACCCAACCTCTGCTAATATCATGGTATTGAATTGGAAATAGCTGCTGGTATTTTGATAGTCAGAAGATATGCTGGCTTATTTATGCAGAGGCCTCCAATAATGCTCCTTACCCTCAGAATCTGTGTTTTTGTTGATTAAAAATAGTCAAGGAATATCTTTGTGAGAAGATAGCCAAAACTTACTATATATGGCAGTGCCACAAAGTGCCAAAGCTAAGACAGAAGATCAGCAAGTTGACCAAGTTAGACAGTGGCTACATAATGTGTGGCAACCATCAGACTTTACTGATATGGAATATGCCACATTTATTCAATATATGACAGCTTTTTTCTTAGCTACAGGCTAACTTTGGCAACAAAATAAGGCTGGAGCATATAAGCTAGTAATCAAGCAGGACAATTGTGTCAGGATTTTATGTGCCATGCATGATGACTTAGGACATCAAAGACTCTATATGATGAGGGCAAACCTATTAGAGTTGATAGCCACAAGTTAGTGCCACCATTATATGGTATATCTGCACCTGTTATTTGTGCCAAGTTTAACAAATGCATCAAGTTCTCATTCCTCCAATAGTAGCAACACTAGCACCATTGTTTGGGAAGATATATATTGACACTATACATGCCTAAGTCTGGGTGCTACAAGTACATTATCCAAGGAAAGTGTTCTTTGGTACATTGGCTAGAATTTTGCATGTTATAATGAGAAAATACTGACAGTAGCATATAGTATAAAAGATGGCTACTTAACATGTAAATAACAATAAATTGTAACCCTTTAAAGCACCCAGTTACTCTTAGCATTCAAATCATGCTAGCTTGACCTAACAGTTATTTGTCATTAAGTTGGATGCTAGCCTTGTTTATATTGTCTTTGTTGTTTGTGATGCCATCTATAAGCACATCTTGTTATGCTATTTCTTCTCATTACAATATCTTTGCCCAAGCTATGGTGCTTATAGTTTGCTAAGTAGCATCCAAGGTGCTATTATCTAACACATTGTCCCATCATATTCACTCAAGCACACCAGGACTCTGTTAGAACTCTTCACATACTACATATGCCAGGTGCTAGAGACAGTGTTGTATTGTATAATGTCCAGTGCACCCAACCACAATTAGTATCATTATTGGCCCTGAAGATTTATGTTACAGAGGCCAAGCACCAAACCAGAAATAAATTGAAAATAATTCAGATCAGTGGTGGAAAATGTGTCAACCATCTGTAGAATGATTATTGCAGGAAGATAGATATTGTACTCAAACCAGTAGTACCATATATTTACATACAGAATGGAGTGGTGGAGTGCTTTATTTGAATAATATTTAATCATGTTCAATGCCCACTGGCTAAAAGTGGCCTTCTGAAGGGCCTCTGGGCTAAAGCCATAGCAACAATCATTTAAACTCAGAACCTATTGCTCTCAGTCCATCACCCAGACCTTATCTCAGAAGAGAAGTGGTCTGGAAAATGATGAGATGTTGGACACTTACAACTATTTAGTTGCACTGGCTATGCAAGAGTCTCTGAGAAATTAATTCACTCAAAACTCAACCTGAGATCAGTCAAATACGTCATGGTAGAATATTTGAACCATGGATACAGGCTCTACAATAAAACAAATAGACTCATTGTGATAAGCCAGAATGTGATCTTTGAGGAAGAGTCGAGCCATTGCACCATCTTTATCTTGAATGACAATAACTTAGAATTGCCAGTACCTGTATCTACAAATCCTGCAGCATACTCTATTTCTGTGCCCAGATAGCAGATTGCTCCCTGTATCTGTAAAGTTATTGCCAGTAATTTGCAACATGACACAACAAAAACTCTAAAATGAGATGTATTTGTATAATGTAATGAGAATAGGTACATTGTATATATTTAAAATGAGATGGATCAAACTAAGGAAAGGTAATCTATGAGGACTGGTACTACTGTAGATGGTCATGTGTGTATCATGACACCAGATTCCTCCCTCTTAGGGCAAAAGAAGCCAGGAAGTGGGAAAAAAAGCTTCTATTCTGGGCATTGCTCATGCTGCCAACTTCTCAGATGCTTTTTCTGCCATGATGATGCTTCCTCTGAGTCCTCTTGTTTTCTCTGAACTCCTGGATTGCTTCCACTGCATGAGGCATGTCATACTCCTTGAGCCACTCATCCTCACTCTCATTGTAGCCCTTCCATTGTACCAAAAACTCTGCAACTCCTCCTCTAGTCTGCTGCTCTTTAAGTATGTGTTTGATCTTGACCTTATTCCCTGTCTCCAGTTGGATCGGCAGTGGTGGCTCTTGTCAACAGCCCAGGATTGTGTCTTCCCATGCTGGAATGAGGCAAGAGACATAAAAAATGTCATGGATAGACCACCCATCGAGCAGCACTACCTAGTAAGCAGTGTCTGATGTCTTTTGGAATATCCTGAAGAGACCAAAATGCCAGAAGTCCAACTTGTGGTTAGGCCTGTTGGAATGTAGGTCTGTGTGCTCCAGAAAGACATGGTCCTCTGCCATGTAGTTTGGGGCTTCATCCACCCAGGCATCATGGAACCTTTTCATTCCTTCCGCTGTCAGCTCCAGCAACCTCTTCAGCTCCTTCTGGATCTCGTGGATCTTGTTCAATCATGCGTCCACCTTTGATACTAATTGGGAGCTCACTGGGTCAATAGAGAATGTGGGATTGTAGATGTACTTGGCGTAAAATAGCAACATCCCTATTGAGGCATTGACACAGTTATTATAGGCAAACTCAGCAAATAGGAGCCACTTCACCCAGTTGTCCTGGTAGTAATCCACAAATGCCTGTAAGTACACCTCCAACTCCTGGTTAGCATGTTCTGTTTGACCATTAGTTTGAGGATAGTGCACCATAGACAGCACTTGCTTGATGCCAAGACATTCCCACATCTGTTTTACATATTGTGCCACAAACTGGGGCCCTCTGTCAGAGATGACCTTCTTTGGCATCTTGTGCAGGCACCACACTCTTTCCAAAAAGGTGTTGCACATTGCTGCTGTGCTATCAGTAAAGTGGGCCAGGAGAAAATGTGCTCTCTTGGTGGATTTGTTGCACACTACTTGTATAGCGTTGAACCCCTGTGACATCAGCAGCAGGCCAATGTAGTCTGTGAAAATGTGTTGCCATGGACCATTGGGAACTTCAAGGGGTTGCAAGGGCCTGTGTGGTCTCTGGCAGCATGGCTTTATTCTCTGGCACATCTTGCAGCCGTCGACATAACAACGCATGAACTCTGACATCCTTGGCCAGTAATAGTTTTGCATGATCAGTGCCAATGTGTTAGCCTGTCCTGAATGACCTGCAGGTATCAAGTCATGGTACAGTTGGAGGATTGTGCATTTAATCTCATCATTGTCAGGGACGTAGACTAATCCATGGTAGTGCACCAGCCCATGGTTGATAGTGAAGTCCTTCAACTGTGCTTGTACCAGTGCTGGTGCCGCTTTCAAGCCCTACAATGGTGCAAGTTTTGGGTTGTCAGGTGATGCTGTTTAAATCTGCTCTAAAATTGTGCTGTCTGCCACAATGACCTGTGTTGTTGCTACCCTCCCCACTGTCTCTGAAGGACCAAACTGCTCCATCAACAACACCACCGCCCTCTTTGCCACCTGCTCAACTGGCAGCACTGTCCTGCTTGCATTGTCATGGCATTTATAGAGGACCTCATGGTCTGGCCGACATGATAGGCCATCAGGCCCTGCACTCAAACGGCCTGGCTTGTGGGAAATAGTAAACACAAACCAATTTAGAAACAGGCTCCAGCAGGTCTGGTGCCTGTTGAGGTCATGTGCCATCATGAAGTATTTGAGGTTACAATGGTCGGACATGACCTCGACTGGAAATGAGTTGCCCTCCAGGTAAGGCCACCACACCTCAAATGCCCAGACAATTGAAAGCAACTCTTTGTTGTGCACATCGTAGTTCTACTCTGCTGGCTGCATTGCCTTGGAAAAAAATGCCACTGGTCACCAGTCCCCATCCTCTGCATGCTGCAACAACACTGCCCCCACCGCAAAATTTGACGCATCTGTCTCCACTTTGAATACTGCATCCATGTTTGGCATAGCCAGTACTGGTGCACATGCAAATGCAGCCTTCACTGCTATGAACGTCTCCTGCTCCTCCTTGCCCCACCTCCATGGCACATCCTTCCTCTTCAACCTCTTTAATGGTTGCACTATTATTGCATAATCCTCAACAAATTGGCAGTAGAAGTTATAGAAACTCAGGAACTGATTTACATGATGCAGGTTCCATGGCACAGGCCAGTCAGTAACCCCACTAACCTTGACAGGATCCATCCCAACATGGCTGGCATGATCTTCATTCCCAGATAGTTGACCTCTGCTGTACAAAATTTGCACTTCTCTGGCTTCAAGAACAGGTCTGCCTCCCTCAACCAGTGCAACACCTCCTGCATGTGAGTATCATGTAGCTGTGGATCCTCAAAGAAGATAATAATATCATTCAAGTACAGCACCACGTAGACATCAACCAAGTCATGAAACAACTCATTCACCATCCTCTGGAAAGCTGCCAGTGTGTTGTGCAGTCCAAATTGCATGACCAAGAACTTAAACTGACCATAGCATGTGCAGAATGATGTTTTCTACTTATAACCATCTCAAATGCAGACGTTATAGTACCCTCATTGCAAATCCAGCATTGTGAACACTTTGGCTGCCTTTAGGCAGTCCAGAAGCTCATTTGTCAGGGGGATTGAGAACACATCTGGTCTGGTTATAGCATTCAGTGCCTAAAAATCCACCACTAAGTGCAGCGAGCTGTCCTTCTTTTTTACAAAGAAAACTGGTGCACTGCAAGAGGCCTTGGACAACCAAATATAGCCTTTCACCAGATTGTCATCGATGAATTCCTGCAGTGCTCTGAGTTTGGCTGGCGCAAGCTGATACTGTTTTCCTGATGGTGGCACCTCTGCTCTGTCCAGTAGGTTGATCCCAAGGTTGTGTGGCCAGTGTTGTAGCAACTGTTCTGAGCATTGCTTGTCAAAGACATCTAAGAACTCATGAAACTCCTCAGCTGACCTTCCCTCCTCCACCTTCTTCCACTCCCTTTCTGCCAGCAACTAGAACACACTACACCTCCACTGGGGCTGTGCATCCCAGTGCTGCTCCAGGTACATGCCATCATCAGGCAGTGTCTGTGCCTTTGCTTCAGCTATGGCCTCATCAATGCAAGCCTTCATGACCTGCACTGCCTCAACTCTCTGTCTCTACTGGAAATGTGTCACACATGTATAGGCGCGTTTCAGGCTGGCAAATGCCTGGCATGGTACCATAACAGTGGGCTACAACCCCACCAGTGAGGTGTTTGTTCTCCTTGCAAATGCCCACAGTGTTGGCTGCACACTGCCTCCTGTCTTCTCATCCACTTGTTGCGCCTGTTGCTCCTTGCCATTACGCTTGGCCACTGTCCCCACAATCTCCCCCCCAGCCATCTCCATTACCAGGCACATCTCTCTGCACCAGGTGGACACAAAATCCACTGTTGTGTGTTCTCAGTCAACCATAGGATTGTGGTGTCTCAACCAGTTGATACCCAGGATGACATTGTCATCACCAATGTTGATGACATTGAGGACCAGCACTTCTGTGTGCTCTTCCATCACCACCTCCAAGTGCACCTCCTCTCTGATCAACCCTGAGTGTATGTCCAAATTATTGATTCTGCAACTGCACTGGGCATTTCTTTGGCACTGTTGAAATCCACTGCTCTGTCACAAGGCAGAAGTGTATAAAACAGCAACTCACCTCAGAGTCAACCATGGTGCAAGTGTCAACTATGTGCATTGGAGTAGTTCCTATGCCATGGATCCATAGTATGATTGGGAATTTGAGGGCTGAGTAGGGGGAGCAGGGTGATCTAGTGTATACTACCACAACATGCTGTTGGTGGCATGGTTTTTTTAACTTAAAACTCACTTTGTCCAGCCCATGCAATACAATTCTATTGTCTGGTGTGAGTATATAAAACCTGCTGGTTGCACTTGTCACGATGGCATGAGGCAATCCTAGACAAAACCTGCCACTGGCCCCTCCTCCTTCCTCTTCTTACCCTCTGCTGCCTTACTCATTGTGCCCAATGCCTCCATGATTGCTGCCCTGATCAATGCCATCAGGTGCTCAGGCTTCCCACATTTGAAGCATTTGTGAGCATTAGGCAATATTTGTGCACAATCAATGTCCATTGTGTTTGGGTCAGCTGATGCTGGTGGTGGTGCTGAGCGCACCACTGCCTGCATTGCTGATGTGGCTGTGGTCAGTGCATATGGTGCCCCAGAGCTCCCCCCACCCCAGTTGCCCTTCCGTTTGGCTGTGATATCTGCCAGTTTGCTCTCATGCTGAAGTAGGATATCCCTTGCCTGCTCGACCATCTCATAGTCAGTATTCACCAGTGCTTCCATGGCAGCCAGGCTCAGACCCTTCCAGAAGCTGTTCTTGACGTACTCACTGACCACATCTGCACTGCTTAGCTTCTCCTTGAGCTTGAAAAATGCAGTGCAGTAATCCATGATTGACTTGGACCCTTGCTGGAGCTGCTCAAGGCACGCCAATGCGTTTTGTGCTGGGTCCCGCATGCAAAATGCTGCCCTGAAATCATCCCTCCAAGCCTGCCACTGGAAACGCTTGAGATTCACTACTGGGTTGTCTGATCCAGTCGTGATCATGCTCAACCAATTCTGCACCAATCTGATAAGGTAAGATTGTGCTCACAAGATCTTCTGGCACTTGTTGTGGAAGGTCTCAAACTCTGTGGCTGCTTCAATCTGTCACATGAACTGGTCTGCCAGGGGCCGCAACTTTTCATTGTACACTTTAGACACGTTGATCCTGGGCTGATGGCAGCTCTCATGGTGTTCCTGGCCCTGGACCATGAGTTCCAGCAGTGCAACATGCATGAGAACTGATTCCATGCTATGCTGGAACTCGGCCTGTATTTTGCCAAGGCTCGATTGTAGGTGCATTGCAAGGTCAGTCTTGATAGCCTAGAACACTATCTCCACCAGATTGTTACTTGTGGCTTGCATTGCTGAGTCATCATGCTCTCTGAGGGGTGTGGGCATTGTTGATATACTTGTGAGAAAATTTTCTAGAGTTTGATCCAAGTGTAAGGTTATTGCCAGTGATTCGCAATGTGACACGACAAGAACTCTAAAACAAAATGTATTCATATAATGTAATAAGAGCAGGTACATTGTACATACCTAAAATAAGATGGATCAAACTAAGGAAAGATAATCTATGAGGACTGATACTACTATAGGTGGTCACATGTGTATTATAACAGTATCAGTAACTCAGATGAGCCACTGCATTTCAATAACTCTGGCACCAACAAATCTTCTCTGGTGCTGTGGTGCTCTACCCAGATAGTGTGCCCATCACACATGATATTGGATGCCCAGGAGTTCTTTGCAGCACAATCAGCAGCTCAGAATATAGGAGAGAACACCCCCAAAGCACTGTATGCATTGACCACAGTATTTGCATTCCTTGCATTGACCAAGTCCAATGACACAAATGCAGCACTACAAAGTTACTGAAAGCCATGAGAAAACCAGACTTATGAGTACCAGCAATGGAACTGAGCTGGATGTCATGGAGAGAAAGGAGGTATGAAAAGTTATCAATGTAAAGAACATACCAAGTGGAAAGAAAATCATGGATTGAGTATATGAGTATATGCTAACAAGTACAACAGGAAGGGAGAAATAGGCTCACTTGATAGCAAAAAGGTATATGCAAGTTCAAGGTGAAGACTTTGACAAGACTTATATGTCAGTTGTATAGCTGGAATTTATAAGAATGACCATGGTGGTTGCCACTGCATTGGAAATGCACTTATAGCAGATTGACTTTGTATCCACATATCTCAATAGTAAGCTTGAACATACTGTTTATATGAGACCTCCTCTAGGATTCTGGAAGGGGAGAGAAAGGCTCTCCACTTACAAAAAGCTATTTATAGCTTAATGCAAGGCAGCCACAATTAATGGCATAACTCTGACAGAGCATACAACAATCTGAAATATCTTGCCTTATGCACTAATAGCTGCATTCAGTATAAACAAGTTGATGGAGAGCACACTATCATGGACAACTACAATGACAAAGTTTTAGAGGCTCTCAAACTGCCAAGCAAAAACTGGGGTCTAAATTTGAGGTAAAAAACATAGATGAGTTACAATACATCCTAGGTTCATTTTGACTGCAACTCAACCACCAGCAATATCTACCTGTCTCAATCAGCATATCTGGAATAGATGCTTAAACAGTTTAGTTTCCAGACCTTGAACACCTGAAACACCCCTTTATCCACCAGCATTGTTTTGACTGAGTCTTAATCCCCCCAGACTGAGGAAGACCAAAAGTTCATGCTTAACAAACCCTTCTGTGAAGTTCTGGGCTTGCTAATGTGGGCTCAGGCAGCTACTCACTCTGATTTATCATTTGCTGTCAGTCTTCTTGCATGGTTTCAGAGTAATGTCAGACCTGCTTACTAAAAGGCTTTGGCCCATGCAATGCAGTATATAAATGGGATACTTGATTACCACATTGCCTACCAATAGGAGGCCACCATCAAATCCATTGGATATGTTGACTCAGATTATAGTGGTGATCTTGACACATGATGCTCAACTAGAGGATATATATTTACTATGGCCAGAGGAGCAATCTCCTGGAGCTTAAAACACCAGCCCATGGTCACCCTCTCTACTACAGAAGCCAAATACATGTCTTTGACATGAGGTGTGCAACAGGCCATGTGGATGCACAACTGGCTTCTTGATGTAGATCTGACACAAATCCTCCTGGCCACTCTCCATATAGACAACTCACCTGCCTTGTTGCTTGCCCAGTGCACAAAAGTTTATGCTTGCGCAAAGCATATCAATATCAGACACCACTATATACAAGAACATGTGAAACAAAGAGAGATCAAAGTTATCCATATTCCCTCTACTCAAAATCCCACTGATCTGCTCACCAGGATTGTGCTGCCTACTGCCATCTCATTGGCCTCTTGAACCTCAAGCCCCAGCTTAAGTCCAGGAGAGTGTCAAAATAGACTCAACACTATGGTGGCAGCACCTCAGTTACTTTCTAGCATGTCAAATTTTTTCATATTTCTTTATTTTATTTTACCTATTTCTTTCTCCAGGTTGATTGGGCTCAATTGGCCTGTATAGTTCTGTCAGAGGACTCCTCATTTCTTCCTGCTTTCACTTTTCATTTCTTCATTCTCTCTTTATTCATTCTCTTATTTCTGCTGTCATTCTCTTACCTTACTGCTTCTACTCTTTCAACAATATCTATTCTCAGCCCTTGAGGTGCTCTGATTCTTTAGCTATTATTCAGACAAGTGTGGGCCTTTCAGTACCACTTTCAGACTGCTTATATAAACCAGAGTTTGCCTTTCTGACCTCCAAAGTCTGAAGTTTTTCTGCCTTATTTGTACACTTGTTTGTTTAGGCAATTTTTAAGTTTTTAAGGTTTTGTTGTACTGTATAGTTGTTTTCCATGCTTCAGAGGCCCCAGAAGCATCCAACCTGGCATAGAAAATCCCTAGACTTATTCTTGTTGAATCTCACTCTGCCAAGTGAGTACTTATTATAATATTGTCAGTATATACTCTAATACGTTTTGGATCTCCCTCTGCCAGCTGTATGACTGAGCCATAGCCTCCAGAGGTTGCCCTTACAAGTTTCTCAGCCACCCCTCCCTCTATCAGAGGAATTTTTCCTTCCAGGCTCTCAGTCATTTTTTCCAAAGACTGGAGGTACATAACTTACTTCTCTAATCACTTAAACACCTACTTATGTACTACTTATGTATGACCTGTAGCAGTAGCACTTACTCAGTATTACACTTCTATTCTTTCAACACTCTCTATTAGTACTACTTTTAGCCTCTGAGATGCTCTGGTTCTTTAGCTATCATTGAGACAAGTGTGGCCTCTTCAACACTGCATATAGACCACTTACATAAGCTGGAGTTTGCCAGAGTTTGTCTCTTGTTTGTGCAATTGTTGGTGTTGTCAATTTTTTGAGTTTTTTAATGTTTTGTTGTTGCATACAGTTGTTTCTCATGCTCTAGAGGCCCCAGAAGTGTCCAACTTGGCATAGGGAATCCCTAAACTTGTTCTTTTTGGATTTTCCTCTGCCAAGTGAGTAGTTATTCTAATATTGTTAGTATATACTCTAATATACTTTGGATCTCCCTCTGCCAGCTGTGTGACTGAGTCATAGCCTCCAGAAGTTGCTCTTACAGAGACACTTTTTTGAACTACTGTACATCTATCTGCTGGACCATGTCATATAGCACATTGTAACATGTCTGCAGCTCTGTATTCTATGCCATGTTGGGAGACTGCTTTGCTACAGTGTAGCAGACTCCACTGAACACATATCATATAGCACAAAGCAAGCTCCCCTACAATGTATGACACATACTATTGTAATATCTCTATGTGTTGTCTGTATTTCTTTGACCCACTCATTCCATTGTTCTCTACTCATATATACATATAGCTACATTTGGTTAAGGTGAAGGCTTAGTTGAGAGGGTGATGAGCTCCCATTATAGTGATGAAGCCCAAAAGTATATTAGTAGCAGATACAGTTTACGGCTACTGACCTGTATAAAAATGTGTTTGGGCATGCTAAGGGTTGAGAGAGTCCTGGGCAGTTCTCAGAGAACAAGTCAGAAATGAGTTAAACAGTGAGATTTGGTAAAAGTTGGCAACAATATAGTAAGGAGGGTTGGTAAGAAAATGTGGTAAAAGGAATGTGCTAACAACAAGGTGTGCCTGAGTTAAAAGAATGCAGATATGAGTAAGTGTGGCAAAGGATGCAGCAAGGAAACTAGAGGCTTAGCAATGACTAATCTGCATGATGCCTGCCATAAGTGCAAGGCATGTAGATTCCATAAACATAACTGCAGCAAGCAGGCTAAGAGTGTTCAGACAATTGGCAACTATGAACTTAGTCAGCTCAAAAAAAATCTGAACTGTGAGGTGAACTGAGGGGTGTAAACTGGAGTACTCTGTTTTGTGTTCTAACTAGTGACAATGGTAAATATTTATAGTAAAAATGAGTTTGCCATCACTAAGCAGCTAAGCATTGCCAAGAAGCGGTGAACTAGAAAGAATGTAAGTGTCATGACCCCTCCCATCCAGGACCATCCTAGAACACCCCTGGAATACCATCTGGGACTTCCCTGCCAACCCCACAACACCACCCCCACTATCACAACTGCTGACACCGCCATCACATGCACCTGACTCTGCCATCATGCCACACCCCCTGACAGCCCCCATCATGGATCCCAGGACCATCCGCTGGCACAATGATCAATCATCAGATCACATCAATCATCCCGGCTATCATGCATCACACATCAGGGCCATCCCTCCACACCAATTGATTGTGCACTCTGCATGTGCAATCGCCAGTATACAACTCCCTCTCCTTCTGCTGCTGCCCATTAGCTCCCAGAACTGCCTCAGACATCCCAAAACCCTTCAGGAACCCAGAGTAGTCCCCACTGGTACTTAAAAAGTAGATACTCACTTGTCATACTTTAGTCTTGATATTACATTGATTGTTTGTGTGCTCTTTTGATTTGACTAGTATGCACTGACTGGCATGCTTTAACTGGCATGCTCAACTTCTTCACGTGCTCTTAAGATTGGTATGCACTTTGCAACCTAAAGTTTATTAATTTCAGTCTCATCTTAGAACTCCCGGTTCTCGACTCAACTCTACTCCTCTAATTCTTTCAACTTTACCTGATCTCTGGACTAAGTTCCTTACTCTAGGATTCCCCTGTTTGTGTTTTGAACTCCGGAGCACAGCCCAGAGTTCCAGACACCTGAGTACATATAGATCAAGTCCATTTTGTAAGGGCATTGCTTTTTCAGAAAGTCTCTGACTCAGCGGAACCTGACAGTAAGTAGTCGCCATGCATTAAACTAAATATTGAGAAGTTAATGAAAGTACTGTCTGTCCAAGTAATGAGAAGGCGCTAAGTGGTGCCAGGCACCAAGGTGAAATGCCAGGCTGTCAGTTACAGAAAAATACCATCATTCCTACTTGTAAGCGCTACTGCCAGCTAGCAGTACCATATGCTGCCTGAGTGATGCCATCTGTCAATCCTTGCTGATGGCATGATGCCTGCTGTCACTTGTCATTCCAGCTGCTATTGGCGCTATCACTGATTGAATACATTGCTTGCCATGCATGGCTGTTGGAAGTGGCTTAAAATGGATAAATTGCATGCACCAAGTTTGGAACAAATGCAGCAAGGTGTCCAGAGCTGGTGCTGAGCCTGTGTGGGATCCTATCATCTCCTCTCAAATGAAAAACTGACTGTCCCCAGTCACCAAAAATAGTTACCATTACCATTTTGTGACTGGTGGCCTGTGCATCTGCTAAACTTTCCTTATAGTCCTAGCACATGAATTTGGACTTTATACCTCTTTTTCTGAAAATCCCTGGCACTTTACTCTAAAAAAAATGTCCTTTCAATTTCCAACTCTGCCTGTCATACCATTGAAAGAGGCCCAAAATGCTGCCTCTGCTTATATCATCAAAGCCAACCACTTCATTAAGTAGATCAAAAACATGGGTGCAGAGGTGCCATCAAACTTAGTCATTGCCGTGATGAAGTTGCTGGAGTGCTGGTTGGAGGTCAGAGTGCTTGGCATGGGGTGGGACTAAGAGATCAAAGTGCACAAATGGTGCTGCACCCACTCCATTTTTGTGTTTTGTAAGTTGTTGCCAAAGCTTGCCCTGTTGCTAGCTGAACCTGTTCCTAGGTGCCTCCTCCAGTTTCTATCATTAAGGATGAACTGGAGGACATCTTGTCAGAAGCATTGCCAATGATGGTAAGCACTCTGGCAACTGAGTGAGTATTTCTAACTGTTGTTCTGACTTAGCTTTGGTCTGACTTGTCTCCTTGTAGCAAGCAGGAGGTGTTGATGCCCCTGGCACATATGCAAGTTGACGAGGAGATTTCCTGTGACTTCTGTGCAATCACCTGGGTGTTGGAGGAGCAGGAGCATGTGAAGGAGTTGGCTGAGGAGATGGAGGAAATTGACAGGGAGGTGTCATCCATTGCTAAGAAGCAGGGGTTGGTTGCCATGGGATCAAGCAAAGCTTCCCATGCTGGCAGGGCACAGAGCCCAGCACTGCCAGCTAGCAGGATGGGCTCCCCAGTAAAGCCAGGTAAGGCTTTGAAAAAGAAAATGAGTTTTGACCTTCCTTACTATTGCTGTGCATTGCTAACAGCTTCCTCCAAGTCTTGCAAAGGGAAAGCTCCTCAATATATGATAAGCAATCTTTAACATCAATTATGTAACTGACTCTTGTTCCTCAAATGCCAACACAGATGACCTTTAATGATGCCAAGCTAAAAGGGCTGTTAGTGCCACACTGTGAGGAGGCTGTTTTGGATGAGGGGATGGGGGCTGGTGTGGTCTTGCCAGAAATAAAAAACAAGAAGACAGCAAGCCTGGCAATGAGAAAGGAGTTCAAGGACTTCCAGGGGGCGATAAGCAACTTGAAATTTTTGATTCTTTACTAACTTTGGTAACAGTGTGATAAATGCTGGGCTGACAATGGCCCAGAAGGCTGCTGGTTCCTGACTGGGGCCCAGCCTTGTTATCAATGTGGCACCCTCAAGCATGCCTGTACCATTGATGGTGCCAAGAGCTGAGAATGTGGGGATGCTCCTGACACTATGGTCGAGCACATGTTTACTCATGCCATGCTGGTCAGGCATGCCTGAGAGTTTATAGAGGGGAAGAAGCAGAAGAAGGCTGCAGGTGGTGTGGTATGCATTAGTGGAGTCTCCTTGGCGCTGCTAACATGCCAAGTGGATGGTACAGCAACTGTCAGCAAATGAGGTGCCAGGGACTGCCAAGAATCAATAATCCCCTTAAAACAAGAAGTCCCTTCCCTGCCAAGGAAAAGAGCAAAGCAAAAGCAAAATGCGCTCACATAGTGTCGCCCTCCTCCCCCCCAGAAGACATGAAAATAAAGAAGTTAGAGACTGTGCCTGCCACTAGCCACCTCCCTCCTGCCAACTTGGTATCCAGTCCCAGCCAGTTATTATCTCCTATCCATTTGAGAGGGGTGTCCTTGCCAGCTGCTGAGAATGAGGAGGACATGGCTACTGTACCAGTGGCAATGAAGGAGAACAGCACAGAGGGTGACAAAGATGTGGCAAAAGATGAAGATTGGGAGATGTGGAAGGGGAACCTCGAGGGGCCAGAAGAAGTGGCAGGCACACCACTGGCAACCAGGTAGGATGAGAAAATGCTGAAGGAGGACCCTACTTGACAATGGTTGTCACTCTATGGCCCTACTGCCCCTTGGGCTAGTGCAGAGACCAATGCAGAGAACATAGCAAAGCTCAATCCCTCTTGGATGCCACAGCTGACTCCGCACATAATTGGTGATGCCTTCCATTGGTTAGGGCAAGACCTAGTGTATCCTGTGGTTGTCTTGCACCCTTTGAAGATGCTAGAGGGGTTTGCTGAGCAAGCAGCAAGAATGAGGGAAATACTGAGTCAGAAGTGAGAACATATATGTACTCAGCTAATGGCATTCTGGCTTTGGTCCGATAACCTGGTCCATAGTCTGGCCATCTTGAAAGACTACTAGGCCAACTGCCAGAACGCCCTGGACTGGTAGGTTGCTAACCACATCCTGATTGGGGACCTCCTGCTGCTTCAAGACAAGTCTTTGCCACTGTCTGATAATAGCCTGCCAATGGGGAATGAGAGTGAGTAGATGGACTATAGAGTAGCTTAGCCATGTTGTCCATATCTTGTACTTGCCACTTTTATTTCTATAAATTCTCTTTGCCACCTTTCTAACAAGGAAAATAGGAAGATTAGTAACTTATAAGAAAGTATTAACAACTGAGTAAGTATGGCACAAAAAAAGGGATAGAATGTCAGGAATCTAAATAAAGCATGGTAAAGGAGATAATAAATGAGGGACTTGGCAAGATTTTCAAAGAAGAAGGAAACACCCAGTAGATCATCATAGCAAAAAACCCTTGGTGAGAGTTGCATAAGATGCCAAGCATTGGTGACATACTAGTGCTGTGTCTTGATTATGTAAGAAAAGAATGTCTGTAAAGTATAGTATGGTAAGTGGTCCAGCAAGAAAAGTGAAGCAAAAGCAAGTAAATGAAAGAAATGGGCTTATCAAAGTTTTTTTTAATAATATTTTTAGTTGCTTTCTTCTTCTTCTGATATAGTCAGCAAGTCATCATCATCTAGTAACACTGTTTTTTCAAGTTCCCAAATCTTGGTGGTATCAATATCTAGCACTTCAAGCAGCAAGTCAATGCATTCCTCAGCGAGATACAGTAGTAAGCAAAAAGCAGCAACAGGTCTGTGAAGTACTGATTCATCCAATTCACAAAAGACATAAGCGCCTCCACGGTTACAAGAGATGACTACCAATGGCCCTAGGTAATGTGGGCTCATCTTCTTGTTATAGGAGGTCTTGATCTTTGAGTTGTGCATAAGTACTAGCATATCCCTCAGGAAGTCATAGTCCTTGATGGTAGCACTATGGTCAGTGTCAAATCTAAGTGCAGCCTGGCAACAAGTGGCAAAGACAGTTTTGTGCAGTCAATCCAAATCCTCTTGTCATTGCTGGAGGTCAATAGCATATCTGGCAATAAGGTCAGTAGTTGCCAAGATACTGTCAGGGGCCGGTTGGAGATAAGTCATTTTGACAATGTTAGCAGTGAGCAGTGGATGGGTGCCAGTAGCAGCATAATAGGGAGAACAACCCATGCACTTATGAATAGTGATCCTTTTTGACCAAAATACTGAATAAGTTGCCTCGCTCCAATGAGACTCATCACCATCAACTGCCTTGAAAAGCGCTTGCTACATGTCAAAGTGAGGTCATTCCACCAGACCATTGGCATGCTTGTTGTAGCCAGAGACGTGAATATGGTGGATGTTGTACTTCTTGGCAAGATAAGTCAAAGCTTTAATGATTGGTGCACCATTATTCATGACAATCTCCCTTAGCGCTCTCCATTGGCAAATGATATTCTCAAAGAGCCACTTGGTGATGGCATCAGTATTCTCATGCTGGAGCATGTGGAACTCAGGCCAGTGGATTAGCAAACAACATTCTTAGATGATGTACTTATAGCAACCTAACTTTGGCATATACATAGTGTCAATATAGATCTTGCTGAACAAAGGTGCTGGCATAGCAATGGTAGGTGGAATAATCACTTGGCAAGTCTGCTGAATTTGGCACAGATAACAAGTCCAGATATACCAGGCAATGTCAGCATTAACGTGTGGCCACTAGAAATGCTCTAAGAGAGTGGTGATAGGACTCCATACAGGATCAGCGCATCAACGGCAGGCGACGGCAACGCGGCACCGACCCGGGATACCTTAGCGCGTGCTAACTAACCATTTTTGGCAATATTTGATGGCCACGCACAGCAAGAAGCAGATCCAATCAGTGATAGCGCCAACGGCAGATAGAATGACAACTGACAGATGGCATCAGTCACTGACAACAGCGCTTAGCGAGAAGCCTGATGATCTATCAAAAACTGACGGACAGCTTGGCGTTTGACCTTGGCATCTGACACCGCTTAGCGTCTCGATTTGGCGCCTGACATCACTTAGGTGCTCTGACGGACAGAAGGGTGATGGAGTGATGGTTTAGCTTTGCAATCTGTCGCCTGGCGTCGCTAAGGCTCTTGAATGGACGGTAGGGATCTGAAACCGTTGGAGCTACCCCTATGAAATTTTCCAGTTTACCACACTTTGGCGTCATTAGCTACTGGTGACGGTGAACTCATTGTAGTATAAAAGTACTTACCGACTTGTAAATCGAACACACTTTGGCGTCATTAGCTACTGGTGACGGTGAACTCATTGTAGTATAAAAGTACTTACCGACTTGTAAATCGAACAAGAGACCAGAGTTTACTACTCCCCTTTCTTCAGTCTCCCTTACGCTCAAGAGCTCATTTACGGTCGGCAACGTCAAACTCATCGGCAGTTGCAGACGCTCGCCAACACTCGACACACTCGTGCCTTGCAACTATGGCAGGCATTATCGCCGCTTAGACTTCGCTAAGCTTACTTTGCTCTTGCCGCTCACATTGCCGTGTCACTTACCGCTTCTTGCATAAGCGCTTTACCTTAGCGCTTTACACTTGCCGACCCCGTTACCGATTTTTCCCCATTTTATAGGCGCGTTCTCTGGGACCTGCCCGGGACTCCTCACATCACTTATAGCGCGCCCAACGCAAGCTTTTGGTACAGTAACACTATAGTCCTATTTGTTACTGACCAAACTTTGGGTGTCATCAAATTGGAGCCTACCGCGAGGGATCTCTAGGGCAGAATTCCGCCAGAAACCCGTCTCCAGCATAGGCGCCGCCTGCTAGAACAGTTGGCAGAAGGCATAGCTCCTTCCCACCCATCAACTCCACAACCACCTGGTGCCTTACCGGGTCTCTCTCTTGCACAGGAACTACAGAACGCCACTGTAGACGCATTTCCTGATCTCTTCCCGCATTTCCTCGATTATAGCGCCGACGACCCCTTAGCGTTGCCATTCACCGTACCGCAACCAGTCACCCCCATTACTCCGTTAACGCCTCTTTCTCAACTTATCTCTCTTACCCCGTCACCAATCTCTAGAACTCCTTCCCCACTACCGCTAACCGAACTCGCCAACACCGTCGCCATGGAACAACAAGTTCAGCGCATGCCGCCACGCAATCACTTCTCAGCACCGAAATGGGACGAGTCCAAGCCACGGGAGCTCTCCCAGTATTTCAAGGAGTTGGAGTATTTATTCAGAGATTGTAACATTACCGACCACACACAGATGAAGGAGTACGTGGCAAGATACGTATTGTACGACACGGCAGAGACGTGGACTGGCCTTGCCGAGTTTGCCGCCTTTGTTCTTGCCGCCCCACCCGTTCCAGCCCAAGGCGCTTCGTATGAAGGCTGGAAGATGGCAGTGATTCAGTTGTACCCTGGCGTAGAAGAGGCTACCCAATACTTGGTAAACGAGCTGCAGAAACTAGTACAGGAATCATTTGACAGTGGCACATCGTCCCTTGGCGCATTCTCCACGTATTACCGTGAATTCCAAAAGATTGCTAGGTGGTTAGTACAAAACGGCAAGTTATACATTAACGAGGAACATCGCCTATTCCAACAAGGCATCCTGACCTCGCTTTGGACTCGTATTGCTCGTTGCCTAGAAATTGTTCATCAGGCCCATCACCCAGATGAGCCCTATAACGTTGCCGACGTCTTTGAAGCCAGTAAATGGGTTCTCAAGGGAACGGACACTGGTGTTGGGCTGCAACGCGCTAGGACGAGCCCACCACCCAAGCGAACCAACGGTATCATTCCCATCCCGCCTCCTGCTGCTGACTTTGTTAAGAAGGAGGATCTCAACGCTGCCGTTACCGCTGCTGTCGCTTCTGCCATGATTCGTATCGAAACTATGATTACCACCAATCTTGCTAACCGACCCGCTAATGTACCCGCTAATGGCCCTTGCCACTTCTGTGGGGAAATTGGCCACACTATGACTAGAGGACGCTGCGCAACCCTCGAAAATTACATTCGGCAAGGAATGATTCGATGGGCTATCGACGGCAAGATAGTCCTCACCACTGGCGCCACCATCCCCAACTACCCAGACAAGAAGTCCTTCCAGGAGCGAGTTGATGAATGGCATAGGCGCAACCCAGGACAAATCGTTACCGGCACGCTTTCTGGCAACGCCAACCCCGACCCTGAACAGGCGACCCAACAGCAAATGGTTCACAAGGTCTTACACTTTGACAGCGTTGGCGACCACCCTACTTTCTTGTGAGAAGAGCAAATCGCTAAGCTACAGCAGGAATTAGATTCGCTCAAGAATCAGGTCTTTGATGGGGTTGAAGTTAAGCAGCCTAAACAACCTCTTAAAGGATACAAGCCAATGCCTCCCGCTAGCAAGTTACCGACTCCTGCTCCTGCTGCACTGCCTGCTACTACCCCTGCTACCGCTCCTGAACCACCCTTGCCACCTCTCCATTCCTACTCAGGGATTCCTGACCGTTATCACGCACCAGCACAATGAAACTTTGCCGCTCCCGAGAAACGTCCTGAGGGTGGCTACCGACCTACCACGCCAATTTTCGACATAGAGAAATCAAACCACGTCTTCAACTGCATTATGAAAACTGCCGTCACTTTATCAGTAGAGGAACTTTGTAGTATTGCTCCTGACGTCCGCAACCAAGTTAAGACGGCAGTTACCCCTCGACGACCCTTGGCAACAACTGTTGCTGAGGTCGAGGATCTCGACAACGCACTCCCTGGTTTTTCCATTACTGTCGACTCTTTGGATGCTGAAGACTCTCCTGCCGACACCATCGCTAACGCTACCTCTGTGGACCCTGTGGAGACCTATCTTAGGTCAGTAGACCATGGAGAAGACCCAGCAATCCTTACCGTCGCCCAAGAATCACACGCTATTTGCTCCGTCGCGCTAACAGTAGACAACAAGCACAAGGTAGAGGCAATTGTGGATAGCAGGTCTCAGATCATTTCTATGGCAGCGGAAGTTGCTAATGATTTGGGTCTCATTTATGACCCTACAGTTATATTAAACATGCAGAGTGCTAACGGTATGGTGGACAGATCCTTAGGCCTCGCCAAGAATGTGCCTTGCACCCTTGGTGACATTACTTTTTATCTTCAGATACACATCTTACGTTCCCCGGCATACGATTTACTTCTTGGCAGACCCTTCGACGTCTTGGCACAATCAGTTGTCAAGACTGTTACCGACGATGAGACGACACTAACAATTAGCGACCCCAATTCCGGAATTCGACGAACGGTGCCAACGTTCCCTAGGGGACAACAGAAAGGCACCCGCGCTAAGCCCCCGGAGTTTACCGACCAGCACGCCAACGAGCCTCCCCACCGGTGTTTTCACAGACCATCGAGGAGGTGATTGGCGACGATCACGGAGATGTGGCGCTAACGCTGGAATATGACCATTCAACTGGTCTTGTAAATGTTATGTCTACTGCTTTTCTTGACAAAGACGTTTTAACTACTTTACCCGCTACCGACGCAGAGCTTTCCCAGAAAAATCAAAACATTACCGACTCCTCTCTTGCCTACTTGTACCTTACCGCTTCTGAATCCTTTCAAAACATTGCGTCTACCGATACGTATCTTACTACCCTTTCTGGAGCATCGTCTCCTGCCGTTCTTGGACTTGCCGCTCCACAGGCTACGATTCCCCTTTCCACCTCTGTATATAACCAAGCTAACGCTCCCAAAAGGAAGGGAGTTCAAGTCAAAAAGAAATATAAGCCAGTTGCGCTTAAAACAAAACCCATTGCTACGCACTCTCCCGAGACATTTAGAATCAAGCGCCAGATCATTGGCGACCCTCTTGCCGACATGCCAACCCTATCACCGAATCCACCACCCTTTCAGCCCACAGGACGTTTTACCGCGGAACGCCAGCAGCAGTTTGCCAAGGAGCACGACACAGGATTTTTGACCAAAGATGAGTTGAACGTCCTTACCGATCTTGTTGCTAAGCAAGACAAAGCCTTTGCTTGGGAGGACTCAGAACGCGGCAGCCTCCACACAGACTTCTTCCCGCCTGTCGTAATCCTGACCATCCCTCACGTGCCGTGGACTGAGCACAACTGACCGTTACCGCCTGGAATCGAAGCCGAGGTCTGCCAAATCATTAGGACCAAGATAAAGGCTGGCGTCTACGAGCCCTCAAATAGTTCTTACCGCTCCCAGTGGTTTTGTGTCCTCAAAAAGAATGGCAACCTACGCATAGTCCACAGTCTCGAGCCGCTGAATAGAGTCACCATACGACACTCTGGCGTATTGCCTTTTCCTGACCACGTTGCCGAGTCCTTTGCCGGGCATATTTGTGGCACCACCCTTGACCTTTACGTTGGCTACGACGAACGCCTGATACACCCTTCTTCCCGGGACCTCACTACTTTTCAAACTCCGTTTGGCGCGTTACGCCTAGTTACCTTGCCAATGGGCTGGACAAACTCAGTCCCCATTTTCCATGACGACATCACTTTCATCCTCCAGCCCAAGATACCGCATAATGTCCTAAGCTTCATTGATGACGTTGGCGTCAAAGGTCCCAAAGACTGGCAACTCGTAAACGGCTTACTGACGACCCATCCCGACAACTCCAACATTCGCTTAGCGCTATGGGAATTTTTCCAGTTGCTCAATCGAGTTCTACAACGTATGAAGTATAGCAGTAGAACCTTTAGCGGCCACAAACTTCTCCTTTGCGCGCCAAGATTCAAAATACTTGGTCATATCTGCACTCCTGATGGACGTGTTCCCGACGAGTCTCGCTTAGCACTCCTGGAGCGATGGGGTCCTTGCTGCGACCTGTCTGAAGTTCGCGCCTTTCTTGGTACCGTTGGCGTTCTCAGGATATTCGTCAAGAACTTTGCCCATTGCGCACATGCTCTGAAGTTCGCGCCTTTCTTGGTACCGTTGGCGTTCTCAGGATATTCGTCAAGAACTTTGCCCATTGCGCACATGCCCTTAACCGACTCACCCGCACTAACGAGCCCTTTGAATTTGGGCCAGACCAGGTCACTGCACAACGAGACTTAGTAAAAGCCCTACAAGATGCCAAACCCCTAGTTCCTATTGACTATAGCTCTGCTGACCCAGTTATCTTGGCGGTGGATACCTTGTACATTGCTGTTGGCTACTTCTTGTGTCAGTGTCTTAGCGACAACCGGAAACAGCGACGTTATAACTGCTTTGGGTCTATTACGCTAAACGACAGAGAATCTCGCTACAGTCAGCCTAAGCTAGAGCTCTATGGACTGTTCAAAGCCTTCCGGTTGCTAAAGATGTATTTGATTGGCGTGCGGAACCTGATTGTTGAAGTCGACGCTAGGTACATCAAAGGCATGCTGCAGAATCCCAACATCCAGCCATCCGCTAGCATGAACCGGTGGGTAGTCGCTATCCTCATGTTTCACTTTGAGTTGGTACATGTCAAGAGCTCTTTCCACAGCCCAGATGGACTCTCTAGGCGACCACGGCAGCCTGGCGACCCAGCAGTGGATCCACAGGCTGATAGCAATTTCAAGGACTGGATTGACCGACTACATGGTTTCATGCACCTCATACAACAGCCAATCCCCCTACTACAACGGCAACAGCCTGCCAGTATCCTTCTACATCCCATTGTCCCTTACCGCCCCGAGATCTTTAGCGCACCCCTCACATTCTACATGGCAAGCATCCTTGGACAAGACTTGCCGCCAGTAAAAGTCGTACAAGAACCCCATCCACTAAGAGAAGACAGCAGAAACCTGACCTACGATGCCGTTCCCTGATCCGCCAAGGCAAAGGCGGAAGACAGTCGTTGTTAAGAGTTGAGCAATGGATACAAGACCTTAAGCGACCCGCAGGCCTTACCGACAAACAATACGCGACCTTTATCCGATATGCCACCCACTTCTTCTTTACCGACAACCGCCTTTGGCGATGAAATTGAGATGGCGCTCACAAGCTGATCATCAAGCCAGAAAGTCGCTTACGAGTCCTGCGTGCTATGCACAACAAACTAGGACATAGAGGTCTGTACGCCACTCAAGCTTCTCTGTTAGAACGATTCTGGTGGCCACACGCTAGTGCCGACATCGCCTGGTACATCAGGACTTGCCACCTCTGTCAAATTCAACAAACGCGCCAAGTGCTCATCCCGCCAACCGTTGCAACGCCAGCTCCCCTCTTCAGCAAAATCTACGTCGATACCATGCACATGCCCAAATCTGGTTGCTACAAGTACATCATTCAAGGTCGTTGCTCGCTAATCCACTGGCCTGAATTTCGAATGCTGCAGAGAGAAAATACAGAGGCGGTCGCCAAGTGGATATTTGAGGACATCATTTGCCGTTGGGGAGCGCTAAGAGAAATTGTCACGGATAACGGTGCGCCAATCATCAAAGCGCTAACTTATTGTAACGAAGTTACAGAGATTGTGAGAGCTTAGGTTCACACTGCACAGAATCAGACCAGTCCGGTCTATTGACTATGTAGTATCAACACAAAAATAAGCTGCTTTGTAAGCAGCAGGGTAACTAATTATATACTAATGTAAATAATATTATATTATAATAAATATAATATAATATTTACTACTATACAGTAAGTAAAGCTATGTGGCCAACGCCACATAGCGGACTACGCTACACACCCCCCAATCAGACCGAGCTACGGTCTTGAGATAATACGACGGTCATGCCGTCAGTAAGTCAGGGACAGGGGCAATGGGAGAGTCCCCAGGCTCCCGGAATGGATTGGCAGTCGCGTCGTCCATGTCGTAGTCGAGGAGTTCATCCTCGGGTGCGGGCGCGTAAGAAGTGCCCGAAGGCCCTGCTACTGGCAGGGAATCGTCATAGTCCCGGAGGGGGGACAGTGTGAGATTGGGGTCGATGGTCGACCCCGGGACGGGTGGTTGGGGATCAGGCAGATCCCCGGTGTCAGAGGGGACAGTGTGAGATTGGGGTCGATGGTCGACCCCGGGACGGGTGGTTGGGGATCAGGCAGATCCCCGGTGTCGGACGGGTACTGGCGCGTCCAGATTTCGCGGGCATGAATGTCTTGCCCGATGGAGAGGTACATCCCCTTGGTGAGCGCGTCGTCGTATGCACGACGACTGTCCTGCTGCTGGAGCATCAGGCGTTGGCAATTGCCAATGGTGGCTTTGCACCACCCATCCCACTGAGGGATGGACTGGGGTGTACTGTAGTGGTCGAGGCGTTGTAGCCTCTCGTCGTCGATAGCAGCCGCCTCGTTGTAGAGCTGGCTGTCGCTGAAGAATAGATGGGCCAAGTAGGTGACCCCATAAGTGTACGCGTGGTCAGCCCAGCTGACCGGAATTTGATTGTGAAGAAGGACGCGTAACACGTCCGAAGTGGTGAATACGGAAGCTGACGCTTCCGGGATGTCCACAGCCCGAACCTCGAAGGTAGGGTCGTCGGCGTGGAGAGGCTCAAAGGCTTGCCCCGTGGCCGCCTCGTACTCAGCCACGGCCTCTTTGTAGAGGCCTGGCCTGGCGAAGACGTAGGCCAGGTACTTGTGTACCGTGGCCTTGGAGGGGCGGCTGGCGCTGAGGGCACGTACAAGCGCAAACTCAAAGAGGCTGCGCCAATGAATGTGCATGGCTTGGTCCATGGCCAGACCGGTCCACACATTGGACGTCCCAGGACGTCCATAAAGGAGGGCATATGAGCCTAGGTAGTCCAAAGCAAATGGTTGCTTTGGATCAGGGGGGGTAAGGCCGACAAAGGCAATTTTCCCTCCCTCTTTGCAGCGATAGAGCCGCGACGGCACAATCATTCGCGGGACATTCTCCCGCTCCTCTGGACTCGTGAAGAGTACCGCAATAGTCCTATACTCGACCTCGTCGAGTAGATGAGACATAGCTCTGTCTCGGGCCGTAGGGTGGCAGTTGAGCGCCACCCGGTCCTATACTCGACCTCGTCGAGTAGATGAGACATAGCTCTGTCTCGGGCCGTAGGGTGGCAGTTGAGCGCCACCCGCTTGAATTTGTTGAGCAAGAGATAGCCCAACTGACGCTGACAAAGCGGCGTAAACTGGTTGTTAACCAGTGCATGAAGTCTACGGACTTCTCGAGGACTGCGGGGAAACCCGCGAGGTGCCACTTGGTACACCTTACTGTTGTGGGGCGTTGCCCTGTTTATCGTCCTCGAAAGACCTGGCTGCGCGGGCTTCTTGCCCGACAAAGATGGTATTGGTCATTGGCAACCAATAGAATTGGGGAGCCAACCCCGCGCCAAAGAATGAGTTCTGGCGCTCAATAGTGTGATCACGGTAGATCACCACACCGAGCGCATCAGGGATGCGCCCGGTTTCGTCCTCAAGAAGGGCGGCCCCTCGTTTGGCGCTGTTCTGCGCCCGACGCTCCATCTTGGCTCGTCGATTGCTGTTGCGCCGTTTGTGCGCCATACGTTGTGCCGCAGTCTTGTGCGGCACAGGGGATTCCATATGAGCCTCTTCAGGCTCCTCATACCACTCGTCGTTGGAGGGCAGGGATGGCAGCCTCTCCAGCTCTGACTTCTCAGACTGTGGGTCTATAGCCCACACACACCGCGGGAGTCAGGCTGGTAGGCCCTCTACCAGTATAGTGGGTAAAAAGGGGATGTTAGCCCCTGGGGCCCCTTTCAGAGCATCCTCGGGGAAGTGCACGTTGACGTAGGTGCGCCCTTCCGGTTGCTTACCCCGACGATCCTTTCGGGGTAGTGAGGCCTTAGCCTCGGTGGGGCGTGTGCTCATGCCCCTGGAACTCTGCTCCCCAGAGTACGTGGTGGAAACCACAGATACTGGTCGCGAAGACGCGATCTCAGATGCGCCGCTTGCAAGGCGCTGGATAAGCTGGGGGGCGGCTGGAGCAGGGACATCTTCATAGGAGAGGATGTCCCGTCCTAGGCTGGCCTCCCGGCCGGGAGCAGCAACGCTCGACTTAATCGAGCGGGAGGGCGCGTCCTCCACTCCTTGCTGACACGCCCTTTTGCTGGAGTCGGTGTCCCGACTCGGGGGTGTAGTCTGCCGCTTACGAGCGGCTGAAATGGCAAGGAGATCAGTTTTGCGCTGAGCGCGCATATGATCCATGTCGTCTATCATCCAGCAGATGAGGACGACTGTCTCTGCATCGTGGAGGAATGATGACTCTGCGGGTACATCGTACCCGTTATCTCCCAGACATTGGAGAAGGGTAGCCAGGACTAAGTCCTGAGGAATGATGACTCTGCGGGTACATCGTACCCGTTATCTCCCAGACATTGGAGAAGGGTAGCCAGGACTAAGTCCTGGCTGTGAGTGGGCTCGACAGCCCGTGCTTTTCCTTTGTCGCGTCGAGGACGCGACTCTTCTTCCGAGCTGGGCTCGGATTGGTGCGGCATTTCCAGCTGCTGTAGCAAGGAGAGCTTGGCCAAGCTCTCCGTCGGCGCATCAGCCAATGAACTGATTGGTGCGGCATTTCCAGCTGCTGTAGCAAGGAGAGCTTGGCCAAGCTCTCCGTCGGCGCATCAGCCAATGAACTGATGCTCCGTTCTGTATTGAGAGTTTCTGTACTCTCAATGGCCCCAAGCTCTCCGTCGGCGCATCAGCCAATGAACTGATGCTCCGTTCTGTATTGAGAGTTTCTGTACTCTCAATGGCCGTGGTGGCCTGCACGAGGGATGCTTTGCGTCCCTCTAGATTGTCAATTGGTGCTGTGGTCAACAGGGAAATCGACCGGCCTCCCTTGGCTTGCGACTCATGCGAGTTGCTGTACTGGGGCATTGCGCCCCAAGCCCCCATCCAAGCCGGGGGGTACGGCATCATTACGGGCACACCACCCATCCCAGGGTAGTGCGCCAGGGCGGTAAACTGGGGAAAAGGATGTGTCCCCAGTTGCCCTGTTGCCGGTACGGGGGCAAGCTGCCTCCATGCCGACGCTGCTTGGGGGCTGACTAGCCCCCCGTAGGCCTGTTGCTAGAATTGGCCCTCGGTGTGATGTGGCGCATAAGCGCCCGGTGCTGGTTGTTGGGGCTGATAGCCGCCCTGCATGGTTTGAAGTGGCGGATAGCCACTGATCACCGGCTGCTGCGGCAGGTAGCCCGCCGCTGGTGGTTGCTGCTGCTGTGGGAAGCCCACAGCTGGTTGCGATTGTCCCCACTGGGGCGCATTTTGGGTCAGCAGGGGAGCCATCTGCCCCCCCCTTCAGCCAACGGTAAGACCGACGGCGTACTCTCAAACTGCTGCTGCTGTAGCTGCTGCTGCTGCTGGTCACTCAAGTCCACGGGCATGCTGTCCATGGTTGGGGAAAAAAGCGAAAAAGAAATTTCGCCTTTTAAGACGTGTTTCAGCCACAGCTGCTGACCAACTCAGCCAAGCTGCGATCGGCACTGCCGATCAAATTAAGCGCCGGCATGCTTACTTAATTGATGTGGGCGCTTAACGCCCTTCAACTCCAAATAACGGTCAAGTGCCGCTAACTTGGAGCAATGGGAGTGTGGCTCCCATGTTGTGTCCCCCAGGGACCATCATACTTCAAACTCGAGCGTGTTACGCTCAGTCCACCGGTGCCCAATTATGCACTCGACGAACCATTCGTCATCGTCTCGAGCCCCAAAATCATAGGGGCCCGGGGTTGCCCTGTTAGGGAACAGCGCATCGTCAGACGCGCTGTATGGTCGCAACAGCGACACATGAAACTTAGGAACGATGCGTCGTTCCTGTAATGCCAAAGGCAACTCCAGCACATAGTTGGAGGTACTTGGCTCTGCGTCTAGGACGCGGTATGGGCCTACCCATTTCGGGCAGAGTTTACTCGCCCGTCCCTTTGGGAGCCTCAGATTACGCGTTGATAGGTATACCAACGCTCCTACAGCTATTGGCGGGTCTGCTCGCCTACGGTGATTGGCGTTTTTCGCCTGGAAGACTCGTGCCTCTATAATGGCATCATGCGCTGCCGCGATGTTCTCCAGGGCCTGCCTGGCGAACTTGACAACTCCGCGGTGAGCCACTGTGTCAGCACGAACTTTGTGCAGCATGGAGGGCAAGTACCCTCCGTTGAGTTCAAAGGGCGCATACCCTGTGGTATCCGAGATACTCGCGTTAATCGCGAACTCAGTGAGTGGACACCACACCCCTTGACGGTTCTCCGTCGTGATGAGTCCACCAGGCTCATGCCTGAACCAAGGATGGTCGTCAGGATTGGCGATTATCTCGGCGAAGAGAGAATCATCGCCATAATCCTGCACCACCTCCTGCCGGAAGTCGTCATTGCCCAGGCTAGGAGGCTGGGATGAAGGCAATTCGCCTTCGAGCATCTCCGCAAGCGTAACGGGTACATTGTGGCGCTTGTGCTCCCTAGTGGACAATGGGTCCATGGCTTCATGCTCCTTGAGCAACTGGGCAGCTACATCCCGCTCTTCACGCTGCTCTCTGAGGCGAGTGCTTCACCTCTGTTCATCATCACGCATAGCACGTACTTCCAGGACATGCTCCCTGAGCTCCTGGTATCGGTGGAGAGGTAAATCCTCTCCATCAGGGTCTATGCGGCAGTCTGCCTGCACATACTCATGAGGCTCGTGAGCCTCCCCGACTACATCACTCTCAAAGTAGCGTGACAAGCAGTCTGCCACTTTGTTGAGTTCACCTTTAACATAGGTGATGTCGAACTGGTATCTCGACATGTAGTCTATCCACCATCGCTGACGCGGCGACAAGTTCACCTGAGTTTTAAAGAACTCAAGGGCTTTGTGGTCCGTTATGATGTGGATGGGGTATCCCATCAGCTTATCCTCCCACTTGAGGAGGGCCTCGAGTATGGCAAGAGTCTCCAGCTCGTGCACCGCATAGTTTTGCTGGGCCGTCATGAACTTCTTCGACATGAACCCTGCTGGGCGGCACATCTGCCAGCTGCTTCCCTGGCCGTACATGGCTCCGACGCCTGTCTTGGACGCGTCGCAAATGAGCCATATTGGCTCGTCCCGTCTAGGGTCGATTGGTCGAATCACCGGAGTCTTCGTACAGATCCGTTTGACCATCTCAAAGCACTGCTGGTGCAATGGCCTCCAATTGAACGGTGACCCGTTCTGCGTCATGGCCATAAGTGGCCCAGTATAGGCTGTGACATCGGGCAAGAAGCTTGATATGTAGTTGACAAGGCCAACGAATCGTTGGATGTCATTGTAGTTTCGGGGCATGCGCCACTCCCAAATACGATCAAGCTTGTCCTGATCAGGGTGGATACCCTGCTCATCTATGACATGCCCTAGGCAGTCTATACTCTGAGCGTAGAGCTCACATTTTTTCCACTTCAAGTACAACTTGTACTTGCGCAGTCGTTCAAATACGACTCTGAGGTGCTGCTCATGCTCCTCCATGGTATCCGAGTAGATGAATATGTCATCTAAGTAGACGTGCATGAAACGTCCTATTACATCTCGGAAGATAGAGGTCATTAGCCTCTGGAAAGTTGCTGGAGCATTGCAGTCTCCAATCTGCATTATATTGCTCGTGAATGTACCCATGATCGACGCAAATATGGTCTTGGGTACGTCCTCGGTGCGAATGCGCACCTGCTCGTAGGCATCAGTAAGGTCAATCTTCGAGCGATACTTCGCCCGAGCCACGTCTTCCCAGATCACCTCTTGATCTGGTAAAGGAGTTACATCCTTTATGGTATTGTCATTGCGCTGACGTGCATCAAGAGCTGTTCGAAGGGTTCCATCCTTCTTCGGGATGCACAATAACGGTGCAGCTTGAGCAGTGGTGCATGGGGACCACCATTGAGCATTCAAATAGCGATTAGTCTTATCGCGTAGTTGCTCCTGGAGGGCGCGCGGACAGCGCGGCAAGTGGTACTTATACTGCTTGTTCTTGTCTATGAGATTAATCTCATGGTTCACCTCCCGCCCATGGTGGGAGCTCCTCCTTGGTCCCATTGACCATGTCGGCAAATTCTTCTTGCCATTGCTGACACAACCGAGGAATATCTTCCTCACGAAGGCTTGTCGCCTTCTGTTTCCCCTTCATGCGTACTGGGGGAAGTACTTCCACCATCTCTGAGGGTGGCCAAGGCGGCGGTGCATACTGCTCGCGCAGTGCAAGCACCCAATTGACACTGTCATCAGGTATGTGTAGTCTCAGCGGGGCACCCGCTGCCGCTGCCTTATAAGCCACGAGGCTTCTTCCTTCACGTACAAGCGAGTATGCTACGGATACCTCGTCTGGGGCTGGCTGGCAATATGCTGGTTTGACAGTCATCCATCTCTGGTGCGCATTTCGCGCACACGTGGCTGCCACCAGCTTGTTCCACTCTTGCGGCATTCGGGGGTCGTATGCCCAGTCGTACTCCGGCAGGGGAGCTGGTCGCTCCCATAGGGACCGTGTGTCCCCCTCTACTGAGGCTTCCGCCTCTTGGATGCTGTCTTTCAAGTCTTCCAACTTGACTCGTGAGGACGTAGGTGGACCTACATCCACTGAGTCCTCCCGTCATCTCGCCTTTCGATGGCGTTTGTCTGGAGGCCTTGCGCCTCGAATCTCAGGAGCGATTATTCACTCGTTGCTCCTCTTGGAGGCTTGATACTCCTCCTCGCTCATCATTACCACGTTGTGGTCTGCGCTCAGTCCAGGCATAGCCTGCACTTCCTCCTCCACATCCTCCACGGCCAGCACTCTGCGCCGGCCAAGTCATGGAGAGTCCTTGCGTTTCTCCGTAGTGCGATGACGTCACAGACGATTATCAGTGTCGTCTGCTGTAGCTCGTTCGGCTGGGATCACTTTCCCACTCACTAGTACCTGACATTGGTCAAAGTCTAGTATGACTTTGTTACGCCACATGAATGGCGTTCCCAGTATCATATCGTAGCGATCGAAGTTCGCTACATCCATGTATTCCCGGCTACGTGAGCCCGGCGTTTGGACATTCACATTTGTCCCATACTGCACCATGGCTCGGCTCCCTATGGTGCCCAGCTGTAACGCCAATGGCGTATCCAACTCCTGCACGGATATTCCGTACACATGGGCGAACTGGGGCGTTATGCCCGATGTGGTACTCCCAGAGTCCCATAGGGTCCATGCCTTGTGGCCGTCTACGTCCACATACAAGACCAGGCACTCCTTGTCTGCTCGTTTCAATGTAGGGTGCTGCAAAGTGCCCTCTGCACGACGAAGGGTCACCTTCTTCATCCGAACTACGTTATTCCGTTCAGGATCATTTGTGGATGGCCAATCCATCATTGCCGCTAGGCACTCAGAGTCGCTGTCGCGACTGTAATACTCATTGTCGTAGACGTCGTCATATACGTCGACTGTGACGTACTCCTCCCCCTCCACGACCACACTCTCGGGCTCGGCGCCCGATGCCTCCTCTGGGGGCTCCTGGTCGTTTGTGGGGTGCTCCGCCTCAGACTCGGCAGATACGTCTCCATCACTCCCACTCGCGGCTGCAGTATGTGCAGCTCAAAGGTGGGCGCGGGGTGTATACCCCTTCCTTGGGGGTCCTGGCTTTGCAGGGCAGTTGGTAGTGTAGTGGCCTGGTTGGCCACACGCGAAACAAGTCCCCGACTGCCCCAGTGAGTTGGCCGGCTTGAAGTCCGGCCTTGGTTTAGGACGTTTGCCGTCCAGTGCCTGCTCTGGGCATGGGCGGCTCTGCCCTCGGTTTGCAGCAGGGGTTCTGTGTACAACAAACCGCGTGTTGCGGTCACGGTCCAAATCGGTCTTTTTGGCCAGGAAGGTCCCCACATGCTGACCCCGTGAGGGTGTCCCACCAGGCGGTAGTCGCCTGGGTCCCCCTTTGTGTCCACTCCGATGTTCATAGTGGTTAGCAGTCTTCAGAGACTGCTCATACCGGATGGCATATGCCACAAATTCTTCCACATCGTTGACTTCTGGGGACAATCCGTCCTCACGTATCAAATAGCGGCGCATATCCGCTGGAATGCCATCCAAGAACGTTTCGAGCATTGTATACCTGTCCGGGTATACTGCCATGTTCTGGGCATGGTCATTAAGGGTATCATAGAACCCTTGTACTCCCAACTTCTCGGTGTACTTGGCGGACTGGAAGTCCCGCCTTGCATCCTGGAGCGTTGAGGGGTGTACGAATCGATCGTACAGTCCTGTAAGGACTCCTTTAAATGTCCAGTCATATTGGACACGGTTGACGTGCAGTACTGCCCGTCGAAACCAACCCATGGCCTCTCCGGCCAAGAACTCAGGCAGAACGAAGATTCGTTCTCGTTCCATATGGTCACCTCCGTATAAGCACATGGCAAGATGGGTGCATACATCCATCGCCCAATCTTCCAGGTCGCTGAACTTGGACGCGCCTGTATAGGCGCGAATGTGCCTACTGTCTGCTTTACGCAGCTTCACTCCGTCTGGTAACCGTAAGGTTACGCCCAGGGCATCATCGACTACTCGATGCAGGCGATTGTGCATGGCTTCACGATGCATTCGAATGGCTTCCCGCTGACCCGGGGATCTAGTCGCCAAATCAGCAGCATGGGGAAGTGACTTCCCCCATCCACCTTGCGGAGGACGTCCTGAGCCTCCTCGACTGTGGGCATAATTGCCCTCGTCTCGAGGAATCAACCTAGGGCCGTCATCCCGGCCATTACCAGGGACATCACGTCTTGTGGCGCCATCTCGATCGAGGAAGTCTCCTCGATCATGATCGTTGCGCTGCCCTGGACCTGGAGAAGCTTGATTCTCCTGACCCTGCATGACGAATTGATGACGCATCTCATCAATGGGCTTAGTGCCCTCGAATACAATGCCCTGATCGTCGATAAGGGACTGTCCCTTAGTCCTGAGGTCGCCATTGCGCATACGTTGATACGCGACTCTGTCGCTCAACATTTCGGCCATGGGCACGCGCGGCATCACGGATGCCTCGCTTTCCACTTTGAGCACAGTGCTATTGTGCCCATCCGGACCTGACATATCTGTCCTACGGTCATGGTTACGCATGTGCGGGGGCTCCTCACGCCACCCTTGTCCTGCTGGAGTATAAAAAGTACTCACCGGTCTTACTTCGGGCACTTCTTGCGCCCGTGCTAGTGCCTCCACTAGCTCGATTCCGACGTCTTGATTGCGTCGTGCCGAGCATTCCTCGGACGTGTGGCTCCAGGGGGTCGAGACCCCCGATTGCCGTGTGGCCTTACGCTGCACATACATTTGCAGCTCCATAGTGAGCACTCTCACCATCAAATCAGTATATTTCGTACTGAATACATTGGGCACTTCGTGCCCTTGTCGCCTAAGTGCTACTATATGGGCTGACGCGTAGCGCTCGAGTCGCGCTTGGGTGGTGTATTTCATCACCTCTGGGTGCAAGTCCCAGAACACCCGCAAGCGCATGGTGTACGCGGTTTTCAGCCGCTGTTCCTCTGCTCCGACGTCGTCGTCACTTGACGACTCCATCACCTCCTCTGGAAGCTCTACAACCTCCGGAGCTTCCTCCACTGCTGGTGTGCGCGGAAATCGATCTTCCGCGCGGTATACTTCAGGCCTTGCAGCCTCCTCCGGTACCTCTTCTAAGCGGGCTTCCGCTACTTTAGAAGGCATTGGACCCGCTGTGGACCGCCTGGTCCCACTGCTCCGGCTCGCAGGGAGGGCTCTCCCAGTCCGTACTGACGACTCGGCGTCTCCTGGGGCGCCATAGGTGCTGGTTGACTGTCGGCCGTCCTGCGGGGGTTCTTTGGAAGCCAATCGGCTAGACCGTTGCGGTCCTCCTGGCAGCTGCGTAACTGGGGGCGTTAATCCCCCGGGCATCTTGTCTTGGAGGCGTTGCGGACCGTCCTGCTGTGAGCTTTCAGCTCTCCGGGCCTCGCTCTCATTCCCGGCCAGGTTGGTACTCTGACCTCGGTCTTGAGCCTTGGGTCTTACCTGACCCGCATTGGACGCTGACGCGTCCTGGGTGTCTGCTGGGTCTCCCCGTAGGTCGTGGGCATTTCGCCCGCCGTCAGTGGGCGCTGCAGGTATGGGATTACTCATCGATCCCCTGTTTGAAATTTGCATGGTGTGGCTGTGCAAGAAGCTCGAGAAGCTGATAGAGTTCTGTCAACGAACTCAACGACTGACGTCGGATGCTAGGCAATAGATCCTAGCTGGCGGATTCAAAAAAATGTAACGAAGTTACAGAGATTGTGAGAGCTTAGGTTCACACTGCACAGAATCAGACCAGTCCAGTCTATTGACTATGTAGTATCAACACAAAAATAAGCTGCTTTATAAGCAGCAGGGTAACTAATTATATACTAATGTAAATAATATTATATTATAATAAATATAATATAATATTTACTACTATACAGTAAGTAAAGCTATGTGGCCAACGCCACATAGCGGACTACGCTACACTTATCTTGCCAAGAAATACAATATCCATCACATTCGAGTATCTGGCTACAACAAACACGCCAATGGCCTGGTAGAGAGACCACACTTTGATGTTTGGCAAGCGCTCTTTAAGGCAGTCGATGGCGACGAGTCTTGTTGGAGTGAAGCGACTTACTCAGTATTTTGGTCGGAAAGAGTTACCATTTGTAAGTGCATGGGTTGCTCTCCCTATTACACGGCTACTGGCACCCATCCGTTACTCCCTGCCAACATTATAGAAGCAACTTACCTTCAGCCAGCACCCCACAGCATCTTAGCAACTACCGACCTGATCGCCAGACAAGCTATTGACCTCCAACGAAGGAAAGAAGATTTAGAGCGACTTCACGAGGTAGTCTTTAGCGCCCGTCGCCAAGCAGCCCTACGATTCGAAACCGAGCATAGCGCTACTATCAAAGATTGCAACTTCCCGAGAGGAGCGCTAGTACTTATGTGCAACTCCAAAATTGAAACCTCATACAACAAGAAAATGCGCCCACGCTACCTTGGACCCTTGGTAGTTATCTCTCGTAACCGTGGAGGCGCTTACGTGCTCTGCGAATTAGATGGTTCAGTGCTACATCGACCTGTTGCTGCCTTTTGCCTATTGCCATATCTCACCAGAGAACACATCGACTTGCCACTTGAAGCGCTAGATATTGACACTGCCAAGCTTGGACGATGACGACTTGCCGACTTTAGTTGACGAAGAAGAAAATGATTAGAAAAGAATATATTGATGAGCACCCTTTTTCTATTTACTTATCTTACTTATCTTTCTTGCCGATACTTACTGTACTATATCCCACAGACAATTCCTTACATAGTCAAGTTGCAGCGCTAGCGTGTCGCCAACGCTTAAGCGCCTTGCACAACTCTCGCCAAGGGTTTTTTGCTATGATGATTTACTGAGCGTTTCTCTTTTCCTCCAAAATTTGTCTAAGTCCCATACCTACTACTTCTCCTGCTAAAACCTACCTCAGAATACTTACCGCTTGCTTTCTCTTTGCTATACTTTCTCTGTTCTCTGCCGCTACGCTAACTCAGATTATTGGACTTATTCTTTCACTCAGCAGGGAAACGGCAATATATATATCAAGATGGACATAAGAAACTATACATAAACGGCCTATCTACGCTAAGGTCCGTTTATTCGCTAACATCGTCCATAGAGAGGGAGTCGTCGGTAACTGGCAATGAGGACTCGCGAAGAGGGAGAAGGTCGCCAGGCAAGATGTTGTTGGCGGTCTGCCAATCCATGGCGGCTTGGCAATCCGCCTGGTAGTCTTGAAGAACGCTAAGGCTACGACCAAGGTTGGAATAGCGCAACCTTAGCACCATTAGCTGCCCTCGGACTCGCTCCCGTTCTCGCCCCATTGACGCCTCCATCGTTGCCACCCTCCGCGAAAATCTCTCCAGCATCTCCCACGGGTTAAGTGCCACCACCGGGTACACGAGGTCTTGTCCCAGCCAGTTGAAAGCGTCGCCCTCTCCAGCATCTCCCACGGGTTAAGTGCCACCACCGGGTACACGAGGTCTTGTCCCAGCCAGTTGAAAGCGTCGCCTGTGACCGTTGGCTGCGGCTGGGGGGTCCACGAGAGATTGACCCTGGCAACCACGGGGCGCCTAGGCTCCAGGCTGGCAACATCCTCGGGGTCTGAAACCTCCTAAGGGGCAACGCTACTGTAGGAAGGCAGCCAGCGCCACTCAGGCTCCTCCCTGGCAACTTCTGCCGCTCCCTCCCCTTCTTCTGCCACTACCTCCCTTGCCGACGTCTCCTCCTCACCACCGTCCCGTTGCATCGCCAAGGTTTCCTCTTCACCTTCGGCGTCTTCATCTCCTCCCGCTACCGCTCCCTCTGCCTTCTCCTCATCCCCCATCTTGACGTCGACGGGGGCTTCTTCCCGCTCCTCTGGCAGCGCTGAGTCGCCAACCACTGCCCGCTCTCCTACCTCCTGCTCCTCGCCAAGAGACCTTGCCGCCAAATGAATGGGCGACAAGAGACCGCTGGGGCCAGCCTCTGTGTCACAGGGCGGGAAGCGACTAGCCGCCAACGCCTTCTCCAGGTCCTCCATTTCGGTGTCCTTTGGCGCTGGCGAGGGGGAAGGCGACGACGAGACCACACGAGGGCGCTTTGCTTTGCCCTTCCCCTTGCTTGGGGAAGGGGCTTGTCATTTTTCTAGGACTGAAGTCCCTTGGCGCTCTCCAGCGCCTCGATTGCTGACTGTTTCTGACCCATCTCCTTGGCACGTTGGCAACACCAAGGAGGCACGTCCAATGGCTGCCATTCCCCCTGCGGCAACCTTCCTCTTCTGGCCCTCCACAAACTCCCTGGCCCTCCTCACCAAAACAGCGCGCGAAAATGTCTTCTCGACAAGTGCATCTGGCGCGCCGCCACGCTCACGACTTTTGGCCCCGTGGATGGTGCAAGTGCGCTTGAGGGCACCACAGCGATAGCACGGCTGGGCCCCAGTTGGGAACCAACAGCCTTCTGGGTCGTTGTTGGCCCAGCACTTGTCGCACTAGCGCTACAAGTCAGCGAGAGCTTAAAAGATAGAAAAGTCACTTACCGCTCCCCGCACCTCCTTAAACGCTTGCCAGGTCGCCAGGGAAACTGTCTTCTTTCCCTTCATCTCCTCCATGACGACCCCGGCCTCTTGCTCCTCGTCAAGAACAGCCTCCTCGCGACGCGGCAACAGCAGTCCTTTGAGCTCCTTGTCATCAAAACTGGACTGCGTTGGCGCCTAGAAGGATCATGGTAAATAAGGAGACTAGATTTTTCCAAAGACCACTTACCGCGTATTGAGGAGCCGCCTTGCAACTCTACAGACGTCGTTAGCGACTGTCGGCAACAGCAAGCAAAATTAGCACTTACCTTACGTTTGGAAGCACCTGCCGGCTTCCTCGGCGAGCCCAACTTGCTAGCCGGCAACACTGGGCTCAAAGTGCTGCTGGCACGACCACCCTGGCTGGATCCCTCTGCTACCAATTGCCTCTTGGCAGCAGGCGCCTTCCCCGCAGCAACTTCCTCCATCTCTGCTGCCAATGCCGCCACCCTCTCTCGCTCCTCTAGCGCCCTGGTAATCTTGCGGGCGTCTTGAGAAACCTCCTCCTGCCTTGCCGCGATCTCCTCCTCCACCTGCATTCTAGCGCCCTGGTAATCTTGCGGGCGTCTTGAGAAACCTCCTCCTGCCTTGCCGCGATCTCCTCCTCCACCTGCATACGCGCTAACGGCGCCAACACCTCCTGTTTACTATGAGGTGACAAGTCAGACCAAAGCTAAGGTCAAAGGAATGGGTTAGGAATACTCACTCTGCCGCAGGCACGCTTACCGTCATCGGCAAGGCACCGGACAGAATATCCTCCAACTCGTCCTCAATCGTTGGGACGGAAGGAGGCGCCTGGCAACTCGATCAGCTAGCGACACGGCAAGAACTGGAGGTACTTACAAAACGAGCAAAGGGCGCTAGCCACTCTGCGCCACGATGATCCAAGTACCATGACCGGCACCACTCCCAAACCTCTATCTCGTGATCCCATCCCACGCCAAGAACGTGCACCTCCAGCCATCGCTCGTATAACTTCATCATGGCAACGACCAAATTTACAGGCGCATCTGCGCCAATGCCATCAATCCGCTTGAGAAAATTGTTTGCCTTTTCGATGTAGGCAGAGGCAGCGTCTTGAGCCTCGCGAGACGGTATGGGGGGCGGAGTTGGAATGCGGAAAGACATTTAATTTTAATAGAGCGCCAGATAAAAGATGGGAGGAGAAACGAAGTCCACACTCATGCGCCAGGACTATAAACAAAATCTCAAAAACGCACGGACCACTTGTCACAAAAGCGGTAACGGTAGCCTTATTTGGTGACTGAGGACAGTCAATTTTTCAGTTGGGGGGAGATGATAGGACCCCATACAGGATCAGCGCATCAACGGCAGGCGATGGCAATGTGGCACCGACCCGGGATACCTTAGCGTGTGCTAACTAACCATTTTTGGCAATATTTGATGGCCACGCACAGCAAGAAGCAGATCCAATCAGTGATAGCGCCAACGGCAGATAGAATGACAACTGACAGATGGCATCAGTCACTGACAACAGCGCTTAGCGAGAAGCCTGATGATCTATCAAAAACTGACGGACAGCTTGGTGTTTGACCTTGGCATCTGACACCGCTTAGCGTCTCGATTTGGCGCCTGACATCACTTAGGTGCTCTGACGGACAGAAGGGTGATGGAGTGATGGTTTAGCTTCGCGATCTGTCGCCTGGCGTCGCTAAGGCTCTTGAATGGATGGTAGGGATCTGAAACCGTTGGAGCTACCCCTATGAAATTTTCCAGTTTACCACACTTTGGCGTCATTAGCTACTGGTGACGGTGAACTCATTGTAGTATAAAAGTACTTACCGACTTGTAAATTGAACAAGAGACCAGAGTTTACTACTTCCCTTTCTTCAGTCTCCCTTACGCTCAAGAGCTCATTTATGGTCGGCAACGTCAAACTCATCGGCAGTTGCAGACGCTTGCCAACACTTGACACACTCGTGCCTTGCAACTACGGCAGGCATTATCGCCGCTTAGACTTCGCTAAGCTTACTTTGCTCTTGCCGCTCACATTGCCATGTCACTTACCGCTTCTTTCATAAGCGCTTTACCTTAGCGCTTTACACTTGCCAACCCCATTACCGATTTTTCCCCATTTTATAGGCGCGTTCTCTGGGACCTGCCCAGGACTCCTCACATCACTTATAGCGCGCCCAACGCAAGCTTTTGGTATGGTAACACTATAGTCCTATTTGTTACTGACCAAACTTTGGGCGTCATCAGTGGCATGGGTAGCATACAAGCCTTTGTGACCAAGTTTGTTGTGCATGGTATGCAGGATATGTAGGCGACTGTACTGCTTGATGACCAATTTGTGAGCACCATTGATAGAACCCCACACAGGCTAGGCACATCAATGGCAGGCTCAGCATTGGCTCTGAAAACCTTGCTGCACTCGTTCCAAACTTGGTGCACATGACTTATCCTTTTTAAGCCATTTCCAATGGCCACACACGGCAAGCAACATACCTGATCAGTGATGGAGCTGGCGGCAGCAGGAATGACAAGTGACAGCAGGCAACATGCTGTCAGCAAGCATTGACAGATGGCATCACTCAGGCAGCACATGATCTCACTAGCTGATGGCAGCGCTTACGAGTTAGAATGATGGTATTTCTCCATGACTGACAGCTTGGTGTTTCACCTTGGTGCCTGGCATTGCCTAGTGCCTTCTTGTTATTTGGACAGACAGCATTCTCATTAACTTCTTAGTATTTAGTTTAATACACGACGACTACTTACATTCTTTTCAGTTTGCCGCTCCTTGGCGACACTTAACTGCTTAGCGACGGTGAACTCATCTTCACTATAAATATTTACTATTGTCATTAGTTAGAAAAGAACAGAGTACTCCACTTTACACCCCTCAGTTTACCCTACGGTTCAGAATTCTTTTGAGCTGATTAAGTTCATAGTCGCCAACTGTCTGGACACTCTTAGCCTGCTTGCCACAGTTACGCTTATAGAACCTACATGCCTAGCACTTACGACAGGCATCACATAGCTTAGTTGTTGCTAAGCCTTTAGTTTCCTTCCTGCGTCCCCTTGCTGCATTTAACCATGTTCATCCTCCTACCTTTTTAGGCACACATCATCATTGGCGCAACTTCCTTACCGCATTTCCCTGCTGACTATCATTACCGACTTCCACCCAATCCTGCCATTTAACTCTTTTTCTGGCTTGTTCTCTGGGAACTGCCTGGGACTCCCTCAATCTTAGCGTGCCCAATGCATTTTTACACAGGTCAGTAGCCGTAAACTGTATCTGCTACTGATCTACTTTTGGGCATCATCACCGTTGCAATGACATCACCAGAGTTGATTGTCAGCAAAGAAGAAGTGAGTGGCATAATGAATGAAGGTGGCATACTCATTGTCGCTAAGGTTTTCTGAGTGCTTCAGGTCTTGTATCTATTGCTCCATGGCTAAGAGGTGCTTATTCTTGGCTTGGGCTTTGGCAGATCAGGGTACAGCATTGTAGGTTAGTTGGCAATTATCTTCTCTAAGTAATCAAGGTTCCTGTACAATCCTTACTAGAGAGGCATTCTGGCTAAAGACGCTTGCCATGTAGAAAATGAGTGGTGTGGTAAAGGTGTTGGGTCAGTAAGGAATGATGGGATGCAGAAAAACAGTGGTGGACTATTGCCAACACAGAAGGAGAACGGGTTGCTAAATGAAGTGCATAAAGCCATATAAGTGGTCGACCCAATCTTCAAAGTTGCTATTGTTGTTGGGATCAATTGCCAAGTTGCCAGGTTGCTGCAGTCACCTAGAGAGTCCATCTGGTCCATGGAAGGTGCGCTTAATGTGAACAAGCTCAAACTGGAATATAAGAATAGCTACTATCCAACACTTCATGCTAGCTAACAGCTAGATGTCAGAGTTCTGGAGCATTCCCTTGATATACCTAGTGTCTATCTTGACCAACAATAAGGTTTTGCACGTCAATGAGGTACATCCTTAGCACCTGGTGATGACACCCAGAGTTTGGTCAGTAACAAATATAGTAATAGTGTTAACAACCATACCAAAAGCTTGCGTTGGGCACGCTAAAAGTGTTGTGAGGAGTCCCAGGCAGACCTATAAAAATAAGGTAAAGTCAGAAAAGGGTCAGCAAGTGTCAAGCGCTAAGGCAAAAGCGCCTAGGGAAGAAGCGGTAAGTGAACATGGCAAGGTGAGTAGCAAGAACACGGTAAGCTTAGTGAAGTCTAAGTGACATTAATGCCTGCCATAGCTGCAAGGCACGAGTATGACGTTGGCTAGCAATAGTCTGCAGCTGCCAATTACTTTGACGTTGCCGACCATAAATGAAATTTAGACCGTAAGGAAGACTGGAGTCAGGGGAGCAGGAAACTCTGTTCTGGTTTATATGTACAAGTTGGTAAGTACCTTTTATACTACAAGGAGTTCACCATCGCCAGTGACTAACAATTGCCAAAGTGCAGTAAACTAGAAAATTTTATAGGGGTAGCTCCAACAGTTTCAGATCCCTACCATCCATTCAAGACCTTTAGCGATGCCAGGTGGCAGATTGTGACACTAAACCATCAATCCATCATCCTTCTGTCTGTCCAAAATACTTGGGCGATGTCAGGCGCCAAATTGAGGCGCTAAGCGATGTCAGACGCCAAGGTCAAGCGCCAAGCTGTTTGTCAGTTGTTGATAGATCATCAGTCTTCTTTCCAAGTGCTGTCGTCAGTGACTGATGTCATCTGTCAGTTGTCATTCTATCTGCTGTCAGTGCTATTATTGATCAGATCTGCTTCTTGCCATGTGCGGCCATCAAATATTGCCAAAATTGGTTAATTAGTGCGTGCTAAGATATTCTGAGCCAGTGCCGTGTTGTCGTGGCCTGCTGTTGATGTGCTGATCCTGTATAGGGTCCTATCACTGGAATGCCTTGAAGAGGCTGTAGAGTTCCAGCTTTGGCTGACTGTAGTGTGATTCCTGGTCATTAAGCATGATAGACCCAAAGCAGTTGTAGTGGCACTGTTTCTGGTTGTTGCTAAGGCACTGGCAAAGAAAGTAGCTGACAGCAATATATGAGGTGTTGACTGCTAAGATAACTGGGTCAGCAGAGGCATAGTTGATAGGGACAAAAGGCTTAGTGTTTTTCAATGTCTTGACGAGATTGCATTGGAAATTGACTTGGTCTGGGCCAAACTCAAATGGCTTGTTAGTGTGTATGAATTGGATAAGGTAGTGAGCACAATGGGCAAAGTTTTTGACAAATATTCAGTGGCTCAAAAAACTATCCCAATGTTTTATACTTTTTGAAAGATGACATTGGCATGAAGGATGGGAAGTATGTAAAATCCTGATTAAATCATGTAAAATACTATGGCATCGTAGCTACAGAATGAATTTAGGTTTATGTAATCGAGATCAAAACTGATGGAGCAATAGCCATTTTAAAATATTCACTCATTGGGACAGTTTTTTGAGCATCTCTAATTTTTCAGGTTTATCCTTATTTTACTCAGAAATAAAGAGTAAGTTGCATGTGGGAATATAACCAAAGTCATGTGACCATGTTTAGATATATTTGGGAGTAGTTCAAGCTGGTTGAACCACATCTTGACCTTCAACCACTATCATGAAACCTATTCCTTCTGCACAACACTCTACTGTTGCTTCTCTTCTTGCTCAAGGGTATTCTCTGGTCAGATTGGAGCTCAAACTGGTCTAGGAAAGTCTACTACTGGGAGGATTGGTAGAGAGTTGGAGATGGACAAGGAAAACCATCCTGGAGGCCATCCTGCTAAGCTTACTCCATGTGATAAACAGGCTATTGTTTGACAAATCTCAACTAGGAGACTTGATACAGCTGTCCAGGCCACTAATTTTATCAACAACATCATTTCCAACCCTGTCTCTTTCAAGACTGTCTGGAATGTGTTGAAGGAGGAGGGGTATTGGTCTGCTACCAAGAGAAAAGTTCCTATGCTCAAAGCTAAACATTGACAACTACAGCTTAAATGGGCTCAGAAGCATCAGAACTGGACTATAGAGGACTGGAAAAGGGTGTTGTGGACAGATGAGACAAAGATTAATAGGATTGGGTCAGATGGGAAGCAGTATGTGTGGAAGCTACAAGAAGAAGACATTTCAAGACTGAACAACTACATCTACTGTGAAGCATGGAGGAGGGAATAATCTCATGGTATGGGGCTGTATGAGTTGGAATGGGGTAGAAAAGCTTGTAGAGGTGGTGGGGATCATGAATGCAGAGCAGTACTGTGAAATTTTAGATGATGGAGCAAAGGAGAACTTTGAGAAGTTGGAGATGGAGGAGGGTGCCTACTACTTTCAACAGGACAATAACTCCAAACACAACTCCAAGAGGGCTGACAAGTGGTTTGAGGACAACAACTTTAATGTCCTTTGGTGGCTAGCCCAATCCCCTGATCTCAACCCTATTGAACATCTCTGGAAGTACCTCAAAGAGCAACTTAGGCAGTATGAAACACCTCCTTATGGTGTGCATGAATTATGGGAGAGGGTTGCAAAGGAGTGGGATGAAATACCACCAGAGGTATGCCAAAGACTAATAGAAAGTATGCCTAGAAGGATTCAAGCAGTTATCAAGGCAAATGGAGGACATACAAAGTACTAGATACTAAAATTAGAGATGCTCAAAAAACTGTCCCAATGAGTGAATATTTTAAAATGGCTATTGCTCCATCAGTTTTGATCTTGATTACATAAACTTACATTCATTTTGTAGCTACGATGCCATAGTATTTTACGTGATTTAATCAGGATTTTAAGTACTTCCCATCCTTCATGCCAATGTCATCTTTCAAAAAGTATGAAACATTGGGACAGTTTTTTGAGCCACTGTATGCAGGATGCCAACGGTGCCAAGAAAGGCGTGGACTTCAGATAAATTGTGGCAAGGACCCCAGTACTCAAGAAGTGCTAGGCAAGACTTGCCAGGAATGTGACCAGCAGGAGTGCAGATATGACCAAGAATTTTGAACCTTGGCATACAAAGAAGGAGCTTGTGACTGCTAAAGATACCACTACTATACTTCATATGCTGGAGAACATGATTGAGGAGCTGGAAGAAGTTCCAAAGCGCAAGGCATATATTGTGGTTGTCAAGATGCTTCTCTGACAAGCCATCAATGAGTCACCAGTCCTTGGGGCCTTTAATGCCAACATTGTCAATGAAGCTGAGCACATTATGAGAGAGAGATTTTAAATTGGAGGATAAAGGTGATGTTGTCATAAAAAATAGGGACTGAGTTAGTCCAGCTCATAGGAAGTATTACTAGGCACAAGGTGCCAAAGGGAGTCTGAAACATGGTAAGATTGTGAGAAGAGAGATGTATCAAGTGCTTGTTATAGCCAACATAGAGATCAAGGGTGGCACCACAGATATGCCCAGCAAAGGATTTGGCAATGTGGTTGGGAAAAGGAGGCATGCCAGAGTGCTGGATAGTAACCCTATTTAGTAGCTCTAAACTGTAAACAATATGCAAATTACTGTTTTTTTTGAGTACACAGAACCAGCGAGAGCAATAAGAGCTATTGGACAGCTCATAGACACCAGCCTGTATCTTGGTGCATATAATCTGGCAGATCTTGGCCTTGATGCCAGGTGGCAAGGGTCTGTTATGTTCAGTCCATGGCACATGAGGAATAGTGGGAATTACCATTGGCAGGAAGAAGCCTGTGCACAAACTGCCATGCTCAGAGTCTTCCAGGCAAAGGCCTGGTTCTGCTTGGTGATGAGGTCAGTAAGAACATCTATTTTGTCCTTGGTGAGGAAACCAGTATCATAGTCCTTAGTGAATTGCTGTTGGCATTTGGTGCAAAGCGTCCTGTCAGTAGGAAAGGTGTCAGATGAGACATGATAATCAGGATGTTGGCAAGAGGGTCGCCAAGAATATGGCGCTTGATTCAGAAAGTTTCAGGTGAGTAGGCAGCAACAGGCTTGGTTTTAAGCACAACAGGCTTATATTTCTTCTTTACTTGTACTCCTTTCCTTTTAGAAATGTTAGTATTATTATAAACTGGAGCAGCAAGAAGACCAGGGTTGGTAGCAAGAGAGTGGGAAACAGAAAGTCCAAGAACAGCAGGAGCAGAGGCTCTGAAAAAGTAGTGAGATATGTATCTTTTGTAGTGATTTTCTGAAAAGAGTCTGAGGTGGTAAGATACAAGTAGGCAAGAGAGGAATTGGCAATGTTTTGTGAAGTTTTCTGAGGATTTTCAGTGACAGAATCAGATATAGTAGAAAGTACTTCTGTATCAAGAAAGGCTATTTGCAAAATATATACAAGACCACTAGCATGGTCATATTCTAGTGTTAGCACTACATCTCTGTGATTGTCGCCAATCACCTTCTTGATGGTTTGTAAAAACACCGGTGAGGGTGTTCACTGGCATAATGCTTAGTAAACTCTGGCAGCTTGCTGCATGTACCTTTTCATTGTCCCCTAGAGAATGTCAGTACAGTGCATCAGATGCTAGAATTGGGGTCGCTAATAGTCAAAGTTGTTTCTTTGTTGGTAAGGATTTTAACAACAGAGCATGCTAAAATGTCAAAAGGTCTGCCAAGAAGGAGGTCATAAGCAAGAGAATGGAGAATGTGAATTTGCAGGTAAAATGTAATGTCACCAATAGTGCATGGCACATTTTTGGCAAGTCCAAGAGATCTGTCAATGGTACTATTAGTGCTCTGCATGTTTAGAATGACATTGAGATCATAAATTAGTCCTAGGTCGTTGGTGACTTCAGCAGCTATAGATCTGGGAGCTGCTGTCTACAATAGCCTCTATCTTGCTCTTATTGTTGATGGTAAGCATAACAGACCTAATGGCATGAGAGTCCTGAGCAACAGTAAGAATGGCTGGATCCTCTACATGCTCTAGCAACCTTATATAGGTTTCCACAAGATCAACAGAGGTGGTGTTAGCAATGGATTTGGCTGAGAAAGTATTGGCACTAATGGTAATGGAAGAGTTGGTAGTAACAGAAAAACCAGGGAGTGTGTCATCCAATTTGTTAACCTTGGTAACGGTGGTCGCTAAGGGTCCCCAAGGAGTGACTGCTATTTTGACTTGGTTTTGGACATCTGGCACAATGCTGCAGAGTTCTTCTACTGAGAGTGTGACTGGTGTTTTCATAATGTGGCTGAAGACATGATTGGATTTCTCAATGTCAAAAATTGGTGCAGTAGGGTGGTAACTACCTTCAGGACGTTTCTTGGGAGTGGAAAAATTATGTTGGATGGGGGCATGATACCTATCAAATAGACCAGCATAGGTGGTAAATAAGCGTTGGAAACCAAAGTAGTTGTAGTTGGCAGAACAGCAGAAGCAGATGCGGCAGACATGGATGAGGTGGCAGGTACAGGCAGAGTAGTAGGAACTAAAGATGAGGAGGTGTTGCTAGTAGTCAGCATGGGCTTATAACCATGAAGAAGCTACTTAAGCTGTTTAATTTTTGACACTGTCAAATACCTGGTTCTTAAGCAAATTGAGTTCCTGTTCCAGCTTGGAGATGCGCTCTTCCCAAGAGAAGCCAGGACAGTCACCAATGCTATCAAAGTGCAAAACTTTGTAGATCATCTGTTGTTGTGCTGCCTGGTCAGGATTAGGATTAGTGTTGCTTGAGAGTGTATCAGTAACAATTTGCCCTGGGTTGTGCCTGTGCCATTCATCTATTTATTCCTAGTAGGTCTTAAGCTCTGGCTAGTTTGGGATAATGGCACCAGTGGTCAATACAACCTTGCTATTGATAGCCCTGCATACTTTACCTTGCCGAATATAATTTTCCAGGTGGTGCAATATCCTCATGTCATAGTATGTCCTATTTCACCACAGAAGTGGCAATTGTTAGGTACAGGTACATTAGTGACATGGATAGCAGTGATACTGGTGGCAATTATGGTTTTAATCTATGTCATGTCAGAGGCAATAGCAGCATTAATGGCAGCGTTGAGATCTTCTTTCTTGACAAAGTTGGTAGTGAGAGAGGCAGCAGGAGTCAGGACAGGAATGATACTATTGGGGTGCTCAGATGGGGTTGTCCTAGCACATTGTATACCAATGTCGATGCCTGTGTCAGTACCTTTCAAAACCCATTTACCTGCTTCAAAGACGCCAGTAACCATGTAAAGTTTCTCAGAATGGTAAGTCAGTTGTATGATTTCCAAATGCCTAGCAATACAAGTCTATAGCAACGTTGGAATGACCTGCTGAAATAAGCAATGTTCCTCATTGATGTAAAGCTTGCTGTTCTGCAAAAGCCATCTGGTGACCTTCTGAAATTCCCAGTAGTACGTGGAGAAAGCACCAAGAGAGTATGTGCCATTGTTGAAAGAGTCCTGAATGAGTTTCTAAAGTTCATTTACTGTCAGGGGACTCCTCATTTCTTCCTTCCTTTACTCTCTATTCCTTTACTCTCCTTTCATTCATTTTCTTATTTCTTCTATCATTCTCTCATTTTGCTGTTTCTATTCTCTCAACACTATCTGTTAATACTATTCCCAGCCTTTGAGGTGCTCTGGTTCTTTAGCTATTATTCAGACAAGTGTGGGCCCTTCAGTACTGCATACAGACTACTTATATAAGCTGGAGTTTGCCTTTCTGACTTTTAAAGTCCAGAGTTTTCCTGCCTTGTTTGCACAGTTGTTTGGTTAGTCAATTTTTGAGTTTTTAAGGTTTTATTGTACTGTACAGTTGTTTTCCATGCTTCAGAAGCCCCAGAAGCATCCAACCTGGCATAGGAAATCCCTAGACTTGTTTTCTTTGGATCTCCCTCTGCCAGGTTTCAGAAGCCCCAGAAGCATCCAACCTGGCATAGGGAATCCCTAGACTTGTTCTCTTTGGATCTCCCTCTGCCAGGTGAGTAGTTATTATGATATTGTCAGTACATACTCTAATACACTTTGGATCTCCTTCTTTGGATCTCCCTCTGCCAGGTGAGTAGTTATTATGATATTGTCAGTACATACTCTAATACACTTTGGATCTCCCTCTGCCAGCTGTGTGACTGAGCCACAGCCTCTAGAGGTTGCCCTTACATTTACCATATACTGGGTAGCTTCTTCAGCACCAGGGTAGAGCTGGATGACTGCCATTTTTCATTGTTCATAGGTAGTGCCATCAGCTAGTTGTGCACCAGGCACTGGAATGGCAAACTCAGGGAGACCAGTCCAGGTTTCTGCTGTATTGTATGAAATATAGTGCCACATATTTCTTCATTTGAGTGGAGTTGGTAACCCCACAGTCCCTACAAAGATATTTGAGTTCCTTAAAATATTGGAAGAGTTCCTGGAGTTTGGACTCATCCCACTTTGGTGCAAAGAAATGGTTGCATGGCAGCATGCACTGAAGAGGTGGTTCCATAGCAACTGTACTGCTGTGCAGAGGAGACGGTAGCAGTGATGGAGTTCTGAAAACTGGGGAAGGGGTTTGGGAAATTGGTGACAGAGTCAGGAAAGAGGTGTTAAAGGAGTAGGAGGTATGATAAGTTGGGGTATAGCAAGCGGCAGTGCTAAGAGGTTGTAGGTGCTAAAGTCAAGAAAATGTGGGAAGAGACCAGGAAAATTGTCTACAGTGGCATTCTGTAGTTCCTGTGTGAGAGAGAGAGGCCTGGTAAGGCACCAGGTGGTTGAGGAGTTAATAGGTAGAAAGGGGCTATGCCTTCTGCCAACTGCTCTAGCAGGCGGTGCTTATGCTGGAGATGGGTTTCTGATGGAATTCTGCCCTAAAGCCCCTCACAGTGGGCTTCAATTTGATGATGCCCAAAAGTAGATCAGTAGCAGATATGGTTTACGGCTACTGACCTGTATAAAAATGTGTTTGGGCATGCTAAGGGTTGAGGGATTTCTGGGCAGTTCCCAGAGAACAAGTCAGAAATGAGTTAAACAGCGAGATTTGGTGAAAGCTGGCAACAATAGTCAGTAAGGAGGGTTGGTAAGAAAATGCGGTAAAAGAAATGCACTAACAACAAGGTGTGCCTGAGTGAAGGGAATGCAGATATGAGTAAGTGCAGCAGAGGAGGTGGCAAGGAAACGAGAGGCTTAGTGATGACTAAGCTACATGATGCCTGCTGTAAGTGCAAGGCACATAAATTCTGTAAACATAACTGCAGCAAGCAGGCTAAGAGTGTTCAGACAATTGGCAACTATGAACTTAGTCAGCTCAAAAAAAATCTGAACTGTGAGGTGAACTGAGGGGTGTAAACTGGAGTACTCTGTTCTGTGTTCTAACTAGTGACAATGGTAAATATTTATAGTAAAAATGAGTTTGTTGTTGCTAAGCAGCTACGCATTGCCAAGAAGCGGTGAACTGGAAAGAGTGTAAGTAGTTCCTGTACATTAAACTAAATATTGAGAAGTTAATGAAACTACTGTCTGTCCAAGTAACAAGAAGGTGCTAAGTGGTGCCAGGCACTAAGGTAAAATGCCAGGCTGTCAGTCACAGGGAAATACCATTATTCCTACTTGTAAGTGCTGCCACCAGCTAGCAGTACCATGTGCTGCCTGAGTAATGCCATCTGTCAATCCTTGCTGATGGTGTGATGTCTGTTGTCACTTGTCATTCCAGCTGCTGTTGGTGCTATCACTAATTGGGTATGTCACTTGCCATGTGTAGCTGTTAGAAGTGGCTTAAAATGGATAAATTGCATGCATCAAGTTTGGAACAAATGTGGCAAGATGTCCAGAGCCAGTGCTGAGCCTGCCATTGATGTGCTGAGCCTGTGTGAGGTCCTATCAATAGATGTCCACAGATAGTGCCAATACAAGCACATCACATTGGCACATTAGTACCACCAGAAGTGGCATGCCTTAGCACTCCAGAGGCTAATTTTTGCACATTTTTATGTTAATAACTTGCAGCTGGAGTCTCTAATTACTTCAGGACCACTCTCTATGGCACTATCTATTCTTAGCATAACTCTTGACACCTTGCTGCACCTTGCCACTCACACACTCCAGGGATATACATGGACAGAGACACTTGGCATCAGTAAATCTGGAATGATACTCTTAGCCAGTGGCAGTGCTTACAGGAGGAATAACGAAGTATTTTCATGACAGACAGCTTGGAGTTTTACCTTAGCACCTGACATTGCTTAGTACCTTGCTGACTCAGACTGACAGCATGATTGTAGACCTTTTTACTATATAGTTTAATTCATGGCATTCACTTACATATAAATACTTACTTTCTGTTAGCAGTACATTATCAATTTGGCAGTAAAGATTTTATCCCAACATTTTGGTCACCTTATGCAACAGGCTACCTTTTGTTGACCATGTCAACAAGAGGACTCTGCTTTAGTTTTCTCTCTCTCTCTTTCTCTGCAATCTCTTAGTGCCTTGCAGCTATGGCAAGGCATTTGTGCTTAGATCTGCTAAGCAACCTTGTCATTTTATCATCTCTTTTAGGTGCTAATACTTAGTGCCTCTTAGCACTTTCCCTTGGTGACTCTCCCACACTACTTTGCACTTTTTATTAGTGATCCTCCTGTGTTTCTTAGCACCTTTCCTTGGCAACTCTCTCCCATGCCTCTTAGTGCTTTTTCTTAGTGACTTCTAGTGCTCTTTTGCCACATTTTGAGCCTTATATAAGCACCTCCAATCACCCCTCTTTTCTTGCCACCAACCTCTTGCCTACTGTGCATTCTTTGGGACCTGTCCAGGACTCTCTCACACATTTAGCATGCCCAAAGCTATATTGACTAAGTAGCTGTACTAGTGATAGTGCATCTTAGCTCAATTTGGGCATCATCAGGGGTTTGAGGGCAAAGCCCCCAACGAGCTATGAAATTTGTGCCAAAGGCACAAATTGTAGCTCATTTTGACAAGGGCAGTGGTGGTCATGCACCCCATCACATATCACAATTTGTGGAAGTACAAATGTTGGATTGGACCCAATTCCACTTTTAAATGTCACCCAAGTCATCAACAACAGGACTAAAGAGTGAGGACAGTCATGAATATCAAATCTAACAGGACAGGACCAGAGATGAATTTTTCCAAAAGAATTTCGCGTTATGAAGGCAAAACCTACATCGATGACAGGTTGAGGAGGAACACAGGCTTTGTAGAGCTGGTGCATGATTATCCTGTGTCAAGACTTAGTGCTAAATGACAGTCGGTTACTCATATGTCAGAGTTTTTCTTGATGCTATTTAACTGTACAGGAGTACTGTTCATTCTACTTAGTCCATGTCAGACCATATTTCCTTTAGAAGGTCGGCATAGATCTCTTCTACAGCGTTGCGTCTAGGTATAGTTCGAACGCTGAGCAGCAATCATAAGGAATTAGATGAGGTGCTTATACCTGATGTTTCCTTTGTCAGTAGTCCGAGGAAGGCTGTCCGGTAGCACTACAACGACTCTGTCCTCAAAACGTTCGTGGGGATAGATACTTGCTTGATAATCCTCGAGGCGATTAATTATTTCTGCCTTCAGACCGGCAGGATTTGCTGCACTGTCGGCATACGCCACCGTGGGTTCAACAAAAACCACAAGTGGCTTGCAATACCCAACGACAACACAGTCTGCAACAAGGTCGGGGCAAATCAACAACACTTTATCTTCAATAGACCTAACAGAACAGATGATTACGAAGGATACTCTTATCAAAAGTTGAAATTCTCACTTAGTATCGCAGAGGCCCATGGTATTTCTTCCTGCCTTCATCCAGTCATCACTGCGGCCGCCTACATAGAAAGAAAAATGGGAACATATCAAAGGGATGCATTTATGGACTCACGGAAAGAAAAATAACCGGGCTCAGTCTCTTCAAAGAGATCACCTGATACATGACCATCTGAACGATTGCGGTAGGACAGGTGAGGGCAGTTGGGTGCATGTCCCGGAATAAAGATATCATAAAGTTTTGCGGTATACTTCGAATTATCTTCGGCAAGTGGTATGAGCTGAATAGTGCTACCTTCAATAAGGCGCATTGACGGTAAGGTTTCGGGCTTTTTGAGATCAGAAACCAGGGATACCGCTGAAAGTAGAGAAGAGAATTAACTCATCCATAAGATTCAACGAAATGATGAGGGAACTCGCATAGCTCTGTGCTCGCATAAATTGCCTTGGGTAATGATGTAAACAAGCTAGTAATAGGAAGGACTGTAAGTACATACTACTATTGGTAGCCGTTGTTCTGTGATCCAATGGATGTCATCCGGGTTTAGTGCCTCACCAGTATACGACACCTGTTGCATGCTACGTAGAGCTTTCAGGACTTCAGTGTCTTTTCTTGCAGCCTTAAGAAGACGGGACATCCTGGCTGCGTACAAATACATATTGTTCAACCCCTCGTTTTTGACCATGGCCAGCAGCTCAGCAGTGTCAAATTCGGGTTTAGATGTCCGTATGATGCAATCGCCTAATGGTATCACTTTGTTGAGCACTACAACAGTTGATCAGCTTCCTGGTCCGACCTGTTTGAGCTGTAGACGTACGAGTCGCAGAGGCAACATTAGCAAAGGAACCAATGTTGGAGAAGACTTTTTGCTCCGGCCCTTCCCCTTGCCACGCGTAACGCCAGCTGACTTCCCACTGATACCTAAGCCATTTATGGGATTGCGGGACCGGCTTTGGACGTCCCGAAGTCGTCCCACTTGTATGGAAGATTACAGCAACGTTATCATCTTCAACTACAGGCAGACCCACCAAATGTTCCTGTGCCTGTAATGTCGCGAAGGGCAATAAACCAAGGACCATCAAGCTTGGATAACCAATCTTTGAGATATGTTCTTGGTAGTATTCGTCGTATACCAAAGCCTTCCCATTGCAAATTTTGAGAAGGTCATTGATCATAGTTCCACCTTGAGTCGCCATAACAAGACTAAAGACTTGAGGAATATATCCAGCTCTTGCCAAAGCGTATAGAGCGACTACGTCTTGATAATGTTTGCCCGTAATCCTGTCCAATTCCAAAAAAACCCGTCCATGCAATTGTATATTTAGAATGAAACATTAGTTACCAAAGACCCACAACCTCGTTTTGCTCTAATCCAAGCTTTCTAAGCTCCTGCTGGAAGCGTAGAGATGCAGCCTCTAAGTCGCGAAGGAAGCCTCCATAGGTGATTGTTCGCCAGGCGGGTGCTTCAGGCGAGCCCACGTAGTCCTTAAAAAGAGACCTATCTGAATACTCAGCTAGGCCTTTAAGCAAAGGGTACATGAAATGCATGATTTGGGAGTGGAGATGCCAATTGGAGAGATTCCAGATTATACAAGCGGTTACAGCGGTTGAGAGTACTTACCAATCGTGTCACACGGAAAAGTCGCACACACGAGGTAGGTTAGTACATTATAGTCGGACCTCAGTATATATTATTATGAGCAGGCGTCCATAACCCGTGTTATTTACCCATTGACGTGGGAACAACTGAAGCACTGACCATTTATCCAGAACAGAAGATTCTCCATTCCGAGATCTACTTTAGTAGACAGAGGTTTTACTACATAGCCCAGTGAAAAGTCTGTATGGGGAAAACGAGTGAGATCAAGGCAAATATTAGTTTGCCGGGGGGAGGCACGACAGGAAGGCAGGACGCGTTTTAGGCTGAGAAGTCACAGTCACGCTCTTTCAAGCTCGAACCATCATCTGTACTCCACGCGTATTATTTTGCATCGCGTTGACTGTGTGATCCTTACTCGATGGTTTCGCCTAGTACCTCTGATAGCTCCTCTGTGATGCCGACCTTGGTGAGTCGCCCCCTCTCGAGAGCGCGAGTCTCCTCAACAACGTCAAGGGGAGAAGAAATACCTGCCTCTAGGGTAAGACGACAAATAGCCAAAGCTTCTTCGGTCAGTACCTTCCACGGAGGATGCTGAAGAAGACATGCCTGCTCCCGACTCTAGGCGCAAGCATAATCTGCCCCAACCTCTGGATATATGTGGCAGGTCAGATGGACCTGCTCCTGGGATTGCTCTGCCACACCGAAATCCAATTTCCGCTGCCGATTCAGGCAGTCTATTGAACTCTGTCCACCCTCTCTCTTTCCTTTCTTGGATGCCGCAGCCGGTGTGGCAGTGGGATGGACTAAGTGATGGACTGGAATCGAAGTCGACGGAGCGGAATGATGGGCGTAGGAGTAGAGGTCGGAACGACTAGGAAAATGGGGTGATGTGCGCAAGCGTAGAGTACCGTTTGTTGTGACGTGACGGAAGTATGTAGTTCAACAGAAGGCGGGTACCAGCAAGAATAAGGAGTAGACCAGTAACAGACGAGCTCTAGTAAGAATAATGAGACGACCAGAGATAGACAGACTCCAGAGAGAGTGTCAGAGACGACAAAGCTGAATAGCTGCCAAAGAGGTCTAGATGCCGACAAGCCGAAGCAGAAGCAGAGAAGCCGTATCAAGCGATCAAATTCCAGAACAGAGCCGAGACAGAGAAGTACTGAGCCGAGACAGACAAGAACAGAGCCGAGACAGAGAAGCTAGAACACCGAGAAGCCGAGAGAATCCGAGAACACTGCCGAAGACAGCGAGCACACGGTGTTAGACACCGGATCAAACGTCGACGAAGCCAGAAATATGCCGGGCAATCCGAGACCAGACGATACGAGACGAGAGTAACGAGACGCGCGAATCAAGCTGAGCTCAAGACCAGAGATTATGGGGTACAGAAAACCTATCTATTCGTATGTTTCTCTCGCCTTTTATACTTATTTTACATGCTCTCGGTACCGACGATCTACCCCGAGATTGCTTCAAATCGTCGATTCCTCCCCGATTTTGTTTCTGACCGCTGGTTGGTCTCGTAATTTCGAACTCTATTTCTTTCCTTGCCCTATTCGTACAACCCATTTCCTAATCCGACTTCGTCGTATATTACCTTGGTCTTACTCGAACGCTTCTTCTTCATTTTATCTGTACTTGTCGGATTCGTAGTCGAACCTGATTTATTTGTCCATCGTCGCCTTCAGCCTGATTCCGTCAGCAACCCTTTCCCCTCTACCACACCGGTGCCAAGGACTCTGCTCCCTTCATTGATTTTGTCTAGATCAGCTCTCCTTATGCCCACTACACTAGTCATCCCTACCTGCACCCAGTTGCGGCCCCCCACCCTATCTTTCTGCAAGACCCCCCACTCCCAGGCTACCTCTGACAGCTTCACCCCCCACAAACATTCCCTATCAGGACAATGTACCCCTCACTATTCCAGAAGTGGATACCTTTTTACAGGGCATTACACATTATGGCATTTCCTTATCTTCCATAACAGAGACAGCCCCTCCACTGAATAAACCCATTACTTCTAACATGTTGACTTTGCCCATTCTGGCCACACCGTCACTTTATCTTCTCAGGACAATATTACCTTGTCCTCTACAGCTCTTACAGAGCTGTTGCAGAATTTTGCTGCTCAGCTTACACAGCCAGGCACTGGGAGGCCTGTCATTACAGCACTTTCAGCTGAGGGATGCTTTATGCCATCTTATTTGTTGCATAACTAGTTTCTGCCCCTGCCAATGCCTCATGCAGTGACCAACAACAGCTTTACAACTGTTTGTTCAGAATGAATTCTATCTTTACACCACACCTACTCAATCACTCTTTCTATATATGTTTTTGATTATTTGATTTTTTAATTTTTCACTCTCTACTGGTAGTATTACACCTCAGTTATTGACCACTACATTGTGGTCATCTGAGTTAATATTTATATTCTATATCAACACTGTTCCCCCTGATTCTATTTCACAACCTTCTATGCAATCTTCAATGCATAATCTGGCACATAGTTTCACACTTGTAGTGGCCACATTAGTGGTGGGCTCACATTCTTTTCTAGAGGTCCCTCCCTCTCATCAATGGAGTTGGACCCCAATAATATGCCCATCTCTATGTGCATACAGCATGTGTTCAACCTGGGTTGGCAGGTTTATGTCTCTTTGAATCTTTTGATCTCAGCAAGGAACACTATATTACAGCATACAACTTTATGCAGACTTCAAAGACACTGGTTTGGGTAATACAGCACTATCTCAAGGTAGGTCCTGAAGGATTCATTGGGGCTGTCAGAGGACTCCTCATCTCTTTCCTCTTTTATTTCTTATTCTTTTGTTCTCTCTTCATTTATTTCTTTATTTCTTCTGTTATTCTTTTACTTTGCCACTTTTATTTGTTGGCATGTTATTGGCACCGGTCATCATCAATGTCATTGTCCGACACTGGCCACCCCTTCACCTTATCACGTCGCCACTGCACCCCCTTAAACTTATCACATATGGCCCTGACCGAAAGGCAGCCATTGTACCATTGTCTTGCATTACATATATAAATCAGATACATAGACATGAACCCTCAGTCAATTGTCATTGAACTGAGGGTGAGTCGATCCACAGTGTACTACCAAACTACGATACTAACGTAATCTACCTGGATAGGAATTAACACATACAAACTCACCAGGTAGCTACGAATATAGTCAATTGTCATTGAACTGAGGGAATTAACACATACAAACTCACCAGGTTACTTGTGAGGTTCTAACAGGTTATGGGCCTTTGCTGATCGTGCACTATGCTGGTAACATAGACAAAAGAAGCACTCACTCTACATCGGAACCTCTCCCCTTCACAGACATCACACTCTTGGCAAACTCGGACCTCTCAGGCACCAATCAGACCACCCCTATCAGACGTGTCCTTGTTGTAAAACATGCTTAATAGAATCCCTTTGTTCACCCGCTGAGAATCACACACCATGGGATCTGTCTCCCCCGCCACACCACCCACCACTGCAATGAACAACGATACCTTGTACCCCCGTGTTCGACCCACCAAGCTCAATGCTCACTGGCCCTCTACGGAACCACCATTTGATTGGGCAACTGGCAAGTTCACGAAATGGTCGACTAAACTCGAGATTTTCCTCCAGCAAAGTGGTCTCGACCGCTATATCTTTGCTTCCGAGAAGAAACCCGACCGCCTCATCACTAGCCCCAACCCGCACACGGAACCCAATGCATATGGCAACTGGCTTGCCAACAACGACCTGATAATTGGTGTTATCCGCACAGCGATCTCCGAAGCCAAACAGGAAGGACTAGAGACCGACGGGACTGCGAAAGAGTACTATGATGCCCTGAAAATGAGAGCCCACCACGAGGGACTTGTGAAGCAGGTAGCCCTCATACGCGAAGCGCTCTCCACCTACACTCCTGTAACTGACCCCATCGACACCATGGCCCAAAAAATCTGTGATCTAATCGACCGTGCGTTCGCAATTGGCATCATTGACAAGGACTTGCTCAAATGCATCGCCCTGCTCAACTGCATTAACAATAAGTCATTCGAGTCGATACAGACCCAGGTCTCACAAGGTCTTGCCAACTCCACAGCTGATAAACCCTATGCCTCCTCACAGATCCGCAAACTCTTCCAGACGGTCAACAGTCTTGCCACTCTCTCCCGGACTGACACTGCTCTCGCCGCAAGAGACAACGCCGGGACTGCTGTTAATAACCACAATCATGGCCCCAATTTCCCATGCTGCAGCGTCTGCTACACCATGGGATCATCCTGCCGAGGACACACCAAAGAGTGGTGCATCAAGCCAGGTGGTGGTATGGCCGGGAAGACAATCAAAGAATCGAAGGCTGCATGCCAGGCCACGCAAGGAGGAGGGAACAAGAACGCAAAAACAACCAATACCATCAAAAATGGGTTAGCAGTAAAAGGGTTGGACGGCCAAGCTTACATCGTAGATATAGCCCACCTCCAGAAGATCCAGCTGGAAACAAAACCCGCCGATTTTGCTGGCATCGCTGATTCTGCCACAAACACTACCGACTACTTTGAATATGAGGGCTTCATGGTGATAGATGAGGACGAACCATGAGCAAGTATCAACTAGGACACGCATACGATTCCAGCCATCCTGGGCTATGAGACCATCCTAGCGACCACTGCAGTCATACCATCAGCTCCCTCCAACAATACTCGAATCATATCCGTTACCGAGAAACCCTTCTACATGGACTCGGGCGCGACAGTACATATCTCACCATGCGCATCAGATTTTGTCACCCTACAAGCTATTCCCTCACGAGCCGTCAAAGGTGTCGGGGGTACCTCCATCCAAGCTGTGAGAATAGGACAGATTTGATTACAGGTCCAGAATCAGATGGAGATCTACCTTGAAAACGCATTGTATATTCCCAACTCAACAGTACGCCTCATATCCATCTCGGCCCTAGCAATAGGGATGCGTGCAACAATTACGTTCAGTTGGACTGGCGTTACCATACTTGACGAAAGCAGTGGCACCCTCCTAGCTGCTGGCCCCCTCATTCCAGGACAACGATTGTACACACTAGAGCTACAGTCAGCATTCAACGAACACGCTCTAACTGCCATGCCAAACCCCATCTACCTTGACACCTGGCACTGGCGCCTTGGACATGCCAACTACCAGGTTGTAGCCACCATGGCCCATGCAGGCTTGCTCCCAGGTACGCCTTCTGCCTCCCTCCTGGCGCAACCTAAATGTGACGTCTGCATTCTTGGTAAACAGATGAAAACACTGGTTTGCAAGGTACGGAAGGAAGGGCGTAGAGCGGTTGAGCGGCTACAAATAGTATGGATAGACTTAGCTGGGCCAATGAGTGTACAGTCTCGTACCGGGAACAAATATACAATGGACATTGTTGACGATTTCATGAATATGCCATGGGCGATTCCACTTAAATCCAAATCGGACGCGTTTCCGGCGCTTCAAGCTTGGGAGAAGGAACAAGAACTCGAAACAGGCAGGAAAGTGGGAATTTATCAGACAGGCCATGACAGTGAACTTAAGAGCCATCAGATGGAGGCGTGGGTCGCATCAACTGAAACGCGACGAGAATACGCTGTGCCATATACATCGCAACACATGGGCCACGTTGAACGTCTGCACAGAACTCTGCAAGGCAAAGCCAGGACCATGCGACTCACCGCGAAATGTCCAGACTCACTATGGGACGAGTTCTATATAACAGCTGCACACCTGCATGCAAAGACAGCAACCAAATCGCTAAAAGGAAAGACACCCTTTGAACTCTGGTACAACCACACCCCGAGTTACTCGTACATGCGTGAAATAGGCTGCTGGGCCTTTGTCCTTATTCAGAACCAATATAACCCGAAGATTAATGCACGGGGAATCGAATGTATACTCATTGGGTATGCACAAAACTCTAAAGCGTATAGATGCTATGATCCCAAGACCAACAAGATCTACGAGTCTTATCACGTACGGTTCCTCAAACGTCACAATGAGCGGCACGACCCTGCAGTAGCCCCCACATCAATCGCAGCGCCAACACCCACAGATACCACGCCCACAATCACAACCAAACCAACGTCAATCGCTGACATCAAGGAGGTATCAATGAATGCCCCTTTCATTACCGACAATGATGACACACCTATTTCCCCTCCTCCACCTAATCCGGCTCCGGACAACTTACAGGTCCAGCCAGTGGACATGCCAGAGCAAACTCTTCCTCGTTGATCTACACGTATTTGTGTCCCTACTGTCTGGGCCAGTCCTGATAATCTGCCCGTTACTCGCACTGAACAGGCAGTTCAAGAGTCCAAGAATGCCGGTGACCACATACGTGCAGCACGAGCTGAGAGAGCTGTAAACCGCAATGACCTACCCTCAGATGGCGCTAGGCAAGGAGGAGATGAGGGAGGAGACGATCCTCACCATAGGGGTGACAATGATCTACCAGACCTGGCCAACATAGCTTCAATAGAAGAAATCGAACACCTGCTAGCCATTGCCGAGTCTCTAGATAATCTGATATCCATCAACCTCAACAACGAGCCACGTACCTGGAAAGAAGCTATGGCTTCACCTTACTCGAAGGAATGGGAAGCCGGATACAAGGAAGAGCTCAAGTCCCTAAAGGAGATGGGCGTATACAAACTCATACCTCGAGACCAGGTACCCGCAGGTCAAAGGATTCGAAAAGGACGACCGGTGTTCAAAATTAAACGTGACAAAACTGGCAAAGCTGTCAGGTTCAAGGTCAGGCTAGTCTTCAAAGGGTACAAGCAAGTTTACGGTCACGACTACACCCGGACAACGTCACCAACAGCACGCATGGAATCATGGCGAATACTCTTGCACTTAGCTGCAGCTCAAGGCTGGGATGCCACACAAATTGACATAAAAACTGCTTTTCTCTACGGTCTACTCCCGGACGATGAAGTACAATACATGATGCAGCTGGAAGGATTTGAAGAACCGGGTAAAGAAAGCTGGGTCTGGTGTCTGCTACGTGGTCTTTACGGCATGAAACAAGCTGGGCGCATATAGAACCACACCCTGAATAGCAACATGATCTCATGGGGATTCACTTGCCTCTCATGTGAATCGTGCATGTACTATTGTAAGACTGACACCGGTACTGTAATTGCAGCAGTTCATGTCGACAACTTTCTGTGCATCACGAGCAGCAAAGTTGAAAATGAACAGTTCAAGAACCAGCTGCAATCTGCATGGATGATATCCTTCCAAAGTTTGTGGTTGGCATCACAATTGAATGGGACCGTACCAACAACATTGTAAAATTATCGCAGTCAGCCCTTATCGACAAGATAATCTCGCAATTCAGACAGTCCAACGCCACGCCACTCTCCCTCCCCATGGAGCCTGGACTTAAGCTTTGAAGAGTCAACAGATCATCCCTCACCAAAGACAAACTAGATGCCATTGCGAAACCCCGTACAGATCTCTCGTTTGGTGCCTCCTCTATGTCGCCATCTCAACTAGACCAGACATCGCCTATGCCGTACAACAGCTGACCCAATATGTCGACTCCTTCACCACGGTCCACTGGAAAGCGGCCATCCGACTTGTCCGATACCTCAAAGGGACTTGTGACCTCAAACTTATCCTCGGCGGGACAGGAGCACCCGTTAACCTCACTGGATTCACAGACTCGGACTGGGCGAACTGCCTAGACACAAGACGCAGCATCGGCGGGTACGCATGGAGCCTAGGATTGGGTGTGGTTTTGTGGGCCGCACGCAAACAGAAGTCCGTCGCCGCATCATCTTGCAAAGCCAAATACATGGCGGCATTTGAGAGTGCGCAAGAATGCATATGGTTGCGCGCTCTGCTAAAAGGTATTGACTATGATGTCACTGCTGTGCCCACACCGATCTTATGCGACAACAACGCCGCCATCAATCTCTCAGAAGACCCCACCCTCCACGCTCGAGTGAAACATGTCGACATCAAGTACCATTTCCTCTGCGAACGGGTACAGGCAGGCGAGATCTGCATACGGTATGTCAACACAAAGTTTAATGTTGCGGACATTTTCACAAAAGCCCTCGCCGCCCCTCTCTTTACATGCCTACACGGGCTGCTCGGCCTCCGGAATGACAACCATGATTCATGCGAGGAGGAGACAACGCATGCCGACAATTCCCGGTAAGGAGGAGTGTTGGCATGTTATCGGCACCGGTCATCATCGACGTCATTGTCTGACACTGGCCACCCCTTCACCTTATCACGTCGCCACTGCACCCCCTTAAACTTATCACATATGGCCCTGACCGAAAGGCAGCCATTGTACCATTGTCTTGCATTACATATATAAATCAGATACATAGACACGAACCCTCAGTCAATTGTCATTGAACTGAGGGTGAGTCGATCCACAGCGTACTACCAAACTACGATACTAATGTAATCTACCTGGATAGGAATTAACACATACAAACTCACCAGGTAGCTACAAATATAGTCAATTGTCATTGAACTGAGGGAATTAACACATATGAACTCACCAGGTTACTTGTGAGGTTCTAACATTATTCTTTCAACTCTATTTATTAGTACTACTTTCAGCCTTTGAGGTGCTCTGGTTCTTTAGCTATTATTCAGACAAGTGTGGCCCTTTCAACACTGCCCCCAGACAGCTTATATAAGCCAGAGTTTTCTTGGCTTGCTTATGTAATCTCATATTTAGGCAATTTTTGAGTTTTTACTGGTTTGCTATCCTGTACAGTTGTTTTCCATGCTTCTGAGGCTCTAGAAGTGTCAGTCCTGGAATAAAAAATTCCTAGCCTTGTTCTCTTTGGATCTCTCTCTGCCAGGTTAGTGTTCCTTATAGTGTGTTACCTCTCAATTGAGTAGCATTTTCAATATATTTGTTTAGTCAGCTTCTGCAGTAGCATACTTATAAATGTCTACAGTTATAGAAAACCTTATTCAAAACTCATCCTTATCATGGTTTACAAACTAGCTTCAAAATTTGTTTCTGATTTATTTAATTCAAGAATTTCCTTTTCTTTGACTTCTATTTTGCTACTACTTGAGTCTCAACAGTTGACACTCAATCTCCTCAGTGGAGGCAGAGCATCTCTATTTGGAAGGCCAAATGAAAAACCATTATTTGAGAGATTATACACACCATGTCTCTGCTCAAAAAAGGTTGCATTTATGCATTCAATATATAAACTATTTATACACTGTGAAACATACCATTTGTAAAGCATGGAAAACATTTACATCAAAACATTACTCCTTTTCAGTTTGACAGTTTCTGAACTATTGCCTCATGTGACCTGTTCTCATCCCAACATCACTACACTCCCTATTTCTAAATTAGTTCTCTGTGACTTTGCAGCATCCTTCACAGAAAAAGTTGCAGAAGACATGGTGGCAGCTAAATGCAGAGCAATACAAGCATGGCATATACAAAATGGTTTTCTATATCTGGGAGATGTTTGATTGAAGTATGTCATCAAAGGTGTTAAAAATAAAAGACCTCCTTCCTCTATCAAACCTCTACAACCTCCTGTAACACTCACCATGTTGGCTACTCTTGAGTCTCAAATGGTCTGAACCTCACCATTGGACATCTGCATTTACTTGTGTGCTGTGACACATTTCTAGACACAAATTAGATTGGGTGAATTCATGCCAAATGTGAGCAAGGTTTGGATCTATTTTTTCTCTAAATAGTCCAATTTAAGACCTCCAACTTCTGTCTTTTTGATTCTCAAGTTTTAGACCTCCCAAATACAAAGATTGTCAGGGGACTCCTCATTTCTTCCTTCTTTCACTCTTTATTTCTTCATTCTCCCTTTATTCTTTTCCTTATTTCTGCTGTCATTCTTTATCTTACTGTTTCTATTCTTCCAACACTATCTATTAGTACTATTTTTAGCCCTTGAAGTGCTCTGGTTCTTTAGCTATCATTCAGACAAGTGTGGGCCCTTTAGTACTGCATACAGACTACTTACATAAGCTGGAGTTTGCCTGCCTTGTTTGTGCACTTGTTTGTTTAGACAATTTTTGAGTTTTTAAGGTTCTGTTGTTTTGTACAGTTGTTTCCCATGCTTCAGAGGCCCCAGAAGTTCCAACCTGGCATAGAAAATTCCTAGACTTGTTGGATCTCCCTCTGCCAAGTGAGTAGTTATTATGATATTGTCAGTATATACTCTAATACACTTTGGATCTCCCTCTGCCAGCTGTGTGACTGAGCCACAGCCTCCAGAGGTTGCCCTTACACTTACATCTGGAACAATACCTGATGCTCATGCAGTGCATATATATCAGATTAGCTGTTTACATAGAACTAGTTACAATATATAATACAGTTTTTCCTTATGAATAAAACTGAACAAAGGCCTGAAACAACTCCAATCAAATGAGATCAAAATTGGTTTTTGATTTAATCAATGTTCTTAACAGCAATCAGCAGGAATCACTAATACTTGCTAGCTATAGTCAACAGTACAATGTACAATATCTAGGCATCATTGAAAATACACATGTATCATACTACTTTTTAACTGAATTTAATTGATGTCTACATTTTTTGCCTGAAAGACTCTAAGTTCTCCTTGCCTCCAACCATTGTTGACATGATGCATGCTCCTTGCAGTGAATCTTGTTGCTGGTTCTGTGAATGCCCGTGTTACTGCAAACAGAAAAAAGAGGTTCCAAAGATGTTGTTAGTCTTGCTTTTGGCTCAAGTACAAGGAAAAACTTGTTTTTTCTGGCAGAACTCTTCCTGGGCCCCCACAAAATTAAAAATGTGCAGTCATATTTTTATGTCAGACTTCATCCAATGGCTGCTATCAATTGCCATAGTGGTCTTTTCATTTGGAATACTAACATCAGAATACTTTATAAATTAAAGCTCTATATTGACTATATATGTACAGCATCATGCAGATCAGATACATATAACATAGCAATCTATACATGGACTTTCACATTTAACTGGTGAGGTTATATGAGTGTGCCCAGGCATCACATACTCACAAAAAGCTGACCTCTGAAGGCTATGGCTTAGTCACACAGCTGACAGAGAGAGATCCAAAGTATATTACAGTATGTACCAATAATGTCACAATAACTTCTCACCTGGCAGAGAAAAATCCAAAAAAAACAAGTCTAGGGATTTTTTATTCCAGGACTGACACTTCTAGAGCCTCAGAAGCATGGAAAACAAAAATCCAAAAAAAACAAGTCTAGGGATTTTTTATTCCAGGACTGACACTTCTAGAGCCTCAGAAGCATGGAAAACAACTGTACAGGACAACAAACCAGTAAAAACTCCAAAATTGCCTAAATATGAGATTATATAAGTGTAACATATTATTGTCTAGTTAATTAATTAATATTAATTAATTATTATTACTGTACATACATGCTGGCTGCCTTACATAAGGTAGCCAATTTTACTGTCATACGTCGTAGTACTAGAATCGAATTATCGATCTGGTTCTGTAGTGTGACTGTAAGGCTAAACCATACTTGACTTTGTTTCACTTTTTTGAACCTTTCAGGTTCAATTCGGATACTACGAACGAGGACTGCAAGTCTAGACTGATAGCCTAGACTGTGATTGCATCAAACAGTGCATTAACTTCTTTGACGCACGCTTCCGGATCATAGACAACGCCTGATTGGATGGAGACCAATCAATCTGCTGAACCCACATGCAATGGTGAGACCATCGACCAGTCATTGGCGTATCCTCAATCTGCGGTGACTGACCCAGGTCGTCCCGGGTCAGATTATACAGAGGCCAAGCCTTCTTGGCAGCCTCAGGGGATGCCAGGAGAGACGCAATGGAGTGAAGTGTGGCCGACAGCTGCGCCAAGCGGTGCAGCGAGACCAGGGGCAGCTGTGGAAGACCTGGAACAGCGACCCAGCAGGGAACATGAATTTCCCGTGCAGACTGGGAGGTCTGGGCGACAGTTCCAGAGCAGGAGTAGTGCTCAGGGACCAACTGAAGGTCGCAGACCTTCGTCGTACTTCCTGGGGAAGATGCCAAGACCTGAGGCGGGCAGTTGGAGAGTGCCAACTGAGTCCACCCCACTGATGCAACGTCAGCAGGGAGTTGGAGTGCCGCAGGAAACGACAATTCCCAAGCAAAGAACACCGGCAGTACATTGGGAAGACGGAACGTCCGATGACGAGGAGAGTGGACGGAGTGAGTCCACCCTTCAGGTTCAGTGTGCTATGCTATGGAAGAGATACCCTAGCATTACGAAGGATACTATGCATGCTCGACTGGGACTGTATGTACTGAAGCACATATGGTTGATACAGGCTAGAGGTGATAATGTACCTCAAGCAAATACTGTTGAATACATTACGTTGTATGTCCAGATTCTTGAGCTGGAAGCCCAAGCATATATGTACCGTAAGGCTAATCGAGGATCAGCTGTCTCAACCCCAGAGGGGGCAAACTTGATTCCAAATATACCTTCGGTGGCAAAGCCAGAGTTGTCTCCCCACCTGGAAGAGGCGATGAGCAATATATATGCTCCCCAGCAAGCAGGAGAGTCTGACAAGCAGTTCGCAGCAAGGTTCGCTGCAGCACAAAGACAAAATGTATTCAGAGGTCAACGAAGGAGACCTCTGTCAACGGCTGATTCGGTGTCTACCATACCGGTGGTAGATAGTACCCTACCTGAAGCAGGGGAGCCAAGGCATCCTCACACAAAACAGGAGTCAGTGGAGAATATTCTGCTGATGAATCAGGTGCCACTGGCTGACAAGTTTGCGGAGAGGGTAGCATATCAGCGCATGCAGAACCAAGACTTGAAGCGACAGGGACACTCCTGGATAGATGACCAGGGGATTGTATTCGATGGGATAACGCCCATTGACGAGATGAGAAGGCAATATGTCCAACGGACACGTCAGTCTGACACTAGGAGGGGGGACCCGCCCATGGCGGATCCGAGCCAAGTCCCTGAAAGACAGGTGACTGAAGGGCTAGGGGGACAGGAGAGCCCACTGCATTGGAATGATGCGGGGAAAGTGCATTATACAGGTCACCGACCAGTACGTGCATTTTCTGTAGTACCTCCAGCAGAAGGTAGGAATAAAATGCCTGGGATAACTGAGGCGACAAAGGTGTATACTGAGAATATGCACCAACGCCTCAGTAGCATAATTGACGATGCAGTAGGCATAGCATTGCGCCTCCCTGAAGGCATCAAGCCGTGTAAGGCGGAATCAAAGCACATCCAACCATACAGAGGGGAGTCCAAGTTTAGTGACTTGGAAAACTGGACGATGGATGTGTGTAACCATCTGGCAGCATGCCAGTATGGGGGGGATCGTCTGGATTGAGAACGTGTATTCGTTCTCCTGGAGTTCCTAGACGGACCGGCCAAGGCCTGGTTTTGACATCATGTCTTGCACTATAATTGTGCACGACAGCAATGGACGTTCAAGGATGTAATCCTTGAATTGTATAACTGGTTCGTAAGTGCATCTACCATGCAGGATGCTCGGGAGGCGTTCATTGCAACGTCTTACACCGAACGATTGGGTGTTCAAGGTTTCTATGACACCTTGATAGACCACGCACAGAATATGTCTATTTACCCAGACAACTGGGTAATGATTGATACCTTCCTGCGTGGGATACCCGATGCAATGAGAGAGTCTCTCATTCTATTTACCCAGACAACTGGGTAATGATTGATACCTTCCTGCGTGGGATACCCGATGCAATGAGAGAGTCTCTCATTTGTGATGACGGGCTAGCACCCGAAGTGAATACTGTTGAGAAGTTCGTAGCGCATGTGTTGCGCTACGAGCAAGCCCACAAAATTGCACGCCACTTTGGGCTACATAGCTCAAAGGTTCGTTCAGCCAACAGGGCCGAGCCTCGGAAGGTAGGCACCTTCTGGGCCCGTCAAAAAGAAATGGTGGGCAATACGAACCCGCAGTTCGTGATAAGAGCAGCACCTCGGCAGGAACAACGCTTCCATAGCGACCGGCCTGGGGACTGTAGGGATGCACCAGTGCAGGATGCTCAGAAGGGTCCACGCCAAGAGGGTGCTCAGCCGCACCAGACTGCTGGTGAGGCTAAAGTGCCGACACCAACTGGGCCACCGAAGTTTGAAGCAGCTCGCCCTTTTGGGGCGAATAAATGCTTCAAATGTGGCCAGCCTGGGCATTTTGCGAATGTATGTCCAGTGGGTGGTGGACGGCCTATGGGTAAGCCACGTGCATATGTACGGGCGGCCCACACTGCTATCCCTGATACTGAAGGGATAGACTCGGGAAATGAACCTGATGTGGACGACGATGAGGTGGATAACCTCAGTTCTGAGGCACTAGAGGATGAAAACGCCTCTGTAGTAGGAGAGTTGTTGGATGATGAATACATTGAAGTTGACGTATACGACAACGACTATTACGCCCGGGAGTCAGACTCAGAGTTCATGGGAGCTCTGACGGACTACCCGGCCAGTGCATTAGACCAACCAGTTGGAGCTGCCAACATGAAGGTGTATAAGGTGCACCTTCGCAAGGCTCCGGAGAAGCTGGTATGGCCAGTGTTGAAGCGCGAAGACAAAGAGTGTCTGGCGTCGTACGTTGAAGTGAATGGCCACAAGGCGTGGACATTGTGGGATTCAGGTAGTACGACTACTGGGGTGACACCTCAGTTTTGCCAAGTGCATGATATTTCTGTGAGTGAATTTTGTGGGATTCAGGTAGTACGACTACTGGGGTGACACCTCAGTTTTGCCAAGTGCATGATATTTCTGTGAGTGAATTGAAGGAGCCACTACTCCTTCAATTGGGTACTGTGGGCAGCCGAGCTGCGGTACAGTTTGGCATGCAGGCGAATATTGCCTGTGCAAAATCAAGGACGAAAGAGTACCTTGACGTGGCGAATTTTGATTGTTACGACATGATTATAGGCACACCGTATATGAAAAAGCACAACGCTCTGCTGGACTTTATCGTCAGGCTAGTGATGACGAGATCTTGCCACCGAGTGAGATATTCTTCGATGGACTGTCAGTGACGTCACGGAGAAGCAAGAAGGAGGTGCCTGTGCGACTACACACGCCGGACGACAGCGAGCTGAGGATTACTGCCCTCAGAGAGAAGTATGGCCGTCCAGCCGTACAAGCAAAGCTGTCCGGGCACCCACACAAGGATGTGGACCAGAAGGGCAAAGGTAAAACCAGTGGTTTTACAAAGGAGGACATTCCAGACCTACGATTGCAGTGGCAGCAGGAATTTGCAGATATTCTGAACGGAACCAAGGAGGAGTTACCTCCTTGGCGTGAGGTCAACCATGAAATCAACCTTATTGATGAGAATAAGGTGTATAAATATCATTTGCCGCGATGTCCAATGGCACTGCAGCAGCAGCTCCGAGACAAGACCAATCGGTACCTGAGAGCCCACTGGTGGGAGGCCCGACCGGCCTCCCAAGCGGCTCTGCTATTGTGCATTCCGAAGAAAGATGGTACATTGAGAACAGTGTTGGATGCTCGCCAACGCAACGACAACACCGTAAAGGACGTGACGCCACTCCCAGATCAGGAAGTGATTCGAGAGGATGTGGCAAGAGCAAAGTTCAGGTCAAAAATTGACCTGACGGATGCTTATGAGCAAGTGAGAATTCGCTTGTCTGATATCCCGCAAGAGCAAAGTTCAGGTCAAAAATTGACCTGACGGATGCTTATGAGCAAGTGAGAATTCGCTTGTCTGATATCCCAAAGACAGTGTTCTCGTCGATCACGGGAACATATGTGAGCAACATCATGCAGATAGGAGATTGTAATGCTCCTGCAACGTTTCAGAGGTTGATGACCTCCATCTTCCGGGATGTTATCGGGAGGTTCGTCCATATATATTTGGACGACATATTCATATACTCCGATTCAATCGAAGAACATGAAGAGCATCTTCATGTTATTTTCGAGCGACTGAGGTCTAATCTGCTGTACCTCAAGTGGAAGAAATGTGAACTATATGCCGAGACAGTAGACTGCCTTGGACACAAGATTGACAGTCAGGGTATTCACCCTGACCAGGACAAAATTGATTGCATACGCAAATGGCGTGTGCCTCGTAACTATAACGATGTGCAACGATTCGTGGGACTAGTGAACTATATCGGCAACTGTCTGCCTGATATTACAGCATATACTGGACCCCTGATGTCCATCACGCAGAATGGAGCTCCATTTATATGGAGACCTATACACCAACGCTGTTTTGAGATGATCAAGAGGATCTGCTCAAAGACGCCAGTCATTCGTCCTATAGATCCCCGACGTGATGAGCTGATTTGGCTCATCTGTGATGCCTCAAAGACCGGAGTAGGTGCAATGTATGGCCAGGGGAGTTCCTGGCAGAATTGTCGGCCCGCAGGGTTCATGTTGAGGAAGTTCACCTCAGCCCAACAGAATTATGCGGTCCATGAACTTGAAACGCTGGCGATACTTGAGGCACTGCTTAAATGGGAAGACAAATTGATGGGATACAAGATCCACATCATTACAGACCATAAAGCGCTTGAGTTCTTCAAGACTCAAGCAACGTTGTCCCCCCGGCAACGCTGGTGGATTGATTATATGTCTTGCTACAACTTTGACATCACATATGTCAAAGGCGAACTGAACAAGGTAGCCGACTGTCTCTCGAGGTATTTCGAGAGCGATAGAGTTGGTAAACACCATGATACGCATGATTATGTTGATGCGGATATTCATATCGACCCGCAGGGCAATGATCTTCCGTACCATTGCTATAAAGAAGTGAAGGAGCATGTGGTCGAGTTCCGGGCTATGCAAGCAACCGAGTTGCGACGCAGTTGACGACTGCAGGAGCGACAAGAGGGGCGAGACATAGAAGCTGAGCAATTAGAACAGGCTCAGCCAAAGGGGGCGACAATGTCCCGCCAGAGCGAGACTAGGAACAGTTGTGGACTGTCTGGCCACGACATTACGCTCGTGGACGCGTTATTGCCTACAGGAGAGTATCGCAACCCTCCTGTTCCTCAAACCGATGAGTACCTACGGAAGGTACTGAGGGGCTATAGCCGCGATACGTTCTATACAGAAATCCGGCAGAACGCAAACTCCCACCCACGCTTCAGCATGGATGAGAAAGGACTGGTCCGGATAACGAATGTTCGAGGGCACGACGTGGTGTGCTTACCACGTGACCGAACACTAATCACGCAGGTCGTCACTCAAGCGCATGAGGTTGTTGGTCACTTTGGGACCAACAAAACACTGGAATACCTGAGGCAATGGTACTGGTGGCCTCAGATGCAGAAAGAAGTGATGCAGTTCTGCCAGACCTGCGAGGCCTGCCAGCGGTCGAAGACCAGCAATAAGAAGCCAGCAGGGAAGTTGCATTCCTTGCCCATCCCGATGAAGCCATGGGATTCCATTGGAATGGACTTTGTTGGTCCATTCCCCGAGTCCAAAGGTTACAACTACCTTTGGGTAGTTATTTGCCGAATGACCAGTATGGTGCACTTGATACCGGTGCACACAACCATTACTGCGTCTGCATTATCCTGGATATACTTGAAGGAGATTGTAAGGCTACATGGCCTTCCAAGTTCGATCGTGAGCAATCAAGACGCAAAGTTTACGTCTCACTGGTGGCGAGAACTTCACAAGCTCTTGGGAGCTAAGTTGCTCATGTCTACATCATTTCATCCACAGACAGATGGACAGATGGAGCGAGCAAATCGAAGTATTGCCCAGATCTTTCGTACGGTGGTCCGGCTAGACCAACACGACTGGGTAGATAGAATACCACTAACCGAGTTTGCGATCAATGCTAGTGTGTCAGAGACCACTAAATATGTGCCGTTCAAGCTCAATGGAGGGTACCTGCCCTCCATGCTGTGCAAACTAAGCATTGGAGAACCTAGCCAATGCACACGACGCTATCATTGCCGCACGTGTTATACAGGCACGCCATGCAAATGATAGGCGGAGTGAGGAACCAGAGCTAACACCTGGGACGTTAGTATATCTGTTGACGGAAAACTTGAATCTTCCGAAAGGAAGGGCGAGGAAGTTGTGTCCAAAATTTATTGGACCATACAAAGTCTTGGTTGCGGAACCAAGCACATCGAACTATGTTCTGGAGCTGCCTGCAGCTCTGCAAGCACGTCGGATTGTGCCTAAGTTCCATGTATCATTACTTAGGCGATATAATGCAAGCGATGATGCTATGTTCCCTAATCGGGTGACGCCCGAGCCATACAATTTTGGTGCCGGTGACAAACAGGAATGGTTCGTCAAGGATATTCTGGGCCATCAGTGGCAGGGAGGAACGCACCTCGAATTCGAGGTACGATGAAGTGTGGGTGATACGACATGGGAGTCGTATCACACATGTGCCAAGTTGGCAGCATTGGATCGGTACTTAGAACTGCAGGGCGTGAAGCGCCCAAATCAGCTTGCTAAGCGCTCACGTGCTTAGATTGATGGCAGTGATAAGATGAAGGCCGGATCAGTCGGATCTCGGATCGACCGAGTATCTGATCCTGATCGGATCACAAGTTGTTCAGATAGATAAGATGGAAGTTGATCTATCTGATGAGATAACGCGGATCGTGATGCGGAGGAGAGGGTCGGATCAGGTTATGTAACCTGATGATGGGGAATTTAATGTGTTTTTTCCCACTGACACGTGATGCGGAGGAGAGGGTCGGATCAGGTTATGTAACCTGATGATGGGGAATTTAATGTGTTTTTTCCCACTGACACGTCGACATTTTTTGTAATACCATGTCGTACCCTTACCAGCGTACGACCAGTGAGCAGCAGCCTCAGAACCCACAGGGTTCTGGAGGGGGGGGGGATTGCCCCCAGCAAAACATTCAGCAGCCTGTAACGACGCCGACTGTGGCGTCGTATCCAGTGGTGTCCCAGTTTGGGCAGAATCCAGCCCAATTTGGACAACCTCCGCAGTTTTACCCGCTGTTTTTCCAGATGCCATACTTCCCAGGACCAGCTGGCCCTGGACAGCAGATGGGAGGACAGGTGATGTGGGGTATGCCAATGCCGATGCAGCAGACCCAGAGTGCAAGTACACTTCTTTCGGATGAGAAAGCACTAACTGCGCCACAGGTAGCACCCATGGACATAGACGACAACGCGGGGCGTCAGCAGCAAGGAAAGAGCGAGGTGGTGCAACCTCAACGACAACGAGAGAGGACGCCGCCCCCGCGAGACACGTATAGAAGAGACCGGAGGCGATTGCCTCCGAGGAGTACCAGGGCACGAGTAGGCAGGCCTCGGGATGTAGTAGGGCGCAGATGGGATGAACCGTCAGCGAGGACTCAGACTCGAGGTCAACCCCAACCTTGAACACTGCCCCGTCGAGCATCTCCGTCACCTCATCGTGCACTATCTCCGCAGCGCTTATCGTACGTGGAGAAAGGGAAGGGAAAGAAGATTGGGACGCCGTCGGAGGTGTTGGACCCTCAGGCAGAGGCGGTCTGGAGACGCCTCATATCTGCCGGCCAGCGAGTGCCACCAGAGTCCGCGTTTTTGGCGGATCCAGTGGCTCAGGTGGTGATTATGGGTCTACTTGATGAGATTGTTATGCTGCAGCAGCGTAACGACAATACGATTAAAACGTTTACAAACGCTATGAGGAAGTGTCCGTCTTTGTTGGAGGAGCAACCTGAGGCAAAACACCTCAGAGTGTGTGATGCAGGACCGGAAGTTGGGGTGCGGGAATCTGGAGAACTCACTCTGAGCCCGGCCGAGTTACATGACGAGCTGGTGGAGGTTGACAATAGTTTATGAGGACTGTCCTTGTCAACACATGCGCCTTCCCAGCAGTCAGGGGCGAAGCAGCAGGATGAGGTGGTCCTGTCGGAAGTGGAGTTTGGGGCAGATGTCCCGCGAGGAGCAGACAGAGTGGTGATGCGGTTTGGAGCAGTGGTGCAGTTTGAGGCACCACTGAGGGCGTATGCGTCCGCGGTCCCCATAAAGGACACAAGGATGGACGCTGAGGTCGAAGGGCAACTCCTAACGTTGGCTGCACTCAGTCTGAATGAACCGAGCGACGGGAGTGATTATGGGGAGTCATCAGATGAGACCCCCTCAGAAGGAGAAACCCCCACTAAACGCCGAGTGCGTTTAGACAAAAAACGCAAAAAGGAGGCTCGGAGGAAGCACGAGGCCGCCCGGCAGGCAAAGGTCAATAAAGACCGGGAGGAGCAGGCCACAGGCCATATTCCTGATGGCCTCGGGGTGTTTGTCAGCGGGACGTCAGTGGAGCGTTCCAACTGGTTCTACGGCGGGGCACTCGACCACCATTTTTATTACTCCCGGCTCACCAATACGGTATTTGTGAGCAATGAAGCCTTGGCCGTGAAGAAGCACGAGGAAGAAAGGGGAGAGAGGTATTATCATACCTCGAAGAAGTTGAATCGAGTGGTACCGAGGAGATTCCTGATGAATCTCCAGCAATTGCAAAAGCTCTATGAGCTTTCACAGAACAAGTTCACATCAGTGTCTCTACGCACTGAGGCATACTATCTGTTGCGTGAGTTTCAGCGCATCAGTATCAACTACTATACAACAGAGAGGGATAGGACGATGACTCTGGTGTGTTCACCAGAGTACGAGCACATTTCGCCCCCTCTAGATCTTTCCTCCCATCATATGAACATCGTGGTCATGCCGACCCCAGATGGGTACCTGCAATGGAAGGACCGAGCCGGCAGACCATTCTTTACTCTTTCCAGGTTTGACTCCGAAGGTGTATGTTTCACCTTCGATCTGGACAAGCTGGCACAGAATGTTCTTTATTTCTGTCGACCAGGGATGATGAACTCGGTGTACGGCATCGCAGTAGATCGAGCCTATCGCATTCACTGGCGTACTCTACTGGGCCACGCCCTGACGCGTGGACTGTCCCCTTCGGGAAGAGTTCGGGGACGCTTTGCAAGGCTGTTAGCCTTGATTCTCGCGCATCCTGGGCTGTATCGTGAGGCGGTCGCGGATTACAACGCCGCCAACCCCAGCAATCCATTCGTACCCATGAGCTGGACTGATGTCCAGTTCCGACCCCCATACTTCGACGTGGCTAATGCCGTCAACATCACCGATGCTGACGTGCTACGGGCTATGATAGCCAACCGCGTACCTCTCGAGTGGGTGGGGCTAATGCCGTCAACATCACCGATGCTGACGTGCTACGGGCTATGATAGCCAACCGCGTACCTCTCGAGTGGGTGGACCACGCCTATACCTTCGGCATGGTCTACCTCAAAAACCAATTCCTTGCGGCCACAGCCTCCATTGACCAGTTCCGCGAGGTCGACAATGAACGCCATCGTCGACTGGACATCTATGGAGAGCCCCCAGCCATCATGTGGTGGGACGATTGGCGACTGCCTACGGACAATGATATGATTCGTCTCCACGCGCTACTCGCCCGCAAATCCGATCAAGGTCATGAGTACCTTGAAAGTGAACTGTATTACCCAGTGGAGATGAACCCCAACCGTCAAGATTTGTGGCAACGCCGTTCTTGACATGGGCCATATCCCCCCTCTCCGTCTCAACCCTCAACGTCAGTTCAGGCTCCTACAGCCTCAACATCGTCAGGCCCCGTCGCCTCATCATCCTCGGTTAACACCGACAATGAGATGAGGATCGATACAGTCCACGAGTTGTCGCGTCCGCCGTCTGCGTAATTATCGTAGGCAGCTCATCTCTTTTTCAATTCATACTGTCGGTTAACGTCGGCGTTGTATTTTTTGACAGATGACCTGGACATTTTTCGAGCCGTGGAGGACCAGAGTGCCTCTACATTGACCTACTTAGAGACATGGACAAATTGTCCCTCCTTGCATCGAGACTGATTACCAGTCTCAAAGGGGGGCATGTAACATATTATTGTCTAGTTAATTAATTAATATTAATTAATTATTATTACTGTACATACATGCTGGCTGCCTTACATAAGGTAGCCAATTTTACTGTCATACGTCGTAGTACTAGAATCGAATTATCAATCTGGTTCTGTAGTGTGACTGTAAGGCTAAACCATACTTGACTTTGTTTCAATAAGTCTCTACTATCTCTATCAGCTTTTCTACTTCATTCCAACCCATATGGCACCATACCATAAGATTATTTCCTCCTCCATGCTTCACAGTAGGTGTAGTTGTTCAGTTTAAAATGCTTTCCCCTTGTAGCTTTCACACATACTGCTTCCTATCTGACTCAATCTTGTTGATTTTTGTCTCATCTGTCGATGATGCCCAGAAGTTGATCAGTAGCAGACATGGTTTACAGCTACTGACCAGGAAAAATGCATTGTGCACACTAAGTGTTGAGGGAGTCCTGGGCAAGTCCCAGAGAACAAATCAAAAATGGGTTGAATGGCAAGGTTTGGTGAAGGTTGGTAAGAGTAGTTGGTAAGGGATGTGTGGCAAGGATAATGCACTAACAATGTGGTGCACCTAAATGAAAGAGGGAGCAGATACAAGTAAAGTGTGGCAAAAAGTGCAGCAAGAGAACTGGAGGCTTGACAACAATTAAGCTGTGTGATGCTTGCTGTAGATGCAAAGCATGTAGGTTCCATATATGTAACTGTGGCAAGCAGGCTAGAGATGTTCAGACAGTTGGCAACTATGAACTTAGTCAGTGCAAAAGAAAGCTGAACCATAGATTGAACTGAGATGTAAATGGGGTACTCTGTTCTGTGTTGTAGCTAGTGACAATGGTAAGTATTTATAGTAAATATGAGTTCACCATTGCTAAATGGCTAAAGATCACTAAGGAGCAGTAAACTGTAAGTCAATGTTATGCATTAAACTAAGTAGTAAGAAATGAATAAGAAAACTGTCTGTCTAACTGAGCCACCAGTGCTATCACTGATTTGTTCCATTGATTGCTGTGCATGGCCATCAGGTAAGGCCTAAAATGGATAAATTGTATGTATCAAGTTTGGAACAAGGTGTGGCAAGGTGTCTGGAGCCAATGCTGAGCCTGCCATTGATGTGCCTAGCCTGTGTAGAATTCTATCACTGTCTACAACACCCTTTTCCAGTTCTTCACAGTCCAGTTCTGATGCTTCTGTAAGAGTTTAAGTTCTCACTCACATAAGACACAGAATCTGCCAAATTGGTAGATTTTTCTGTACATAATGTAAGTAAAAAAGTATCTACCCAAACATAATTAAATACAATAATTTAATTAGAGGAGTAATTACTATTGTAATTACTCTGGCTTGTTTAAATAGTACTTTTCTAAAATAATATGAACACCTCTCTGAGGTGCTGAAGCCAACTACAGTAGAAGAACATCAGATAAGAGAATCTCTAGAAGGTCTCCAGTTACATACCCCCCTTTTAGACCAATGTACAGTCTCAAAGAAAAAGGCTTGAGAAAAGTGTGATCACACCATGGTCTGGTTGTAGTACTTGGTTGCAAGTAGTACTGATAGTTCTGGGGCTTGATGGTGTAGAATGTTACTTGCAATGCACACTGACTTGATGATGAAGTTGATATATTATAATGTTGAAGGCTTTCAATAATCTTCCTGAAACAGAAGGTTCTCAAGAAACTCCAGCCTAAGTGATTCACTCCCTGGGAATCACCGAGCCTTTGCCTATCAATTGCCTGTCTATTCTTTACTAAACTTGGCCTATTTATACTGTTTTTCTGGTGCACAGACTACTATCTACACATGATTCTTTGTTGTCAACTCTCTAGCCTCCAGAACATATTTGATAGTCCAAATTCTCTTTTGGGAGGCATGTTTTGGTGCCACCAGTTCCACCATTCAACTTCTTGTTCCACTATTCCTCTGGATGTCTCTGATTGCCACTTACCCATTTGCTTCAGCTCCATTTAGCACAATCCCATTCATAGATCCTTCTTTCCTCTTTTAGTGCTTCCCTGCATTCCATGCTTCTTTTCCTTTTCCCTTTCAATCATGTCAAATCAGGCATTGTCAGATCTGATCTTGATCTAGATCATCACAAATTGATCCCATTTTGTCACTTCTGCCAGCTCCCATGCTTCCCCTCCTCATTACAGTAGTTGGACTATTGTTGAGTGGATAGCTTGAGCTGGTCCCTGCTCTTTGTTCTGTACTGTCTGTGTATTTATTGGGGTGTTTTTGAAGATATAATTTGTTGAGACTGCTACCAGGAGGCTTACAGTTTTCAGCCTTATGATTAAATGTTTATTTTGACTTCTGATGCATGTTGTGTCCCTGACTGCTGGTACAGCATTGTATCACTGATGTGATAGGGGAGGCCAATGGCTCACATAGACTAGAAGAATAATTCTCTAGTTAAGAAGATTGCATATGCTTGTTGAGGGAGGCAGGTTGTGAGGACAGTGCCAATGTGTCAGATAGAGGAAGATGCAACTCTAACATGATGGTAGGTTCTGCTGAAGAGCTGGAGCAAGACTGAAGAAGTGGTCTGTATTGCACAGTTCACTTCCATAAATGATGGATGTTGGGGTCTGCCCCAATATAACAGTGTAATCTGTGGTTGGCATAGAACCAATGCTGTTTGTCCTCCTCTTTAGCCAAGAGCACATGAAGGCAATAAACATCTACATTGGTAGAGTGGGTCAACCATGCTTATACTGATGGTATGGTATACTTGGAGTGCCAATTCTTTTAACTGAGTGCAGCCATGTCCCAGTACATTCATGTCAACAATGAATGACACCAATGCAAATACAAAGAACTAGTGGCCATCCTAAAATGGGATGGATGGAGGACACCCACTAAAATCTGGTTGTAGAGCATTACTTGCAATATGTTGTCTTTTGGTGATAGTGCCAGCTGCCTTGTCAGGGAATATCAGCACCATAATGGACACTGCTGTCCATGACACTGGTACAAATGGATTGTTCAGATGGGCCAGATTGAACTCCTATACTGTCTCACAGTACAGTCTTGGCTTGGCTAGCACCAGAGCTATTTGACAAGCAAAGAAAGATTGAGTCTTGCCCTGGGACAACAAGGATCTAGTGAGTGCATGACCAAATATGGTCCTCCAATGCATTTGATAGGTGGTATTGAATGCTATACCAGGTATAGCATTGGGCATCCTGGGGTGCCCAAAGTACAATGTGCTCTGGGCCCATTTTTTCAGGTCCAGTGTCTTCTTCTTGATCTGCTCAAAGCTGACTTCCACCAAAGTCATAGTGCAATGGCTTCCTCACTCCTTTGTGTGCACAATACCCTCAGACACTAGCAGAGGCAGCTTCCTCATTTATGGCTAAGTGAGTGTCAAAAGGAGGATCCACCTCCTTGTACTTAGGCTGGTTCAATACTATTTTCATGGTCTTGTCCTGAGCGCTCACATCACATGCATCACTCACTTGCCTGAACTCCCTATACAAATAATAACCAGTGACCCTTCATTGGCCTGTGCAAATCAGTTGTGAATTAATTCCACTAGCTTGTGCAACTGAAGGGGATTTATGGGAAACTCTTATGGTAAGATCTTCTTCAGGGGTCTCTTCTTATTGTTGTACCCACTTATATGAGTAGACTTATGCTCATATGCATTGCAAGCCTTGGTCCCCACATATACTGTATTGTTTGCAAATGAATAATAGAAATGACAATCTAACCTGCCTTTGAAGAACAAGTTGAGCCTCTCTACCATTTGATCTGCAAATACTTGAACCCCAAGGCTTGAGAAGATAATCCCAGTAGCTTCTTCAGAGTGCCTCTTCAGATTGTGCTTCAGCTCTGCAGCTTCATTCTTGCGCTTTTTCTCCTTCTTCAGGTTGCATGCAATGTGCACTCCCCACTCATGTTTAGACTCCTCCTTGTCAGGAGTAGCCTCATCAGAACTAATATATGCCACCTCCTTGTTGTCAGAGGACTCCTCATTTCTTCCTTTTCTCACTTCTTATCTCTTTACTCTCCCTTCATTCATTCTTTTATTTCTTCTGACATTATTTCATTTTACTGTTGCTATTCTTTCAACACAATCTGTTAGTACTACTTTCAGCTCTTGAGGTGCTCTGGTTCTTTAGCTACCATTCAGACAAGTGTGGGCCCCTCAACACTGCTTCCAGACTGCTTATATAAGCCAGAGTTTGCCAGAGTTTGCCCCTTATTTGTGCAATTGTTTCTGTAGGCAATTTTTGAGTTTTTAAGGTTTTGTTGTACTACAGTTGTTTCCCATGCTTCAGAGGCCCCAGAAGCATCCAACCTGGCATAGGAAATCCCTAGACTTGTTCTCTCTGGATCTCCCTCTGTCAGATGAGTAGCTATCATGATATTATCAGTATATATTCTAATACACTTTGGATCTCCCTCTGCCAGCTGTATGACTGAGCCACAGCCTCTAGAGGTTGCCCTTACAATATCCTCTTGCTGCTGTTGTGGCATTTCCTCTCTCAACTCTCCCCCACCAGAGCTCCATGAGCTCTGATTTCCTCTTGAATAATGGTGTTCTTGCTGGGACAATGACATTAGCCATGACACATAGGTAGTTGAATGACAAAAGCAAAATTCAAAGCCATCCTTACTTGGCTCTACACATCCTGTCCTTCCTTGGCAACTGTGCAGGATGCTTTATGCCCTGCAGCTCCAAGTACTGGTCCAGTGCTGCCAACTTCACACATGTCTGATGCGGCTCCCATGTCATTTCCTCCAAGCTCCACCATACTTCATACTCAAGCCCCCCTTTATTGTTCTACCAATGGCCTATCAGGTCCTCGACAAACCACTCCTGGTCATTACCAGCCCCAAAGTCATATGCCTCTGGAATTACATGTCTGGAAAACAATGCATCATCATTCAGCCTAAATGGTCAAAGCAATGATACATGAAATTTTAGTACAATTCTTCATGCCTGGAGCACCATAAGCAACTCCAACACATAATTAGATGACCCCAGGTCAGCCTGGGTGATCTTATATGGCCTGATGTACTTTGGACAAAGCTTGCTTGCCCTGCCCTTGGGCAGATTCAAGTTCTGAGTAGACAAATATACTAGTGAACCCACCATCAGTGGCAGCTCCTCCACCCTGCATTTATTGGCATATGCCACCTGAAACACATGTGCTTCAATGATTGTGTCATTGTCAGGGGACTCCTCCTCAATCCCTCTTTTCTGCCTCCTTTTCTGGAGCTCTGGATAACTCCAGAGCATTTCCCATGCCCTGGTCACAATTTTCTTTCCAGAGCTCCAGAGAACTCTGGAGCATTTCCCATGCCCCTGGAGTTCTTCAGGCCTCCCAGAGCTAGCTGTTTGATACTGTACAGTTGCTCCCATGCCTTCTGCCCCCCATATTGATGCGCTGCACCAGCAGAGAAATCCTCAGACTTGTTCTCTTTAGATTTCCCTCTGCCAGATGATTAGTTATTGATTGTATTATTTCTACTTTCTCTAATACACTTTGGATTTCCCTCTGCCAGTTGTGTGATTAGCCGCAACCTCCAGAGGTTGCCCTCACAGTCATGGGCATTGGCTAAGTTTTCCAGCACAGCTCACACAAAGTCATTGGTGTGAATATGTAATAGTCAAGACCACTCTGCTGAAAGAAGATTTTGAGCTTCATGGACTACTTGCTGAATTCTCCTGTGGTACAGTCAAATGGAGTTTCTAAGGCTAACCAGTAGGCATTCAGTTTAGCAGGACAAATATACAGGTAGACTGTATAGAGGCTATAAATGTTCAAGGAGTCAGGAAAAAAATGGAGTCTGTTGTGTTATTTCCTGAGAAAAAGACAATAAAAAACAAGAAGATCTCAGTTGTTGCATGGGAATAGAATTAATTGGTGTTAAGGCATAATCAATTGATCAATCAGGAATCAGGACCCAAGATGTGGATGAGTTTGTTGTGTGGTGTTCAAAGGATACCACAATGGCCCATAACCTGTTAGAACTTGTTACCTAGTAATAATCTAATATATTCATAAGTATGTGAATCCTCAGTTCAGAATAAGTAACTGAGCATGTGTTTATGTATGGATGTAGTGATATTTATATGTAAGTATTGAAACAAAAGAAGAAATAAAGAGAATGTAATATGTGTTTTTTTTGGTGGTATCACTGTGGACACCATAGACAGTTCTCAATGGACAACCTCTATGGGCTGGGATATTGCAGGGTAACCCACTTCCATAAAGGAATTGGACCTCCATGTTACCAAGAGGCAGGAATGCATTTACACATGAATCCTGGATTTTTGTCCAAGAGACAGTGTGGGACTCATGAATTTTTTATCCATAATACTCACTAAACCTTCCCTTATGCAGCTGAAACCAGGTATTCTGTGGTGGTGATTGGGGTAGGTACCTGGGTGGGAGATGCAGTTCAAACCCATAACCTCTTGCTGCAGTATTTGTCAGCATGAGGCCATTCAAGGGGTTTTAGACTTTGAGGGTGTTGCCACTACACCATGCATCCTCCATGTGATATGTGTTTTGTTTGTTTACTTATCAATATATATCATGCTATCCAATTCTTAGATTTATATATACTTGTAGACCATAATACATCAAGCTTTATACAAACAGTGGCCAGAATTTCTCCTTCTGCCTCAATATTGTGCTACTGGTCTTTATTAAGTATCCAATCTTATGGACAGTCATTGACAAAACCCTACTGTAGACCTTAGTATTGCTATGCACTGCAGTGGGCTATCTCTATTGATTATTGGGTGCCTTAGTACTGACTCTCAGTTTTGAAAATAGGAGTGATGCTAAGTACTTTCTAAATATTGGTCTAAGATGGAGCTGAAAAGTAACATATGAAGTGTTTAGGTCTATTTTGTTCTGTAAAGAGGTACTTGAACATCAATGCAAATAAGCTGCCTATACCAGCAATCAGAAAAACTCAGTTCCAGATGAGCTAGATAGTTTTATAACAATTTCAGAGTTTAGCAGAGGAAATCAAGATAGTACAATGAAAAGAGTAGAATACACAAGCCAGAAACAGTCATGAATATTTAGACAACTACAGACTTACAATCAAAACACAATTAGTAACTCACTGCATTTGGATAGGGCTCTGCTTTGCTTACTTAAAATTACCTGACCCTCACAATACTTGAGGCTCACTAGCCTGGACAGGAACTATTGAGCTGTAATTTTACTTGACCTGCCAGGGCAATACCAATAGATAATTTCATTGGTATTTCCTCTAGAAGAAACATTACCTATGGTGCAAGGTGTCTAGTTACCACTACTTTTGGTCAAGTAAAACTACATTAGATAGTTATCAAATTTCTTATTCCTCTTGATAAATTGTATATCTTCATGAAAGCAATTGATTGAATCTGTTATTGAATTCTTTGTTAGGATAATGACATTCATCTTTCTTTTAGCTAATACATTTTGCTAACATTAAAGTGATACTTTGACAGAATTTCATTTCATTTCAGAAAGTTTGCTTTTTATATAATGAAAATTATAGAGTCAGAATGGGACAAAAGTACTGAATCAAATACACGAATCACTAGTAATCCAATATTAATCTGCTTAAAAAATACAGCATTCAAGTGAAATGGTTCAAGTTTCTTTTTGTAATAGTAAATCTACAAACAAGAAAAGGACAACAACTTTGAGTAGACTAAATATAAAAAATAAAAAAATTACTTGCAATGAAATTGGAAAAATGCTTTGCAATATTTCACTCTATCTGGTTGTTTTCAAACATTTCTTGAATTTTTGTACGAGAGTTGAGCCTGCACATATAACATAATATGTGAAGATAGAAATTCAAAGTCATGTGAAAAACAAGCCATTGACATACGTCACCTGTAATTGTCAAACAATATGTAATTAGTTGTTTTATTAACATATAAAAACAGATATCTAGTCAACTAACCAGCATTGAATTGACATAAACTAGTTTTTATAAGAAATTAGTAGAGAAAACAAAAGCAATGCTCACAACATACATTTTCCATTAACAATGACAAATGCTGGACATGTTTGCCATGAGTATTTAATAAACAGAAATTCTATTCAAATATGAGGACACACCCATGGAAAGAATACTTGTAGGAGGAGTTATGTAAAACTATATCAAATAAGTACAAAAACAATGGATGATAAAGCATGAATTCAATGTCACATACTGTTATAAGTATACAAATTGCAGTGATGCTTGTCAATAGTCCATTTCCAATACTATGTGTTAGTTATAAATATGCTGCAGCAGAATGGAAATGTAAGAATACCTGAAAACAACGAGATGTTTGATTACATTCTCAGACCTAAGCAATGTTGTATATGCAATATCCTTTTGAGCCAAGAACAAAATAGAACTCACTCTTTGAATCCACTTCGCATCTTGTTCAAAAAAAAAACAAGAGATACACTGATGGTTATATCACAAACAATTGTCATGATCAAGCTGATTGAATATGTGATCTTTTCCAGAAGTTAGTCAAGGATAAGACATAAACCTTGAAAAATCATTATTCCCACATGTGGTATTTTTCTTCTCATAACAAACACCGAAACAATCCCATATCTGTTGGAAAGCTTGAGTGTTCTTCATAATATATGATAAATTGACACAAACTCAGCAACATTTGCAACTAAATCAGGACTTGAAATCAGAAAACATAAGTCTGATAGAGTTGACTCACCCAGTCCAATACCTGATTACATATTAGCAAAAGCATTCAAAAATACAATGTTAGCATACCCAATTGGGCAAGAGAGGTGACCACCTATGAACAACTGTCATTAGAAGAATAGAGACAAGAACAATAGAATACTATGAAGACAACAAGAGGCTTTTGCCATCTATGTCCGACACTGACTGCAGAGGATAAGGTATGCTATATTAGATGAGGAAAATATAGTGCTCACCACAATACACTCTATAAGCATAGAAACTGTTTCGTAGTTCAGATTTGGATGAGTGACATTCAATGATATAAGATCACCTCTGGACTGTTGATGTAATTATAAGCTTCACAAGTCATTGTAATGAGATTTGTGGAAGAAAAGGAGCATATGTTAACATACAGTGGCTGTTACAGAAGCCTAACAAGGGCATCACATTCAATATGACCAAGTGGATGGATATCCTACGTACTGCAACTCCCCTAGAAGAAAAGGGTCAAACAGAAAATAAAATTGCATCAGAACTCACCAAGGCATAACCAAGGCTAATAATGTGTTCTCTGGCAACTTGCACATGATGTAGATGTGGTGTACTCCCTGTATCAAGAATGCTGCATATGCCCCGTCCAGAGTGCTATATGACACAGAACTTAATAGCAAAAATGGATCGGTCAAATAAACTTACAATAATGTTGCAACCTGGAGACTCCCGAATTTAATCAGGTCAAAAAGACTCAGAGGGTGATGACTTACCATTGATTTCAAAAACCAGTTGTCAGCAGGATATGTGCGGAAATAATAGGCCGTTTGTGAACATGTAATGCCAAAAAGTCTAGGTAAAAGGTAAGCACAAAAATTACAAGAAGATTGCCCGTACACAAAGTTTGTCATGACAGCTGAATTGCAGAGACAATGAGAGGAATGTTTAGAAAAACAAAACTTCATACCTGCAAGGTAGGGTGTGCCAACACTTAGAAACAACATTAGTGTCAGTGTTTGAGGGTATGCTGATAACAGCGCTCGTGCAGCAACATACGAGGCCTATCGTATTTATACAAGCCTGACCATCATCTGATCTTGGATGAGACAGATTTCACCACGGTCCAAGTGATCGCTGATCATGCTTGCAGTGATGTGCCGTAATGTTCATCTAGAAGTAACGGAAAAAGAAGAATCTCAAAGCTTGTATTAATAGTACAATTTCCGATAAATATCATGTCACAGACCAGCTATCATGGAGGAAGAATAGTTGATCAATTAGCTTAATTATATCACAGCGTTCCCAAGATCTAGGCTAGATATAACCTTGTATCAGCACAGAAGAACATTCTCTGGGAATGGCCATGACCATCGCATCAGCATACATATCCAGGGATGGATATAGACGCGAGAGGTTAATCAACCCACACACACCCTTTGGAACTACTGCATATAGTCACATCTGTGAGATATTGCCCCCCTACCAGAACCTTGCATTTACGTGTGTAGAGCTGAAGTTAGTGCAAGATACACCAAGAGATGACTGTGATCACGCCGGGAAGAGCCCGCGTTAGATACTAGAAACAGTGAGTCCAGAGTCGGCAGGCCGCAAGCCAGACACGAAGGACTTTGTGGTTCTATAATTACGTTGAGAGCGCTGAAGATGTGTTTTCTCAATTCAAACCGCACATATCGTGAAGATGACGGTACTGAGACATACTTAAGACTTCTAGAGTGAAAACTCGGTCCAGTGTTTGACTGATTCATTGCTTCACCGTCAACCACCGCTACAGAGCTAAGGCCAAAGGAAAAGGCCAGAATGTAACTTGCTTTGTACGTAGAGCAGCGAGTTTTCTGTGACTTGGTCAAGAGATAAACAGGACAGCTAGGCCGTTGAGGTCAAATGAAAATACAATTTATGCAATGGCGACCGTAGAAGCAGTAAATCAGGTTTGAGACTATGCGACCTTTCTCGGCCATGTACAGATAGTTGCACATTCTTTGTCATGATAGATGATGATGATTGACTTCCTGGGAAATTGCAGTTTGTAAGATACGTGCTGCACGGGTATCAGCACATTATTCTAAAGATAACCGGATCGGAGAAACATACGATATCAAGGAAAGTACAAATATAGTCATATCGTCACCATGAGACGACATTTTAAGTATATGCAACGCCATAAAAATAATCACTGGGGTAGGGCCAGATTAGCTTGAATTTATGACTAACTTTCAGGCTGGCCCATATCCAGTATGATAAATGACTCCGATTCATAGTCACAACAATTTTTAGGGACATGTGGGTCAGAATACCTGGCTGTCCTTCTAAATTTTTCGTGGAAGAACTCGATAGCATGAGAGGTGGGCCGCAGAGGGACGAATGAAGTTTTTTTTTCGGCATTTTGGCTGCCCGGCAGCGGCGGCTGAGAGCAAGTTGTAGATCAGAGGAAAACCGATCTGGGAGCGGGGAGGCGCGCACGTCCGCTGAGATGCCGCCGGCTACCGGTTGCACGAGCTGAGAGAGCGGAGGGAGCGCGCAGATCCCCGCGCAAGATCACATCGAGACGCTCGAGGATGAAATTTTGGGTTTCGGGGATTTTGAAGCAAGGGCGGCGTTGAGATCACGTGGAAAATAGCGGACTTGATTAATTGTGTATTTATTATTTATGATTGGCGTGTTAATCGACGCTCGTCCGTCATCAACTCAATGGCGAACTTGTGGTTCAGGGGTTCATTCTAATTTTGTGGCCGATCCGCCTTGTCACAAAGCTGGCCTTTCTTTCACATACTCTTTATTAAATTCACTATTGCGTATTGCTTGCTTTTCGTTAGGCCTCACTATTTGTTGAGACTCTTGACTTCAGACTTCTTTGAAACAATGAAATTGTGCTTCCTGTTCTCGTGGAGCAGCGCAAGAGGGTGGCTGCTCTACACACGCTGATACCTATACGTACACCTATGTACTGAGAACCAATCAATATATTTGCCCTTCTTCTGACTCCGACTCCACCAAAGCCGATTTACCGCTGTTCAAAAATGTTGAGCCTCAAACATTGTGATTCCGCAGCTACCTGTCTATGCTCACCATCTCTTAAAGGGGATTCTGCGGGAAAGCACCTTCGTGTCAGAGGAATCGTCACTGATTCATTCATTTCAGCTAATCCAGCTCTGCTCTATTTCTATGGAGTTGCGTATCCATATATGTATTTTATCTATAGGTTATGTGTTTCCAATTAGATTGTTTCTAGAAAAAGTATCACGGTCAACTGCGCGGCACAAAAGACTCTGCAACAACCTGTAATGATCCACAAGAGTCGGATCTGAGTTACTAAGGAGTACCAAACCTCGTATATCGTCTCCACGTCACCCTTATTTTTAATCGTAAAACCGGGCTGTTCTGCCCACCTCTGGCCCGAGTCTTCAGTTTCCATCATGGCATCATAATTGCGTCTCAGTTATATATGTCTTCATAACATCTGTTCTTCGAGCCTGCGAAAAATCGGACTTTTACTGTCTTTGACAGATGTACAACGACCACGTCAGGTCTGCGTCCTGCTGGGTCCTGATCTATAACGTGGGCTCTCGTTTCCACGAATGCCGGTTTAATCATGGTCACTTGTTGATGTATGTCTACTGTGCTAAATTCAGCTACAGTAGATATTCTCATGATGCACAGGATTTTTGTGGAACCACCATGGGACCCACTCAAGTGACTCAAAAAAATATAACGCATAATGCATGGGGTGATTGACTCAGATCTGCAATATGAGATGATACTTGAGAGCAATCAACTGGTGATCCACAGTAATAAGAACATATATGTGGCAGAGCGTGTCGCGGGAGGTATCCTTTGGGGGGGAAATGGGATGGTTTGCGTCTTAGAGGGTGAAGGGGGCGGCGATCGGAGAGGAGGCCCCGGGATGGGATGGCGATCTTCCGGATTTAAAGGTAGATGATCGTGATACGTCATGGGGTTGACGTGGCACTCATCGAGAGGAGAGTCCTCGAAGTACACGCCAGGTTCGTCGTCAGAGAACTCCTCGTCCTCGGGGACAACTTGCATCGTGGATCATCGGGAGACGCGCTTCCTACGCGCCGTCACGGGCGGGATGTCGGCCTCTGAGAGCAAGGTGGAGTCAGAACGGATACGCGAACTTCTGCGTACCCCGGAGGCAGACGCAGTGCCGTCAGAGGAGTCTTGCGCGGAGAAGATGGCCATGATACTAGGCGGAGCTGGTAGTAGCGCTCGAATCAATGGAACACGAAGTAACGCTTAGAAAGACGCGATTAACGCGATACAGAATACAGAGAAGGTGGAAGTACAAGTAAAAGATGTCTGAGGATACGTGACCGTGACACATTGTTCAAAACACGTTCCGCAGCCATCCCGTTTCTCCGTTCTGCGGACTGTCGATGTTTATCGTCGTCTTTGTTGAGAGAGCAATTTTAGTTAGTGAGGGTGTTTTTGTTTTCGAACTGAGTCCAATCTTCGTCTACGGTTTTCTATAATGTTTTGGCTTACTGTTTTCAGCCTGTCTTCTTTTTAAAGTAGCTTTTTCGTCAATTTTCTTTTTGAACTGTTTTTAGCCAGCCTCGTATGCGAGGCCAACGTATCAACGTAGTCCGTAAGCATAAGTACCATTGCAAATGTGGCTCCACTGATCTGGGCCACGAATACTCACATGGCCCATATGCATCAATCCTCGACAACCATACATACACTGCCGGTAAACAGTTATGCCCATCGCCCAAGAAGGGACATAAGAGCCCACCCAGCAGCCATCGCTCCAACGGCGTAGGCAAGTCTCCAATTCGAAGCCTCCATCATCTCCTTGTTGAACAGGAACTCGTGTGCTAGGAGCTTCAACACGACATCAGGCACTATAATGCACAAGAACGAATAAATAACTACCTCCACTATACCTGTGTAGGTCAAGATTCCGGCACTCAGTGCATCCAATACTCCACTGACAATGAGTGCTCTTGTACTGTTAGGATTGTACGTTGACCGCACACCCAACCCGGCGGCAATCCCGATTGGTGTCGTGATACCATACAACACGGCACCCGCAATTGGTGCCCATCCATATGCCGGCGGTAGTCGCATCTGAGCCAGTCGTGCGCCGGTACCCAATCCCTCAAAGGTTTCTTGTGGAATTCCATTCAGGTTCACGACAATAAGTAATAGAAGGAAAACCCTACGGTGAAAAACGATAACCACGAAGACTATCTTGAATTGCTGATCCACTGCGAGAGTGAGCCCAACAAATATGCTAGCTCTATGTCAACATCTATCAACCGTCGAAGGTAGAACTTGATTTACCTATGCAAGACCACCCCAAATTCTAGGATCGCGACACCGATTATCTGGGCCGCAGCATTGGCCGTGTTTGTATCTACATCGTCCCGTCTTCGAACTTGAGCTGGAATCGCATCTGACTTTTGTGCATCAGGCTCTGGGCCATGCGCAACATAAGATCCAGCGTTATGACCATGAGAGTCTAGGAGAAGCAAAGCGTTGTCATTAAGCACCGGCCAGACGTACGTGTTGAACTCTAGACGAACCATATCCAATGCCAAGCTTTTTCAGTTTGAATGTTCCCCACCTGAAAGCTACGAGTTCAATGATGAAGATGCCAAAGATGCTCAGCATGAACAACGCCAAGGCATACGGCTAGCATGGCAAGATAAAAGATCTCGTCTGACGAGAATGATTATGGCAGCACGAACGTAGACAGTCCACTGTTTCCCAAGACAGGGGGATCCCAACGCGTCAAGGGCAGGCGGGAGTAAATGAATAAACGCAGTTGCAATCTGTGGATAATCTATGATTCAAATCAAACAATCCAGTAGAGTATAGACTTGCAATAACACCTGACCCAAAGTACTTGGCGAAGCTAGCACAACGGCTTGATTATTTTTGTAGATTGTGAAAGATGGAACGTACTCAAAGACAGCTTGGGGTACATGAAGCCAAGACGATCGCCTGGCGAGTACAGGGAAAAGTGCGCCTATGGTCGAGCTGATGAGGATGACGAAAATAGAAATGATACGAAGGCCTATGAGATTGTCTGGCGCCGAAATAAGACTACAATTGTCTACTGCGTCGGACATCAGATTCAAAATGGTGGGAGGTGTTCAGAGATGCAAGGAAAATGTTGATTCAAGAGTAAGCATAACTTGTCACATAACTTCTTACATGAGCATAACTTTTCACATACCAGTGAAATGGCTCGCATTTCTACCTCGCAGTCCCACGAGTTGCTGTCGAAAAGCTCCCTGATGCCTTTATCACCCAAATAAGGCCATATCAAAGTTTCCAAACTATCTTAACACCTGCATGTGAGGTGTAGGAGGGGGCTCACCTCCCCTTCTAACTAGAATAGAATTTTGTTAGTTGTCTATGATATGGATAATGTATGGATGATTACCAGGGACTGTGGAGAGTTTTCGGATTACTCCAGCCGTTGCCATCAACGTTGACAGATGATCTGTCAACGTCGTTCAGCGCTGTCGTCGGCGCTGTCAACCCCGCCCCCCATCATTAAACAGTGCCAATTACCTTCTGCTCACTGTTGCCGACGATGAGCATGATAAAAATATGAAAAAAAAGAAAAAAAAAAAAACAGAAAAATTAGGAGAAAAATCAGGAAACATAAAATTGAGCAAATTTTCGTGGTACTAGTGTGCAATTGTCAGCAATTTAGGAGCTGTGAGCTCATAAAATACCAAAGATTCATGTGGTTCGTGATGACAGAGATTGTTTAGGGTGAGCCAATGAGCTACAAACACCACTCTTGGAAAGCTTCAACAATTTCCATGAGTTCCTTTTTGTGAACTTCATAGTTAATTTTGGCTGGTGCAAGCTTCTGGGAGTAACAAAAAAACTGGGTGCAAAAGAGAGTTTGTATCTGGTTGAAGGTAAATAGCAGAGAGGGCAAAGTCCGAGACATCCATAACAATGGTGGAAGGAAGTCTAGGATCAAAATGATGTAATATGGGGGCTGTGGTGAAAGTGGTTTTAAATTTCTTGAAAGCCTCCACCATTTAAGCCAGAGAATCTAAATTTATTCTCTTTTGTAGTGGGAGATAAATTTCAGCATAATGTAGGACAAAATTGTGATAAAAGTTATAAAAGCTAAGGAATTGCTGAATTGTCTTGGTGAATGATGGGATGGGCCAGTTCAATTTATCACAGCCTTGGACACAATTGAGTAAGTCAGAAGTAAGGAGCAGCAAGTAACATTTCTTTTAATTGTCCAGGTATGAGTTTAGTAATTTGTTTTTTGAGATGTGAGCTTTATGGAGGAAATGTGTTGTAAATAGATATGATTAATATATGTGGTAGAGTAATGATAATTATATGAGTGGGAAGTTAATAAGTAAAGATTATACACACCTCAGAGCAACCACAAAGTGTTAAGTGACTGAGGTGTGATACCAACAATAGGTCAAGAAAATTGTCAGTATTAGTAATCAAAGATAAAAGAGGAGATATGATGAAATAGGATGAGTAGAAGGGGCAAGATGTCTATTCTCAACACTCCCCTGAAATTATAGTTTCATAGTACTTTTGTTATCCATTAGTTTGAATTTGAGTCAAGGGCATGGCAGTGCCTTGGTGAATATGTCTGCAATGTTATCTTTAGAAGCAATTGGATCAATGTAAATGTCCATGTGTGCAACCTTTTCATAAATCCAGTGGACTTTGACATTCCAAGATCTAGAATAGATCGAGGTTTTTCTGTGCAGTGGACTATGTGTGGAAAAAATGTCTTCAATTTTTGCCATCATGTGATTTTGATTGTTGTTGTTGATTTTTGTCCTGAGGCTGAGGTAGATGTGTGGGAAAAATGTCTTTGATTTTTGCTGTCATGTGATTTACTGGACTGCCAGATGCTTGTGTAAGCAATAGTATGTCCAGACACTTAGTAAGCAATAGCCTGTGTTAGTGTGTGAATACTGTCTTTGATTTTTGCTGTCATGTGAATAGTCTATGTCAGTGTGCAAAAAAATGTCTTCAATTTTTGTTGTCATGTGGTTCATTAGATTGTTTGTCTATCTAAACGCTTGTATAAGGCTGGGTTAGGGAGGACGTAGGAAAATGGAAGATATGTACAGAAGATTTTTGGTGGTAGGAACGGGAGTTCTGTATGCAGAAACAGCAGGCGCAGCGGCAAATATGATAGAAGTGGGAAATGAAACACAACTAGTTTCACTTCATACATAATAGTAGATACATCCTAAAAAGGAAGAATCACCGTCCGTGTGAGTCACCCACCTTATCTCACGCTGGGCTAGCTGGCAAGCACGTAGCACAGCTTCCAATAAGGCTGGGTTAGGGAGGACGTAGGAAAACGGAAGATATGTGCAGAAGATTTTTGGTGGTAGGAACGGGAGTTCCGTTGATGACGCCCAAAGTTTGGTCAGTAACAAATGTAACAATCGTGTTACCGTACCAAGAGTGTGCGTTGGGCGCGCTAAAAGTGATTTGAGGAGTCCCGGGCAGGTCCCAGAGAACACGTCTGTGAAAAAGGGTAAAAGTCGGTAACGGGGTCGGCAAGTGGTAAGCGCTAAGGTAAAGCGCCTAAGGAAAATGCGGTAAGTAAACACGGCAAGGTCAACGGCAAGAGCGCGGTAAGCTTAGCGAGGTCTAAGCGTCGATAGTGCCTGCCGTAGTTGCAAGGCGCGAGTATGTCGAGTATTAGCGAACGTCTGCAACTGCCGATGAGTTTGACGTTGCCGACCGTAGCGTAAATGAGCTCTTGAGCGTAAGGGAGACTGAAGTAAAGGGGGAAACTCTGGTCTATTCGTCTGATGATGTCTATGTACAAACCGGTAAGTACTTTTATACTACAATGAGTTCGCCGTCGCCAGTGGCTAATGACGCCAGAGTGCGGTAAACTAGAAAATTTCAAAGGGGTAGCTCCAGCGGTTTCAGATCCCTACCGTCCATTCAAGAGCCTTAGCGACGCCAGGCGACAGATCGCGAAGCTAAACCATCACTCCATCACCCTTCTGTCCATCAGAGCACCTAAGCGATGTCAGGCGCCAAATCGAGACGCTAAGCGGTGTCAGACGCCAAGGTCAAACGCCAAGCTGTCCGTCAGTTTTTGATAGATCATCAGGCTTCTCGCTAAGCGCTGTCGTCAGTGACTGATGCCATCTGTCAGTTGTCATTCTGTCTGCCGATCGGCGCTATCACTGATTGGATCTGCTTCTTGCCGTGCGCGGCCGTCAGAAATGGCTTAAAATAGGTAGAACACGTGCGCTAAGTTCGGAACGAGTGCGGCAAGGTTTCCGGAGCCGGTGCCGAGCCTGCCGTTGATGCGCCTAACCTGTATGGGGTCCTATCATCTCCCCCCAACTGAAAAATTGACTGTCCTCAGTCACCAAATAAGGCTACCGTTACCGCTTTTGTGACAGGTGGTCCGTGCGTTCTTGAGATTTTGTTTATAGTCCTAGCGCATAAGTTTGGACCTCACTTCTCCTCCCCATCTTTACCTGGCGCTTTAATAAAATTAAAATGTCCTTCCGTATTCCAACTCCGCCCCCAGTACCCTCTCAGGCTGCCCAGGAAGCCGCCTACGCCTATATCGCGAAAGCCAACAATTTCATTCGCCATATCGAAGGCGTTGGCGCCGAGGCGCCTCAAAAATTGGTCGTTGGCGTGATGAAGCTTTTGGAGCGCTGGTATGAAGTTCGCGTACTTGGCGTAGGGTGGGATAGGGAGATCGAGGTGCGGGAGTGGTGCCGAGCCCGCTATGTTGATAATCGTGGCGCCGACTGGTTAGCGGGTGGGATAGGGAGATCGAGGTGCGGGAGTGGTGCCGAGCCCGCTATGTTGATAATCGTGGCGCCGACTGGTTAGCGCCCTTCTCTCGTTTCGTAAGTTGCTCTTGTTGCCTGCCGTGTCGCTTAGCTGATTGCTCTCTAGGCGCCTCCTCCCGTCCCTACAATCGAGGACGAGTTGGAGGATATCTTGTCGGGTGCCTTGCCGATGACGGTAAGCGCGCCTGCGCCTGAGTAAGTATCTCTAACCCCTTCTTTTAACTTAGCTTTGGTCTGACTTGTCGCCCCATAGTAAGCAGGAGGTACTTGCGCCGTTAGCGCGCCTGCAGGTGGAGGAGGAGCTCGCGGCTAGGCAGGAAGAGGTTTCCCGAGACGCCCGCGAGATTACCAGGGCGCTAGAGGAGCGAGAGAGAGTTGCCGTGTTGGCCGCGGAGATGGAGGAGGTTGCCGCAGGGAAGGCACCTGCTGCCAAGAGGCAGGCGGTAGCAGAGGGATCCGGCAAGAGTGGTCACGTCAGCAGTGCACAGAGCCCAGCACTGCCAACTAGCAGGAAGGGCTCCCCAATAAAGCCGGGTAAGGCTTTGAAGAAGGTGAGTTTTGGGCCTATTCTTGCCGCTGCCGTGCCACGCTAACCACTGTTTCCAAGTCTCACAAGAGAAAGGCTCCCCAGTATGTGGTAAGCGGTCTTTTGGAAGTCTGACTACTTTATTTACCGTGATTTCTCTAGGCGCCCACACAGTCCAGCTTTGATGACAAGGAGCTGAAGGGGCTGCTGTTGCCGCGTCGCGAGGAGGCCGTCCTTGACGAGGGGCAGGAGGCCGGGGTTGTAATGGAGGAGATGAAGGGGAAGAAGACTGTTTCCTTGGCGACCCGGCAGGCGTTCAAGGAGACAAGGGGAGCGGTAAGTGACTTTTCTGTCTTTATTCTTTTTCTGACTTTTTGCGCTAGTGCGACAAGTGCTGGGCCGATAACGACCCGGAAGGCTGTTGGTTCCCGACTGGGGCCCAGCCGTGTTATCGTTGCGGCGCCTTGAAACGCGCTTGCACTATCGACGGGGCGAAGAGTCGCGAGCGTGGCGGCGCGCCAGACGCTCTCGTCGAGAAGACGTTTTCCCGCGCGGTGTTGGTAAGGAGGGCGAGGGAGTTTGTGGAGGGGCAGAGGAAGAAGGTGGCTGCCGGTGGCATGGCAGCAATTGGACGAGCCTCCTTGGCGTTGCCGACGCGCCAAGGAGATGGATCAGAATCTGTCGGTAATCGAGGCGCCGGCGAGCGCCAAGGGACTTCAGTCCCAGAAAAACGTCAAGCCCCTTCCCCAAGCAAGGGGAAGGGCAAAGCCAAGTGACCTCGGGTGGTCTCTTCGCCTTCTCCCTCGCCAGCCCCTCGCGACACCGAGATGGAAGACCTGGAGAAGGCGCTAGCGGCGAGTCGCCTGCCCCCTCAAGATCCCGAGGCAGGCCCAAGTGGCCTCTTGTCGCCCATCCATTTGGCGGCGAGGTCTCTTGGCGGGGAGGAGGAGGTGGGAGAGCGGGAAGAAGTCGGCAACTTGGCGCCACAAAAAGAGCGGGAAGAGGCCCCCGCAGACGTGGAGATGGAGGACAAGGAGAAGGCAGAGGGAGCCGTAGCGGGAGGGGATGAGGATGCCGAAGGTGAAGAAGAGACCTTGGCAACTCAACGGGACGGTGGCGAGGAGGTGGCAGGTGAAGGGCCAGGAGCGGCAGAAGTTGCTCGAGAGGAGCCAGCCTGGCGCTGGCTACCGCCTTACGGCAACGTCGCCCCTTGGGAGGTATCAGATCCTGAGGACGTTGCAGGATTGGCACCCAGGCGCCCCGTGGTCGCCAGGGTCAATCCCGCTTGGACTCCCCAACCGCAGCCAACGGTTACCGGTAACGCCTTCAACTGGCTGGGGCAGGACCTCGTATACCCCGTGGTAGCGCTTAACCCACGGGAGATGTTAGAGAGGTTTTCCAGGAGGGCGGCAACGATGGAGTCTTCCATGGAGCGGGAACGGGAACGGGTCCGGGGGCAGCTTATGGCGCTAAGGCTGCGCTACTCTAACTTGGGTCGAAGTCTACATGTCCTTCGCGACTACCAAGCAGATTGCCAAGCCGCCCTGGACTGGCAAACGGCTAACAATATTCTGCCTGGCGACCTCCTCCCTCTTCGCGATTCCTCCTTGCCTGTAACAGACGACTCCCTTTCGATGGACGACGTTAGCGAATAGACGGACCTTAGCGTAGATAGGCCGTTTATGTAAATAATATTTTGTTTTTGTTACCGACTGAATATCGATTTTGCCGCCTTGCTTTGAAGTGAAATGATAAGTTCCCCTGGTCTGAGTTAGCGCAGCCTCAGAAAGCAAAGAAAGTAAAGCAAAGAGAAGGCAAGCGGCAAGAGTATTCTAAGGTAGGTTTTAGCAAGAGCAATAGTATGTGAGGGACTTAGACAAATTTTGAGGAAAAAGGGAAACACTCAGTAGATCATCATAGCGAAAAACCCTTGGCGAGAGTTGCGCAATGCGCTAAGCGTTGGCGACTCGCTAGCGCTGCGACTTGACTATGTAAGGAATTGTCTGTTGGAATATAGTACAGTAAGTATCGGCAAGAAAGATAAGTAAGGTAAGTAATAGAAAGAAAGAGCTTATCAATATATAGTCTTTTCTAATCTGGTTCTTCTTCTTCAACTAGAGTCGGTAAGTCATCATCGTCCAGTAAGTCTGTTTCTTCAAGTTCCCTAAGCTTGGCGGTGTCGATGTCTAGCGCTTCAAGCGGCAAGTCAATGTGTTCTCTGGCGAGATACGGCAATAGGCGGAAAGCGGCAACAGGTCGATGTAGTACTGAACCATCTAATTCACAGAGCACGTAAGCGCCTCCACGGTTACGAGAGATAACTACCAAAGGTCCTAGATAGCGAGGGCGCATTTTCTTGTTGTATGAGGTTTCAATTTTGGAGTTGCGCATAAGCACTAGCGCTCCTCTCGGGAAGTTGTAATCTTTGATAGTAGCGCTATGCTCGGTTTCGAATCGTAGAGCTGCTTGGCGACGTGCGCTAAAGACTACCTCGTGGAGTCGCTCTAAATCTTCTTTCCTTCGCTGGAGATCAATAGCTCGTCTGGCGATAAGATCGGTAGTCGCTAAGATGCTGTTGGGTGCTGGCTGAAGGTAGGTCGCTTCTATGATGTCGGCAGGGAGTAAAGGATGGGTGCCAGTAGCCGCGTAATAGGGAGAGCAACCCATGCGCTTACGAATGGTAACTCTTTCCGACCAAAACACTGAATACGTTGCCTCACTCCAACGAGACTCGTCGCCATCGACCGCCTTGAAGAGCGCTTGCCGAACGTCAAAGTGTGGTCTCTCTACCAGGCCATTGGCGCGCTTGTTGTAGCCAGATACTCGAATGTGGTGAATGTTGTATTTCTTGGCGAGGTATGTTAGCGCTTTGATGATGGGCGCACCGTTATCCGTGACAATTTCCCTTAGCGCTCCCCAACGGCAGATGACGTCCTCAAATAGCCACTTGGCGACCGCTTCTGTATTTTCTCTTTGGAGCACTCGAAATTCAGGCCAGTGGATTAGCAAACAACGACCTTGAATGATGTACTTGTAGCGACCAGATTTGGGCATGTGCATGGTATCGACGTAGATTTTGCTGAAGAGGGGAGCTGGCGTTGCAACGGTTGGCGGTATGAGCACTTGGCGCGTCTGTTGAATTTGGCAAAGGTGGCAAGTCCTAATGTACCAAGCGATGTCGGCACTAGCGTGTGGCCACCAGAATCGTTCTAACAGAGAAGCTCGGGTAGCGTACAGACCTCTATGTCCTAGCTCGTCATGCATGGCGCGCAAGACTCGTAAGCGACTTTCTGGCTTGATGATCAGCTTGTGAGCGCCATCTCGATTTCGTCGCCAAAGTCTGTTGTCGGTAAAGAAGAAATGGGTAGCATAGCGGATAAAGGTTGCGTATTGTTCGTCGGTAAGGCTCGCGGGTCGCTTAAGGTCTTGTAGCCATTGTTCAACGATTAACAAGCGGCTGTCTTCTGCCTTTGCTTTGGCGGATCGGGGGGTCGCTTAAGGTCTTGTAGCCATTGTTCAACGATTAACAAGCGGCTGTCTTCTGCCTTTGCTTTGGCGGATCGGGGACGGCATCGTAGGTCAGGTTTCTGCTGTCTTCTCTTAGCGACTGGGGTTCCTGTACGACTTTTACTGGCGGCAAGTCTTGTTTAAGGATGCTTGCCGTGTAGAACGTGAGGGGTGCGCTAAAGGTCTCGGGGCGGTAAGGGACGATGGGATGTAACAGGATACTGGTAGACTGTTGCCGTCGTAATAGGGGGATTGGCTGTTGTATGAGGTGCACAAAACCATGTAGTCGGTCGATCCAGTCCTCGAATTCGCTATCAATCTGTGGGTCCACTGCCGGGTTGCCAGGCTGCCGTGGTCGCCTAGAGAGTCCATCTGGGCCGTGGAAAGAGCTCTTGACGTGTACCAACTCAAAGTGAAACATGAGGATGGCGACTACCCACCGGTTCATGCTAGCGGATGGCTGGATATCGGGATTCTGCAGCATGCCTTTAATGTACCTAGCGTCGACTTCAACAATAAGGTTTCGTACGCCAATCAAATACATCTTTAGCGACCGGAAGGCTTTGAAGAGTCCATAAAGCTCCAGCTTAGGCTGACTGTAGCGAGACTCTCTGTCGTTAAGCGTGATAGACCCAAAGCGGTTGTAACGTCGCTGTTTCCGATTGTCCCTAAGGCATTGGCACAAGAAGTAGCCAACGGCAATGTACGAGGTATCCACCGCCAAGATAACTGGGTCGGCAGAGCTATAATCGATTGGAACTAGGGGTTTGGCGTTTTGTAGGGCTTTTACTAAGTCTCGTTGTGCGGTAACCTGGTCTGGCCCAAATTCGAAGGGCTCGTTGGCGCGGGTGAGTCGGTTAAGAGCATGTGCGCGATGGGCAAAGTTTCTGACGAATATCCTGAGAACGCCAACGGTACCGAGAAAGGCGCGAACTTCAGATAAGTCGCGGCAAGGACCCCATCGCTCCAAGAGTGCTAAGCGAGACTTGTCGGGAACGCGACCGTCGGGAGTGCATACATGACTGAGTATTTTGAACCTTGGCGCGCAAAGGAGGAGTTTGTGACTGCTAAACGTACCACCGCTATACTTCATTCGTTGGAGGACTCGATTGAGCAGCTGGAAGAACTCCCATAGCGCTAAGCGAATGTTGGAGTTGTCGGGATGGGTCGCCGGTAAGCCGTTTACGAGTCACCAGTCTTTGGGGCCTTTAACGCCAACGTCATCAATAAAGCTAAGGACATGGTGCGGTATCTCGGGTTGGAGGATGAAAGTGATGTCGTCATGAAATATGGGGACTGAGTTTGTCCAGCCCATCGGCAAGGTAACTAGGCGCAAGGCGCCAAACGGAGTTTGAAAGGTAGTGAGATCCCGGGAAGAGGGGTGTATCAGGCGTTCGTCGTAGCCAACGTAGAGGTCAAGGGTGGCGCCACAAATGCGCCCGGCAAAGGACTCGGCAAAGTGGTCAGGGAAAGGCGGTACGCCAGAGTGTCGTATGGTTACTCTATTCAGCGGCTCAAGACTGTGAACTATGCGTAGATTGCCGTTCTTTTTGAGAACACAGAACCAGCGGGAGCGGTAAGAACTATTGGAGGGCTCGTAGACGCCAGCCTGTATCTTGGTCCTAATGATTTGGCAGACCTCGGCTTCAATTCCAGGCGGTAGCGGTCGGTTGTGCTCAGTCCACGGCACGTGAGGGATAGTCGGGATGACGACAGGCGGGAAGAAGTCTGTGCGGAGGCTGCCGCGTTCTGAGTCCTCCTAGGCGAAGGCTTTGTCTTGCTTAGCGACAAGATCGGTAAGGACGTTTAACTCATCTTTGGTCAAAAATCCTGTGTCGTGCTCCTTGGCGAACTGCTGCTGGCGTTCCTCGGTAAAACGTCCTGTGGGCTGAAAGGGTGGCGGATTCGGTGATAAGGTCGGTATGTCGGCAAGAGGGTCGCCAATGATCTGGCGCTCGATTCTAAACGTCTCGGGAGAGTGCGTAGCGACGGGTTTTGTTTTAAGCGCAACTGGCTTATATTTCTTTTTAACTTGTACCCCTTTCCTTTTGGGAGCGTTAGCTTGGTTATACACAGATGTGGAAAGGGGAACTGTAGCCTGAGGGGCGGCAAGTCCAAGAACGGCAGGAGTCGAGGCTCCGGGAAGGGTAGTGAGATACGTATCGGTAGACGCAATATTTTGAAATGATTCAGAAGCGGTAAGGTATAAGTAGGCAAGAGAGGAGTCGGTAATGTTTTGATTTTTCTGGGAAAGCTCTGCGTCGGTAGTGGGTAAAGTAGTTAAAACGTCTTGGTCAAGAAAAGCAGTAGACATAACAGTTACAAGACCAGTTGAATGGTCATATTCTAGCGTTAGCGCCACATCTCCGTGATCGTCGCCAATCACCTCCTCGATGGTCTGTGAAAACACCGGTAGGGTCGTTCGTTGGCGTGTTGGTCAGTAAACTCTGGCGGCTTAGCGAGGGCGCCTTTTTGTTGTCCCCTAGGGAACGTCGGCACCGTTCGTCGGATTCCGGAATTTGGGTCGCTAATTGTGAGGGTCGTTTCCTCGGTTGTCCCCTAGGGAACGTCGGCACCGTTCGTCGGATTCCGGAATTTGGGTCGCTAATTGTGAGGGTCGTTTCCTCGTCGGTAACTGTCTTGACAACTGATCACGCCAAGACGTCGAAGGGTCTGCCAAGTAGTAGGTCGTAAGCTGGTGAACGTAAGATGTGTATCTGAAGATAAAACGTAATGTCGCCAAGGGTGCACGGCACATTCTTGGCGAGGCCGAGGGATCTGTCTACCGTACCGTTAGCGCTCTGCATGTTTAATATAACCGTAGGGTCGTAAATGAGACCCAAATCGTTAGCGACTTCTGCTGCCATAGAAATAATCTGAGACCCGCTATCCACGATTGCCTCTACTTCGTGCTTGTTGTCTACGGTTAGCGCTACCGAGCGGATAGCGTGCGATTCTTGAGCGACGGTAAGAATTGCTGGGTCTTCTCCATGGTCTACTGACCTAAAATAGGTCTCCACTGGGTCCACAGAGGTGGCGTTAGCGATGGGGTCGGCAAGAGGTTCATCGGTGTTGGGAGAGTCGATGGTAACAGAGAAACCAGGAAGCGCATCGTCGAGTTCATCAACCTCGGCAACGGCTGTCGCCAAGGGTCGTCGGGGAGTGACTGCCGTCTTGACTTGGTTGCGAACGTCGGGAGCAATACTACAAAGTTCTTCAACTGATAAGGTAACGGCGGTTTTCATGATGCGGCTAAAGATGTGGTTTGATTTTTCGATGTCGAATATTGGCACGGTAGGTCGGTAGCCACCCTCAGGACGTTTCTCAGGAGCGGCAAAGTTTCGTTGGGCGGGAGCATGATATCGGTTGGGAATCCCTGAGTAGGGATGGAGAGGCGGCAAAGGCGCCTCAGGTGCGGTAGCGGACGACGATGGTTCTGGAGCAGTAGCAGGGGTAGTGGCAGGCGGTGCGGCAGGAGCAGGTGTCGGTAACTTGCTAGCGGGAGGCATTGGCTTATATCCTTTGAGAGGCTGTTTAGGCTGCTTAACTTCAACCCCATCAAACACCTGATTCTTAAGCGAATCCAGCTCCTGTTGGAGCTTGGCGATACGTTCTTCCCGCAAGAAAGTAGGATGGTCGCCAACGCTGTCGAAGTGTAAGACCTCATGGATCATTTGCTGTTGGGTCGCCTGTTCAGGGTCAGGGTTGGCGTTGCCAGATAGCGTGCCGGTAACGATTTGTCCTGGGTTGCGCCTATGCCACTCATCAACTCGCTCCTGGAAGGACTTCTTGTCTGGGTAGTTGGGAATGATGGCGCCAGTAGTGAGAACTATCTTGCCGTCGATAGCCCGTCGAATTCTACCTTGCCGAATGTAATTCTCGAGGGTAGCGCAGCGTCCTCTAGTCATAGTATGGCCAATTTCCCCACAGAAGTGGCAAGGGCCAGGTGCGGGTACGTTAGCGGGTCGGTTAGCAGTGAGGTTGGTGGTGATCATGGTTTCAATACGCGTCATAGCGGAGGCGACAGCGGCGGTAATAGCAGCATTGAGCTCTTCTTTCTTAACGAAGTCGGTAGTGGGAGGCGGGATGGGAATTATACCGTTAGTTCGCTCAGGTGGTGGGCTCGTCCTAGCGCGCTGCAGTCCAACGCCAGTGTCCGTTCCCTTGAGAACCCATTTACCGGCTTCAAAGACGTCGGCAACGTTATAGGGCTTGTCTGGGTGATGAGCCTGGTGAACTATTTCTAGGCGACGAGCAATACGAGTCCAAAGCGAAGTCGGGATGCCTTGCTGGAACAGGCGACGCTCCTCGTTAATATAGAGCTTGCCGTTCTGCAGAAGCCACCTAGCGATTTTCTGGAACTCGCGGTAATATGTGGAGAATGCGCCAAGAGAGGAGGTGCCACTGTCGAATGATTCCTGTACTAGTTTCTGGAGCTCGTTTACCGTGTATCGGGTAGCCTCTTCTGCGCCAGGGTACAACTGGATCACTGCCGTTTTCCAGTCCTCATACGAAGCGCCTTGGGCTGGAACTGGCGGTGCGGCAGGGACAAAGGCAGCAAACTTGGTCAAACCTGTCCATGTCTCTGCCGTGTCATACGATACGTATCTTGCTGCGTACTCCTTCATCTGCGTATGGTCGGTAATGTTACAGTCCCTGAATAAATACTCCAATTCCTTGAAATACTGGGAGAGCTCCCGTGGCTTGGACTCGTCCCATTTCGGTGCTGAGAAGTGGTTGCGTGGCGGCATGCGCTGGACTTGTTGTTCCATAGCGACTGTGTTGGCGAGTTCGGTTAGCGGTAGTGGGGAAGGAGTTCTAGAGATTGGCGACGGGGTAAGCGAAATGAGTTGAGAAAGAGGCGTTAGCGGAGTAATGGGGGTGATTGGTTGCGGTACGGTAAAGGGCGACGCTAAGGGGTCGTCGGCGCTATAATCGAGGGAATGCGGGAAGAGATCAGGAAATGCGTCTACAGTGGCGTTCTGTAGTTCCTGTGCAAGAGAGAGACCCAGTAAGGCACCAGGTGGTTGTGGGGTTGATGGGTGGGAAGGAGCTATGCCTTCTGCCGACTGGTCTAGCAGGCGGCGCCTACGCTGGAGACGGGTTTCTGGCGGAATTCTGCCCTAGAGATCCCTCGCGGTGGGCTCCAATTTGATGACGCCCAAAGTTTGGTCAGTAACAAATGTAACAATCGTGTTACCGTACCAAGAGTGTGCGTTGGGCGCGCTAAAAGTGATTTGAGGAGTCCCAGGCAGGTCCCAGAGAACACGTCTGTGAAAAAGGGTAAAAGTCGGTAACGGGGTCGGCAAGTGGTAAGCGCTAAGGTAAAGCGCCTAAGGAAAATGCGGTAAGTAAACACGGCAAGGTCAACGGCAAGAGCGCGGTAAGCTTAGCGAGGTCTAAGCGTCGATAGTGCCTGCCGTAGTTGCAAGGCGCGAGTATGTCGAGTATTAGCGAACGTCTGCAACTGCCGATGAGTTTGACGTTGCCGACCGTAGCGTAAATGAGCTCTTGAGCATAAGGGAGACTGAAGTAAAGGGGGAAACTCTGGTCTATTCGTCTGATGATGTCTATGTACAAACCGGTAAGTACTTTTATACTACAATGAGTTCGCCGTCGCCAGTGGCTAATGACGCCAGAGTGCGGTAAACTAGAAAATTTCAAAGGGGTAGCTCCAGCGGTTTCAGATCCCTACCGTCCATTCAAGAGCCTTAGCGACGCCAGGCGACAGATCGCGAAGCTAAACCATCACTCCATCACCCTTCTGTCCGTCAGAGCACCTAAGCGATGTCAGGCGCCAAATCGAGACGCTAAGCGGTGTCAGACGCCAAGGTCAAACGCCAAGCTGTCCGTCAGTTTTTGATAGATCATCAGGCTTCTCGCTAAGCGCTGTCGTCAGTGACTGATGCCATCTGTCAGTTGTCATTCTGTCTGCCGATCGGCGCTATCACTGATTGGATCTGCTTCTTGCCGTGCACGGCCGTCAGAAATGGCTTAAAATAGGTAGAACGCGTGCGCTAAGTTCGGAACGAGTGCGGCAAGGTTTCCGGAGCCGGTGCCGAGCCTGCCGATGATGCGCCTAACCTGTATGGGGTCCTATCACCGTATGCAGAAACAGCAGGTGCGGCGGATTCCCCAATCAGGCGCAGCTCAACCTCAGCCACGCCTACCCATCAGAGCTGTGCCATTAAAGAGATGGAAACCAAGACAAAAAGAATTTGTTATAAAATACATCTTGAGTTGTAATATACATATAGAGTTTTTATGAAGAAATATTTTAAAGAGTTTTATGCGAAAAGACGTTTATGATATACAGTGAATCAAGTTAAGAGAGAGAAATATTAAGTAGATCGGACCAGTTGGTAGTGAGGACATTAGAAAGGTTGTGTTCTTCAGCAAATCGACGACGTGCAGAGTCCCAAGCAGAAGCGACCGCATTCGGAACGATAGTATCCAGTCTCCTCCAGTAGATGAGGAAGCAAAGGGAGGTCCAACCACCGTGTTTCATGACTATATGCGGAGGCACGCCATCAGAAAGAAGTTTTACGGAACCACCAATGCGATAGCTGTGTCCGTGAACAAAGTCAAGGTTTTTAGTGGAAAATATTTCTGCAAAGGAAAATTAGATGCGAAAGCAAAAAATTTAGAGTGATAGCTACTTTTGGTTATTGAAATAAACGAGTCTTTAGTGAGAAATGAGACGGAAAAATTTACAGAGGATGGATCACAAAATGCAAACAGAGGTGAGCCGTCAGACGGATGGTTAATGGCAAGGTGATCCGAGAGGGCACAAACAGGACAGAAAAGATCTTCCCTTTGTGTTAGAGAACAATCAGCACCGACAAAATGGGTTGTTTTAGTCCATGGAATATGGATAGTAATAGCACAATGGTCACAAACAGGAGTGAGACGAATATTACAGTTTATTGTGATATTTCGAGTGGAGTCGAAGCTTTTGTGAGATAAAGATAGAAGTTCGCCCAGACGTTGGCAACCCCAGAATGCAGTGAGAGCGGTAGCCCAAATTGCGTAACTGCGTGGAATTGTGAAGTCCAGGGATTCGTGAAGTATATGAAGATGATCCAGCAAAATAGGGTAACGGGGGGTCGCTTAAAAGCCATGCCCTGAGAAGCAGCGGAGGTTTGGAGGGATTTAACCAAAGGATCATCGCCTAGCCATTCTGCACGATTGAATAAGTGCCAAAGACATAGACCATTGATCCAAAGCTTGATTGACTGTGCTGAGCAGGCGGCGATATGGCTGGCAACAAAACCCGCAATCAGAGTAGGATCCACAGGCATATGTAAGTTTTCGGGAACACGCTCGGCATCACAAAACTGGGTAAATCGAAAAATGCCTGCACCGTAACATTGGTGAGTCTTTTCTTCAACTGAAGATAGCAGTTCCATGAATATTTTTGTGCGCACAGGAAGAGAAAGCTTCTCAGATAAAGTGTTGTCGGCGAGAAGACCGTGTGGGGTTCTCCAGAGTATCAAACGTTGGTCAGCTGGTACGAGAGGTCGCAGTTCAGAAGGTTGATATGAGTTGTTGGCATTTGAAGCTCTCAGAGCAATGTTACGCAGCGAATAGACAGCTAAATTGCACGGATCAGAAGAAGTGGGAAAGTTGTTTGACGAATTGTGAAGCTGGTCTGAATGAGAACAAGCTGAGTCATGCGATTTTGGAGGAGTGTAGATGTTTGGTGAATGATGGCTTGCTGTGTTATGGGAACTGTTGCGAGGAGTGTAAATGCTCAGGTTTTTGATTGGATTGTTTATGGTAGATTTAGGGACGTAAATATCTGCAGATTTGATTGTTGTAGTGGACTTAGGAGTGTAAATGTTGCAAGGTTCGAAGGGGTTAAAAACAAGATCAGACTGTGTAAGATGTGGAATAGGAGAAACAGAAGTTGTGCAGTGAGAGAAGTGGTGCAGCTAGATATGTTCTTGTTGGCGAGGAGCGTAGATGTCTTGTGTAGATGGATCTGTTGAGGCAATATAAGGTCTGTAGCGGGGCACGTAAATGTTTGAAGTAGTTGAAGGAGCAGATTGGAAAGATTCTTGCTGGTGTACAGATGTGGTGGACATTGAATTGCGTGGAGAAACAATGTCATTGGTGCGGTTTTGCACCAGGAGATTATTGTCAGACATTAACAAATGAATTGCTGATGTCATCAGGCAGCTCAAAGGCCCAATTGAGACGAGTGGAGTCTGGTGGAGGAAGCTCCCCACGCAAGAGCGCATCCGCTGGGTTCAAGTGAGAAGGAATATAACAAAAAGAATGAACGATCATGCATTCATTGAGCACAGAATAGGAACGTCAGATGCAAAGATTGAGGTAGATGGATCTGCTATGACCCTTTTGGTGAGCACCGATGGCTCCAGAGTTATCGGAATGCACAAGAATTCTCCTGGATAATAAGAGTCGTGTTAGAAACAATCAGAGTAATGAATTGAATCATTGCCTGTTGCGAAATCCGAGTTGGCGCAAAAAGTAAAACAGAATTTCGATTGCTATAGATTCGAGCCAGCAAATATCTTTCCCAGGATGTTTCCAATCAGGTTTAAGGTGTAAAGCAAAGTGAAAATGGTTCAGCATGATACCGATACCCCAAGAAGTAGAGGCATCGACGTATATGCCAAGGTTGTCAAGGGGTTGAATGGGAAAGAGTTGACGAAAGGCTGACTCATTTTGAAGCCTAGCTTGCCACCATTTCAAGGAGTGTACGAAGGAATTAGTAAGGTGACGCTTGGCAAATTTGTTGCCATGGTAAGCGGACATGAAATTTGAGAAGACAGGTAAGCGGGAAGATCCCTCTGGAAACACGAAAGAAACATGGATCAATGTACCATGTAGTACCTGTATATCTCTAAGTTTGAAGCCGCTGTGATCATTCTCATGGGATTCGAGCATCGAAGTTATGCGTGATAAATATTTTAAACGTTTCTTGTCTGGAAGCGATACACGCTTACGTGGGAGGTCCCAGGCAAAGCCTATGAATAAGAAGGAGTCCTCGAATACAGTGCCTGACTTTTCGGCATGCCAAGGGACATTAAGTGAAGAGATGAGATCAAGAGCAGAATTCCTGTCATGGGCATAAAGGAAATTGTTGTGGTGGAAGGGACCAGATTTGTTAGGAAATCGGAAACAATTGATGTCGTCTTCAAATTTAAACAACAAACCGTCGTCTCCCAATTTAGCAGACCAGATGTCAACAAGAGCGTTAGCTATCTGACCAGCATTGCTGCTGGCAGGTCTAGCACCAAAAGGGTGGTTGTGGTCGATGTAGAATTGATCTTCGAAACTGACCACTAAAAAAGGCTTGTGATGCGAAAGCACAGGACATGTCCTGTGGAAGGACTTGATATCGAAACAGCATGCTTGTGTACCGGAAGGAGAGACTGCTATCTAAGTCAAAGCAGAATAAGCATCAGGATGTGCATGCGAAATGATAGACGTCAAATTGCAGGATATACTGAGAATGACAAAGGAGAATAGATGATAGAGTGTGATGACATTCTCATGAGAAAGACGCCGAAAGGCGTGTTGAAAAGAAATGAGAATAATGCCAAAAGGCATGTTGGAAAGAGATGGGAATAATGCCAAAAGGCATCTTGGAAAGAAATGAGAATCATGCCGAAAGGCATGTTGAAAAGAAATGGGAATAATGCCATATGGCATGTAGAAAAGAAAAGAAATTATCACCAAATGGTGTGGGAAAAGAAAGATGCGCAAAATTGGCACAATGGGAAACATTGAAAGGACATCAAAATAATGGATGAATGTTGGATAGTTAGAAGCAAATAAAGCTTACCTGCTCAGCCACAAGATGTGCAATATCAAAACGTGTAGGGAAATCTTCTTTATCGATGAAGCTATTTACCGAAAAAGCGCCAGTGAGTGGATCATCCTTTGAGAGATTCCTACAGACACGGTATTTAACCGGTAAGTCTGGGCCCTGCTGCTGCACGGCAACAATCAATGGTGAGGAATATACAGGACCTCTGAGGATATGCTCTATGTGTCGAAGAGAAAAGGGACCAGACATGCGACATGCAGTAATTTCTTCACTTAAATAGTCACGAATAACCTCTGGGAATTCCATCACAGAGGGGTGATTTTTAATCAGTATAGATTCGGAGAGCAAAGGCAGAGTACCCAAAGGGAAACCACGCCGCAAATTAATGACCAGATGAGGATAAGAGTTTTGTAGATCGTGTTTTGAAAGAAGTCGTGCGAAAGCATTAGAATTATAGGGATGGGTTACACGGTCGAAAAGTTCAATGTCCTGAGGTGACAAATGTGTGGTTAATGGTCGTGTATGCACGTGGATAGTGAGATCTGGATAAGCAAGTTTTTTAGGAGGTGGACGGCGGCGTGGATCAGGCACAGATCCGGCCGTTGAGAATGCGCAGACATGCTCGCGAGCGTGCAAAGGCAGGATGGTCTCCACCACAGAGGGAGCACACATGAATGGCTTCGTTGCCGTGTCGGTTGTCGCAAGGTCGGTTGAGGTTAAAGACGCCGCAGATTTTGAGAGGTCGTCCTCCACGTGGGTTCTTGGCAGTGATGAGTTGATTACCAATAAGTCGGGCGTATAAAGGCTTTCCGTCTTCAAAGAAAGTGGTGTTGGCAGGGTGCTCGGTAAACCGGTGAGCTTTCCCACATAGGAGGCACGCCGGTGCAGCATCCTGAAAAAGAAGCGGATTATTTTTAGTAATAGAGCGATGTGAAGTGGCATCCAAAGCATAAGAAGACCGTGGCACCTTAGACTCAGACATTCTCCTCCGATCTTCAAGCAGCGCGTTATGGGATTGGAGGATAACATCCACACAGGACGCATACTTGGACCAATTGAATACGACGTTAGCCATAAGTATATCCAAGCGAGCTTCTCTCTCAAACTTATACCAGAGAGGATACGTGTCCTCAAAGTTTTTGATCTGCCAGAAGAAATTCAGGTGTTTGCCATATTCTATAGCGTGATTCATAGAAGACGATGTCAGGCCATCCATGGGGTCAGCTTCAGAAGGCTTCTTGCCAAGGAAATTGAGGGCTTCTCAGAGATTTTTAGAGGCCTCAATAAAGCGCATAGGGGTAAGACATAAATGCGAGTCGTCATTACCCCAGACCTGGATTATCTTGGCAATGTCCAGGAGGAGCACCTTGTCCGTAGATCTGTCATCAGAATTGAAAGAACGCACTACTTTGGTGTGTATCATTTGAGGAGAGTTATTGACTAGATCTATATGATGATTGGTAAAGAAATGCAAAGGTGGAGGGAAACGATTTCGTATGTTAAGGAGGTAAATGGTGGGAATGACAACGTCTTGAGATTCTCCTAAAGATCGTTCAACGGGATTAGCCATTCCCATACTACCCAGCAACTTTGAGCCGTGCTAGCAATGGCCCATACAAGCAAGTTGAGGTGCTTAACTTTGCTGTGTCTACCTGAGTTTTTGGTCAATGCAACCACAGTATTATTATTGCATTTGACATGTATAGGATGCTCCATGTGTGCATCAACTTTGGAGAGCCACAAGAACATCCACATTGCTTGTTTCCCTGCCTCAAATACTTCAATGTACTCCACTTGTCCCATTGAAGTGCTGACTCATTCTTGCATTTTTGCTTTCCAGCTGATGGGTCCCCTAGCCATCAAGAATACGTATCCCGCTGACTATTTTTGGGTATTGGGATCATCAGCATATGATGAGTCTGAGTAACTGATTTCACCACCCTTTTGGTACATGATGTCAAGGTCTCGGGTAGTTTTAAGGTATGCTAGGACACGTGGTGATATCCTGGCATTGCCTGAGATTCCTCATATCATAGTGCTGTAAGTTTCTTTATTAAACTCAGAATGTCTTTGATTATTTTGTATTCTTCAGCCTGAAATTTACATGGTAATATTAATTAAGTATGATTTTTGAATATAATGCTATCTAAGGTCTACACATCACAACTCTGCCGACCAACAGGTCCCAGACCATATTTTGCCAAGTATTCTAAGTGACCTTTTGCTGATGAATGTCAATAAATCTTCCTGACAACAGTAGTGCATAGTAGTATTCATGTAAAACATTGGAAGAAATCATACAACACAGATTCAGCACTTCTTCATCTCATATTCTAGCACAACCTTCTAAGTTGTGTGCACGAGTCATAGCTCGTTAACTTATATCTTTTTTTTTTGGTGGTATCACTATAGCCTGCCGACCGTTCACATAAGTCAACCTCTTACAGACTAGGACATGACGTTAATGTTAACTTATATCTTGCACTTAGAGTCACGATTCTTAAGATAACATTCGGGGGTTCACAACATAATTATTCGTAAGCAAATAAGTGATGTTAATTTACAATTTGATGTTGATGGTGGGGTACTTTTCGTCTTCCTATCGCATTTCCCTGTGACACTAAATGCACCAACAGATGCGGTCTTCATTCTTTGGATCTCAGTAGCTCATGACATCTTGACCCAGGTATGGAGTATGGCCGACGGCAAACAGTATTTAAGACCACCAAACAGCTACCTGGCTGGTAAAGTGTAGCATTTCCATGCAAATGCCGATACAACACTTCTTAGTCCCTGGGACACCTGCATACTCGGAGCCCTTCAAACATGACGTGGGATTTGCGTTTCTGCAGAGCTTCCGTGTGCTATGATGGTTGCGGTCGGTGCTTGAACGTGTCTGTGTAGGGAATCTGCCGTTAAGTAAGACAGTGGATAAGTACTGGGGAGCAGAGCAGAAGCATAAGGAGGCAAGACTTTAAGGAGGAAAGCATGGAGAAACAGAAAATCGAACGTGTATGCATGAATTCGCTTATTTTTTTGCTCTTCTCACAGCACTCTGTAGTGTTTGAATGCTACGCTTCAAACTTCGGTCGTAGAACCGCTTGACTGTGAAAAATACAGTCAGTTTTTGCTCATCGTTATTTTCAAACCTGTATTAGGAAAGTGGTGACTAACAGACGCGATCATGTTACAGTCACGTGAACACGACGCGTCGAAGCTGGTACTAGCGATTATTAACGATCGGACCACGCCCAGCGGTATAAAAGGCCGAGGTCGACTATTCTGGTTTCTTGTACTTCTTTCCTACCTTCCACCATGTATACACCTTGGGTAAATCTTCTGCTTGCCTCTGGGGCAGCACACTCGACAACCGCCGTCGACAAAGCCCTCAGCTCCACCGTTCATACCGTCAATTCCTCGGTCCAGACCATCCACACCATTGCTCAAACCACGAGCCAGTGGGATATCCTTCGCAAAGACTTGGCCGACACAATGCGTGATATCCTGCGCCCAGTTTACGATTGGTGCATTGATGATACACTTGTGTCCTCGTCCGTCCTCACCTCTCCCTCACCTCCCCCTACTTTCTCCCCTTCTACGTTCTGGAATGTCCAAACGCGTTCCTCTTCAGCGCCCTCGACATCATCTTTCCCAGAGCCACTGCCTACATCCTCCGCTGCTCCGCTGCGCAAACGCGCTCCCTTGCCCAAACGCGTTCCCCTACCTACTCCTCACTCTCGCCCTCAGCCTAATGCTGTCGTTGGCGGATCAGGAAGTTGGCTCATCGCGCCGCCTACAGCCACACCCCCTTCTTCATCAACCAGATCCGCCAATATTCACACTCCCACTTCGACCCACAACCCCCGCCTAGGCCCTGTGGCAATGCCACGTGTGGCCTACTCTCCGCCTCATCCTCACCCATCACCTCCCTGCGCGTCGAACTTTTTCATTGGCCCCCGTCTACCCACTTCTCCCATCGGCTCTTTCAACGGTACTGAACTACCTGTACCTGGTTATACCTGTTCTCCTGATGATCGCCCCCCGAAACCCCGGTATATATGGACAAGGCGCCCAAGGTGTCCTTTTGATAACGGCGATCTCCCGGAACACATCGTCTGTCCCATGCCAGTCAGCTCATCGGAGCACAAATCCATCTTCCTCGACCCACCAGGAGACCCTAGAGACCCAATCATTGACCTCGGACCGGCACTCGACTCAATTCCGCTATACTTCGAGTCTATCTTAGCCCAGGAGCGTTGGCCTCTTCAACCTGTACAACGCACAATGCCAATTCACGACTCCACATGGTTTAGGGCTGTCGCCGTGGCTCTCACGTTCCTCTTTGTTTACGTTCTTTACCTCGGTCCTCCGGGGGAAGATTTTGATAGAGTAGACTTGGTGCGCAAGTCTTCAATCGTTCTTCGTCACGCGTCTGAACTCACCGCTACCAGTTCGATGCTGCTGTTGATGTTGTTGTCGCCCAATACCACGCTGGCAGTGCCAAGATCAAAGAGATCCTCGTGAGTTCCCTTCATCTTTCCACTCACCCGCCTAGTCTCAAACTGTTTGTCCATCACTAGACAACCTTCCCGCCTTTATTCCCGCCCGACGGCATCGTGGCGGCCGAGCAAACCTTCGCGCCTGAAGTAGATATATCTTTTCTTCTCATACTGATAACACATCTAATGTTTCCTACTCAGGCTACTGCTGCAGCCATTGATATAGTACGCATCAACCGTTGGAGCAGAGTCAAACAGATTGCGGCTGATTTCTTCGTAAGTTGATTCTTCTTCAACTCAACTCGGCCTTGACTCAAAAGTCTATCATTCAGGCGGGTATAACCCGTATTGTCATTACCTCCTGGTTATCAGTGATTAGGGCTATAAAATGTCTTTTTGTAAGCTCTTTTCCACACTTCAGTTGATTCCGCCTTTACCGGATCTATGTCTTCTAGGCTGTAATCACCCGAGTCGTCGTCAGTCTCCGGAATATGTTTACGATGATGGTGAAAAGTATAATTGTGAGTCTAATCACATATATTCTGGTAGGTCAAGTATTTACTCACACTTGTTGCGATTAGAACGCTATCGTTGGCTTCTTCATCGGCCTATGGAACACACTCAAGGGGATCTGCGTAAGTTTACTTCTCCAACTCTATTTCGTGCCTTGTTGAAATTATATCAGGTGGTCATATCTCGCGTGGTCATTGGCACTTTCGTCACTGCAAAGTATATCGTCAAGGGCTCCTTCAGGATGGCGAAGGATATTATTGTGAGTTCATTCGAAAATGTGTTTTCCCGCCTTTCATTCAACGTTTATCTATTAGACTCGGGTATCTCGCTTCCCCCAGAGACGCGTCACAGAGCAGCCGACATCACACTCTGTAATCCCGTCCCCTGATGTTTCCAATCCTCCCGACATAGCAACGAAGTCGCCTACTGTAAATCCGACAAACGATCAGGCGGCAGAGCAACATGAAACAGCGTCCTCCAGTTCACAAAGCCCCGTCAGAGTTCGTCGTTACATCTTCTTTCAGTTCGTTCGATACTTATTATCCGCTCCAATTAGCTTCGATCTCTACCTCCAGGTGTCGCCGACGCAATAAGGGCTGGTAATGCCACACCATCCCAAGTTCGCCGAGCCGGCAGGCGTAGAGTCAACATGGCGAGACCCGCGCGAGCCACCACCCCTTCATCCTGATCACTGATACCCCTGATTCTCTTCGCTGATTCCCTTGCCTTGCACTTGTGTTCAGATTTGGATGGATTGTAAATTGTAGATTCTTTATTTCTTTTATTTTTATTCTCTATCTATCTCATCATCTTCTCCTCACCTCATTAGAATGGACTTGTGCTTCATACGTGTTACATACTGTACTACACATACACATCTCTCTCCATGCCTTGATCATTATCGTCACTCGCATTACTTGGACCTGGCCGATTTGTAGCATTCTATATGGACTAATCTCGTACCATTACTATTATCGATATTTAATTGTATTCCTTTGTAAGTTATTTGATAGATCGCACATTTAGCAGTATTTCAAGTAGATTTAATCAGAAAAGAAATGTTTGACAAATACTACCGCAATAACCTGACACAGGAATAATGTGAGCTCCTCTGTGATACTGTATGCTTGCACTTGAAATAGAAGAGTTCAAATTATCAACCATTGAGGATAATCATCGATGAGCTCTGCACCATTAGACTTTGTAATTGGGAAGCAATTAAAAATAATGTATGTTAAGGGTCAGTGTATATGGACAATTGTGTGTATAAAACATTGGACAATGGTAAAGCGGTCGTGGATGTGGCCGTTGCCATACACACGCAAGGTCGAGGTACTCCTTCAGGGTTCCCAGTATAATCGCCAAAAGTCAACGAAAAACAGGTTGAAAAAAACGTTGAAAGACCGTGATGAGCCTGACGTTCGGAAAGACTTTTAAGGACGAAATGACGTGTTGGAACCTCGATTACACCGTGTCTGATACAGTGCAGTAAAATGCGTAATTGACTGATCATTCATACTGTACCTGATACAAAGTGTAGCTTGGCGGTACACTGAGTCCGTAACAATGAATGACACATGTAGACTCACTCTCAGTAGAATGCCTAATTGACCGAGGGTGTGGTACGAGAAGACGTTGATATAGATACAAGACGGAAGAAAGAAACCTTAATTATCCTTGGTGTGATAAATGGTAGTGTGGGTGTGCGTGACATTAAGGGATACATAGATCGAGGTCGATGGTGTCGTCATTTGTGGGCGTGCGAGCGCTAACAGGGACCCGTTTGTGTGTTTTACGTGTCAATTGCGATACAAAGTTTGACATTCACTTGAAATAGGCGTCGACCTCCCTGGCTAGGGTTCATCTCAGAAAATAGTGAGGGAAGTCTATGCCTCTATCGAGGTCGGGTTCCTGGGTAATTCAACTAGAGAAGTACATGATATTGGCATGGTAAGGTGTGCGGTTTTTCTCATTGTTATCGGGACACGATAAGTGCATGAGGCTCTCTGATTCTGTGGCTATGCTCATGATTGCTGTCGAGTGATGAGCGTAATCGTAGAGTTTAAAGACAGTAAAAATCCAATATCGTGAAAATTTGAACTAACCGTAGCTCAAAGTATGAAGTTTATTGCTAGGTTTTCCTACGAGCCATAAAAGTGGGTTGCCACAGATGCCAGTGCCAATAATCAAGAATAAGTTGACGCGAAGTGTGAAAACGAATTTTGTGTCACGATATCAAAGCGTCACGCTCAGGTGTGCGTGACCGATTGCGCCCCTAACCCGAATTTGTGGGCAACTGAAAAGCCTGGGAGTAATAGTGTTACCAACCTTGTCTTCTACCTCCAACCATCCCGGGCTTGACAGCACACACGCATCCTTCTCAACTAGGCCTCAAGACTACAGAGAGAGATTAACAGAACCTTGCTCATACGTGGTCCACAAAGCCTGTTTATGACCCCCCCTGGGTCGTCCGGCCGGGGCCAGTCTAAGTCGGTATTATAAAAGACGCCCATTTCTGCGTTGACGACGTCGGCGGCCAGTTCACGTCAAACTGCCGATTAATTACAATTACCCGGGCTCCCTTCTATATGCTCAAGGTCCCAGACGTCTCTATACCCGACAATGGGTGAGCAGTGCATACTGTGACAATGGCATGCACAGGTTTATTCTTAACTCCACTGATTAGACTCGGGATCAGACTACAGGACAAAAGTCCTCTTAACGGACCCTATCTTCGCTCTACCGGAATCACCATACCAGTTATGTCTACGAATACTAATCCTGTTCAACGACCACAATCTCAGCAAAAGGATTCCTTACACTCGAGAAACTCCAAAGTAGCCTCCATGTCTAAGGGAAAGGCCCCCGAGCGAGCTCGGACTGGGTCTTCGGTAGCAATTGAAGACCTCGTACATCAGCTCGTCCTGCAAAAGGACGAAGCAAAGGAGAGTTATCGCCTCCTTAGTACTGCTCTCGACAAGCTTGAGGTAATGCAGAAGCGTACGGTTGTTGCAGAGGAGAGGCACAATGGAGAGGCGGTGCGTGGGGCACGGATCACACAGAGTATATTGGAAGTACAGGAGCAAGTTACTAAAGCACGTCAGGACGCAGAAGTATATAGGCTGGAACTAGAGAAGAAACAGCAGGAGATGTCCGTGTTCATTTTATCTATTGTCTATGCCTTCGTTGAAACGTCCATTTCACAGCCGACGTCAGCAAGATCTGATGCGAACTATCGAAGCCGAACGGGACCTGGCAGAGAAAGAAGCAGCAAAGGCTCGCGATCTAGCACGACAGTTAAATGACGAGAGGTTGATTGCCCTCGCACGTCAAGAGGGCCGAAAGAAGGGTTTCATAGAAGGCATGACGCAGGGCCGGAAAATTGTCGCCGCCGGACGAAATCGAGCGCCATCCTCAGCGCTCATCAAAGAGTTCGACGAACGTGTTCATGCACGCCGGAATCTTCGCGCTCGGCCCAGTACAACCCCCGCCGAAGTTGCACGGAGGAAGCAAGAGGCTGCCGATGCCGCGCGAAAAGAACAAGAAGCTATTGAGGCGGCACGTAAAGCACAGGAAGCTGCTGAGGTTGCACGTAGAGAACAAGAAGCTATTGAGGCGCCACGTAGAGCACAGGAAGCTGCTGAGGTTGCACGTAGAGAACAAGAAGCTGCGGAAGCCGCACGAAAACAGTTGGAGGCGGTTGAGGCTGCGCGCAAGCAGTTTGAGGCGATTGAGTCTGCACGGAGAGAGCTCGAGGCTGCGAAGCGAGCGGCTGAGGAACGGGTTTGGAGAGACGCCGAGGAGAAGGAGCGAAGGAGACAAAAGGAGGCGCTTGAGGCTGAACGGCAGCGTGAGGTGGTGCGTGCCGCGGAAAGGGAACATGAACAGAGAAGGATTAGTGAGAGAGAAGCCGAGTTGGAACGCGAGAAGGAGGCACTAAGGCAGCGAGAGGCAGCACATGCGCTCGAGCTAGAGGCGATCATGAAACGCCAGGAGGAGAAAGAAAAGGAGCTCGCGGCCGAACGCGCGCGCGAACGTCAGTTGGAAGCAGAGCGCGACAACGAGCGGAGACAACGTGAAGAGCGCGAAGCTGAGCTCGAACGCGAACGTGCAAGGATCCGTGAGCTTGAGGTCGAGCGTGACGCGTCTTCTACCTCAAGCATGAGCCGTCGTTCCCAGGCCAAACGCCTTGAATACCTCCCCATGCCTGAGCCTCCGCCCTTCCAGAACCCCCGACCTGGCACCAATTCCAGTAAGCCTTCCACACCCGCCGGGACACAGTCCCCTCTTCCCCCTCACATCCTTCCACCCAACTTCAAGCCGCCCCAACAATTCCAGCCACTACCTAACGGTGCTAACCCTCGTGCCCGCTCGCACAATCGTCGTGCGTCCCAGTCATCTCAGGAGACGTCTGGCTCCGGTTCGGGCTCCACGAGTCTGAATAATCTCGATATCGTCACGTTCCCCAATGCTGAGTTGCCTAGGAGACTCGGATCACACTTGAGTGACATACCAGAAGTGGCGAGTGATATTGCGAGGTCGCCTGTGCAATCTGTGGGCCCCGGGCAGGGTAATGAGCAGTCGCCTGTGGACGCTCGGATGAGGCCCGTGCAGACGAGAATGGAGTCCGTCGAGGAGTGGGTGCAGAGTACCGCTGCTTCTGAGGTTGGCCATTTTTGGGTTTATTCAATTTTAGAGGACGCTAATTCTTATATTTCGATTAGCTTAATACACCAACTGAACCTGATACAGCGCCCATGCCGGGGCCGTCGACCTGGCCCAATCCTTCACCGCATGGGTCAAATGGTCCGCCGGGTTCCACATCGAGTGGGACCATTCACATTGAGGTTCAGCCTCCTGTAAGACGCTTTCTTCGTGGGTCTCTTCGAACCCTTTGCTCATTGTCCAACTTCTTAGTCGCGCCCAATAAGTATCACCTCTTCATCTTCAACCCAACAAGAAGATGCCATGTTTCTCAGCCCTAACAGTCGTCCTCTCCAGCTCGGATCCAATGGCGAAGCACGAGCACAAGCACAACGGCCACAACAACTATCACCACTATCACCATACCAAAATCAACGCCATCTAGAATCGGAACAACCAGGCTTCGTGCCCGTCATACCCGACCTCAATGGGGACGATGGTATACGGCACCTTATGAACTTCGGGACGCCTGGGTTTATACCGATTTCGATTATGAGGACGAACACATCAGAGGGGAGTTCGCGATCGACGGCAGAGAGTGAGAGGCGGGAGCAAGAAAAGAGGGCAGCGGGAGGAATTGGATCGAGGATTTATGGACCTTCTGCATCGTCGTCGTCAACGACGGCGGGGGCTCGGTCGTTGTATGCCCAATCACAGACGCAGACGCCGAGGATGCAGATATACGCTGTTCCTGTTCAGTCGAGTTCGACTTCTGCTTCACAGCGGCAGAGTCAGACACCGAGACAGACACCACGGCAGATATACTCATCGATTTCTGCTTCGGGCTCAGTGGGGTCTCAGTCGAATATCTATGGACCCCCTCAGTCCTCGCGTATTTCGAATATATATGCACCTCCCGCCTCCACCACTCCTCAACGAACACCCAACCCCATTCCGAGCACTGGCGCTGGTCTTACACCTTCCACATCTGGAATCCCCGCGGTCATCCCTTCCTCTCCACGACAACCCGCCTCAATATACGGCTCTCCCACCTCTCCACGTACAATGCCCATCAATCCTCCTGCCTCTCAATCCTCATCGCTCCAGATCCCAGCGTCAGGCTCAGACCCTTCGATACCGGTGATTCCTCCTTCACCTCAGCGCCAGATCTACAGCCCGAACACAAATGGACTGGTTATACCCACTTCCAGCGCCAACGGATACCCGTATCCTGTATCGCCCGGCTCGCGTTCCGGGGTTATCCCCGGTATCGGTGGGGCTACACCGAGGATTCACAACGCCTCCCTACCTGGCTTGGGTGTGAATACACGCACGCCTGGTGGGTCCCTTGCTCCACTACCTACCGTTGCGGGACGTGGATCGGCCATGGCCACACCTAGGTCAAACACAAGTGCGTTGCCGAGGGGTAGTGCGACACCGCGTGCACCTTCGATGACGTTGGAAGAGGAGGAGGATGATGAGGATGAGGATGAGCAGGATGATCATGATTTGGAGACGAGGATGAATACCGAGGCGAACAGGAGTGGTAGGGGTGGTGTGACGTTGCACATTCCGCCTATGAGGCACTGAGGAGGGAAAGGGATGGTAATCCTTATGTCGTATTGTTTTTTTTCTTTCTTTGGGAAGGTTATGGATTCCACTGGACTCGAGACTGAACTTATAATGCTAATGGATACCTTGGATGTATGGACTACTGGACCTGTATATCGTAGAGTGATTGACAGATAAATATGTATCGTGTAGTATGGTATATCAATTCCTTTTCCTCTTTTCTTACCCTTTTGCTACGTGCAAAAAGAACAATGATGGTAGCTAAAACCGCGGCATGGCCTTCACGAGTCGAATTTCAAAAATTATCCCAGCACGTGACGCCAATCGCGAGAGCCTTCGAGCACGTTCTGCTTGTTTCGCGCGATATCTTCCTTGCTCATAAGCTGTAATATAATCTTCTGCTTCAATCCTTTCAATATCAATATCAATGCAATCACTTCTACGATGGTCGATTGAAAACTCAACCAACTCCAATGCCTCCCCGCCTGTGCCGAGGAAGGACCTCGATCCTGGAATCATCGACATGATTCTCGGCAGACCGGACGCAGAGCTTATGAAAGAGGATATGGGTGTTGCAACCGATCCTTTAAAGACTGAGGATGAGCGTGTAGCAGCCCTAGATCACTTAGAGATGGTGTGCATTGTAATTATTGCTGGAGTTTGGACCCACTAACTGTATATCTTCTAGCTCATCGAACAGATTGACAATGCGAATGGTCAATTTATATATAATTTCTAGACAATAATGTCAACCGATAATGTACTACAGATCTCGCAAAGCTGAAGCTATGGGAGCCATTGCACGTATTGCTCACGGCCTCGACATCAACGCCCGAAATCAAAATGCAGGCATTATGGGTTATAGGCACTGCCCTACAAAACAACCCATCAGCACAAGACGCGGTATGGCCCCGAGATCTCAAATTCTCCAGCACTTTGCTTATGACCACTTCTGCAGTACCTCGCGATCGACCCTCTCTCAACAGTCGTCTCCTTCCTCACGCCTTCTTCCTCATCTACCCTCCAAATGCGCTCAAAAGCAATCTATCTCCTCTCCGGCCTTCTAAAACACAACAGCCTCGCCGTCCAACAACTCTCTGACCCCTCCATAGACGGCTGGAAACATCTCCGAGATGCACTTTCTGGTGAATCTTTATTATTTAATTATTTATTATTAGAGGAAAAAGTCCAACTCTAATTCCTATCAGACCCAGAAATAACCGTTCGGCGGAAAACCGTCTTCCTCCTTTCCACTCTCCTGTTTCCCCAAGCTCCCGTCTCGTCCACCACACCCACCGCGCCCATCCGCGAACCAATACACCCCAACTCACACGCAGCTCACGTCTCCAACCCCGATCGCGCATCAACATCCGCTCTCACCGCCTCGGCACTGCAAGAGCACGGTGTTTTGAACACGCTTGTACAGGCGCTTACGAGCCCGCTGCCTTATGGTGAGGATGGGGATATCGTAGAACCTGATACGCTATTTGAGGAGACGTGTGTCAGGTACATGATGTTTCTTTCGTCTCTTATGCTAGGAGATTGATTGGGAGTTACAGGCTATTCCACACGTATCTGGTCCTGTGTAACCAGCACCTGGCCAAAGAGGATGCCGAGACGCTGAGGAAATGGTTTCAAGCGGAGCAAGAGAAAGAGGGTGGAGATCAGAAGCTAGAAGAACGGTGGGATTTGGATCTCCCAGAGCTTAAAGCCCTTGTGGCAAGGCTCGGTTGATCTATGTGTATCATTGACCATGATAGTGTTCATAGACATAAGGAAGAAACTCTTTCTGGGGGACACTGCATAGGGCTGAGCCAAATTCAAGCTCACTCAATATAATGATAAATACACTGGTACATAATATGATGATTACAGGGTTCCTTCAACACTTACTTGATGAGAACACTCTCTGGAGGTCCAAGGTAGCTTGCAACAACTCCACCGGTATCTACAAACGCAGAAATCAAAAACCAATGAACAAAGATTGATATCTCCACCACACCACTCACTTATGACAATTTTCTGCAGCACGACAGCCGGCTCAATCGCCGAAATCCTCAGCGTATGTTTTCCAGCACGAACGCCCGAAAACTCTGACAGAACGCTGATCACACTATTCGCCACGAACCCATCGAGGCCTCCCCATGCCACCGGCACAGCTCCAGGTGTCGGTGGGTCAGGGAAAAACTGCATCGTCTGCGGCTCGCCGCTGTCGAGCTGGACAGCGAACGCTAGAGGGCGCGTGGGTTCACCTGCATTCCAGGAAGGAGAGACGTAAACCGTGGAGGTAATATTGCCGCTGTCGGAGATAGTGTTGAATGAGTAGAAGTCGTATTCACTGTTGATTATGTGCGTGAGAAGGGCCGGTTGTCATGAGGAAGGAGATAACAACTGACAGGGAGGGACCAGTGCCTGGAGAAAAGCTGAGGTCATGGGCTGCATCGCGAGGGAATGTGGTCACGCCGGAGAGGGTGCGTCCGTACCCTGGGATCTCCCTCCATGCGATCCCATTAACAGAGTTGTTCCGCGTGGCGTGGGCTGCCTCGATCGAGATCGCGCCACTACCCTCTACGAATCCTAGTCAGACACGGAAAAAGAAAAAAAAAATCAGTCAAGTCGGCTCAATCCCCATTCAAGAGTTGATAGTACCCTTAAAATCTGCCGGAACGTCACCAAACTTTGTCGCATTGAACACAACACCAACACTCAAAGGTGAAGCATTCTCAGACGTAGCTGTAAATGTCACAGTCGCCGTATTCGTGCCCACACTCAGCGCGCTCCAATCTTCCACACCAAGGAAAACACGCTCTTCCGACTGAGACGGCGAGATGGATCCCTGTGTGGTCGAAAGGGTAACCCATGACTCCGACGACGACACCTTAAACGTGAAAGTCGTAGGTCCACCGGCACCAACGTCGACATAGACGTTACCAAAGGGGGAATAGGGGTCAAGTGCAACACTAGGTGGACCACAGTCGTATCCTGCGGCACATTGAAATTGGTTGTCGCCAGGCCTGATATTATTACGGATGTGAGCATATTCACGAAAAGGAGGCAAGTAGGAGCGTACCATGCGCCAGCAGTGCCTTCGGGGACGATACGCATGACGCCTGCGATATTTTGCTTTTTAGATTGCACGCGGTTGACAGCTGGCATGCTGAGAAAATTTGGACGGATTCAACTTAGAAGGAAGTAAGGAAAACTGACGAGTTGGTCATAGGTTGTTGCCAGTAGTAGTATCCGAGATCTAACGTAATTCAGAGGGAAACTCATCTCATGAAAGCATAGATTCACGGGTCTGATCCATCATACTAGAATCAGCAAGGGTGGATTAGTAATTCCAAGATAAAAGAAACTTCAATACGCACTGATCCCATTTTCCTGCAAGAGAAATAATCGACAGAAGCTTCAAACACCAGAACCTTGATTCTTACCATCGAGTATTGAGTGATACTCGGCCTCGAAATCAAAATCGGCCTCAAAGTACTCGACCGCTTGATCCGCCAAAGCGTTTGTGCTGAACTGTGAGCATATCACACAATATATGGGCGAAACTGAGACTGAACGAAAACGCAACTGACCCTAGCTTGTGAAGCCCTGAGATTATTCAATCCAATGGTGACCAGCTGCGCAAACAATAACACGTCAGAACTGTGCAGATTGGTCCTGGAAAGCACCATACAAGGTTTGCAACGTTGGCACTAGCCAAGATTGGATGTTGGATCAGCTGGAAAAAAGCAGCCTTGTAACTCGACGAAAGATTGTTGTAAATATTGGTCGAAGCATCCTTGAGCGTGGCCCAGTCAGCTAGAACATTTTCAGCCCTAAATGTGCCCTTGTCAGTCTATCATCTCAATGATCAATCACTCAAGACATACTCTCTGTAATTGATCAAACTGTAAGTTGTCGCATTGAGAAGCTCTGGCTTTCGCCTTGAATTGAACCGCGTGAGATTCCCAACAATATCGACGATAGTTTGCGCAACGTCAGGCGAAACGGCAAATTCACGCTGGGCCCAGCTGGAGACAAAACTCTCGAGGTTGTCCACGTTCCAGCGGGTGGCATTCCATCCGAAGTTGATGAAAAACTCGGTTTCACGCTCATAGGGCTTGAGATCACCGACGTTCAGGATCCACAGACGCGTTGCTTCGCGGTCGACGGCGAGAGACATTTGTTCAAAGATCTGAAGGAGCGTGTAAGAGTGGATATTCAAATAATATTTTTAGACACCTGATGCACTTTGGAAATTTGGCTGGAAGTAATCCACTTGTAGTCACGAGGGTCTCCAACCTGTGAGGGGCATGTAAGACTTACTTGGCGCATAAGGTGAAAGCAACGTACATAGTCAACCTACTCCAAACCTTTAGCCAAATCCTGTGGTTGGGATAGAGATGAAGCAACTCACATGATAGTAAATACCAGCACCTCCAGTCCTGTTGCGCTCCGAGGCAAGTGGTAAACGGCGAATGTTACCCCAGTTATCATCCGACCACAACAAGGTGATATAATTCGGTACAGTCATACCAGCATCATAGTAACCTTCAACCTCTTTGTCTGCATCACCAATAAAATAAGCCTTTCAGAACGAAGCCCTATTGGGAGAAAACATACAGAGAGTCCAAATCTGCGGGACATCTTGCACATCGTCACCATAGACACTCTCGAGGATGGCCGTCTGGTCTGCAATGACTTTCTCCAGTAATTGAATATTTGTGTCCTGAGATAGAGGCACTGTTGCGATTCAACGTTACTGCGTTGCACGATGCAAAGGCCAACGCTCAACGTACAATCTCCAAAACCACGCATGCCTACAGTGTACACAGATTCAAAGTTCCTAGCACGTTGTGCACCGGCCAGCCAGAAGGCCTTGATATTATCCGCATTGGTGGTGTAGTCCCAGGCTCCTTGGCCGTAAAGAATGAACTCGTTCGGGGTCGAGCGCATCATAGGCTCTTGATGGCTAGAAGAACCCTAAATACATTAAGTTCAGAAACCAACAAGAAGACGAACCTCGTTCCCATTACGATTCCATAGAGGTCTGCAAGGTACTGGTTCTGATTATCATCGACGGCGAAGGCGCTACAAAGGAGCTCACATGCATTGAAGATTGGGAATAAAGGTCACTCACCTCGACCACATGGCTGGCCACAGGTAGTTGGCCTTAATGCGGTGCATCAGCTCAAACCTATATTATACACTTCGTCACCACTCATAGATCCAGAAGAGCAGGTGTTTTCTTACAACTTGACATAGAAGAAGTGGTTGAAAGGAGAGCCCAAAGGCGAGTGAGTTGTGCCGTTCGTGAATTTTTCCGCAGCCCAATTTTGCAAGGAGGGCTGCTCATCGTTGAGGAAGATACCGCGGTACTTCACTGTTGGTGGGCCATGAGAGCACCCACTAGACGTGACGTACAGCTCCGTATGTTCAGCCACGGGGACGTCAGCCCACCTATATCATAATATTCGTAAATTCTGTCGAAAAAAAAATGCCACGGACGAAGCGACATATACTCACCAATGCCAAGGAGAAACGCCTAAGGATTGGACATGTCAGAACACGTGATATCTAAGAGCAAGAGAAGAACAAACCGAACTGTTCAGAATGATCATACAGCGCAAATATCGTACCGCGTTTGTCTGCACCAATAATAACATACGCGCTAGACACGCCAGGCAAGGGATTCTGAACCTCTCGCGCAAGGAACGCCTCCCACTTCCCCTCAATCGCCGACACGTCGAGCTGCGTCGCATTGACCACCTGGGCAATGAGCGAGGACTTGCCGAGAGTGCCTACGATAATGGGTGTTCCAGACTTCGGGGAGGTTTCGGAGGTGAAGTTGGTCAACAGGGGCCGGATGCCCGTGACGCGTTGTATGTCAGCAGCAAAGTTTTCTGCGGCTACGTGAACCCCGGGCCAGTCATCAATGGCTGTAAAAATGGGAGAAGCTTCGCCTTTCACGACAACAGGGAGAGTAAATTCATCATTTGGCTCGAATGTAACGCACATGTCTTGGCCAATTGCCTTGACACCTGTAGAGAAGAGCGCACATACAACGGCGGCGACGATTGACGCATGCAACATGGAGGAACGAGAAGTTATGTTGTTGGCGATTCTTCTCGGTGAGTCTGTATACTTTGTAGCCCCTTCCTTGCTATGGGGCTTCGATGATTCTCGGAAGCTTCAAGGTCAGTACGGACCATATTGGAGGTCACAAGGACAGTTGGGTAATGAATATGAATGAATGGAGAAGACTCGGATGTGGGGAAGCTGGTAGCTGTGCGGCCCGTCGTCAGCAAGCAACGGCATTAGAAAATCATGACACGAGTATTCTTGTGAAGGTCGGGTGCGAAATCGAAGACAGAAGCGCGAAACCTACATCTGATTGATTGGAGTTCTTCCCCCACTCTGAGATGATGCGAAGTTTCGTATTTGCCGGATGATCGCATTCTCTGGGAACAAGGTCTCGCAATGTAAACGATGACCCACCATCTGGAGACTCTCTGTAGGCTTGAACACTCCTTCAAGTATGGGACGTGTGTATGGTTGTTCAGGCCTCTGAATCCTATCTCTCCAACGGGCGTTGGTCATATCTACGACGTTTGCTGCTGGAAATCTAAATAACTCGGATATAGCAACGACTCGAGTCCAAAAAAACCAAAGCTTGAGAGCTTGTAGAGAGTTTAGAGGTTGACTCTGAGTTGAAAATGGGACGTATTTTGACTGCAGGAGACTGATTTTGTCAGCCGACCTCGGTCTCCAGCCTCAGGTAGACACAAAAACTTACAGTGGGGACCGAACAAAGACTCGATTCCAAAATTATTTTCGATCGTGGCGTTTTTTTTTGACACCTGTTACAGCTACCTCACAGCTACTTGCCTGAGATATCACTGACAGTTGTTTAAAAACTCCTTCCGCCTTGGATTGCCTCCAGAGATGATTCTTGCCTTGCAACAGCTTTCGAATCAGTCATTACCTAGGGACCTTGCACCTGCCGCCTCATCGTGCAACGATAGAAGCATTTGGAATATCATCTGGAGCTGTCTGACCACTATCTTTGCCTGTACCTGGATTTCCATCCACCTCAACGTTCCAAAGCATGATGAGCGACCGATCCTCCGCCGCCTTAAGGTCTTTGCCTTAGCCTTGATTGCTCCCGAGCTCATTGTCCTATGGGCATTACGGCAATGGGTGTCGTCTCGCAAACTGGCACGTAGATATAAAAGTACTTCAAAACTTGTTTATTGTGACTCTTAGCTCACATCCAGTATTTTAGAATATGGATGGACTCAGATACATGGCTTCTTTGCCATTATGGGTGGCTTTCAAGTTTGCAAACCCAATGAATCGAATGAGTTTTTTGCCTTGGACCCGGATGACATTGAACCGTATCTAGAAAATGGTGACATCACCATTTCAGAGGAGGAGATCCAGGATCGAAGCAAAGGAGATGTTCTTGCGAAATCATTGGTTGTTCTACAGGTCTCTTGGTTCATTCTCCAGATTGTAGCTCGTGCAGTTCAGCATCTAGCTACCACGGAACTTGAAGTTGTCACACTTGCCTTTGCTATCTTGAACTTCATCATATACTTTTGTTGGTGGAACAAACCCCTTGACGTTAACTGCCCAATCAGAGTAACTGCCTATCATGAACCAACCCAACAAAATTCTCAGGCAATACAGGATGCCTCATCTTCAATCCTACTCTCAATGACACCTGTCTTCCCTACCTCAATGCATGACCTTGGTGCACTTGCTTCCAGATTTGATGTGGCATATTCCCAGCAAGATCCAACCATGGTTCAGGACCCAGCAGCAGACCAAGGAAGCTTATTGTCTCTTCATATTGCAAATGAGGAGCCTTTGGAGTATGCCAATAATGTTGATCCAAGCCATAGTTCCTCCTCCCTTGACCTTACTATGGCTGTTCAATCACCAGAGACACCATCTCAAAATGTTTCTTCCTTTACAATACCTCAGAATAATCCTTCTTCTTTGTTTCTTCCACAGCCAGCAATTCTCCACACCCAATATGAACTTCTAACAAATGGGTTTGATATTACACATCAAGGTGACTTGTCTGAGCCTGTCAATGCCACCACAATTTATCATAGTATCCAGTCTGCCTTAGTGACTAAATGCGCCAAATTTATCAAATTTATGCATCAAATCTTGTTGATCCTCCAGCAAACCTCACACACCATTTTCTACTTTTCAACTGCAGAATTCTCCAAGCTTGTTGTAAGAGGTGGATCTGTCCATAGTTATGCTTTTGGGACCCTGAACAAGAAGGAAAACACTGTTGTAGACAGTCTAGCCTGTGCAGTGGCAGTGATATTTGGAGCTATCCACTGCCTAGCCTGGAATTTTGAGTTTCCAAGCAAGAGTGAAGCCACAATATGGCATGTATCATCATTAATTATTGCTTGCCTGCCAATCTATGTCATCATGCTCCCACATGTTCAGAACTTTCTTCTCAATTCAGCTCAACTCCAACACTGGCCTCAATTGAAGCAATGGGTAATTTTGAAATTGTATATTCCCTGTGTGCAAATGAGTAAGTTACTTTATATGTCAACACGTCTGCTATTGCTGGTTCAGATGTTTGTTCTCTTGAGGAAACCTAATTCAGGCATTTACATGCCCATCAATTGGGTTACTTACATTCCTCACCTTTGATACTCATATATCCTTAGATACTAAATACATTTGTAACAAACATGAATAAATTTTATATTTGTTATCTAAATAAACACTGAGAAAGTCAAGCAAGTTACAAATTCACAGTGTATAATCAAGTTTCTATTAATGTTTGAGGAGCTTATAATATTGGAATCAGGATGACCTACTGTAAGGGCAATCTCTAGAGGCTGTGGCTCAGTCACACAGCTGGCAGAGGGAGATCCAAAGAAAACAAGTCTAGGGATTCCCTCTGCCAGGTTGGATGCTTCTGAGGCCTCTGAAGCATGGGAAACAACTGTATAGTACAACAAAACCTTAAAAACTTAAAAATTGCCTACAGAAACAATTGCACAAATAAGGGGCAAACTCTGGCAAACTCTGGCTTATGTAAGCAGTCTGGAAGTGGTGCTGAGGGGCCCACACTTGTCTGGTTGGTAGCTAAAGAACCAGAGCACCTCAAGGGCTGAGAATAGTCTAACAGATAGTGTTGAAAGAATAGAACAGTAAAATGAGACAATGTCAGAAGAAATAAGAGAATGAATGAAAGGAGAGTGAAGAGATAAGGAGTGAAGAAAGGAAGAAATGAGAGTCCTCTGACACCTACATATGTTGACTAAGATTACAAGATGTGCAGACTTATGACTATCTCTTTCAAATATTCAAGGAACAATCACAAAGGACCTGCTTCTTGCAAGTACCAATAGATAGATTGTTGAGTCTCTGTTGTTTGAGCTTGAGACTGCCATTGTGCTATATAAGTATGAGGAAAAACATGATAATGGTGTTTAATTTTGCAGTTAAGCTCAGACAAAATCTTCCTTCAAAAATAATAAGTTATATAGTTATATAGTCTAGAGATCTAACAATGCCTTTTCATGTTTTATCACTTTCAACCCTATGTTCTTCCCACATTCTATGTTGCAAAACTAATTTTTAGATGACTTTTGAACAAGCCTCGACATGCCATGTAAAACTGGAAAATATGAATTTATACATAAACTCTAGCAAGTCACATAAAAGCTGAAATATTTGTAATATTGTACTATGTGTCTATATGTAATTATTCATTGGCATAAATAGCATGACCTCCAGTATGTCATAAGATAGTAATAGTTGATGATCAGAGAGTATTAATGGTAGAGGTTAGTGTCAGTGAGATAGTAGTACCTTTTAAACCATGGTTGGTGCTATAATTTTAGAAGTAAAATAGTACTGCAAACTTGAGGCTATGAAAGAAAGCTTGTAATTATGTTTGAAAGAGGATGTGTATAATTTTACAAAGCACTGTAAACTGCTGTAATTATTTATAGTCTTTTAAACAAATACTGAGTTTAAAAATAAAAAGTGTAACAAAATGTTATTGTAAGAACAAGGCTTAATGTCTGTGAAATTCCTTTTACAGAGTTGGCAATGCAAGTGACATGCAAGAGTTAAGCAAGCACAAAAGCAGGCAAAAGTTAGGGAAGGAGCAAATAGAACTACTAAAGAAAGATATTACTAGAGAAGCTTACATTTGATTCAATGGATAGGCTAGAAAAATACTGCTATTGTTTCTATGTATATTATAATAGTAGCTCTGCCATTACTTATACTGTTTAATCAATTGAACCCCAGTATGTAAAGGAGTATGACTGACAATAATCAATGCTGAATAAGGTCTAGATTAAAGCTGACTACTAGAAGACAGAAGAAAATAAGATGAACTAAGCAGTCATTTAGATGTGCTAAAAATGCGCATATCATTAGACTAAGTCAAGAATAGAGTTTGACATAGTTAATAAACTGGTCTCCTTATAGTTATGCTACAATCCATTGTCACTTGTTTTAGTTATGCTGAAAGTATATATACTGGCTCAAAAAACTGCCTCAATATTTGGTCTTTTTAAAAAAAATTCACATAGTATGCAACAATTACCTAAGATAAGAATCACATGATATACAGCAACATCCTGGCTTTATAATGATGTATATGTAAATTATGTGATTTGTACAAAAACTCACTAATCAGTAAATTAAATTAAATATTCAATATTGAGGCAGTTTTTTGACCTACTCTAATTTTCATATTTAATGTATACTTAATACAGTCCCCATTTGCCTTTATAACTGCTTTGATCCTTCTAGGCATGCTCTTTATGAGGCTTTGGCATATCTCTGATAGTATTTCATTTCACTCTTTGACCACTTTCTCCCACAACTTATGCACTCCTTTTAGAGGTACTTTATAATCCAAAAGTTTGCACTTGATGTAAACTTGTAAGAGTGACCTCCAGAGGTTGCAGCTAATCACACAACTGGCAGAAGAAAATCCAAAGTATATTAGACAGACTATCATACAACAAGGAGAACAACTAATCACCTGGCAGAGAAAAATCCAAAAAGAATAAGTCTAAGGATTCCTCTGCCATAGCACAGTGAGAGTGGCATGAAAACAATTGTACAGTACTTTGAACTTACTCTGAGATAAATCAGAAGGGCTTCAGGGGCCTCTGAGAGGGCTCAAAAAACCCTGGGAGTGCTGGAGAGTGCTGAGGGAGTTGCTGAGGTGTCTGGGAGGTGCTGAGGTATTCCAAAAAAGGAAGTCCCCTGACACTTATACAAGCAAGTCAATCTCTTGACAAGTATGTAAGTGAATGTTAGCGATGCTTTAAAAGAGTTGCTTGTTAATGCCAGGATCAACCAAATCACATATTTGTAAATCCAGTGAAAGTTATTCTATTGGCTATATACAAGATGTAGCTTTAAAATTTGAAAAGGAAAATTTTACACATAGGCCACCAGAATAAAAAACCTCAGTGATTATTAGACCTTGGAATAAGTATCAGAAATGAGGTATGTAAGTAACCCAATCAACTGAACTATATATTCCAGAGTCTGGATTTCTCAATACTACGAACATCTCAACTAAAAGTATTAAACATGCCAAAGGGTAAATCAATAGAAAAGTCTGCAAAAAAGCATAATTAAAGTATTTTAAGAGAAGAAGGAGCACCTTCAAAATCCAAAGTGGTATTTTTGCAAGTATATGCTTGCAATTACACAGTTGAGAGTTGACCAAGCTTAAGAGCCATAATATAGTGTGGGAAAGAATTGCACAGAGCAAAGTGCAAGTAATAACAATGGAGAATACATGCCATATCCATTTCTCAGCTTTAGAGGGAAATTTGAAGTTCCATCCCAGACAATGAGTGGCCCCAAATATATTGCCAGACATGTAGACTAAAAGTAAAGGAGCAGTTTTTTCTTTAGCTGTTAATGTCCCAGATGCATATGAACCATTTTCTGTTACATCACCGATGGTAAGCATAGCAGAATATTGCGTAAGCCTTTGAAACTTTGCACATCTGAGAATTTCACAGAAGACCCAGTGTGAAAGTCTTGTATATTCATAGTATGACATTTCAATAGATAACCAGAGCTTGTGACCTGAGGAGAAAGTGCCTTCAAGTACAGGAGTGTCACCTATGTGACTATGAATGCTAACAGGTTCCATGCCACATACAGATCTACTCTGAAAATGTAATGTCCCTTCCTCAGCAAGGGCCAGAGTAGATGATGAGGTGGGAGCTGATGAAATTCCTCTATTATCACCAGAAGTGGGCTGTCCATTTGATGTGGAAGATAAGAAAGGGCTGAAACTGATTGTAATATCCTCTGTCTGTAGTTGGCCTGTTGGAGAGTCTGGTTGAGCAATGAATATTGCTGAATTATCTGCCCCATTTCTACATACTGTTTGACCTACAAGTGAGGGATTGGATGCCTGAAGGGGGAAGGAAATGGGTCCAGTGACATAATGGCCATTAGTATTGGAGCCCTTTTGAATACCCTTGTTTAGTTCAGAGGTTGATAAAAGGTGTGGGCAAGGAAGAGATTGGCTGGTTGATGTGAGTTTGTGATTAGACCTCGAGGATCCAGCTGTAGTTTGACCTGTACATTGGCTGGCATTACATCCAGAAATGTCTGTCTCCGAAAATGACAAATTGGTTTGAGTTGTGACGGTTTGGTGGTAGTTGATTATTATTGCACACTGGACATTAAGAGGTTTGTTCCGCCAACAGAAATATATGGCAAAGTTTAGGATAGCATATGCTAGTGTGACGAGCTCAAGCTCGGCAATAGCAAGATGCTGCACGGCACGTGCCAGAACTTGCAGGACAAACCAGGAACCTTGGAGAAGTACAAGGGCCTTTGACAAGAAATCTCCTTTGCTTCTATCAAGGATTTCCTCCTCTGAGATTGTGATGGTTCCACTTTGCAGGTATCGCTCCAGGTCATCTGGATTTAATGTGCTAGAATTGGTGCCATCTGCATCACGAATTCGAAAGCCACCCATAATCGCAAAGAAACCGTGGGTTTGAGACCATTTATACTCTGGAAGAGGATCAATAACAGATAAATGAGCTGTAATACTAAAATTGGTTAATCCATTTGGCGCACTTTTATATTTACGAGCCAATCTGCGAGACGACAACCATTGCCGCGTGGCCCACGCGATGATGAGTTCAGGAAGGAACAATGCAATGACAAAGATCTCGAGACGACGTCTGAAAGGGCGTTCTCCATTTACTGGGAGATTGGGGCGGATGGCAATCCAAGTACAGGCAAAAATGGTCGTAAGGCAGCTCCAGACTATGTCCAAAGCAGTTCTATCATTGCACGACGAAGACGGTATAGATCCATTGGACATCGCTGGTCGGACTATTTTACAGATGGACGGGATGAATAATAACGTACCTTCATACCAGTATTAGGTACTAGTGCGCTTATAACGAGTTTGTTTTTGTCGCTCCCTTTTGGGTAAAGCAGCACATGTCGAACTATGTATGATTCATCCGGATATTGAATGCTGATGCCTTTGTTCCCCTTTTAACTCTGGCTGGTTTTTGAGGTTCTTTCTGAATCGTTTACACTTCTCGGGATGAAGCAGAAACACGACTAGATCTTCATGAGTTTGACAAGAGTTGTCTCTCATATTTACAGCGTACCTAGTCTTCGACTTTTCTTATATAATCAAAGCTCCCAGACGACCTTAGGGACTTCTTTTGTAAGCACACTCCTGTCTTCATTTTGGTTTGAATTGCCAGATGCAACGAAAAACTTGATATCATGCCGTCGAACACGTAGTTGAGGCAAGGCTCCACCTGTTTCAGATCCTTCGCGAGCCTTTTGGACTTGATGGTACGCCGGTCCTGTATGTCCGAGTACACCGCACATGAAAGCTGTCTATTTGCAGCGCCGGCGATACTACGACGTCCGCAAGAGACATGACAATAACTCCTTGTGAGAGTTAGGTGCTATCCTTGCTCTAAACATTCTTGGATAACAGTGTGATGAGGAACTGAAACCTTGATGGATAAGTACCAGTCCCTATTGAGTGAACGAACGGTTTGGGATAAGAATGACGTGATGCACCACAGAGAACCATCAGAGGTAAATGGCAAGGGGAAGCTTCATGTACATGATTCCATAAGAAGACCGGAGGCTAGAATCGCGGTCACATAAGATACGAAGAATCTAAATGATTCAGACTTACTCGTTATGCATTGGCAGCCTTGCGGTTCTCAGTGTGATAATTAAAGATGAAACACATGTCAGCGACGACAATAAAAAAAAAGGGAAGAGCTAAAAGAGGCCATATAATGTAGTAGTTGACAGATCGTTGATTGTGAGCCCAAAACTCATATCATGATGTGACAAGACCAGCTGAACATGCTTCAATTCATTCCATCTCTCAACGGGCAAATGTATATGTAGGAGATGAAGAGTCGCCGATGTACTTCTAATGATCGAGATACAAGATCCAACTCAACGGTTGCCGAATAGGTCTTGAAGCTAGTATGAGGAACACTTAATAAGTCATGGCGCGAAGACACCTGAAAATCCGCGAGGCCGACTTGAAGGACAGATTAGTTGAGTCGTTGATAGCTAAGTCAGACTCGCCATGGCCACTGCTCGTTGATGGAGACCGTGGCGACATGAGAGTGACTGTTCCCGCGAATTGCCAGCAGTAGCAAGAACAGTGGGAAGGAAAAACAATGAGCTAAAATAAAATTAAAATTGGTCATGGCCAGACGCGAAGCCAAACAACACGTCAATACATACAAATGTGATCATTATTATAACCTGGGCAGTTCTGAAATTTCTTGTTCTTTGCTATAAACTTTACCAACTTTCTAGTTTGGCCATGGATCCTCCCAGCGCGAGCGCTGTCATGCCGGCTCCAGCTGTGAGTGTGACTTCCAGCGTGCCGATCAACCTTCCGCGCAAACGTCTCCTCTCCCTGGGCGACGAGTCCCAGGCTGCGTCCGCCAGCGCGTATTTGGGCGGACCAGTACTTAGAAAGCGCGCAAGGGTCTCCTCGATCTCCGTAGGCTATCAAAACGCGCTTCGAGGCGTGTCGCCATCCATCACTTCTCGTGTAAGTTTCCTGATCATTTTTTCTCAGAATCGCACCATTGCGAGTTGCAAGCTCACGACATTTCCCACCTTACAGACCCTTGACCGTCTCCCACGCACACGCCCAATACACACTTCAGAACTCGACCTAACGAGCATTGGAATCAGTGCCCCTCTTCACCACCCTCGTCCTCTCAGCTCAGCTTCCTCTTTCACTTCCACGTTTCGTGCATGCAGCCCTGGTACCGACGATGGTTTAATCAGTCATTCGGGGATGGCGCTCATGCGGAGCGTGTCTTCAGCATCTCTCGCCTCAGCAACCGCAGTCCCGACGTACCCCGAGTGTTCCGCAAAACATTATATGAGAAATACTAAGATAACGTGGGACTTTGCGGCGCCGCCTGGCGTTGGCGCGGTGATGAGTTGTTCCGGTGATAACATAATTTTCTTCAGTCGTGGTGATCGGGTTCATTATAAGAATATCGCCACTGGGGAGGAGGTGGGTCAACTGTTAAGGTTGAGAAAGGGTGATGGCGACCTGAAGGTCCTGAAGTGTGCTCCTGTTGGAGATTGGTTGGCTGTGGGCACAAGCACGGGCTTGGTACAGCTTTGGGATATTAAGGCGCGGAAAAAAGTTGTGAGTTGGATGAATAAGAAGACTGTCAGCGCCATGACGTGGAGCGCGAACGGAGATATACTGACCATCGGTGGCGAGAAGGGGACCATACGACATTACGATATGAGGATCGGATTGAAGAATGTGAGCAAGATGAAGGAACAAGCAAGGAAAGTAACGAGGCATCAGGGGTGCATCACCGCTTTGGAATGGAATGTTGATGGGAGAATTTGGGCAAGTGGGGACTCAAGCGGAATTGTTTATTGTTGGGACGGTAATGGGAAGGAGAGGGTCCCGCTTGATGTGGGCGAGTTTGTGCAGAGGAGGAAGAAGATGCAGCACGGTGGTGCCGTTTCAGTACGTGCGCCACAGGATCGATGAGTGTTAACAGGTGTCTGACGCATGATTGACACAGGCTCTCGCATTCTGCCCTTGGCAGCCCCGTCTCCTAGCGACGGGTGACATAGAAGGAGTGATGCAGCTCTGGAATGTCAATCCTCTCAACCAGCATTCAAATGCTACGACACCCGGTAAACTCGAGCTCGGTGCGCCGATCACGAGCATTCATTTCTCGCCACACTGCAAGGAGATCCTCACAACGCACTCATGTACGGCCTCCTGTCCAAACAGTACCACCACCACGAACACAACGAACACCCCCACCAACACCAACACCCATACAACACGCGTCACAAATATACATCCCCGCACCAGCGCGAACACGAACACAGCCCCCAACTCTCTTTCCACGAACATGTCCCTCTCCCTCCCTCTCCTGCCGTTGCCGAGCCAAACCCCAACCAACGCAATCGCGATACACGCCTACCCCTCCCTTCGGCACGTCACCACTCTCAACCCACCACACTCCCCCTCCCCTTCCTCATCGCATTCACAGTCCCAGACAACCGAGGGTGAGGCTGAAGGTAGAGGTGGCGGCAGCGAGAAGCAGGCGATTGTGGGGAGCGTGCTAAATGGGGCAGGGACACGGATCGTCGTTGCGAATGGGGAAGGGAAGATGAGTGTTGTGGAGGTATGGGCGAAGAGGAAGGAGGTGAAGAGGGTTCCGAGCTTTTTGGGAGCTACCATAAGGTAGCTACGATGACTCTGGGTTTGAGTTGTGGACAGTGGGACAGGGGGAGAGGGGGGCCAGGGGAGAGGGGGAGAGGGGAGTTAAGGGGAAGGAAGGGTATGGATGAGGGGTCCTAGAATGGAGAACGATGGATGAATATAGGTAGGAATTGGGATATACGGAGACGGCGAGTCTTTGCTCTTCTTTCCTCCTTTCTTTTCTAGGTCTGAACATTTCAACCTTGACCTTTGACCTCTTGCCATGTCATCCTTGCGTCCCTCCCAAACTGAAATAAATGTACATTGATCTGAAGACTGAATAAACGAGGATACCTATGTACTTATACCTGGGTACGATATCGCATCTTGAATATGATCCATATGATTTCATGTTTGGCTTGTAGTTGTACTTGTGACATTGGCTGTTGAGTTGAAGATTGAATATCGAAGGTTGATTAATATGGCGTGTCTATGAGGTGAAGGTTGGGTGTGTGTGTGTAGGCGTGTAGGATTGTCATGGCCAAACGCCTGATCTCATAGACTTTGTTACCCATTCCAGTCAAGCACATACCTTTCCAGGATTCCGAGTCATTTCAAATTGCACGTATGTTTCAGCTACATATAGGTCCACATCTACGTACAAGAATCCTACACTATGATGTCCTAGTTATATACTCTTTAAATCAGAAGTGAGGTATGTAATCCAACCAAGTAACAGACGTGTAAATGCCCGGGTTGGGCTTTCTCAAGACCACGAACATCTGCACAAGAAGAGATAGGCGGGCAGAAATATAGAGTAATTGGAGTACTGCCAAAGAAAATGAAATGAAGCGGCCGAGCAGAGCATGAACCGTGTATACACATTGGACCAGTATATAGAAGTATAGTGGTAGGCAGGTTATGAGAACTGACGAAATACGCCATATCATTTGCTCAGATACAGTTGGAAGTTCGAAATTCCACGCGAGGCAATGAATAGCACCAAATATCACGGCTATCCCACTAGCAATCCGCTCAGCAATGACATCTTCCTCATTTCCTGAAGTACCGCTGAGATAGGTGCCGTCAGCATCTAGTGCCTGTGAATGCTTGTCTCTACAGACCAAGGATGCAAATCCTAATCCTTTGGTCAAGACATTCACTGGTCTGCATAAATTTAGAGCTTTGGCACACATAACTCTGAATGCAAAGTAGATTCTGGACTTCTTTGCGTAATAAAATCCACGTTGGATTCGTGCACGATATGACCAGTTTCTCCAGGCAGGTCGTATACTGGACGGAGATAAAGCCCTAGTTGATTGAACTGCTGCCTGTGGAGAAGGTATAGCAGTAATGGAGCTATGGCCTACAGATTCACGACCAACGTAGTTATCATCTGCTAAGGAGTGAGCGTCGTTGTTGAAGAATGTCTCCGTTGAAATGCGATTCGACTCGTCCTCTTCATGGAAGGCAAAGGTTCTCATCGTCGAAATTTGATCAGCCGACGGCCGGCGGTACCAATAAACCAGGCGATTCATATACCAAGAAGTGGTTATGAATGGACAAGTGACGTCAAGAGGCTTGTTCAGCCAGCAGAAATACGTCACAAAGTTGAGAATAGCATAGGCAAGCGTCACAATCTCGAGATCAGTGATGACAAGACGCTGAACTGCGCGCATCAGAACCTGAAGGAGAAACCATATGACCTGGAGAAGGACGAGTGATTTAGCTAAAACATCCCCTTTGCTCTTGTCCCAAATTTCTTTCTCAGTGATCGCGATGTCGCGATTGTTCAGGTAGGTTGTAAGGTCATCAGGGTGTAGTGTGACGATATGAGATAGTTCGGAGCCTGATGACTGAAAGCCACCCATGATTGCGAAAAAACTGTGAGTTTGCGTCCAGGAAAATTCTGTGCACCATTTCCATAACTGTGAATTGTGGCTTCAAATCGTATTTGGACCCATTTTACATACCTGCGTACTTGCGTGCCAGCCTCCGGGATGCCAGCCATTGCCGTATGGCCCACAGAACAATGAGTTCAGGGGCAATCAATGCAAGGGCAAAGGTCTTGAGACGACGCAAAATAAGTTTCTCGGAAGCATGAGGAATATTAGGATGTATGGCGATCCAGGTACAGGCAAATATTGTGGTAAGGCAGCTCCAGATGATGTCGTAGATGCTTCGATCATTGTTTGAGGATGGTACAAGTTGAACACCATTGGAATATGACTCCAGTCTAGGGGAAAGCTGGCGCAAGCCGAACGTAATAATCATCGCTATAAGGACCCCAAGATGACTGAAAAGATAATAGGGAAGCTAGAGTCGGTATTGAAGAACTAGACATAATATACCATAATTGAGGCAGTGCGTGGCACTGCAATCAGCATAGCTTGGGCGTAGCAACTATGACAGGCTTAGTTGGTGAGTTCTCATGTAATGAACTTCAGTGACATTGTAGGCACTTCATCAGGTGAGAGTGTTGAGATGTTTTGAGGTTACTATAGAAACATGATGAATGAAGAACTGTTTATGCTAGGCATAACATTGATACGTCTGCCTCAATCCGAGGCAGACAGATAGACTAACTACGTCACCCTAATATACCCTTAAATGATGCCGAAAACTGTAAGCATCCGTCGAAAACTGTAGACGAAAGGGGGACTTACCTCAAAAACGCACCCCAAGCTATGAATCGACGAGGCAGCAGGTGGCAGCAGCCGAGGCAGTGGCAGTGCTCGGCAAAGAAAAGTCCGAGATCATCCCATCAGTCACTGACATCATCCTCGGCTCCTCCATCAATCCCTGTCCCGACCTCGACACGTCCTATATTCTTCCCTCGAATGCGTGGCTCAACCCAGTGTAGCCATGAGACAGCGAAGATGCAAGAAGAGAGGAACAAGCAGAGAGAAAGAAGGGAAAAGGTGTCACCCAGCAAAGGGAGAGAGTTCAGATAGAAAAAGAAGTAAGTAACCACAAGCATCGGCAGAGCCATACCTGAATGCCCAGACCTGGTAATGCAACAACTGGACATCTGGGCATGGCAACACAATGAACCAGTGATGACACCCAAAAGATGGCTAGTAGCAGATATGGCTATACATGCTAAGTGTGTTGATACGACCTTGCACAGGCTAGGTGCATTAACAGCAGGCTCAGCATCAGCTCTAGACACCTTTCCACACTTGTTCTTGTTCTAAACTTAGCACACACAATTTATTTATTTTAGGCCTTACTTGATGACCACACATGGCAAGTGACAGATCTGATCAGTGATACACTGGTTCAAAAAACTACTCCAATATTTGGTCTTTCTGGAAAGATTCACATGGTGTGCAACAATTATCTAAGCAAAAAAAATTGTAAAAAGTCACATGACATACAACTCCATCCTGGCTTCATAATGATGTATAATGTTAGAAGGGTGCCCTTTGGCTGCAAAGCCTGCTACTTGTTTCAGCATTATGCAAATACTTTTTCTCATTACAAATCTGTGTTATTTATTTTGTATATGATTGCAATGCTGAAACAGTCTAGTTCTAAAAATCCTTCCAATCTGGTAGACCAAATAGCTTTGGCAAAAAATTCCAAATGTGATGGCAGCCACTTCAATGAGCAGCATGACTCCACATCCCACATTCAACACACAACAATTGGTTCCAAAAGGGTTTCCAATCTATTAGTGCTTCAACACATGTGAAATGATTTTGTCACAAATTTCCCAGAATGTGAACACAAATAATTTCTCATCCAGTATTGCAAGAAAATGGTATCACACATTTGACAGAAGGTGCTTCATCAAGCCAACTCCAGGTGAAGTCTTTCTGCATTCTAAAGAGAGCCTCTAGTATGACTACACACATTGTGCATTCCACATTTGGTAGATGAAAGATGCATCTGTTCAGTGAACCATGTGTAATTTGTACCTAAATTTTGTTAGATTGAGCTGAAGCTAAGATGACAATGAAATACCGCAGAATAATTGGCTGATACCACAAATCATGATGAAATGATGAAAGAGGAAATATTTCTACAGAATTGGATGAAAATAAGGTTTTTGTAGTTTTCAAAACAGAGGCATCAAGTGACAATGATTCAAGTTGCCCATCAAACAGTGAATCTGCTGATATTGAGAACATATGCAAATTTGGAAGAGGACAATCTAGAACCAGATGAGAAGACAAAAAAAAAAGAAAAACACATGATTGGAATACAAAACAGGCCTGCAATTAGAAGAAGATATAGGATGATAAAGAGGAGGCTCAAGGAAGGAAACCTTTACTTAGGAAACAAGACAAAGCCTGTTGGTAATAAGAAACTTGTGAAATTGAGTAAACCAATCAAGACTGAGAGTAACAATCAAACCATTGTCAGGCAATATCACAAAGGGAATTAGATGTGACAAAAAACATTGGGGTTAATATGAGTAGACAAGGAAAATCAACTGCCCATTGTGTTCAGAACAAGGCAAACCGAGCATCTGTACTAAAGTAGTGGGAATGAGTCATGTGATTTGGACAAGAACTTGCTGGTTAATAAATTAAACAAAATATTCAATTATTGGGGCAGTTTTTTTGACTTACTTTAATTTTCATATTTTCTAAACACTTTTCACCAGTAGAAGATGGAGACACCTTGTGGAAAGTATAAACAATGTCATGTGACCTTGTTTGTATTAATTTGACATGTTCAACTTTAGTCAATCACCTTCTTGACACTACCACCATTCTATTTCTGCTGCCAATTACTCTTCTGTTGCTTCTCTCTTCAATGAAGGATATTCTCAGCATCAAATCCAAGCAAATACTGGTCTGGGAAAGGGCACTGTGGGGAGGATCAGCAAAGAACTGGAGAGCAACAAAAAGAATTATCCTGGAGGTCATCCTTCCAAGCTTACAGCACATGACAAACAGTTTATTATTTGTCAAATTACTACTAAAAAGCTGGATAATGCTGTTCAAGCCACACAGTTTATTAATTCTGTCAACTCCAATTCTGTTAATCCTCAGACAGTCAGAAATTCATTGAAGAAGGCAGGTTTTTGCTTAGCAACAAAGAAGAAAGTTCTCATGCTCAAGGCTGCTCATTGTACAAACTGGCTCAAGTTTGCTCAGTATCATGAAAACTGAACAGTGGAGGATTGGAAGAGGGTTTTATAGAGTGATAAGACAAAGATTAATTGGATTGGATTAGATGGAAAGGTATATGTGTGGAAAATTTTAGGAGAACTACTATCTGACTGCATTACTATGCCAACTGTCAAGCATGGAGGAGGAAACAATTTAATAGTATAGGGCTGGGTTGAAATAGAGTGGGGAAGCTCATAGAAGTTCAGGAGAAAATAAATGCTGCACAGCACTGTGAGATTTTGGATGAGAGAGTAGTGAAAAGCGTTGAGAAGTTGGAAATACAAGAAGAAGAATGATATTTTTAGCAGGACAATGACCCAAAACACACCTAATAGGCAACAACCTGGTTTTCTGATAACAACATCATTGTGATATCCTGCACAGCATAAGATCGAAAAATATGCAGCTTCCGTAATTTGATGGATTTCGAGATTTCACCGGAATACTCCCACATTTTCTTTTAGTACATTTTCCTTCCTTAGAATCTCATTGTATTTTCAGATTTCCATACAATACATCCTATAGGTATTCGGTGCGCATGCATGCACTGAGAATGTGACTAAGTCCGAATTGAAAGCTCAAGCCCTACGTATACCTTGCCATTGCCTCACTGGTACCACTGTTAACTATATATGCCAGCTCCTGTACCAACTTTCAGTCATTAATATAGGCTTACTCCAAGTTGTCGTAACATGCATGCAGACTTCTTGATCTCTGTAATATCTTCTTTCATCATCATCTCATCCTCCTGACCCTCATCTATAGCTGCCATCTCCTTACAATTTCTCTCTCTAGCTGTAGACCCAGCTCTCTTGGCTTGACAAACCTCCTTTGCAAGGTCTTTGAACTTTTGGATGACTCGAGTCTCATGATCTTCTTTACTGATATACGTGATGGCCGGCGCAGCAGCAAGTGATGTTTGTGCCCCATTTTCCTTGATTTCAGTACTGATTTTCATAAGGTTTTCCCAATTCTCTGGATCAGTGTGGGGGCGCTCCCAACGGAATCGGATGGCCTTAACTGTGGTGCCTGGTTTCAAGGGCCAATTCTCATTCAAGCTGGGATATGGAGGTAGGACATCTGCTGTAAGTTTACCTGGGCAACCCATAGCTTCAATGAACATCTGACGAATTAGACCCTAGTGCATTGATACCAGACTGTGAGCCCTTTCCAATTGAAAAAGAATGAAAGCTAACCTAAAAAATATTACTATTGGCATGTGCAGTGCTGAGCTCCATGGCAAGTTTCGTTTCCTCATCGATCTCATCATCTGAATCACCCTCGATATTAGACTCATTGTCCTCCTCCTTCAACAAGACCACTGGCTTTTCATTCACGTACTTTTTCAATTAACCAATCTCTGTCTTCAAGACTACAAGTTCTTTTCGATGGTTTGCTCTCTCTTCTGTCTCGCTCTTGACCAGTCTCTCAAGTCCTTTCTTCAGCACATTGTTCTCAGCCATCAATCTCACCAAATCCTTTTTGACCGATACTATTTCACCCTTTAACATTGCCACTTCACCCACCATAGCAGACCTTGACACCTTTTCATGGGACTTGGGAATTTTGGCAGCAGGAAAGCCATATTTGTGCCAACTGGGTTTATGGGAGTCGACATGTTTGCCCAGGCCACATGTGGAGGAGAGCTCGCAAAGTTGAATTCCAGTTGACGAGAAGAACTCATGTGTATATGTACGTACCAGAGTCCTATAGCTATTCATGTACTTGTCTAGCTGGCGCAGCTGTATACGTATATTGCATTAATATCATCTTTTCTGCCTCAACATTGCAAGCACGCAAAAAGAATTCGAAGCTATTTTGATTCATTACAGGTCAAGTAATCCCATCAGAGTAATTTGAGGTTATTCTACGGAGAAACTATAGAGTATTGGCAGGAAATTGAGGAAATCCCATAAAAGACTCCAATCGGTGTTTCTCGAGGGTATTGTAAGGACAATTTGAGGTTTTCTGAAATTGTTCCCACATTGTCCAGGATGCAAATTTCACGATCTTATGCTGTGCTGGCCTGCCCAATTTTCTGACCTCAATCCTATTGAACATCTCTGGGTTTATATCAAGCACAAACTTTTGGAGTATAAGATACTCTCTAAAGAAGTGCATGAGTTGTTGAAGAGAGTAGTCAAGGAGTAGAATGAAATACTACCAGAGGTATGCCAAAGCCTCATAGAGAGCATGCTTAGAAGAATCAAAACAGTTATATAGGCAAATGGAGGCCATACCAAGTACTAGATATGAAAATTAGAGTAAATTAGAGTAAGTCAAAAAAAAACTGCCCTAATAATTGAATATTTTGTTTGATTTATTAATCAGTGATTTCTTGTCCAAATCACATGATTTATACATCATTATAAAGCCAGAATGCAGTTATATGTAATGTAAAGTTTCACAATCTTTTTGCTCAGGTAATTGTTGCACACCATGTGAATCTCTCCAAAAAGGCCAAACATTGAGGCAGTTTTTTAAGCCAGTGTAGCACTGGCAGCAGCTGGAATGACAGGTGGCAGTTGACATCATGCTGTTGGCAAGTTTTGACAGATGGCATTACTTTATCAGCACATGGTACAGCTAGCCAGTGGCAGTGCTTACAAGTTGGAATGATGGTATTTCTCCATAACAGATAGCCTGGTGTTTCACCTTGGCACCTAACATTGCTTAGTGCTCTCTCTTGACTTGAACAGACAGCATTCTTATTGACTTCTTATTATTTAGTTTAATGCATGGTGTTTACTTACATTCTTTCCAGTTCACTGCTCCTTGGTGACATTTAGCCACTTAGCGATGGTAAACTCATTTTACTATAAATACTTACCATTGTCACTAGTTAGCATATGAAGAACAGAGTACCCTGTTTTACACCCCTCAGTTCATCTCACAGTTCAGATTTCTTTTGTACTGACTTAGTTCAAAGTCACCAATTGTCTGAATACCTCTAGCCTGCTTGCCACAGTTATGCAAATAGAACCTACATGCCTTGCACCTCTGGCAGACATTATGCAGCTTAGTCATTACTAAGCCTCTAGTTTTCTTGCCACACCTGTTGCTGCATTTCACTCAACTTCACTCTTTATTTAGGTGCACTCTTCTTACTGACTTTCCTTCTCAACCTTCACTAAATCTTGCCATTTAACTTGTTTCTGACTTGTTCTCTGGAACCTGCCTGGGACTCCCTCAAAACACTTAGCATGCTCAACACATATTAGCTGGTCAGTATAAGGGCAACCTCTGAAGGCTATGGCTCAGTCACACATAGCAGAAAGAGATCCAAAGTATATTAGAGTATATACTGACAATATCATAATAACTACTCACCTAGCAGAGGAAGATCTAAAGAGAACAAGTCTAGGGATTCTCTATGCCAGGTTGGATGCTTCTGGGGCCTCTGAAGCATGGAAAACAACTGTACAGTACAACAAAACCTTAAAAACTCGAAAATTGTCTAAATAAACAACTATATAAATAAGGCAGGAAAACTCTGGACTTTGGAAGTCAGAAAGGCAAACTCCAGCTTATGTAGGCAGTCTAAAAGCAGTACTGAAGGGCCCACACTTGTCTGAATGATAGCTAAAGAACCAGAGCACCTCAAAGGCTGAGAATTGTATTAACAGATAGTGTTGAAAGAATAGAAATAGTAAAATGAGAGAATGACAGAAGAAATAAGAAAATGAATGAAAGGAGAATGAAGGAATAAGGAGTGAAGAAAGAAGAAATGAGGAGTCCCCTGACAGTCAGTAGCCGTAAACTGTGTCTGCTACTAATTAACTTTTTGAGCATCATCAGTATGTGAGGAGTCTCAGACAGATCTCAGAAAACATGTCAATAAATGAGTTTGGAAGTGGTAAGACTGAGGTTGGTAGAGGGAAGGCACTAATAACAAAGTGCACCTAGAGAGTGAGACTGAGGGTGAAAGTGGGAGTGCAGCAAGCAGAGTTGCAAGAAAATTATAAGCTTAGTGACTCTAAGCTACATAATGCCTGCTATAAGTGCAAGACACATAAGTTCTATAAATCAATAGAGCTGCAGCAAGCCAACAAGATGTTCAGGCAATTGGCAACTTATTGCCAATTGACACTTTATCAACAACTGTCAACTTATTGACCATTGCTGACCAAAAATGAGATCTGAACTATAAGGTGAACTGAGTAAACTGGGGATTCAAGACTCTGTTGTTCTACTATGTAATGGAGAACATGCTGCCAGAACCAGTTTTTGGCTGGTCCATCCAAGAACTCTGGCAGAACAAACACCTGTTCTCTATCAAGTCAGTCTCCTTCATACTAGCAAGATGCCAGATGGTTACAGATGTTCATCATCCAATTCTTCAAGTTGCTGAACTTAGATTCTCTTTTATATGGCAGAGTAAGGCATCACAACGGTACATGTCATACATTATAGGAGAGCTTGCTTTGTGCTGTACAATACATGTCCAGCAAAGTCTGCTACACTGTAGCAGAGCAGTTCCTACAGTGCTATAAAATACAGAGCTGCAGATGTATCACAATGTGCTGTATGACATGGTCTAGTGGATCAATAAAAGATAGGCACATGCATGCACATGCAGGCCTGGCAGATGCCAGCAGACACTAGCGGACATCAATGTGCATTAGCAGCCACTAGTGGGCATCAGCACATTAGTGAAAACCTCCCCTGTTAGTAGACATTGGGGTATGAGTAAATCCTCCTCAAGGTTCCTTACTGAAACAATGTCAAGTATAAGATTAGCCTTACGGTCCCACCAACAGAACCAGATCGGTATTCGATTCTAGTACTACGAGTATGATAGTAAAATTGGCTGCCTTATGTAAGGCAGCCAGCATGTATGTAGAGTAATAATAATTAATTAATATAAGTATATTAATTAATTAACTAAGTCTAATATGTTACACCTACTTCCCTCTTCTTTTTCTTCCTCTCTACAACAACTCAAGGCTGCATGCCTCCCCTTCTCTCCTTTTCCCACCCCTGATGCCAGTGTACATCCACAAAAGAACTCTGCAAATCTATGCAGGTCTATGCAAGCCACCAGCAGACATCTATGCAGACCTATGTTGACCTACTCAAACTTATACAGGCCCATACTGGCCTGTGTGGGCCACCAGCAGACATCCACACAGGCCTATGCAGGTCCATGGGGGCTGGTTGGACAAAAAAAAAAGAATCTTCACCTTGGGGGAATTGAACTTCTGGCCTTGGAGAAGCCTCTAGCAATGGAATGCACTGACAATTTAATCATTGCATCACAGGTCCATTACTAATGGATAGAATCAAAGATCAGATAATACAATGAACAGTGGCCCCTCAACATTCCCAGAAGTTTCTACTTGAATAATAAGAGGTGGAAGGGGGGCGGCACACTCCCCAAATGAGTTTTTGTGGTGAAAGGGGACATTGGTATCAGCTGCCATGAGCTAGCCATGAGCTGGCATTTATTAGCATTTGTCAGCATCTGTCAGCAGCTGTCAGGACCTGCTGGCATCCATTGGCAACCCTTGGCAACTCATTACAAAGGTAGCCAGCCACAGTATATCATCGACTTGTCATATGTGCTGAATTAAACACATGTGCAAATGCGTCCATCCTATTCCTCTGCAGAAATCTCTTGAGTTTTGAACAGATCAAATTAATAATGCTAGTGGATGTCAGCAGCCTGCTGCTATAATGTGCACTAGGAGGAGTTGAGCCTGTCTCTTAGACACAATATGAAATATCAATTTATTAATATTCTATTGTACTACAGGTGCTTACTACAAGTCAGTACAGTGTATATGTAGTGCAAAAATGCACCCATATAAAAAGACACCATTATATATTATTAAAGTGAACCAGGGGAAGTTGAACCTGCTGCTGTATACAATATGGAATATCAATTGACAAATATTCCACTAAACCACTGGAACTTGTTGCAACTTTATGGTATATACATAGATTAGTCAAAAGACACTATCTTGGTAAATTTATTTGATCCATTCATCTGCTCATGGACAAGACACAGGTCCATCAGACTTGTTTTCTCTTTTTCAACCTAGCACTGTCCCTACTAAAATATTTGTCATTTTTACACAGGAAGATTTCTTTGGATGTCAGCTACTGTCTGCTGACATGCCAGCAGACAGTGGACACTCATGCACCTCCCTTCTGCCCTTTTTCCTCTTTCTCCCCAGTGCCATCCTCTCTACTTCCCACACTACTTTAGATGCCACGTCTGCTGATGATGTGCCAGCAGACACCCATGCCCCTCCCCTTCCTCCTTCTCCCTCTTTCTCCCCACCTCCCATGTTTCCCCAGACACCACTCCATGTGGCAGATGCCCATGCACTCTCTTTTCTTCTTTTTCACCCTGATGCCAGTGGATGCCAAGCAATGCTGGGTGTTGCCAGGAGTTGTCAACAGATGCCAATGTCTCTTTCATGCTACAAAAACTCTTTGGGGGGGTGTGCCATCCCTCTTCCACCTCTAATTATCCATGTGGGAACCTGTGGAGACGTAGGGGGGCCATCATTCATTGTGTTATCTGACTTTTGATTCTATTTATTGATAACAGACCTGTGGTGCAATGGTTAAATTGTCAGTGCATTCTATTGCTAAAGGCTTCTCCAAGGCCAGAAGTTTGATTTCCTTCCACAGGCATGAAGAACAAGATGTAGGGCTCTTTTTTTTTGGTCTAACCAGCCCCCATGGACCTGCATAGATTTGAGTAAGTCAATATAGGTCTGTATAGATGTTTGCTGGTGGCTTGTATCACAACTCTTCCCATCTGGAACCACTCCAGAACACTCCTGGAACCCTATCTGAGACTCCTCTGCCAACCCCACAACACAACTCCCGCCATCACAACTACTGGATCCACCATCACATGCATCAACCTCTGCCATCACACATGCCCTCTAACAGCCCTGCATCATAGACTCTGGGACCACCTGCCAGTACAACAATCAGTGATCAGATTATGTCAATCACTCTGGCTATCACACATCATGCATCATGGCCACTTATCCATGCCAATTGATTGTATGCTCTGCATGCACAATTCCTGGTATACAATCCCCTCTTTTTTTATTGCTGTCCATTAACTCCCAGAACTGCCCCAGACATTCTGGAACCCCTCAGGAACCTGGAGTAACCCTCACCGATACTTAAAAAGTAGCTACCCACTTGTAGTATTTTAGTCTTGATATTACACTGATTTGTTTGCATGCCCTTTGACTTTGACCAGTATGCACTGACTAACATGCTCTGATTTATACGCATGCTCTTGAGATTGGTACGCATCTTGCAACTTAAAGTTTATTAACCCTGGTCTTGTCTTAGAACTCCTGGTTCTTGACTCAACCCTAACTCTATTATCTTTTTTGACTTCTCCTGATCCCCAGACTAAGTCTCTTACCTCAGGAATCCCCTGTTTGCATCTTGAACTCCAGACCATGCTCTACCAGACTGACCCTTACAGACATCTAATACTCGACTACTACTCCACACAGACCCAAGTACACATAAATCAAGTCTGCCTTGTAAGGGCATTGCTTTTCCAGAAAGCCCCCAACTTAGTGGAACCTGACATAATATCAAGACTCCTTCTTACACCGTTCTTGATAGCTACATATACTCACACCTACTACTCCATGGGCTACCAGACCGACCTTTACAGACGTCTGGTATCTGACTACTACTTTACACAGACCCCCCACTCTGTCTATCCCTGGATCCCTTTGCCAAACAACGCCCCAAACCCTCTCCCCTGGTCGAGGTCAAGGATGAATACTACTATGAGGTTGAAGACATCCTTGATTCCTGGGATATCTACAGACAACTCCACTTCCTCATATGATAGAAGAGATATGGCCTAGAAGATGACACCTGGGAACTGTGCCGCAACCTCAAAGAGGCCTTCAACAAGCTCTAAGATTTTGAACAACAACATCCAGGAAACATTACTTCTGGGCGCTGATGATGCTCAAATCAAGCTGGGTGCTGCGTGGACTATCACTAGTACAGCTACTTAGCCGATATAGCTTTGGACATGCTCAGTGTGTGAGAGAGTCCTGGACAGGTCCCAGAGAACACATGGTAGGCAAGAGGTTGGTAGCAAGAAAAGTGGGTGATTGGAGGCACTTGCGTATGGCTCCAAAATGTGGCTACAAGGCGCTAAAAGTCGCTAAGGGGAAATGCTAAGAGCATGGGAAAGTTGCTAAGGAAGGTGCTAAGAGGTGCGGAAAAGTTGCTAAGGAAGGCACTAAGTGTTAGCACCTAAAATGTGATAATATAAGGATGAGATTGCTTAGCAGATCTAAGCACAAAAGCCAAGCCATAGTTGCAAGGCGCTAGAGAGAGAGAGAGATAGAAAACTAGAGCAGAGTCCCCTTGCTTGACATGGTCAACAAGAGGTAGTCTGTTGCGTATGGTGACCAAAATGTTGGGATATGATCCCTACTGCCAAATTGATTCCTGGTACTACTAACAAAAAGTAAGTATTTATAGTAAAGAAAGTTAGCCAACACTAAGAGGTTAAGCACCACTAGAGGGTGGTGAACTGATAAAAATGTAAGTAAATGCGGTGAATTGAATTGTATAGTAAAAAGGTCCATAATGATGCTGTCACAGAAATACTTCATCATTCTATCCTGTGAGCGCTGCCACTGGCTAAGAGCATTATTCCAGATTGACTGATGCCAAGTGTCTGTGTAAACATATAGCCTTGGAGTGCAAGTGGCAAGGTGTGGCGAGGTGTCAATAGTGGTGCAAAGAATAAGTGGTGCCATAAAAAGTGGTCTGAGAATAATTGGAGTCTGTAGCTGCGAGTTATTAGTGTAAAAATATGAGAAAAATAGCACTGGAAGCACTAGAGTGTGGCGCTTCTGATGGTACTAGTGGGCCAATGTGAGGTATGGGTATTGGTGCTTGATAGCCAGCCATGATGCAGGCTCATCAGCGCAGGACTCAAAGATGGCATTAGTAGGCATAACCCCTGCCTCTGAGTTTAATAGAGATTCAACTCCCATGTATATTTCCCATTCTTTCCTGCTGTTTCTTTTTTATTACTCGTTTTAATACTTCTATGTACAACAGAACATAGGAAGATCCCTTCACTTATAGTTTGTCTTCCTTACACATACTAATCACTTTTCTGAGTTCCAAAGCGACAAGTATATACATTTTTTAATACTAATAATATACTACAGAAGACGTGGACAAGAAAATGGTCAAGGCACATGAACAAGAAGAGAGCCCCTAACACTGGAGCCCCAAACCCCCCTCGCTCTCTCCTCTCCCCTCCCTTTGCCAACCCCAGAAGTCCTCCCCCACCTCCCCCAGACTGTGCTCCCGCAACACCTCATCTGTCAACTGATCCCAAGATGGGAGCTGCTTGCCCTTATCCAGAACCCGCTCAAACCACGACTCTGGAGCAAGAACGCTCCTCCAGCGGTGCATGGCCACTACCCTCCCCAGCAGGTTAAGGCCCTGCTTGACCCCAGGGTTCGCCAACTCCAATAGTGGCCCCTCCTATAGAGATGTGAGCATCATGGCTGTCCCATCCAGGAGCAAGCAATGCTCCCGAGCCCAGCCTAAAGACGTTAGCACAGATCAAACCAGGAAAGAAGGGACACTCACTTAGTGAAGCCATCCATGTGATCACAACATCCCAGTGCAGAGCCTCTACCAGCCTCAGACTCGAGGAAACCCACCCTGGGAGCCCCACTCCCTGCTCCAGCCTGGCCCACAAGGTGTCCAGCTGGGCCTTAGCCTTCAGGCTACCCTCATCTCCTCCAACTCCCAGAGTGCTGTCTCACAATCCTCCTCTAACCCCCTCCAGAGTGCTGCTTCCTCTCTTGCCCCTGCCTCTTGCTCCCCTCACTCCCACTTGGCCTGCTCCAAGCACTCTTGCAAGGCCCCTGCATCAATGCCTAGCGGCCACCCAGATAGAGAAGAAAAAACCACTAGAGAGAAACACATTGGGGAGGCCAGGGTTGGGGTCTTCACAGACAGACACACACTCTTGGAAGGCCCAGAGAGGGGCTGGGTGACACCCACCGCTTCCTCTTAGCAAGGCACCTCCTATGACCTTTCTGCCACTGAGTACTAGATCAGGTTGCCTGGTGTGTGATCAACACCATGGGCTGGCTCCGGCCCCCCACCTGGCTGACCCTCCTCTCCCCTGCCTTATTCTCAGAACCTTCCACGGGCACCTCCTCTGGACCTCCTTCTGGCTCTGCCACCTAATTCCTCTCCTTCACCCCCATCCTCTGGGTTACCTCTCGCAATGGCCACCCCTGCTCCTATGAAATGCAATACATCCTCCATAATACTGAGACAGAACAGTGCTCGTGATTGAGGCGACACACCTTGCACACCAATGTGTCCTGTCAAGACAAAAGGATTGGGGCCTCAAACAAACATAGGACTGTCTGGCAGGCACAGTGGAGACACTAGATGCCCAGGTCAGCTATGGGACCAGAAATACAAGATCACTTACTGGCCTGTTGCTAATGCATCAGGCATAAGTGGGCAGACTCCGGGGCCTCTCCAGAGCCTGCTCAAACTGCTCCTGCAATGTGTCCACCTACAAGACATGCTGGTTCTCCCAGACTGCAGAAATAGTCTCTATGGCCATCCTGGACTGCTGGAAACAGGGAGCGGCAAAGTAAGGCTGTGGGGGAGGATGAGAGCAGAGAGGATGGACAGTCATTTGCGCAAAGGTAGGTGTGGGACAACTAAAGTCTGCCTCAGAGATGGGCTTGGAGGCCAACTCTAAAGGACCACTCAGGCCTGCCTTAGGGGCAGGCTCTGAGAAATGACTGGAACTAGCCTCCAGAGCAGGAATGATTTGTTGCTCTAAAAGGAAAGTTAGATGCGGCAAGCGAAACAGTGTGGAATCACTCACATTGCTGCACAAGGGCTGCCACATGCTTATAATCGAGCTAGCACCAGTACCTTGCATCTTGGGCCTCCTATATGACCAGGGACACAACTTAGTTAGTAGGAGGTGGCATCAGAAAATGTGTTGGCATACATGACATGGTTGGATTTGATAGTAATTTTTTTTTGATATGTGTCAGAATATGTACTGGCTCCCACACTTGGACCCCCATGCTTGGGCCTCCGGACTGGGCCTTGGCAACATGCATCTCAGAGGGTCTCAGTACTGAGAGGGGAGTAATGTCATGACCTCTCCCATCTAGGACCCCCCCAGAACCCCATCTGCAACCCTTTCTCTGATCCCACAACACAACTTCTGCCATCACGACTACTGACACTGCCATCATGAGCATCAAGGCCCACCATCACACAGTACCCCTGACAATCCTGCATCATGGACCCTGAGACTACCTGGCAGCATGACCACCACTCCGCAATCAATGATCAGATCATGCCATTTAACCCAGCCATCATGCATCATGCATCATGGCCCACCTCCACACCAATTAATTGTGTGCCCTGCATGTGCAATTCCTGGTATACAGCTCCCTTCCCATTACTCAATGCCTCCTAGAACTTGCCCCAGACATCCCAGAATCCTGTAGTACTTATAGAGTAACCTCCTCTTGTATTTGCTAGTCTTGATATTACTTTGATTGTTTGCATGCCCTTTGATTGACTGATATGCACTGACTAGCATACTTTGACTGGCACGCTTAAATAACTGCGTGCTCTGAAGTTTGGTATGTACTCCACGACTTAAGTTTTATTAACATGGTCTCATCTTAGAACTCCTGGTTCTTGACTTAACCTTATTTTTTTAAATCCTTTTGACTTCACCAGACTAAGTCCCTTACTCCAGGAATCTTCTGTTCATGTCTTAAACCTCAGAGCACATTTTGGAGTTCCAGACATCCAAGTACATGTAGATCAAGTCCGCCTCGTAAAGGCATTGCTTTCCTGGAAAGCCCTCAACTCAGTGGAACCTGACACCAAAGTTAGATCAGCAACAAATTTAATAATAATGTTACTGATCTAAAAGACTGCATTGGACATGCTAATTATATTGAGAGAGTTCTGGGCAGGTCTCAGAGAACACATCAATAAAGTAATCAAAAATGCAGCAAGGATGTCTGTAGAGATAAGGCACTAATGCAAAAGGCATCTGTGGAAATGAACATTAAGGTGAGTGCAGCAAAATATATGACAAGAACACGATAAGCTTAGCAATTTATAAGCAATGATAATGCCTGCCATAAATGCAAGGTGCAAAAGTTCCATTTAATAGCAAAAGTAAACAAGTGCTAACTGCTCAATATTGCCGACTGCAAATGAGATCTGAGCAGTAGGTTAGACTGAAGTGAGTGGGGGCAAGAAACTCTTTTTCTAGTTATGTACAAGTCAGTAAGTACTTTTTATATTAGGTGTCAAGGTCAAATGCCAAGCTGTCTGTCATTTTTGATAGTTCATCAGTTCTGTTGCTAAGTACTGTTATCAATAACTGATGCCATCTGTCAGTCGTCATTCTGTTTGCCATCAGCACTATCATTAATTAAATCTGCTTCTTATCATATGCTGCCATCAAATATCACTAAAATTGGTCAGATTTCATGTGCTAAAGTATCCTAAGCTGATGCTGTGTTGCCATGGCTTGCCATTGATGTGCTGATCCTGTATGGAGTCCTATCTGTAGCGTAGTCCGCTATGTGGCGTTGGCCACATAGCTTTTACTTAGTATAGTCTTAGAATATTATATTATATTTATTATAATATAATAATATTTACATAATTATAAATACGTAGATACCTGCTGCTTATTAAGCAGCTTATTTTTGTGTCATACTACATAGTCAATAGACCAGACTGATCTGATTCTGTGCAGCGTGACCATTAAGCTTTCTCAAACCTGTAACTTCGTTACATTTTTTTGAATATGCCAGCTAGGATCTATTGCCTAGCATCCGACATTAGTTACTGAGTTTGTTGACAGAACTCTATCAGCTTCTTGAGCTTCTTGTACAGCTACACCATGCAAATTTCAAACAGGGGATCAGTGAGTAATCCTATATCTGCAGTTTCCACTGATGGTGGGCAGAACACCCACAAGCTATGGGGAGACCCAGCAGACACTCAAGACGTACAAGCGTCCAATGCAGATCAATCAAGACCCAAGGCTCAAGATTGAGGTTGAAGCACCAACCTGCCCAGGAATGAAAGCAAGGCTTGAAGAGCTGAGAGCTCGCAAAATGATGGCCAGCAATAGCCATAGGACAAGATGCCAGGGGAATTGACTCCTCCAGTTACACAGCTGCCAGGAGGACTTTGATGGTCCAGCCAGCTAGCTTCTAAAGGGCCCCCTGATGAGGTTAGGCAGGCAGCAGGCGCTCAGGGCGCCTCAGGAGATACCAAGTTGTTGGTATAGACTGGAGAACATATGCCTATAAGCCAGAGTAGTGGGGCCAGGTGGGCTATGGCAGGCTTAATGCCCACCCAGATAACAGAAGCCTACATAGAGGAGGTGTCAGAGGAGGATGTGACACCAGAAGTAGGCAGTGCAGAAAATTGTTTTCCATGCATGCCAGCAGTGGAGGAAGTCCAGGAGGAGGCAAATGTTCTGGAGGAGGTGACTGAGTCATCTAGCGATGACAACACCAAAACAGAGGAGCAGCAGTTGAAAACCACATACACTATGTGCTTGCAGGTATTCTGGAATCTGCATCCAGAGATGATGAAATACACCACCCAGGCACGACTTGAGCGTTATGCTTCTGCACATATAGTAGCATTTAGACGACAAGGGCATGAGGTGCCCACTATATTCAGTACTAAATATATTGATTTAATAGTGAGAGTTCTCACTATGGAACTCCAGGTGTATTTGCAGCATAAGGCTGCAAGGCAATCAGGGGTGTTGACCCCCTGGAGCCACATGTCTTAGAAATGCTCAGCACATCAGAATCAAGACATTGGAGCTGAGCTAGTGGAAGCACTAGCATGGGCACAGGAAGTGCCCATAGTAAAACCGGTGAGTACCTTTTATACTCCAGCAGGATAAGGGTGGCATGAGGAGCCCTCACACATGTATAACCAAGACCTTAGGACAGAGATGTCAGGCTTGGATGGATGTGATAGCACCACATTTAAAATGGGGAGCAAGACATCTTTGATGCCATGAGTGTCAATAGCAGAAATATTGAGCAACAGAGTTGCATATTAACGTATGCACAATGGCAATCTCAGGACTAAGGGACAGTCCCTTATTGACAATCAGGGCATTGTATTTGAGGGCACTAAGCCCATTGACAAGATGTGTTATCAATTTGTAACACAGGGCCAGGAGAATCAAGCTTCTCCAGAACTGGGTGGTGCAACAATCATGATCAAGGAGACTTCTTTGATTGAGATGGCGCCACCCAATGTGATGCCTCTGGTAATGGCCAGGATGAATGCCCTAGGTCAATCCTCTGAGATGAAGGCAATTATGCCCACAGTCGAGGAGGTTTGAGATGTCCGCCGCAGAAGCTGTTAATTTAGCGACTAGATCTCTGGGCTAGCGGGAGGCCATTTGAATGCATCATGAAGCTATGCACAATCGCCTTTATTGAGTAGTCAATGATGCTTTGGAAGTAACTTTACAGTTATCAGATGGGGTGAAGCTGCATAAAGCAGATAGTAGGCATATTTGTGGCTACACAGGCACATCCAAGTTCAGTGACTTGGAGGACTGGGCGATGGACATATGTACCCACCTTGCCATATGCTTATATGAAAGCAACCATATGGAACAAGAACAAATCTTTGTTCTGCCTGAGTTTTTGGCCAGAGAGGCCATGAGGTGGTTTTAACAAGTAGTATTGCATGTCAACCAGGTCTAGTATGATTAGATGTTCAAAGGAGTTCTCACAGAACTGTACAATCAATTTGTGCACCCCTTGACGCTACAGAATGCAAGGCAGGACTTCCAGTCCACCAAATACACTGAGAAGTTGGGGATACAAGGGTTCTACAATACCCTTAATGACCATGCCCAGAACATAGCAGTATACCTGGATGGGTATATGATGCTCGAAACATTCTTAAATGGTATTCCAGCGGACATGCACCACTATCTGATATGTGAGAACAGGCTGTCCTCCAGAAGTCAACAATGTGGAGGAGTTTGTGGCATACACTATCAGGTATGAGCACTCTCTTAAGACTGCTAACCACTATGAGCATTGTAATGGCCATAAAGGAGGAAGCAGGTAACTACTGCCTGCTATGGCACCTTCACAAGGTCAGCATGTGGAGACCTTCCTGGCTAAGAAGGCTGACTTGGATCATGACCACAACACACGGTTTGTGGTATGCAGAACTCCTGCAGCAAATTGAGGGTGGAGCTACCCATGATCAGAGTAGGCACCAGACAGAGAATGTCCTCAGCTAAGGCTGGAAGTCAAGCCAGCCAACCACTCTGGTCAGATGGGGACCTGCTTCACATGTGGTCAGCCAGGCCACTATGCTACCAATTGCCCTGCAAAGACGGGAGCTCTGAGAAAGGAGTATATATCTTGAGCTTACTTGCGAGCTGCACATACTGCAGCCACAAGTGGGAGTGATGGAGATATCTCTGCCGAGTCTGAGGCTGAGCGCCCCACAGACAACCAAGAGTCCCCAGAGGAGGCATCAGATGCCAAGCCCAAGAGTATGGTCATGGAGGAGAAGAAGTACATCACAGTAGACATATACAGCAATGCCTACAACAATGAGTACTATAGTTGCAACAGTGACTCAGAGTGCTTAGCGGCAATGACGGATTGGCCATCTTCAAATGATCACAACAAGAATAACATCATGTTGATGAAGAAGGTGACTCTTTGTTGAGCAGAGGGCACTTTGCAGCACCCTACATTGAAGCGGTGTAGTACTTGGTGTAAGTATTACTATTAGTTCTGGGGCTTGCTGGTGTAGAGTATGACTTCTAGCTCACACTGACTTGATGGTGAATTTAATATATTGATATTTTAAGTTGCAAATCCTAATTTTTCAGAATGCAGAGGGTTCTCAACAAACTCCAGCCTAAGCAATTCACTCCCTGGGAATTACCGAGCCTTTGCCTATCAATTGCCTGTCTATTCTCTACTAAACTTGGGGTATTTATACTGTTTTTCTGGTGCACAGACCACTATCTACACCTGACTCTTTGTTGTAAACTCCTCAGCCTCCAGAACATATTTAATAGTCCAATTTCCATTTTGGGAGGCCTGTTTTGGTGCCACCAGTTCCACCATTCCTCTGGATGTTTCTGATTGCCACTTCCCCATTTGCTTCAGCTCCATTTAGCACGATCCCATTCATAGATCTTTCTTTCTCCTTTTAGCTCTTCCCTGCATTCCATGCTTCTCTTCCTTTCCCCTTTCAGTCATGGCAAATCAGGCATTGTCAGATCTGATTTTGATCTAGATCATCACAATTTGATTCCATTTTGTCACTTCTGCCAGCTCCCATGCTTCCCCTCCTCATTACAGTGGTTGGACTGTTATTGAGTTGATAGTTTGAGCTGGTCTCTGCCCATTGTTCTGTACTTTTCTATGTATTTGTTGGGGTGTTTTTGGAGCTATAAATTATTGAGACTGCTACCAGGAGGCTTACAGTTTTCAGCCTATAATTAAATGTTTATTTTGACTTCTGGTGCATGGTGTGTCCCTGACTGCTGGTACAGCATCGTATCAGTGGGCAAACAAGGAGTGTCTGGTCTTATATGTGGATGTGAATGGCCACAAAGCATGGACCTTATGGGACTCTGGGAGTACTACTTTGGGTATTACACTCCAGTTTGCCCACATCTACAGAATTTCCATACAGGAGTTAAACATGCCGTTGGCACTGCAGTTGGGCACCATAGGGAGCTGTGCTATGGTGCAGTATAGGACAAACATAATTGTCCAGACACTGGGCTCACATAGCTGGGAATATATGGATGTCACAAACTTTGATTGCTATGACATGATACTGGGAACACCATTCATGCAGCATAACAAAGTCATGCTAGACTTTGAGTACTGTCAGATGCTAGTGAATGAGAAAGTAATCCCAGCAGAATGAGCTACAGCAGATGACACTGATAATCGCCTGCAATGTCACTGTACTACAAAGAAGTGCAAGGACTCTTTCTGACTCGGTTGGTGCAAAGCACCAGTGGTGGAGGAGGTGGATGAGGAAGTACAGGCTATGTCTGGACTAAGCTCAGACCACAACATGGTGATTATGAATGAGGAGAAGTATCAAGCCTCCAAGACGAGAAACAAGTGAATACTTGCTCCTGATGTTTGAGATGCAAAGCCTCTGGATAAACAACTGCAAAAGGTGAAAAAGCTTGAGTTTAAGGGCAACCTCTAGAGACTGTGGCTCAGTCACACAGCTGGCAGAGGGAGATTCAAAGTGTATTAAAGTATGTACTGACAATATCATAATAACTACTCACCTGGCAGAGGTAGATCCAAAGAGAACAAGTCTAGGGATTCCCTATGCCAGGTTGGATGCTTCTGGGGCTTCTGAAGCATGGAAAACAACTGTACAGTACAACAAAACCTTAAAAACTCAAAAATTGACTAACCAAACAACTGTGCAAACAAGGCAGGAAAACTCCGGACTTTAGAAGTCAGAAAGGCAAACTCCGGCTTATATAAGCAGTCTGGAAGTGGTGCTGAAGGGCCCACACTTGTCTGAATAGTAGCTAAAGAACCAGAGCATCTCAAGGGCTGAGAGTAGTACTAACAGATAGTGTTGAAAGAATAGAAACAGTAAAATGAAATAATGTCAGAAGAAATAAGAGAATGAATGAAGAGAGAGTGAAGAGATAAGGAGTGAGAAAAGGAAGAAATGAGGAGTCCCCTGACATTGAGGACTCAGTAGATGTATGTCCACCTATGTCCTCACAAGTCAAGTTAGAGGACTTGAGGGACAGCAACACAAAGGCAGAAGCCTCATCTTGTGAGGACACACAGTCCCCCTCACATATGAGAGAATACACTACAGACACTTCATTCAGTGCAGGCTGACGATACACTGGTGGCATGGTTGTTTGTCGCTGGTGCGCATTTCGTGCACACATAGCTGCCTTATGAGAGTAACCGGCTCCTCTTTCTGAATACGACTGGGCATACAACCCTCAAATGCTGCAGAAGTGGAATGAGCTGGTGGCAGCTATGTGTGCACGAAATGCGCACCAGCGACAAACAACCATGCCACCAGTGTATCGTCAGCCTGCACTGAACGAAGTGTCTGTAGTGTATTCTCTCATATGTGAGGGGAAAAACCTCGTGGCTTGCAAGGCAGCAATAGTGGAGTCTCTGCTAAGGCTGCACATACCCAATGACAGTGTTAATCATCATAGGTGAACAGATCCACCAATATCAGTGGGAGCGTTGGTCTACTTGTCAATGCATAACTTGAGGCTTCTCAAGGAATGGGCAAGTAAACTTTGCCCAAGATGAGTAGGCCTGTACTGCGTGCTAGACGCAGAGCCAAGTACCTCCAACTATGTGCTGGAGCTGCCGCAGGCATTACAAGAATGACAAATCATTCCAAAGTTTCATGTGTCGCTGTTGTGACCATATAGCACGTCCAATGATGTGTTATTCCCTAACAGGGTGACCTCGGGCCCCTATGACTTTGGGGCATGAGACAATGACAAATAGTTTGTTGAGTGCATCATAGGGCACTGGTGGACTGAGCAGAATACGCTCAAGTTTGAGGTACAATGGTCCCTCAGAGACACAACATGGGAGCCGTACTCCCATTGCTCTAAGCTGGTGGCACTTGACTACTATTTGGAGTTGAAGGGTGTTAAGTGCCCACATCAGTTAGGTAAGCACACCAGCGCTTAATTTGATCAGCAACTGTGGCTAAGACACGTCTAAAAATTTGAAATTTCTTTTTTCTCTTTCTTTCCTCAACCATGGACAATATGCCTATGGACCCCAGTGAGCAGCAGCAGCAGCAACAGTTTGAGTTTGCGCTATTGGTCTTGCTGTCAGCTAAAGAGAGGGGACAGATGACTCCTCTACTGATCTAAAATATGCCCCAGTGGAGACAATTGCAACAGGCTGTGGGCTTTCTATAGCAGCAGCAACAACCAGCGGTGGGCTACCCACCGCAGCAGCCAGTGATCAGTGGCTATTCACCACAACAACTCATGCAGAGCAATTTTATGCCCCAGAATGCACCTATGGGCAGTTTTCTGCCTTGTCAGACAGCACAGAGCGCTTATGCGCCACATCATGCTGAGGGCCAATCCCAACAGGCCCAGTATGGAGGGCTATTTAGCTTCCAAGCAACGTCAGGGATGGGAGCAGCTTGCCTCCATACTGGCAAGAGGGCCAATGGGGGCACATTCTTTGCTCCAATTTATGGCCCTGGCACACTATCCTAGTGTGCCAGCATTAATGCCATACTCTCTGGCTTGAATGGGAGCTTAAGGTGCAATGCCCCAGTATGATCCCTCGTATGAGGTGCCCACTGAGGGAGGAAAAGCAACCTCTCAGTTGGCTACAGTACTGGCCAACAGTCCAGAGGAATACAGATCATCTCTGATGCCAGCAACAACAGCATCTGAGAGCACAGAAGCTCTCAATACAGAACAAAGCAGCAAGTCTCCAGCCAATGTGCCAATAGAGAGCCTGGCCAGGCTCTCCTTGTTACAGCAGCTGGAGATGCTGCACCAACCTGAGCCCAGCTCAGAAGAAGAGTCACGTCCTCAATGTGACAAAGAAAAAGCACAGGCTGTCAAGCCCAGTCTCAACCAGGACTTAGTCCTGGTTACTCTTCTCCAACACCTGGGAGACAATAGGTATGATGTACCCCCAGATTTGCCGTTCCTCTGTGATGCAGAGGCTGTTGTCCTCATCAGTCAGATAATGGACAATATAGATCACATGCGTGCTCAGCGTAAAACTGATCTCCTTTCCCTATTGGCTGCTTGTAAGTGGCAGACTACACCTCCAAGTTGAGACACTGACTCTAGCAAAAGAGCATGTTGGCAAGGAGTAGAGGACGCACCCTTCCGCTTGACTCAGTTGAGCATTGCTGTTCCTGGCCAGGAGGCCAGTCTAGAACAGGACATCCTCCCCTATGACGATGTCCCTGCTCCAGCTGCTTCCTGGCTGATTTAGCACCTTGCTAGTGGCGCATCTGAGGTTGCATCTTTGCAACTATTATCCATGGTATTTACCACACACTCTGGGGAGCAGAGTTTCTGAGGTGTCAGTATATGCTCCACTGAGGCTAAAGCCTTGCAACTCCAAAAGGATCGTTGGGGTAAACATCTGGAAGGGCATGCATATGTCAACATGCACTTCCCCAAAGATGCCCCAAAAGGGGCCTCAGGAGCCAACATTCCCTTCTTATCTGCAGTGTTGGTAGAGGGCCCTCTAGCCTGATACCCTCAGTGTGTGTAGGCGATGGACCCATGGTCAGAGAACTCTGCACCGGAGAGGCTGCCATCCTTGCCCTCCAATGACGACTGGTATAAGGAGCCTGAAGAAGCTCATATGGAATCTCCTGTGCTGCACAAGACTGCAGCACAACATATGGCATGTGAGAGATGCAACAGTAATCAACAGGCCAAAGATGGACTGTTGGGCACAAGATAGTGCCAAACAAGAAGCTGCCCTTCTCAAAGATGAGACTGGGTGCATCTCTGATGCACTCGGTGTTGTGATTTATTGTGATCACACTATTGAGCGCCAGAACTCATTCTTCAGCGCAGAGTTGTCTCCCCAATTTTACTGGTCCTCAGTGACCAACACTATCTTTGTTGGGCAAGAAGCCCACACAGCCAGGGCCTTCAAGGCTGATAAAGAGGGCAATGCCACACATACACCCCACAACAGTAAGGTGTACCAAGTTGCACCTCGCAGGTTCCCCTGCAGCCCTTGAAAGCTCTGCAGGCTCCATTCACTGGTGAACAACCAGTTTATGCTGATTCATCAGCATCAGTTGGGCTACCTCCTGCTCAACAAATTCAAATGAGTGACTATGAATTATCATTCTACAGCCTGAGACAGAGTAATGTCTACAAAACTATTGCAGTACCTTTTGTAAATTCAGAGAAGCAGGAGAAAGTCCTGCAGATGATTGCTCTTTTATGGATTTACCACCACAAGAAAAGTAGGAGACTGGCCTTCATTGGCCTGACTCTCCCTGATCCAAAGCAATCTTTTGCTTTGGACTATCTAGACTTATATGCTCTTTTCTATGGGCATCCTAAGACGTCCAATATGTGGACCAGTTTGGCCATGGACTGTGCCATGCACATTCATTGGTGCAGCCTCTTTGGGTTTGTGCTTGTATATGCTATCTGCACGAGCTGCCCATCCAAACTATAGTGCACAAGCACCTGGCTTATGTCTTTGCACAGCCAGGCCTCTATAAAAAGGCCGTTGCCAAATACAAGGCAGCTATGGGGCAATCCTTTGTGCCCCTCTCTACCAAGGACCTGAACTTCAAGGCTCAGGCTGTGGACATCCCAGAAGCATCAGCTTTCATCTTCACCATTTCAGACATGTTATGTGTCCTGCTTTACAATTAAATGCATTTACCAAGGAGATGTATCTCCTTATTGGACAAGACATTCATGCCCGAGAGATCTGGATGCACCAGTACCTATCTGACAATGGAGATCTATCTGATTCCCAACTACCTACTCTGGAGCCGACATTCGACCCCACCATTACATTGTCCCCACTATAGGACTACAACAATTCCCTGCCTATGGCAGGGCCATCAGGCACTTCTTATGAGCCTGAACTCCTTGACTACGATATGGACAATGCAACAGCCAATCTATTCCGGAAGTCCAGGGACTCTCCAATTGCCTCCGTTCCTGACTTACTGATAGCCTGACTGTCGTGGTGCTTTGAGACTGTAGTTCAGTCTGATTGGGAGATGTGTAGCGTAGTCTGCTATGTGGTGTTGGCCACATAGCTTTTACTTAGTATAGCCTTAGAATATTATATTATATTTATTATAATATAATAATATTTATATAATTATAAATATGTAGATACCTGCTGCTTACTAAGCAGCTTATTTTTGTATCATACTACATAGTCAATAGACCAGACTGGTCTGATTCTGTGCAGTGTAACCATTAAGCTCTCTCAAACCTATAACTTCGTCATACTATCACTGTGCTGGCAAAGGGGTTTTTGCACTATGATGATCTACTAAGTGTTTTCCCTTTTTCTTACTTTATTTATCTTTTGATTACTTACAAACTAACATTTTGGAACAAAGGGAGGAAGGTGTTTATTTTAGTACAAGCATACATCAGAAAGCTACATATCAAAATTTGACAAAGTTCAAAAGTTTGGAGTGTTACAGGCTGGTGACTATGCATTATATGCAGGAAGGGCAAAATCACCCAAAAAAAGCAAGTCCCTGTCCTGGATATGGTTACTTGCTTGCCACTTGAGCACATCAGTAGTATTGTCATGAAGGCCAAGCAAAAGAGTCTCACAGTACACTAAAGTATTAATATGAGGATGCAGAATAGCCAAGTCACAACTAATAGTCTTGGTGATTTCATTAATATAGCAGAGTTGGTGAGCAAAGTTCTTTGGCAGGACAGAGCAGGATCATAGAATAGGAGAATTCCTCCCCAAGCCAAGAAAAGGCATCACCAGTGACATGCATAGTAGGAGCAGGAGCCCAGAAGGAATCAAACTTAATGAAGTTAGTAAAAAGGAGGTAAAAAGAGAGAAAAGATAAAACTTACACAAACAGTCATTGGGGCTCAACATATCCATTTATAGTGCTCGTCACTGGGAGACATGGCCCTAGCTGAAGAGATGTGTATACCATAAGAAGAAAGGTATCTCCAGCAGCAGCACACATCCTGAGGCACTAGGATTTCTTCAGACAGAGGTGCTTCAGAAGTCTTGTAAGTACTGGAAAGAGTGATAGGACTGTGAGGAGGAGTTGCAGAAGGAGTGAGAAATATGACAGGAGAGTTGCTAGCTACAGCAGGACCAGAAAAAGGGCTAGCACCTCAATAGATATAAAGACATTTTCAGTAGGAGGGATCTCTACAACAATGGGGAAGGCAGGAGGAGTAGGGGTTCTAGCAATTGGATCAAGAAAAAAAATAAGACACACAAAAATTAACAACTTACAGTTCTACACTGAGAACACTCTGACAAGAATTAGTAGTAAGCAGGGGAGTAATTCAAAGAAAAATAGCATGCACTGCTAATAGTTCATCAACGTTGGAAAATAATGGACTCTGGAGAAACTTTATCATTATTTTCTCCTTCAGCATCTTTCTTAGTGTCCTCCCCTTCATCAGAGGAAGGCTCAGCAGTAGACAAGATGATTGAGGTAGCTGGCGCTAATTCATGGCACTTACTAGGGCTCTTGCTAAGAGACGTGACAGCAGGCTTTTATTTAAATAAAGCAGGATGACAAGGAGAGCATGTGAAGGGAGCAGCAATGATAGTACTATCCTGGGTAGTAGAAAGTGTTAGGCTGGCTTCACTAATAACAATAGGTTGGTAGGTAGCTGCCAGTTTGCGTTGTTGCCATACAAAGTCTCTGGCATTGCAAACTAACACAGCACATTTATAATTCTTCTGCATGCTGGCATCCTTGTCATGCTCATGAGTACAAATGCTATCAAAGGCACAACCATATCTTAACATATCACATTGGTATCAAGAGAGAGAGACAGTAGGAAACTAGCAGTCTTCTGAATCATTCTCTGACCAACATTTATCACACTATAATTAAAGTTAGTGATGTCATTACCTACAGAAAACAAAGACTTACCATGCCAACCTTGGTTCAAAACGCACAACATTCCTGAGGCAAAATGGTGATTTTTTTCTTAGCACTGAAAACTTGAACACTAGTGAGTATTCTGGTATTGACAACAGTTGTATCATGATGAATGTGTAAAAAGTCATGGAGCTCTGCATTAGTAAACATAGTCTGATCAGATGTCTAAGGACATCAGAATTAAGTGCTAGAGATTGGTGGCATAAGATGGACACTTATAACATATAAGGAAACTCCACAAATAGGAAGATGGATCTAAAACAGGATTAGACAAGGACACAAAAAAAGAGATAGATGATATAAACTGAATACTGGAGAGACTAGCAATGGTGGGCAAAGTATAGGCTAACTACTCAGAGTCAATATTGCCAACATAAGGGAAGAAAAAAAGACTTACTTTGCTAACCTCAGTATTGGCCAGCAATGTGTTGATCTTGGCAAATAAAAAAGGAGCCTAGTATGGGCACTGAATTTTAGCACCATGAAATCAAAATTAAACTTAACTCACAAATAACTCTGTAAATGGATGCAACCAGTCAGCACCTTTATACTCTCAGTACTGAGCCACACACCACTTACAAACCTTGACTTCCCATAGCTAGGAGCTGTTAGAGCTGCATACCACCAATCAGCACTGATAGAGCTGCATTACAAGAACATTTTGTGGCACATCTGCAGAACTAGTAGTCTTAGCACAATTGAACAAATACAAAGCTTTAGCAAGAAAGTTTGGAAGAGCAGAAGCAGCAAAGCCAGACATTCTGAAAAAATGGGACAAAAAACACAAGTGGAAAGAGATGTCTAGAGACAATTTTTATAAGGCATCACACAGACCATAGCACAGTCAAATTAATAATAGTATTTGATTGAGGACAGTCAATTTTTTAGTTGGGGGGAGATGATAGGCTTCTACTTGGGCTGAGCACATCAAGGGACACTATAGGCCTACTGACACTTGACATACTAAAAACTCTAGCAACCTTCTTAGACACAGAACATCTTCCTCATTAAACATTGCAATGATGAACTGCAGCATTGTAGACTTGAGGATGGCAGAGGTATGCAGTGAAAATTCTTCTGTATATACTTTTCTGATATCTGAAACAGATGTCAATCGTTGAACTAGTTTTCAAACATTGTATGGTGATAATACAGAGGCTTTTCTTTGTGCAGCACTGGATCTTGACCGTTCAGCCAATTACAAAGAAACTCAGCAACAACAAGCATGAAGTTTTCAGAAGCACTGTGTCAAAGTCAAAAAGCTGGTATGAGTTCACTCATTTGTTTCATTGATTTTGGGTACTTACCTTTATACTACAGAATCAAGAGGGTCTTGATAACTAGTTTCAGACATTGTATATTATTGTTGGAGACTGTCTACAAGAGGACCAGAATAACAGCGCAATTCTAGCAACACCTGATTTAACCAATGTATGTGTTAACTTTATGTGAATGTATTTTAGACTCAACTAATCTTAGTTTATCATCAATCATCTCAAACTCAAAAACAATACTTTTTTGGGTTTGGTAAAATGCAAAGCCTAGTAAGTTGTCAATAGTCATTCATGTTCTTCCATGCTCAACATGTCCTTATAGCAATGCTGTTGCTGATAAAATTGTTTCCAAAAGAATTAATACTGAAAAACTTGTTGATGAACTTAACAAAGCATTTGATGCCATTAAGGCAGAGTTAAAACCAGCTCCTGCCTCTACTCCTGCTGAGGAAGACAATGAGGATTTAGTAATGAAGGATGACTCAAACATTATCTCTAGTTGTAAAAAGCATCTTATCCAGTTGCTTAGTGAGTAATTCTGTATTTTACCTCATCATATGCTTATATACTATTTTGACAGAGGCTGTGGCAGAGGATGCAAATCAGCACTAGTCTAGTGATGGACTACCCTGGGCTACACTCCCTAACCACTTCATCACCATATCTCATGTTATTGTTGAATGGCTATCAAGCTATGCAATGCCCAACAAGATGAGCAAGCAAGGGAAAGGGAAATAAGGCATAAAGGATCTAGGCAACAAGGATGGCCATGTTCTTTTGACTGCCTTTCAAAGTGGCCAGCTAAAAGTCATTAAGGCTGATCTAGAAAAGATCAAGAAGAAGAATATTGTCATCATCACTACTGTTGATCCGACTAGTGATGATGAACTTGTAGTCTATTTGCAAGCTCTGTATTCAAGTAGAAGAATATTGTATAGTCAGACCACCTCCATAAGCCTGGCCGCTACCCACTTTAGGCACAGAAAGAAGCCTATTATTGAGGTCAAGTCTGATGCTAAAGAGCCAAACTCAAAAAAGTTCAACTAACTTCTATCTTGTCCTTTGGTCTTCAGAAAGCTGTCATCTAGCAGTAAAAGTATGCTTACTATCAGTAGTAACACTGACAATGACTCCACTAATAACCTGTCATAGCCACCACCTCCTGTCAAGCAGCCTTCTCAGATAAAACATGTGATTTCTGTTAGTAGTAAAACTGATGTTGATGCAGTCACAATGAAGAAAGATAAATCTAATCAGCTTCTCCAGTCTCTAGCAAGCAGTCCTTTCAAACAACATGTATGGTTTTCCTCAGTAGTGACAATGATACATCCATGACAAAGAAAGACAAGTCCAATCTGCCTCCTCTTCCCCTTGCTGCTCCTGTGGCACATGACAAGCCCCTTTTAAAATTGCCACATCCTAAAAAGCATGTTACAATCCCTTCTGGAAGATAATGCCTATTCTGACTCTCACAAGCATCATTGAGTTTCTCCACCTGATGCCAGTGAAGATCCTGTCAGCTTCAGTAATGATTACAAAGAGAGCAATGACAATGAAAAATCTGAAGGCAGAATTGTAGTCACTCTTTATAGTTGTATTTGTGCAAAAGCCAAGGAGAAGAGTGCTAAGGGCAAGGCAAAAGTGAAGGATATTATAAATACTGCCCGTGCAAATTTCCAGAAAGTTACCAACAGACTTTACTTATTAGTCTCAACCACCATTTATTAATCCTTCAGCATACACACTATCCATTGATTTCAAGGATTTAGGAGACTCAGAACATAATGCTAATGCGGTGGCAGGGAAGTGACTCTGATCAAACTCCAATCAATTCCAAAAGGGGTTAGCATTAGATGCTGCCATTTGTCAAGGCACCTCAATCAGAAGTATAAAGAATCAATAATGACAGAATAGTTTATACTCAAGCCTGATATTTCAACTTATCAGAAAATGATACAATGTTTAGCACTAACATTAGTGCTCATAGCATTAATGAGCTTGCATCATGGCTGGCTACAAATAGCACCAATACCCACACCTCACATTAGCTCATCAGTACCACCAGAAGTGGCATGCTCTAGTGCTTCCAGCATTAATTTTTCTATATTTTTATACTAATAACTTGCAGCTACAGCCTCCAATTACTCCAGACCACTTTTTATGGCACTACTTATCCTTCGCACCACTGTTGACACCTCACTGCACCTTGCTGCTTGCATTCCAGAGCTATATATTTATACAGACATTTGACATTAGTCAATCTGAAATAATGCTCTTAACCAGTGGCAGTACTTACAAGATGAAATGATGAAGTATTTCTATGACAGATAGCTGACAGCATTATTATGGACTTTTTTACCATACAATTCAATTCACAGCATTTACTTACATTCATATTAGTTCACCACCTTTTAGCAGTGTTTAGCCTCTTAGCATTGGCTAACTTCCTTTACTATAAATATTTTTTGTTAGTAGCACATCATCAACTTGGCAGTAGGAATTGTATCCCAACATTTTGGTCACTTTACACAACAGACAACCTTTTGTTAACCATGTCAGCGAAAGGACTCTGCTTTAGTTATCTCTCTCTCTCTCTCTATAATCTCTTAGCACCTTGCAATTATAGCTTGATATTTATGCTTAGATTCACTAAGCAATTCTGTCATTGTATTATCCTATTCCAGGTGCTAACACTTAGCACCTCTTAGTGACTCTTTCCTATATCTTTTAGTGCCTTCTCTTAGCAACTCTCTCACACACCTCTTAATGCCTTTCCTTAGTGACTCTCCCATGTTTTTTAGTGTTATTACTTAGCAACTCTTAATGCTTTATTACCATGTCTTAGAGCTTTATACAAGTGCCTCCAATTACCCACTTCTTTTCAATACCTTTGCTTAAGCTACAGTGCTTATAGTTTGCTAGATAGCATCCAGAGTGCTATTATCTAGCACATTGTTCTATCATATTTGCTTGAGCACACTGAAATTCTGTCAGGACTCCTTACCCACTATGCACACCAGATGCTGGAGATAGTGTTGTACTGTGTAACGTCTAGTGTACCCAACCACAGTAAGCATCATCATCGTTTCTGAAATGATAAGTTTCAGACTTCTATCAATGCATTAAAGCTATCTACAAACTTTACTACTTTCAAATATTCTCAGATGCCATCACTGTCAGGGGACTCCTCACTCCTTTCTTCTTTCACTCTCCTTTCATTCACTTCCTTATTTCTTCTATCATTCTCTCATCTTGCTGTTACTACTTTTTCAACACTATCTGTTAGTACTATTCTCAACCTTTGAGGTGCTCTGGTTCTTTAGCTATCACTCAGACAAGTGTGGGCCCTTCAGCACCGCTCCAGGCTGCTTAGATAAGCCAAAGTTTGCCTTTCTGACTTCTAAAGTCCGGAGTTTTCCTCCCTTGTTTGCACACTTGTTTGGTTAGTCAATTTTCGAGTTTTTAAGGTTTTGTTGTACTGTACAGTTGTTTCCCATGCTTCAGAGGCCCCAGAAGCATCCAACCTGGCATAGGGAATCCCCAGACTTGTTCTCTTTGGATCTCCCTCTGCCAGGTGAGTAGCTACCTTGATATTGTCAGTATATATTCTAATACACTTTGGATCTCCCTCTGCCAGCTGTGTGACTGAGCCACAGCCTCTAGAGGTCGCCCTTACAATCACTATTTAACTTTGGAACACCAACACTTTATTATCACAACTCTCTACAATCACACACTTCTGCATTAGCTACATACTGCACTTTAAAGGCTGATATTTATGCATGGTGCAAAGATTACAATCTTAGAAATGCTAAATGTCAAAGGTTGATTAAGCTGGGCTTTATTGTTGGTGAAACAGCAAGTCTTACTGATTTTTCAAGGAATATGTGTCAGAGAACTCTTTATTTTTTTCTTCTTTCACTTATTTCTTTACTCTTCTTTTATTTATTTTCTGATTTTTTCTGTCATTCTCTCACTTTATTGTTTTTATTCTTTCAACATTATCTATTAATACTATTTTCAGCCTTTGAGGTGCTCTAATTCTTTAGCTATTATTCAGACAAATATGGGCCCTTCAACATCACATATAGACTGCTTACATAAGCCAGAGTTTGCCAGAGTTCACCTTTTATTTGTGCAATTGTTTGTTTAGGCAATTTTTGAGTTTTTAAAGTTCTGTTGTCCTGTACAGTTGTTTTCCATGCTTTAAAAGCTCTAGAAGCATCAATCCTGACATAGAAAATCTCTAGACTTGTTGTTCTCTTTAGATTTTCTTTTGCTAGGTGAGTAGTTATTATAATATTGTTAGTATATACTTTAATATACTTTGGATCTCTTTTTGCTAGCTATGTGATTGAGCTATAGCATCTAGAGGTCACTCTTACAATATGTAAGAGTAAACAAGATTAGGACCTCTTCACCAACAAAGAATTCTTGCAGCTTGTGTGACTACTTGATTTAATTAGTATTTACTAGCTTTTTTACATGAATATACATAATTTTTTTTTTACTTTAGAGATAATTGCAGTTCCAAAACCAATTAAGAGACTTTTCTGCTATAATAGCAGTAAAATATGCTTTTTTACTTAGAATTAAAAGTTAATATTATTATTTATTAGCTCAATAAAAATATAATATATAGCAACCAAAACTCTCTTCAATAAGGCTGTAATCTGATGAATATAATGAAAGAAAAATGCAATACACAGCTTAAAAATAAGATATGTCATGCTATAATATATCTAGAGTAATATTAAAGACAACCTCTGAAGGCTACAGCTCAGTCACATAGCTGGCAGAGGGAGATCTAAAGTATCAAAGTATATATCAACAATATTGTTGAAAACTGAACCCATAGAACTTAATAATGACTTAATAATTATAAATACTTGTAAGTATTTATTTTTAAATTTTGCAATAATGACTGTAATTCTATACCTACATATGTTTTCTAACCAGCAGCCTCACCCAGCATATTGCTTTCTTGACTATATATATGATAGCACTGAAGTGCTTTACAAGACTCAGGACCATCTTTGCAAAGCAACTATTAGGTATAAAATAACTTCAGAGAACAACATATGAACTGTTAGAGAACTCTTTATATTTTCTCTTTTTACTCTTTATTTCTTTCTTCTTCTTTCATTCATTTTCTTCTTTCTTCTTTTATTTTTTTAATCTATTTATTAGTACTACTTTTAGTTTTTGAAATGCTCTAGTTCTTTAGCTATCATTCAGACAAGTGTGGCCTCTTCAATACTGCAAACAAACTGCTTATATAAGCTAGAGTTTGCCTTTCTGATCTTTAAAGTCTAGAGTTTTCTTGCTTTATTTGTATAATTGTCTATTTAGGCAATTTTCAATTTTTTTAATGTTTTATTTAAATTGAGTAAAAATAAATTATAAATTATATTTATATTCTAGTTTTAAAAGTAAATAAATAGACTCATAGAAAAATATAAGAAGAATAATTTGCTTATAATTATAGTATAAAATATATAAATAAATTTGAGCAAAAGTACAAAGCATAAATAAGGTATTTCATAGGCAAAAACTGATAACAATAGCTTTAGCCATGCTTAAATAAATAGAATCAAATTTAAAATAGCAAGAAAAATACAACTGCAAAAAGTAAAATATGAAGAGTTTTTTTTAAAAATTATTTTCAAGTTACAATATTAAAATTAATAAGCTATAATTTGTGCCTTTGACATAAATTTTATAGCTTATTGGACACTTTGCCTCCAAATCTCCTCCAACTAAGCCTCTATCCTTTTCATTCAATTAGAGCTCCAAATATATATAGAGAATTTAGTACTTAGTACTAGCCTCAACCTCACTTTGTTTTATTAATGCCTTAGCTTTCACAACTCAGTGTTTAATCTCAGTTTTCTTCAACTCTCAAAGTATTATTATAAGCTAAATTATTTTTTTTTAAATTTTTCAGATTTCTTTAACCATTTTTAAATATCAAAAAAAAACTAACAATCAGTGTATCAGTAGTCTTTGAATTTTCTCTGATTTTTCAATAAATTTTCTAGAATTCTTCTAGCATTTTCTACTAATATCTGCTGAAAAACAAAGCAATTGAAATTTTCTTGATTTTTTAAGCATTTATAAATCTCCAAAAAACTAAATCAGTATATCAGTAGCTTTTAAATTTCTCCTGATTTTTTGATGATTTTTTTTTTTGGATTTTTCTAGCATTTTATATTAACATTTACTGAAAAACAAAACAAAAAGGCAATTCTTTGTCAGCCTTAGTCAGAACTGATTAATCACATTATTTAGCAATTTAAATAAAGATATAATATTTTGAAATATAAAAAGAAGCTAATCAACAATACTAGGCTGATTGAAATATAATTTGGAATAATAAAGAAATAATAATAATCTATATAATATTCAATATTTAACGGAGGACATGCATACCTCTGCAGTTGGGAAGTTTGATAGCACCAAACTGGTCACGCAAAAGACTGCGTGACCACGTGAATTAACAAAGTGAGGCGAAAAGCGACCACTAGCTAGAAGAACAAAAGCTGTAGAGAAGTGAGGTGGGGTGGTGGTGGTGAGGAGATGTTGCAGGAGCTGAGCTGAAGGAAAAAAGGCTGTTTTACGTGTTTTGTGATTGTGAATTACTATGGCGATGATTGTCGTGAATAAATCTTGAATGGCTGCATTTGTGAAGAGAAGCAAGTTCGATTTCTGCCCGTACAGAAGGATTGTCTCGTAAGTAGGATCTCCAGGCCTGTGAGGTCCAATGACCGATAGCCATGATTATGTCCTCGGAAAGACCTAGTGATGCATAGTACGTGGCACCTCCAGCCCTTGGCAAATGTCCACCGTAAGATTTGTTAAGGAAAGAGGAAAATTTAGAATCAAACCAGGCTCGTGTGGGGATCGAACCGTTGTAGCGTAGAAAAAGAGCAAATCACGCTCCATGTATAGCATCACGTCGATACGTGTACTTGTGAAGAAGTTTAACTGGATCAGCAACAGCGTGATGGGCAAACATAACTTGTGAACCCATGAAAAATCGATCGGTTTTATAGTAGGGAAGGTCGTAAGATGCGTAACCATAAGAAAAGCAAAGGGAGGAACGCTTAACAATTTTTCTCCAATTTAAAGTGGATTTTGACTTGATAACGAGCTCTCCGAAACGGTGGCATGCATAGAATGCACACGACATCAATGTTGCAAACAGTAGGTCGTCAAAATCAGAAGTTCTTTGAGCATGGGCAACAAATGTTTCTAAATGAGAAAGACGTAGAGGGAGTTTCCGATGGATTGGGTCTGCTCGTATTTTCTTTGCTCCTCTGATTGCTGCTTTTATCAGTGGGTATGCTCTGTTGGTGTCAAAATTGGGATAGATGTCTTGAAGGAAGTGGCCAGCGCCTGACAGATATTTTGGTGCTGATGCGATATACCTAGATGTAAACGCTATATATTTAGATAAAGTTTGTGGAGTGGGGTCAATTGGAAGATTATGAGATATACAAAAATTAACATAGTCTTGAGCCCCTGTGGCATAGCAAGAGGCAGTGGATTTTTTGATAGCTTCAGACTGGACATAAGCAGTCCATGCGTCGAGGTCGGCACTGGACATAGGTTGGTGAGCCGGCTTGCGAGACGACCCGCCAATTACTTTTAAAAGGATTTGTTCCATTGCACCGGGAGAGAGTCTCTAGGAGGCTCGAAGTTGTGGATGCGGTAAGCAGGAAATTGGTGATGGAAGTCATCAAATAGGAGGCGAGATAGAAGGTCGGCTCGCGTGTTGTCTTTACCTGCTATGTGACGGACACGCAAGTCAATACCTGTCTCAATAACTATGCCAGCCACTGCCTTGACTACAGAATTGTGCATATCTTCAGCAGCGCCGAGAGAGTTGAAAACTGACACAGAATCAAGACTGTCTGTAAAGATAAGTAATCTCTTTGGGGAATGATCAAAGAGTGCGACGTGATGAATACTTGAGAGGATGGCCAATAATTCGAGGAAGAAAATATCGACTTTGGGTTTTGAAGGATCTGAGTTGAGTTGGTAGACAAAACCAGATCCCACATAGACAAATGAAAGGGCAAGTTTTAGACTAGCATTGGTCCATATAACAAAATCAGCTGATGAGTCCTGTCAGGTTCCGCTGAGTCGGGGGCTTTCCAGGAAAGCAACGCCCTTACGATGCAGACTTGACCTACGAATACTCGGGTGTCTGGAACTCCGGGGCTAGGACTCCAGGGTTCAAGACGGGGACAGGGGTAATCCCGGGAGAGGGGACTAGAGTCCGGGGGTTTTGGGTTGGAGATAACTGAGAGTTAGAGGGGGTCGAGTCGTGAACCGGAGGTTCTAAGACGAGACCAAGTTAGTAAATCAAGAGTCGCAAAGTGCGTACCAAAACTTAGAGCACGCGAATACTTAGGCGTGCCAGCCGAAGCGTACCAAATCAAGGCGTACCAGTCAAGCAAGGGGCATGCAATAACCAAAGTAATATCAAGACTAGCGAATACAGCGGAGAACTACACTATAAGTACTACGGATCGTGTCTCGGGATTCTGGGGTGTCTGGGATGAGTTCCGGGGGTCATTGAGTAGCGGTCAGGGACTGTATATCAGGATCGTGTGTGTGGGGACGTGCGATCAATTGGCGCGGAGGGAGTCGTGATGCGTGGGGCATGATGCGTGATGGTCAGATGCGAGCCGCGTGATCCAATCGTTGATGGCGGTTGATCCTGGGGTCCGTGATGCAGGGGTCCCGGGGGGCTGGCTGATGGCGATTGTTGACGGCTGATGGCGGTCATTGATGCATGTGATGGCGGCGTCGGCAGCTGTGGGGGCGGGGTGCGCTGTGGGATTGACGGAAGAGGTTTCCGGGCGGGGCTCCGGGGGTGTCCCGGGGAGGTTCCAGGGGGGAGGGGTCGTGACAAGTCCTCCCAATATGTCACGTCAAGAAATCTGATGCCTATGGCTAAAGGAAGAACTTTCAGCAACCAATTCATGTCATCTGTTACTTCCCTATTCAGAAAAACTCCGGCATGCATCGTTGATTTAGAGGTGATTTTACGATATAGCGATGATAAAGCTGGGCGGCCCCATGGCAAAACATTGAGTAACCAATTGAGGTGGCTAGCAAAACACATCCAAGTACAAAGAAATGGACGTCAATTTGGCATATTAACAAAATCGGAGATTTTTGTAACTATTTCGTCGATGGATTCTCTAGTAAGTGTTATGGTGCCTTGGTTTATGTCGATCCAAAATCCAATAATTTTTAGATACTCTCCGAATTCTTGCTTTTTCTCGTCCCATGGACAGCCAATGGAGTCCCAAAGTATAAGCAGCTGGGCTTGATGTTTTGGCCTTAGTTTGCCTTTAAAGTTGACCAAATCCGATGCTCAATTCCACGAGAAAAAGTCATCCATGAAGTCATGTAGATCAGGCATATCCAATTTAGTGACTGCTATCCAATACATAAGACCTGCCAAGGCACACCAGCAATGAGGTGAGGCTCGATTACCAAAAACCAATCAGTGCACAATGCGCCAAACTCCGTCAACTTTGACAAGCTGCCAAAGTTGCCACAGAGGATGTGCAGGCAAGTTCAGAAAAGCACTAGAGACATCAGACTTTCAAGTTACTAACTTTTTGGACAGATGCCGACATTTCACGTTGTATAGGACCTGTCCAAATGTTTTCATATCGTCATATTTTACCTTCGCATTGATTTTTGAGATACCATCATTTAAGCCAGAAGCGGTGTAATCAGTTACCACTCTAGGTTTCCCCTTTTGCCACACTATGAATAGAGGAGAAGATCTCATTCCTGGAAGAAGTCTATCGATATCAATTGGCTCGGACCATCTTCTAGCTTTGATTTCTTTATTCTGGAAGTTTCTGATAGCACCAAGGTCCATTTCTTCCATCGCATAGTTGTCAAGTGGCTCGACACTGGATGAGTTCCAGTTCCCATCATCAAATGGCCAAAAACCTTCCCTGAGACCTTTCATGACTGAAGAGACAAAAGGCTGATTTGGATGATCCCAGAGCATAGCTTCAAAAGAATCAACATTGAATGGCGTCTCGACTCGTATATAATCTTTCATTGCTTCAAGTGTACACTGTATTTCTGGGTCTGACGTCAAATTTACAGGGGGAGAAGGTAGAGGTGAGGCTGTAATAGTTTCTCGAGCTGAGGGTAACATGGGAGAGACAAGCAATGAGCTATTCCAAACAAATCCTCTGCAGAAACGGGGAGAGTTCGGAACAAAGGTGTCATGGGGCCGTTTACGAGAAGAGGAGAGTGATTTTGGTCCTAGTTTGATTGCTTCGTCAACTCTGTGCCTCGAATCCACTCGCTGCTCTGTGAGACTGTTGACGTGCTCTGAGTCTTGAGAGGCAATCTTCAATGTCTTTAGCTCTATGTTTCCCACCACACTCGCAGCAAATACCGTGCCAACGACTATTTGAGCACAGATCCACATTACAGTATCCCAAATTCCAGTTTTGACATATTGTCGTAGCACGCTTTTTGTTTGGGGTAAAACGGACAAAGGAGGTCCGCTTGACACCTACCACTGAATGAGTGACTGCTGCCGACACACCAATAAGTTGCGAAAGAAGAGGCACATGTAGTTCATTGGGGTCGTTAAGCCTAAAAGGGTTACGAGCATATCTATCTCGTGTATCAGAATTGAAGCGTATTGCCACCGAGGCAGCTCCAGGAGAAGAGCAAAAGAAGTCCACAATTCTACTGCGGTAAAAAGCGAGTTCAACCTTATGATGCGGGTAAAATGACACAACTCCATCCATCCAAGCATCAAAGGCTTGAGTCCAGTCGGACTCAGACAGGATAGGACGATGCGCAGTAGCATGGTCTTTTCTGATAATGGTAAATCCTCCAGCAAATTCTTTAGGTTCATCATTATGATCGTAGCCTTTATCCAATGTTGCGTAGAGTTTTTCAAAATCAACATAGTGATCAAGTATGATAAGGCGCCAGATGGACCTCAAAATAGGGTCCTTGAGTTTCTTGAGTTGAGCGAGGTTGACGAGGGAATCAATGATTCTCTCTTTGCCATACTCCTGGCAAAGCTCCCACGTTTTAGCCAAATGAGGATTGACAGAGGCTTTGGCAAGCAAGGATGCAGGAATGACCGTGGACTCAGAATCTTTGGTGTCAAGGCCTGTAATTGGATTGCAAGCAACTCGAAAAGACTGATCCGTCCTTGCATCTTTTCTGGAAGGATCCACCTGGCTGAGCAGAGATGCCCAAGCTGCTGACTCAATAGCCTGGGCATGTGAGGTTGATGGAAGATCAGGGCTTTGAGCGGGAAGAGTAGCACTTTGATCCTGTCCAGGTTGGTTAGACAATTCATGGGGTACTGGTGGAGTGCATGAACGTGAAGGGTGAGGTTCTGCTCTAGTCTTGGCTTGTTGAATCTTGAGACAACGGTTAGTGGCATTGACAAAATCTCAGGCTTCGTCCGGTCTGAATCCCAATTCCTGAAGGGAGAGCACAAGATCTGCAAGAGTGCGAATGCCTTCGATTGTTTTGTCAACCAGTTTTTGACCAGCGTCTGATTTAGCCCGGACTGATTCAAGACTCTGCTCTTCAAGCAAAGCGTGAGCTTCTGACATCTTATGGGCACGGCAGATACAAGTTTCGCAACGACAAGATACATTCTCAGAACTCATAGAAGGACAATGATGACAAGTGAAATGAGTAGATGTTGACGATTTTATGGATAAAAGTACACTAAATAATACTGGTGTGAAAAAATGAGCAAGAGGCCAACGCGACCTTCCCATCGCGAACTTACTTTAGATATTTTGTTTTGGGATGGCGCAATGCAAAATAACCTTTTTGGTGGGGACAAAATATCTAAGGTGAGAGGTGAGCCCGGCTCACCGGGTGGCCATGTAAGGGGGGGTCTCACCAGAGGTTTGTAGAGCAGACAAACGATGACAAGAAGGAACAATAAATAAACGAAAAACTAAGAAGAAAAGAATCGCGGTGAGAACAACTGGTAATGTGAGAGAGCACCTTGGCACTCACTTGGGCAGCTGGAGGAGGAAGGAGGCAGACGGAAAGAGGGACTGCCCAAGATGTCTGAGACCGTGTACCATGCTGATCACACCACGGCATCTGCCAGAGCCCTGGCACCGTGCCGCAATCGGCATATGATCTGGAAGGGGAAAAGGTACGGGTGTGACCAAAGGAACTTCTGAGCATGCAGAGGCCTCCAAAAACGCTCACTACCTTTGGCACTTGCCTTTATGCTGATTAATTTAAGATGCATAGCCCAATGCATGCAAATTTCATTAAAAATAAAAATAAAAAATAAAAAAAATTTATTTATTGCAAAGATAAGAAGTTTATTTGTTATAAAAACAAAATATTTATTTTTTATTAAAACAAAAATGTTGCACATGATCCAAATATGTGCAAACAAGCAACAGACCATGTGATGCATATAACCTCAAAATGCCTTTAGCAGGACAAAGGCTATTCACATGTGTGCTGAAAAGCAAAGCTAAAGCTTGACAGAGCATATAATGCACATGACCTCAAAGTGTCTTCAGCAGGATGAAGACTATTCACATATGTGCAGAAAAGCAAAGCCAAAGCTTGATAGAGCATGTAATGCATGTGACTTCAAAGTACCTTTAAGAGGATTTGCATGAAAACAAGAAAGTAAAGCCAAAGCTTGATAGAGCATATGATGCATGTGACCTGAAGTGCCTTTGGCAAGATATAACCCTCTTCTTGTTACTTACATAAGAGAGTTGGAGATATTTTAATACACTTTAAATCTCTCTCTGCCAGCTGTGTGACTGAGCCATAGCCTTCAAAAATCGCTCTTACACATCTCTCCTTTGTTCATTGTTGCAGAAGAAGAAATAGAAAACAAATTTTTGCTTCTTTTGTTCATTCCTGTGAAAAAGGAAATGGAAGATGATTCTTTGCCTCCTTTGTTCATTTTTGTTAAAGAAGAGATGGAAGACAATTCTTTGCCACCTTTATTTACTATCAAGGAAGAAGATGTAGTGGAAGGACTGACAGTAATTGAGACTATGGTGGCTAGTGATGGCAGACATATAGCAGTTGGTAGTGGCAGACATTGATGATGTCCAAAGTTTGGTCAGTAACAAATATATTAATAGTGTTACCGTACCAAAAGCTTGCGTTAGACACGCTATAAGTGATGTGAGGAGTCTCGGGCAGGTCCCAGAGAACGCGCCTATAAAAATAAAGTGTAACCAGAAAAGGTCAGCAAGTGCCAAGCGCTAAGGTAAAGCGCCTATAAAAGAAGCGGTAAGTGCACACAGCAATGTCAGTGGCAAGAATGTGGTAAGCTTAGCAAGGTTTAAGCGTCGCTAATGCCTGCCGTAGCTGCGAGGCGTGAATAGGTCAAAGGCTAGTGATAGTCTGCAACTGCTGACAAGTTCGACATTGCTGACTATAAGGGAGACTGAAGAAAGGGGAGCAGAAAACTCTGTTCTATCGTTTGATGGGTATGTACAAGTCGGTAAGTACTTTTTATACTACAAGGAGTTCACCGTCACCAGTGACTAACCATTGCCAAAGTGCGGTCAACTAGAAAATTTCATAGGGGTAGCTCCACTGGTTTCAGATCCCTACCGTCCATTCAAGTCTCTTAGCGACGCCAGGCGGCAGATCGCGAAGCTAAACCATCAATCCATCACCCTTCTGTTTGTCCAAATGCTTAGCAATGTCAGGCGCCAAATCGAGGCACTAAGCGATGTCAGATGCCAAGGTCAAACGCTAAGCTGTCCGTCAGTTTTTGATAGATCATCAGGCTTCTCCCTAAGCGCTGTCGTCAGTGACTGATGCCATCTGTCAGTTGTCATTCTATCTGCCGTCGGCGCTATCACTGATTGGATCTGCTTCTTGCCATGCGCGGCCATCAAATATTGCCAAAATTGATTAGTTAGCACGTGCTAAGGTATCCTGAGCCTGTGCCGTATTGCTGTAGCCTGCCGTTGATGTGCTGATTCTGTATGGGGTCCTATCAACGTATGGTGGCCAATAATGAAGAAAACCTTTCACCACTATTTGTTTTGACAGCAGAAAAAACAGATGAAGGCATAAAGGCCTTGGACAAAGAAAATGTTCTACTGTTATTTGATGTAACAGCTGAATAGATAGAATTCAAAACTGCACTTAGCATGGATAGTGGAGGCATTCTACCACTCTTTCAATCTTCTCCCTCCTAATAATCTCATTCTTTAAGCCCACCTACTAGTAACAATATCTAAGAGTGAAAAAAATATAAGACATGTATGACTTGATATGAGGATAAGAAAAAAATCAATGAATTATATCAACAATGTAAGTGTAACAAAGTTATATATTGTAATAGCTTACAGGTTACACTGCACAGAATCATACCAGTTCAGTCTATTGTCTATGTAGTATAACAAAAATATAAGCTGCTTATTAAGCACTATATATATAAAATATTTATAGTAATTATAAGTTAAATTTAATTATAATAAATATAATTTAATTTCACTAAGACTACTAACTAATACATAGCTATGTAGCTGTAGCCACATAGTGCACTATGCTACACACCCCACAATTAGACCAAATTACAATCTTGAAGTAATACAATAGTTAGGCTGTCAATAAGTCTGGAATAGAAGCAATAGAAGAGTTCTCAGATTCTCAGAATAGGTCAGCAGTCATATCATCCATGTTATAGTCAAGAAGGTTATTCTCAGGTGTGAGCTTATGAGAAGTGTCCAATAGTTCTGTAAAGAGGACAGTGTGAGAGTAGGGTCAAAAATTTGACACATCAGAGGTTCATTGGGCTCAAAAAGAGCTCTATTATCAGACACATAATAGTGTATCCACAGTTCATGAGCATGAAGGTCTTGCCCAATAAGAAGATATATTCCATCTCAGAATGCCTTGTCAAAGCTGTAATGATTGTCCTGTTGCTGCAGTATCAGGCACTGTTGATTGGCAATGGTGGCCTTGCACTACCTATCCTACTCGATGATAGATGAGGAAGTCCTGTAATGATCAAGGCATTGTAGCCTCTCATTGTTGATTGCTGTGGCTTCTTGCTAGAGCTGGTGGTTGACAAAGAAGATGTGGGCTAGGAACATGACTCCATAGATATACAAATAGTCAGCCTAGCTGACCAGAATTCAGTTATGGATGAGGACATGTAATGCATCTGAGATAGTGAAAATGGAGAAGGATTTCTCCGAGATATCAACAGGCCGAGACTTAAAATTTGAATCTCAGGATTGAAGGGGTACAAATAGCTGCCCTGTAACCACCTTATAGTTGACAATGGCCTCTTTATAGAGGCCTGGCTGAGTGAATATATATGCCAGATGCCTGTGCACCATGGACTTGGAGGGGTAGCTCATGCAAATAGCATGTATGAATACAAACTCAAAGAGGCTGCACCAGTGGATGCACATGGCTTGGTCTATGGCCAGACTAGTCCATACATTGGACATCCCAGGGCACCCATATAATAGGGCATAGAAGCCCAAAAAGTCCAAAGAAAATGGCTGCTTTGAGTCAGGAGAAGTTATGCCCATGAAGATTAGTCTTCCAGATTTTTTGCAGCAATAGATCTGCAAGGAAATAATCATATATGAGGTTTGCTTCTCCTCCTCTGCACTGGTGAAAAATATGGAGATTGTTCTATATTGAACTCCTTCAAGTAGTTGGGACATAGTCTTGTCTTGAGCAGTAGAGTAATAATTGAAGATCATTTGTTTGAACTCATTGAGCAGGAGATATTCTGCTTGACGCTAACAAATCAGTGTAAATTGGTTGTTGACCAGTGCATGAAGCCGGCATAGCTCCCAAGAGTTTTGGAAGAATCTCTGAGGTGCAACTTGGTATACCTTGCTGTTGTAGAGTGCCTGTGCAGCATTGCCCAGTTTTTTGGCCTCAAAGGCCCTGGCTGCACAGGCTTCCTGCTCGACAAAGATAGTGTTGGTTGGTGGTGACCAGTAGAATTAGAGACCCAGCCCTATGCCAAAGAATGAATTCTGGTGCTCAATAGTGTAATTGCAATAGATCACAATGCCAAGCACATCAGGAATGCACCTGGTTTCTTCTTCAAAGAGAGCAGCTCCTCAATTTGCGCTCTCCTAAGCATGACTGCCCATCTTGGCTTATTGATCACTATTGCATTATTCATGCACCATACATTGAAAGTCTATATGAGCCTCTTCAGGCTCCTCATACTACTTGTCATCGAAGGATGGCAATGACAGCCTTTTTAGGACAGAACTTTCTGAATATGGGCCTATCACCCACATAAAATAAGGATACTAGGCAGGGGGGCTCTCCACTAATACAGTGGGCAAAAATAGGATGTTGGCCTTAGGGGCCCCTGTTAGAGCATCTTTGAGGAACCTCACATTAACATATGCATGCCTCTCTGGTTTCTTACTCTGACAATCTTTTCAGAGTTGGGAGGCCTTAGCCTCAATGGAGCGTGCACTAACATTCTGGAAACTGTTCCTCAGAGTGCGTGGTTAATACCACAGATAATGGTTGCAAAGATATAATCTTGGATGTGCCGTTGGTAAGGCACTGGGGCAGGGACAGCATCATAGGAGAGGATGTCCTGTCTCAAGCTGGCTTCCTAGCCAAGAGTGGAAATGCTTGATTAAGTTAAGCAGGAGGGCACATTCTCTACTCCTTGCTGACATGCTCCTTTGCTAGAGTTGGTGTCCCAACTCAGAGGTGTTGACTGCTGCTTACAAGCAGCTGACAGGGCAAGGAAATCAGTTTTGTGCTGTGTGCATATATAATCCATGTCATCTATCATCTGACTAATGAGGACAACTGCCTCCACATTGCAGAGGAATAATGAGTTTGCAGGTACATTGTACTCATTATCCTCCAGTTGCTAGAAAAGGAATGCCAGGACAAAGTCCTGATAGTAAGTGGGCTTTTCAGTCTGTGCTTTTTCTTTGTCATGTTTTTCTGAGCTGGGCTCAGGTTGGTGTGGCATATCTAGCTGCTGTAACAAGGAGAGCCTGGTCAGGCTCTCTGTCAGCACTTGAAGCAGGCATGCAGGGGCCAAAAATGAGACATTGCACACCGGTGAAGGTGTGATTTATGCATCAGAAACAACTGGTTTGATCATTGCTGACTCGGCTTGTTGTCAGGCTTTAGCATGGTGCCCTTGGAAGTCAGATCTTCTAGCAACAGGAAGTCTATATCCAGAAGGTATGCTCCGTGTTTGGAGTTCGTCATCATTGTCAGCACTCCCTACACTGACCTTGACGATTCCTTTAAACACTGCCGTTCTATCTCTTCACTGGTCACCTCACTGCAAAGAACTCCTCAGCACGCATGGCTCTTCCTTCAAGCCTCTACTTCCTACTCATGGCTCCATGTCCTCCACAATACCTTCAAGGCCGATGAAACTCCTATCTACACCCCTTACTAACTCGATTACAGTACATGATTATCCTTCAGGTAAACAACTGCTCAATCTTACATCAGCACATCTGGGTCCAATAATGCACAGCAACACATTTTGAACAACTGTGAAAATGAAATAAATCACTTGGATGTGACGCTCTAAAACGCTTAGACAGCACAATCTCATGTATACATGCTACAGATTGTAGCTGCTTCAATGTGAGATGTTGTAAAAGAGTAGACAAAGGCAGCTTAGCATGCACGTACCCTGCAGTAATTGGGTATGACAGCAAACCTACATCATCTGCATGATTGATGAATTTGAATACATGTCACAGGTTGTGTTTGCCCTGACTCACATCGATATATGTATCTACTTGTGCAAAGGAGAACACATAGGTTTTACCACTGCCTATAGGTCATCTGAGGACATGTTTAGGTTTACAAAGCGACCTTTGATGTCCAAGAGACTTGCATGCAGATAATTGACCACTTCTACGAGAAGCTCTAGACGCAGATAGATGTGAATATCCTAATATTCTAAGCTCAGGTATCACAAATGATTTTACTGCAGAAAGGGTTGAGCTAATAACAATGGGTGGTCTAAACAAGGCCACGTATCAGGCAAATGGTATCTACGCAGTAAAGCTTTGATAGCAAACAAAACATTACATACATTGTTCCTCATCGTGCAGTTACACAACATAAGACCTAGGTGGCATCAACGCAGGCACACTAGAAAGTCATGATGGGACATGAGGGATTGCATCATAAAAAGTCACATTATCCTGCATTGTTTGAACATTGCTAGAACAGTCAAAACTCTACAATAATATAACCAGGGCATATAGAACCAACAAAAAACATAGCATTGATTAGGTATGTTGACTCTAAAAAAGGAAAATATCCAATGTGTATGTGTCCTGTTGCCCATAAAGTCTCAAATTGCAAAGAAATATATGCACTGATTAGTGCTTGTATCAATCTGTATGGTAGTATGCCATTCTATATAGGTATGATAGCATTGTTTAGTATCACAAATCAAGCATCACTCAGTATCATAGATCGAGCATTGCTCAGCATTTGACAGAACACATAGGTATTGAGAGCATACGTGTTGAATTACTGTAGGCCCCCTGTCACCCGTACATGAAAGATGTTGCATCAAATTAGATATGTGCATATCTTGTGAACAACGCATATTTTAAAACAACAAGCAATATATGAACTGATAGCCAGGCAGCGTACACAGACAATCTCATTGTTGAAATCAATGCACAAGTACAAAACAGGTTACATACAAAGCAACCATTACTATGGTCACCTGATATAACATTACATTATAGCTTGAAACTATCAACAGAGCAATAGCTTACATAAACTATGTCCAGAGTAGCAGCTTATATAAACCATTGCTGGAGTGACAGCTTACATAACCCACCACTAGAGCAACAGCTTACATAATCCACTGCTGGAGCAAAAGCTTATATAATCCACTGCTAGAGCGACAGCTTACATAAACTACCGCTAGAGCAACAGCTTATAAAACTACTGCTAGAGAGACAGCTTACATAAACAGTCACTGGAGTGACAGCTTATATAAACAAGCATTAACACAGTAAATACCACTGAAGATAATGCAACAAAAGATTCAAAGCACATTGGAAGTACAATTAAATCCAGTAGGTTAACAAACCATTTATACATAGATTTGCTGAAGAAAAGAAAATTCACTCAGTGAACAAACAGTCAAACAGACAACGGCTCAACAAAAAGTCTATATTGAGACTATTAAAACAACACAACACAAAAACAACTGCTAAAAGTAACAAGTAAACATCTGATGGCTAGATGGCTAAGGTCACAACTGAGGTTACAATATACCCATCTGCACTGTGCCTCCCATACAGAAGGTTGCTGAATGCCATTTTTTTTTTTTTGAGTACAATTGATCAACAAGGATAAAAAAGGAGCAGTGAAAGCAGGAACTACTTACGCCCCTTGGACTTGGCCTTCCCTTTAGTGGCACCAGCACGGTCCACCACAGGAGCAGGTTCAACAAGACACATCACATAAGTAGGGTCATGCAACACAATGACAAACAGCAAGTTCAAAGTGAGATACCTGAAAAATGTGAGAACATATTCAAACACAATGAACACCAACATACTTATGACCACTGGACTCATACCAGTTGGCACTAAAACCAATACTGATAACAAAACTTTCCAGGACCTCAACATTGTTGTTTTCATATGAATGCCAAGAAGGAAGAGAATCAAAGTCACTGGGTGTAAAATGGAATGGTTGACCAGTTTCTACCCTGCCATCATATACAGGTACTGAGAAGATGTTAGAACACTATCTGGAAATGAGCATAACAAGAACCTTTTTGATCAAACTCAATGACCAGCTTATACAGATTGGCAATCCCAGCCTATTTGAACACAGGAGCATCCATCTCAGTAAACATTGAGTTACTTTTTATACCAGAGGGCCTCTTGGACTTGGGAGTTGCATACCCACCATCTGAAGTCACATCAAATGCAGAACCAAAAAACAACAAAACACAGCTCACCAACATTGTATGTAGGAGTTTTACCCTCATCTCGAGTAACAAATGCCACACCATTACCAGAAAGAGTACCTTGGACACCATCTGGGAGGTTGAAAATACAACCCAAAACAGCAAACTAGTGAAGAGACTCCTGATGGAATTCAACAATCTCGATATGATGCTGACCATACTTGTCAGACAGACTTCTAACAAGAACAGAACTGTCAATGTGAGGCAGTTACCACTCCAGAGGTAATACAGACACAGAAGGGACCCATCAAATCCCAAAGAGCCAATTGCTGCTTTGGGGTGTTTAGTTGGGCAGGGTCAGTCTTGGCCAAGTTAACATAGAAGACATGATGATTGAATAAAAAAGAAGACGACAACAAACTATTAAAAAAGTCATACATAAAAACAGAAAAAAATACAAAACAAGAAGCAAAACACACATCCAATTGTCTTCATTCATATGCTTAGCAACAACACCAATGTGTGTGTAACAGATTTTACCATCACTGTTCATTTTGTTATATCTAAAAGGCTGAATTATGAGTTGTTTCCTGACAACAAGTTGAATAAATGCAAGCAAAATAGTAGATGTCGATCCACACTTAAAGAACGGCAGTCCTTGATAAGTCAACACCATAAACTTTTCTTGAATAGAAGGCTGCATGACCATATCCACTGCAAGCTCTTCTGCAGGATCGAGACAAGAATCAATGCTGCAGCAAGACATCAACAAATGAGGTACAGAGATAAAGAAAAATAAAATAAAATAAAATAAAATATATGGTTCAACAGCATCTGAGCAGACAATTGAAAGCGGAGCAGCCAAAGCAGACAAGACAGGGATGGGAGGCACAGGAGACTCGCCATCTTCTGACAATCCATAATCGAAAGCAGAACTATCATTGACAATAAAGTCCAATAGCATGTCGCTATTATTGTTCACAACATCCCAATCGTCGACGTTATTGTTGCTCGCTGCCACAACAAGAGGCTTCTTAACAAGTGGCTTAGATATGGGCCACTTAGCAATTCTATACCAAAGCAAAAAGAACAAAATGAGCACAAGCAAGTAACAGAAGAAACAATTCACACTAACACAACAGGCAAGTCATCATTGTTATTGTCAGACAATTCAACAAGTTTTTTTGGTGCAAATCCATCATCCAAATTTGGACTAGCAGCCTTGGCCACAGCTCCAGCACATGACCTTTTAAGGCTTGACTGGCTTGCAAACAAAGCCTTCTCTGTCATTGTACGGGAATGCTTTGAAAGCGCAAAACATAAAGCAAACTGTGCAAAAACGTGAACAAATCAACATAGCCTGGCTACATAACAGCAGTCAAGCAAAGTAACAAGGAAAACAGAGATACAAACATGACAGGTGTATCAACGGACAGAATAGACACAGCCCTCTTTTTCTTGGGTAACAGTGTGGCAGGAACACTAACAGAACTGACACCAAGACATTAAGTAAAATGATAGTTACAAATAACAAGTAACACACGAACCCATCATGCAAGGCAGAAACCTTTCGCTTAGATGGCGACCCGCTGTCAATAGACCTAAAGAACATTAGCACTACAGATTACAACACAAAAAAAGTACTCACCCAGCAGACAGTTTGCCTGTTTCAGATCCAGAAGCTGATGCTGCAGAAACGCTATCGAATATGCTACAACAAGCAAATTAGCAAGACCAACTGGAACTGAAAGAGTTGTACATACGCTTGCAACCTATCCACACTCCTACACCAAGGGTAACAAGTTTTTTTCTTTTAAAAAAAAAAATCAAAGACACCAATATAAAACACACATGGTCTTGAGTTGGTCAACAAGTGTCTGAGCCTTATTCTCTTCAGACTTTATCTTGCAAGGGGGCATGAGTTTGTACAGTGACACAAAATACACAGAGAAAAAGAGGAGGCGGAGAGGGAATTATCAAGGACAGTGGACAAGGACACTTATATAGAGTAGCAAGCTGCATGTTGCATCAAAGAGGGGAAGACAGTATAACGTAAAGAATGGTGTATTCCTTCCTTCAAACAAAATAAAATTAAGTAGGATGAAAAATCCAATAAAACAAAATTCACAGAAGGCACAGCAGGACCTTTTAGATAGAACACAAGCATCACAGATCCACAACTTGTAATGTGGTACCTTAATAGCTGTAACCTCAGAAGGGCAACACACTAGAGATTTGCCAATGAGAGGACAAAGAAAGAGAGACAGAGAAATATCACAAGGTCCATTCCTGAACAGTTGAGGATGATAAAACGAAGCCAGAAATGAAGCCAGAAATTAATGTACTACTGGCAACAGACTATAGGAAGCATCAAGACAACAGGCACAGGAAATAAGGTACCAAATAATCAAAGTGCATATACTAAAAAAGACAAAGCCAATAGGAAGGAAACAAGTTGGGTATAGAACAGGTAAACCAAGATACGTCACGTCATACACAGAAAAACAGTTGAGGCACTCACTGATCACTTCCTGATACTATAAAGAATACAAATAGTATAACAGACTAGAAGGATATCAAGACACAGCAATACAATGTATGTCTAGCCACTGTCCAACAGGTGTATTATGCTGACAGAGCCACAGCTGATATATCAGGGTAGGGCATCACAACGGTACGTGTTATACGTTGTACGGGAGCCCGCTTTGTGCCGTACCATACGTGTCCAGTGGAGTCCGCTACACTGGAGCGGAGCAGTCCCCACAGTGCCGTAGAATACAGAGCCGCGGATACCATACGTGTCCAGTGGAGTCCGCTACACTGGAGCGGAGCAGTCCCCACAGTGCCGTAGAATACAGAGCCGCGGACGTGTCACAATGTGCTGTATGACACGGTCCAGTGGATCGATAAAAGGCGGGCACACACATGCGCATGCAGGCCCGGCGGATGCCAGCGGACACTAGCGGACGTCAATGTGCGTCAGCGGCCACCGGCGGGCATCAGCACACGAGTGAAAACCTCCTCCATTGGCGGACTTCATGGCATGAATAAACCCTCCTCGAGGTTCCCCATTTCCCTCCCCTCTCCATTCCTCCCCGCAATAACTCGAGGCTGCGCGTCTCCCCTTCCATCCTTTTCCCACCCCCGATGCCAGCGTACGTCCACAAAAGGGCCCTGAAAATCTACGCAGGCCTACGCAAGCCACCAGCGGACATCCACACAGACGGCCAGCGTACGTCCACAAAAGGGCCCTGAAAATCTACGCAGGCCTACGCAAGCCACCAGCGGACATCCACACAGACGTACGTCAACGGACTCAAACCTACGCGGGCCCTCCCAGGCCTGTGCAGGACACCAGCGGACATCCACAGAGGCCTACGCAGGTCCACGGGGTCTGGTTGGACCAAGAAAAAAGGTAACGTCGACTTGCCCGTCGTATGCCTGTGGGGGGGAATCGAACCCCCGGCCTTGGGAAAGCCTCCAGCAACGGAACGCACATTTAACCGTTGCACCACAGGTCCGTTACTAACGGATAGATTCAAAGGTCGGATAACACAATGAACGGACGCCCACCTATGTTTCCGCAGGTTCCCGTATGGATTTTTTGAGGTGGAAGGGGGGTGGCATACCTCCCAAAAGAGTTTTCGTGGCCTGAAAGGGGCGTTGGCATCAGCAGCCATCAGCTGGCCATCAGCTGGCCATCAGCTGGCATCCGTCAGAGTTTGCCGGCAGCCGTCGTGACCCGCTGGCATCCGTCGGCATCCGTCGGCATCCGCCGGATATCCGCTGGTATCCGTCGGAATCCACGGGAATCCGTCGGCAACCCCCGGCATCGTCCGGCATCGTCTGGCATCAGGGCGGGAGAGAAGGAAACGGGGTGCGTGGGTGTCCGCCGCATGGGGTGGCGTCTCGGAGAGCGTGGGGGGTGGCGGAAGAGGGATGGGGGTGGGGAGAAAGAGGGGGAAGGGGGAAGGGGAGGAGCGTGGGTGTCCGCTGGTACCCCAGCGGACGTAGCAGACGTCGGACGTCAGGTCAGGGGGGAGGAGGGAAGCGGGGTGCATGTGGTGGACGGGGGTGGCATGTGAGGTAGTGTGGGGAGTGGAGAGGATGGCACTGGGGAGAAAGAGGGGGAAGGGCGGAAGAGGGTGCGTGAGTGTCCGCTGTCCGCTGGCATGCCAGCGGACGGTAGCGGACGGTAGCTGACGGGGAAGGGCGGAAGAGGGTGCGTGAGTGTCCGCTGTCCGCTGGCATGCCAGCGGACGGTAGCGGACGGTAGCTGACATCAGCAGTGCAACCAGTCCCAGTGGTTCAGTGGAATATTCATTTATTGATATTCAATATTGTGTACAGTGGTGGGTTCTACTCCTACTTCACCTTAACAGGGACTAATGCTGTGTTTTTATATGGGTGCATTTTTGCTCTACATATACATCGCACTGACCTGGAGTATGCGCCTGTGGTAGTGGATCTGACCAAAACTCTAGGAATTACTGAAACGAGAAAGGATGGAGGAGTTGACACATGAAATCATTCCAGTTCACATGACAAGTGACGATACACTAGGGCTGACTACCTTTTTTACAAAGACCAGCACAAAGGTAGCCCGCCACAGTGTATTATCAACTGGTCATGAGCACTGGAATGACCACATGCGTCAACTCGCCCATCTTATCCCGCTGCAGAAATCTCTGGAGTTTTCAACGGATCAAATTCATGACGCTAGCGGACGTCAGCGGCCTGCTGCTATTATATAAGGTGAACTAGTGGGAGTCGAACCCACTTCTTGTGCACAATATGAAATATCAATTGATGAATATTCCATTGTACCACAGGCGCTTGCTACAAGTCAGGACGGTGTTCATGTAGTGCACAAATGGACCCATACAGAATTTGAACGGATAGAGATTTTACTGCAACTGGTGCATCTGTATTGAATTGACAATATTAGACTGATATTTATTTACACCATAGAAGTATACAGGAAAGAGGAAAAGTACAGCGGTGGGTTCTACTCCCTCTACTCCACCTTAATGGGGTCTAATAGTGACAATGGAATATTGAGGGGCGGGTTGGACTCCTGCTAGTGACAAATATTTTAATAGGGCCTGTAAGCCCTAATAAAATATCCGTTCATCACTCGCTAGCATCATCAAGTTGATCCGTTAAAAACGCTAGAAATTACTGAAGCGGGTATGGGTTGGCCGAAGTTGCGCATAGTCACGAGATCTGGAATGACCACATGTGCAAAGACGATCAACCCATGCCACTGCAGAAATCTCTGGAGTTTTAAACGGATCACATTAATGATGCTAGCGGACATCAGCAGCCTGCTGCTCTAATATGCACTAGCAGGAGTCGAACCCACCTCTTGTGCACAATATGAAATATCAATTTATCAATATTCCATTGTACCACAGGCGCTTACTTAGAAGGGGGTCAAACCTGCCTGTCAGTGGCCTATGGTAGTTGATCTGACCCACTCAATTTTCAGTATTGTGTGGAGTGGCAGGTTCGACTCCCCTAGTCCAGACTTCCCTAGTCCACCATAATGACGTATAATGGTGTCTTTTTATACTGCTGCATTTCTGCACTAGATGTAAACTGTACTAATTTTTGGTAAGGACCTGTGGTCGAATGGAATATTGATACATTGATATTTCATATTGTGCACAAGAGCCGGGTTCGAATCCCACTCGTGCACATCATTAGACATGACATAACTTTGTTTTACTAATTGTTATTTACGTCTATATTCTTTCTACTGCCCAATTCGAGGGTTCGAGTCCCCCTTGTGTAATCGTTGAAGAGTGTGTTGTTTTTTGCATTCATGAGAGTGGCATAACGGAACAAAACAATGGGACGGTTAATCTTAGTGGACCTGAGTCCTGTCCAAACTAATTGAAATGTCTGTAGTAAAGTGCTGTAGCCTAGTACACAATACTAGAGTGATATTTATGTATAATCCACAGAATGTCCTGTGGTCTAGCAGAATATTGTCAGTTTATGTTCCTTCTAGTGCACAACTGGAGGTAACGGATCAAACGGATTTATAATGGATTCATCAGCGGCACAACGGGACGGTTAATCTTGACGTGCACAACTGGAGGTAACGGATCAAACGGATTTATAATGGATTCATCAGCGGCACAACGGGACGGTTAATCTTGACAAAAATAACCAACGGAAAAGCCAAGAATTATAGTAACTAAGGATTAAATTACTCGTCCGATGTGTATTCCTCCTCTTCATTAGATTCATGTAATGTGTCTGAATAGAACAAATCCTCATGAAGCAGGTAGTCTGCTGTCAAAAATGCAAAGTCGTCCGGTGTATATGGCCCTTGAGGTCTGGGAAGTGTGATGTCTTCATACTTTGCTATCAGGCCTGACGATGAAGATGGTGAGGGTGACTCTGACATATCAACAGACACATCATCAGTACGGCCAGCTTGATTGAAAGGGCCAATGGGCCTACATCGACCATGTTTTGCTCTAGCGCGAAATTCTTGTTCTGTTGAAATAAATTAACTATGATTACCAGTGCCAAATTATACTCACGTTGTTGATACAATTCGTTAATTCTTCTCTGATCCTCACGTCGAGTCATACGTGACTCATATTCCTCCCACTCCCGGACATTGTTACCAGTAGGTAGGGTTGGCTCTGATCCTCACGTCGAGTCATACGTGACTCATATTCCTCCCACTCCCGGACATTGTTACCAGTAGGTAGGGTTGGGAAGGAGATTGTTGGAAGGGGGAAGACGGGATTTGAAGAGCCGTTACATCAAAAAGCGGTGGAAGATTTTCTTCGTCATCGGCTGCCATGCCTCCATCCGTCTCTTCTGCCGTCACAAGAAATAGCCAAAAAGCGGTGGAAGATTTTCTTCGTCATCGGCTGCCATGCCTCCATCCGTCTCTTCTGCCGTCACAAGAAATAGCGCGGAAGGTTTTCTTCGTCCTCGGTCGCCATACGTCCGCCGCTCTGGACTTCCGTTTGTCCGCCGTCACCGGCCGCCACGGTCTCCACATCCATCTCCTCTTCCGCAGGAATGAACAAAGGGGGCAAATCATTGTCTTCGGTCTCCTCTTCCGCAGGAATGAACAAAGGAGGCAAAGAATCCTCTTCCATCTCCTCTTGCGCAGGAATGAACAAAGGCGGCAAAGATTCGTCTTCCGTCTCCTCTTCCGCAGGAATGAACAAAGGCGGCAAAGATTTGTCTTCCGTCTCCTCTTCCGCAGGAATGAACAAAGGAGGGATACCCTCTAAGTCAGGGTCACTAATGGATGGATTAGGGATATCCACCTGGTCGTCGTCAGTTTCCCCCAGCTCCCTGAATGTCCCACGGACATGAGCTGCTGGGGCGGAAGGAAGTTGGGATGCCGGTTGAACCACAACGCGAGAGTTTTCCATTGTAGGGCCATACACCAGTCCAGGTTTACTCTGACTGTAGAGGTGGTGGAATGGATGTTGTGCGTTCGAGGGTTCGATATGTGTCAAGGATGGCCATTGGGGAGAGTCGACATCAGGGAGAGTGGTAGGATGCGCCATGGAGAGGCAGTCTTGAGGATCAGGCTGCTCACCATCAATACTGTTGGTATGGGACTCGATGCCTGTCAATTGGCCCGTCCGAGCAGGATCCACGGACCTGGCAACGGAACTGACAACGGAAGCAGCAACGGACTTGCTGCCAGCAAACAGGCGGATCATATCGTTGGCCGTTGGCACATGTTCCGTCCTATCCAGCGACCGCCACTTGTCTAGGGCTAGAAGCGTCCGCTGGTGGCCCCTGGTGGATCCGCTACCTGCAAACACATGGAGCAAATCGTCTGGTGCTGGGACGGACACCAATCCATCGGATGGCAATGTCATGGGCGGCCGGCGGTTGCATGCCAAGAAGCTTTCAAGAGAGTGGAAGCCTTGCTGATGTACGAGAAGGCAATGCTCCAGCGTTTCATTGCTTAAGACCTGAACATCCTCTCGGCCAATGTGGTTCCACCAATCACAGCCATACAGATTTCTAATAAGACCTTGACGGCCATCAACAAACTCCAGGATCTCTGTGGGCAAAGTTTGCTGATTTTGGAGAGGGAAAAATCGGCTCATGCTTTTGATAATGTCTGGGACATTGCAGACCACATTATTCAGTGATGCAGCCCCCAGATATGACAATACAAAGTTCTATGGCACACAGTCAGATCCTAATATATTTACACATTTTGAAGTCATCTTACCAACTCCTTGTCTAGATGCTGGATAATCCATGCCTCTTCCGCTTCAAGACTTGGCGCAAGATTGCCAAATATGGAAAGTGCTGCAATGAGGCGTGACTCGATGTAGTCAACAACCTCTTGCAAATTTTCTAGTACAGTAGCTTGGGACATGACATTGTGTGGTACAGAGGTAGACGCCATTGCACTCTTGCTTGTAGAAGGTTTTCTAGTACAGTAGCTTGGGACATGACATTGTGTGGTACAGAGGTAGACGCCATTGCACTCTTGCTTGTAGAAGGGATACTGCTATGTATCAGATTTTTGTGCCTTGTAAACAAAAGTGATTTTCAACAATTCCATTGCACGTGACTGTCACAAATCCGTTCCGATCATCCGCTGATGGCAGCAAGCTGCATCCGTCACATCAATCCGTCTCTGCATCCGTCACATCAATCCGTCTCTGCATCCACCATTTTCACAGCGGATCTCTTGCAGTTTGGGGGGGAATAAAATCAGGAAGCACCCGCCTAAATTTATCAATTGCCATCGAGGCCAATTCTTGCCACATGGCCACCTTTTTGTGGGCATATGACTGGAGACCTCTTTTCTTCACTGACATACCACGCTTCGACCAAATATCTGCCTGGTTGAAGAAATACCGAACTGTCCACTCCATTTCACTCGTGACAAGCTGACATTCCTCTGTCCATCTGCTGCGTTGTGCTCTAGCACGTAGATAATGAACACGATTAACTGAAGAGATATGTTCACGAACGGATGTAATGATAACGGAAATGTTAACAAGAGGACTCACATTCAGAAATAGTTGCAGATTCATTTTCTGCATCAGAATTAGAGTGCCATATCCAAGATACCTTGATCCTTGATGAACCAGGAATGTTGGGATCTCGTATAGCTGTGCTTGCATTCAAATCCGCTTTCTGTAGAACTGGATACTTTCTCTGAATGCTGGGGTCCGATCCCAGTCGCAGCAGAGCACTGCGGCATCGTGCATAGGCACGAGCCTTCACCAGGATTGAGGCCTGGATTCTTTGAAGAGATGCGCAAGCTCGAGTTTTCACATTCTTGCTTGGGGCGACCCGGACGACGTGAGAATATAGGAATGATTTCTCTGCAATGAATTCCCGAAGGGCTTGCAGGAGCCTTTCAATTTGAATCAAGCGCAGATTGCGCTCTATCATTGTTAATGGTGAGACATTACCCATGATCATAGATGGGAAGGAGATTTCAAAATCTTCTGGAACAACTACATCCGTTGGTTCAAGGTTATCCGCCGGCGGTACCAGCGGATCCGCTGGTTGTCCATAAAATCTTCTGGAACAACTACATCCGTTGGTTCAAGGTTATCCGCCGGCGGTACCAGCGGATCCGCTGGTTGTCCATCTTCGCCATTTCATTGTCGTCAAAGGCTCCGGGAACTTCATCCGGTTCCAGGGGGGCAGTCCGCCTTCCACCAGCAATGAACCCGCTCCTGTCCTGAGAAGCAGCAAGGACATTGAGTCGAACCCTTAATATTTCTCTTTCCACCTCGACCTTTTGCCGATCATCATTGCTTGCATGCCGATTCAAACGGCGAACCTGGTCCTGAATTGCAATTCTGAGCTTCCAATTAGTGAAATAGTTTGGGCCATCAGCAATACACCTTACTGCTGCTCCTCAATGTCAAGGGCAAGTTGAATCCAGAAGGAATGAATATCCGTCGCTGCAACATCCGTTGAGTGGTTTCCACTGTCTGCTGCCATTCGGTCTTCACTTGCACTATTGAAGGTCATTGTACGAGCTTTCAGAATATCCATTGCTTTACGGTTTCCCTCCTCTCTGAGCCTTTCTGCCTTAGCTATTCCGGCTTCCCAGCTTGTTAGTAAATCCGTTGATATTCCGACGGATCGCTCGGTGAAATATTGAACGGCTGCATCTCTCATCTCAACAGCAGTCCTGTACTTTCGACATAGGAATGGAACCATGTCAAGCAGCTTCTTCCAGTTTGAGTCACACATGTGATCATCAAGGATTTCTGCCCGATGTGCCAAGGTAGCCGTACGGGCCATCTGTGAGACTTCATTTAGTGTAGACCAGAGACTTTCAATTATCTCCCCAGCCAAATGACCGGCCCCAGGAATGAAGGACGGGGCAAAGCGGAAAAAACAATCCTCCTTATGCCCATGGACATGAAGAAGTCCTATTGCAAAGTCCACGAGTAGATTATCTGGCAGGACTTCTCCGGCCTCGGCAAGCCGTTCAGAAAATTTGACACACCACTGGCATGCTATGTCATATACCAGTAGGAGACGCTGAATCCCATCCATGTTGGTCGTCTTAACTGCCCGTGTGATGGAAAAGTCTGTGTAAACCTGGCCTTCACCACGGGTCAAGTTTGTTACACTATTAGGAGCAAAGCAGCCGTGCCGTGTACATGCCGTTGCAACAATACCAGTAATGTCGCATGACTTGTTCATCATCAGGGCCTTTTCAATAGCTTTGAATGTGTTTTCACAGTTGCAACAATACCAGTAATGTCGCATGACTTGTTCATCATCAGGGCCTTTTCAATAGCTTTGAATGTGTTTTCACAGCGGCTCCCTGGACAGCCGGAGGTCCAGCGGACGGCCGACGGACAGGATTGAATTGATGAGCGGACGGCGGACAGGTAGAGTTAAAGAATGTCACTCACCGTTGGCTGTTCCTTTGCGCGCTTGAGATAGTGGGTGAGCTCATCCCTCCTGGCCATCATACCACCGCCTTCTGAATGCCATACATCATGAGCAGGATTAGAATGTCGGACGTGATCCGCCTTGAAGTTGCCGTCCATCATTAAAGAACGATTGAACTTCCACCGGACGGGATCTTCTTCCCAGTTGGATGGAAGATTGACTCCTGGTTGGGGACAAGTTGGACAGAATATTGCAAGTTCACCACGGTCCGGCGCCATGGGATGCCTCGATTCATCATGGCCGAAGCCTGCCCACTTCAACTTCTTCAGCCACCGCCATGAACGAGAAAGTCGTCGTAGCTCGCGGTAAAGGTTATCCACCTCACCAGAAGATGCAATCGGGGAAGTTATTCTTGCAATTTTCTGCCAGTACTGGTAGGCGGATGCTTTGCACTCTAGATTTGTCAGACGGAAGTCGTCCAGCACAGCCGTTGTAAAATATGTTTGTGTCCGATCAAATGTACTGGGGACCAGCTGCGAGCGGATGGTATCCTCCACCAAGACATCCATCCCAGAACACTCACATGAAATGACAGTGATGTAGTGTACTCCAGTTGTGTGAACAATCCGTTGTATTGGATTCCCAAAGCAATCATATCTGTCCATACGGAACCCGTTCGTGGCTGGCCGATCTTCTGGAATATCTTCTATTGGCACATTATTCTCTGGGTCCTCTTGCTCTTCCTCTTCCATGATTTGATCAAGGCTGGCATCCTGAAGTCTGCTCAGGAAATCTGAAGTCATGGATGGATGCGCTGCCGGATGTCCCGGATCGCTATCCGCTGATGGAAGTTCAACATCCAGTTGATATTCGAGTCGTAGAAACTCTTGCTCCTGAATGTCCTTTTTCCGCTCGTGGTCCTCAAGAGCCCTGACCCTGACCTTCCCTTGATGACAGTTTGCATGCAATGAATTGTGTTGGATATAGAAATACCCTCCAGTATCCGACATATTCATTGGTTGGAAATACCTACCATTCCATACTTCAGGTCGGTGAAACGGGTTGGAGTCGTGCGTGCGGCGGACATATTCATTGGTTGGAAATACCTACCATTCCATACTTCAGGTCGGTGAAACGGGTTGGAGTCGTGCGTGCGGCGAAACATCCGCGACAGAATATTCTTGACCCAACGCAATCACGGCATCGCCATCGTGCGAGGTAATGGTCAGGACAAGCAAGGCAATCAGTAACGTCATCCATTGATTCACGACCAAGCAATCCATTGAGCAACTGTGGAACATGGTTGATGAAGTCGTTAAGATAATCTGCCTGTGTCTATGTATGAACTTGAATAATTCGCTCTCAATAATAGCATACATTCAAATCACCTTTACATGCCTTATGGATACGGGCATTGTATCATCTACATCATCTACCGTTGGATTATTGTCCAAGTGTGCAAAGTTATCATCATCTGCAAATGCCGCAGATGGTGCACCAGTTACAATGGGAGCGGGACCCAGTGGTAGCCGTTGTGTTATGAGGACTGGCAACCCTCGTGTGTTCTGAGTGAGTCGTGTCCTTTCCTCAGCAAACGGGATGAGGTCCCTTTGTCTGATGACTGTTGTTTTTGGTCGCTTGCGTTTCTTTAGAGAGTTCAGGTTCATGATCAAAATATCTATGGCCAGGACCTAGCCATTGTACGGGATATCTAATGAGACCGCTCATCGATATCGGCAATATGCCCCAATTTGGACGGGCCGGATACCAGCGGACAGCGGACCCTATCCGTCGAAGACAAACGGAATCCGTTTGTCATCAACGGACACTGAACGGAAAATCTATATTTTATCATGTGATCCTTCGGTTGAGAACTGTGTGGTTGCAGAAAATTATATTGTCTACAAACATGTCTGCCCTCCTGCAACCGCCTGAACCAATATTTTCACCAAAGAAAAGACGAGTGGAACCGATATTTACAGCGGAAGAAAGATCTATCTTTGAACCATACAAGGAACTCTACCGCTCCTCAACTACTCCTCAAGCTCGGACTGCTATCTTGAAGGATAAAATCCTAACGGATATTTTCAACTACTGGGCCACTAAGGGGACAGAGCCAAAGACAGGGGAAGAGTGGGCAGAGAGAATCAAAGTAGGTACAGCAACTCATTGCAAAGAACTAGACATCATTTGCTTGAATAGAAGGTTGTCCAGTATATCAAGAATTGCTGGCGCCCTTATTACCAGCATAAAGATCCAAAGGTGCTCCTGAAAACTTCACTGCGAGATGTTGTCCGGCAGACAATGGCAAAGGAGATAAACGAGGAGATCCAGAACTTGTTGAGGGGTAAGGATCACAACGCCTCGGGATTGGATGCATTTGCACAATATAATGTGGCTGTCAAAAATGTTATGCATCAACTCACACCGCAGGAGGAAAGTCGTTTACGGAAGATGGCGGCAGAATGGAGCGAAAAAGGAAATCCGCCAGAAATTCAGCGCAAGTTGGTACTGCTTCCGTCCCCCATCCGTCCTCTATTCGTTGTACATCCGTCGGAAATCCGCCAGAAATTCAGCGCAAGTTGGTACTGCTTCCGTCCCCCATCCGTCCTCTATTCGTTGTACATCCGTCGCTTGATTCCGCTTTCTAATCGTTGTCTCTCCAGGAAGGCCCGAAAGCACGGTTTGAAGCGTGTGGACGATGCAGATGTGCTTCGATTTAGAGAGATGGGCATGTTGAGTTGGACTGTTGTTGGTTGGTATGCAGATGAAGGCATGACTATTAGAATGTATGTGGTGCCATCATTCTTTAAACAATTTTGACACCAATTATAGTCATGACAATATGTCATACTTGACCCATGCTAACCGACCTACCTTTCAAGACTCCTTTCCTGACCTTGTTAGTGACCTCAACAAGAAGATGATGGATTACATGTCTGCTCTTCTTGGTAGAGACATGCCGTCCAACATGCAATCACCCCATGATTTGACTCCTCCTATCCTTACACGCCATGACCTCATCCTTGATCTGGATAGGGATGGATTCCCAATATTACCAGCAGATCCAGGACCAAATATATTTCAAACTCGGGCAGAATTGGAAATGCTTGTCCGGGACTATCTAAATACTCATTACAGTGAATCCTAGTTTTCTCCACCTTTGCTCATCATCTGATCACCCCATCAGAAATTGCGTCTGGTTACCGTTATGAATCTGCTCCTTACAAGGCAGTGAGGACCAATGATCAGCAATTCATACATTCAAGGTATCTTCCAGAGGGTCTGATATTCCAAGATCCTCATAATCTTGGTCGGCCTGAGCTATTGCGTCTGCTGAACTTCTGGAGAGACCGTCAAGGACAGTATGGATCCGGTGATACCTTCCGCTGGACGGTTTATCTCAACCGTCACAAGCAGCCAGTAGCTGCCGAGTACGGCACCCGAGCTGATCGTGAAAAAAATGCGGCAGCAGCAGCAGCACGTAAGGCTACACGCAAAAATGGAGGGAAAAATCGGAAACAGAGGCCAACACCATCAGCGGTAGTCGATGGCAACAGTAGGACCATTGCTAATGATGGAGCCGCTGATGGCGGATCCAGAGGCCAACACCATCAGCGGTAGTCGATGGCAACAGTAGGACCATTGCTAATGATGGAGCCGCTGATGGCGGATCGCTTTAGTCACCGATCTGCGGTAGTCGATGGCAACAGTAGGACCATTGCTAATGATGGAGCCGCTGATGGCGGATCCGCTTTAGTCACCGGATCTGCAGCCAACTTGGAGTGGCAACGGGGGCCTACACTTCCCCTGTCACCTAGCGTACCACACACACCACTGCCTGACTTACAGGAGGAACCTCCTGTCTTGCGCTCACCGCACACTCCCCAGCCTCAGCGCCACAACAGATCCACGGTTCACAACGAATCCCGACCAAATGTATCAGCTTCCGCTCACGACGAGTCCGCTCTCGACGAATCCGTTCATGACGGATGTGTTGATGATACAGCAGTGGTAGATGCCACTACCATCCACCTCTTACAACAAAGAGGATGGAGCCATCCAGACCCTCCAATTAATGGCCCTAGTGATGGTTCCCCTAGATATAGAGTGTCAAGAAGGGTGCTCGACATTCTTCAAGATGAGGACAATGACCAATTTGAAGGTGAGGGAAGGCCGGCATTACAAAACCAAAAGAAGCGCAAGGCATTGCCTAACCAATTGTCAACAAATTCCAAGCGACCCCGCAAGTCTCAAGCACAAATGTTACAGGAGGATGCAGCTCGATACATTGATATGTCTACACCAGCAAAAAGGAGTAGCAGCCGCACTAAGGTCATTCGACCAGTCCGCCGTCATTGATGTGGGGAAGGGGGGAATGTTATATTACATTTTGTAAACTATAGGGTTACAAAAATGTACGAATGTGTGTCATAATGAAAAAAAAAATATGTGATTGTCCATCTTCACTTCTCTTCTGTTGCCTTCCGTCTCTCAGTAAGCCGACTGGATGATTGGGTCCGTTGCATCGGCGGCCGACTACTTCGGGAGTTGCTGCGAGCCCGTCCCCTTGGGCCAGGGAGAGGGTCCTCGGCAGGGACTGGGATGGAAGATGGTTGAGGGGGTGACTGCTGCGAGCCCGTCCCCTTGGGCCAGGGAGAGGGTCCTCGGCAGGGACTGGGATGGAAGATGGTTGAGGGGGTGACGGAGATGTTTGTGCGGGAGTCGTCCCTGAGGATGTTTGTTGAAGCGGGGACGGAGCGACGGTGAGAGCGGATAAGTCAGCGGCGTGATGGGATTGGTCAGTGGCGAGGGCAGAGGTGTCACCAGTGGGAACGGATATGTCAGCAGTGGCAGGGGATTGGTCAGCGATGGGGTCAGGAGTGGTTTCTTCCTCTTCAACGATGGGTCCAAGTCCACTGTGCCCTGTTGGATGCACTGCCACATCATCCTGAGCTGACGGACTGGAGGGACGGGTAGAGATGTGAAGTTGATTCTGCAAAGTGTCAACCACACCCCAAATATTGCGGATCTGCTCTTCCGTCTGACGGATACGTCCGGCGTGGTCTTCAAGTGTCTCACCCGCAAGAGAAACATTATATTGCGGATCTGCTCTTCCGTCTGACGGATACGTCCGGCATGGTCTTCAAGTGTCTCACCCGCAAGAGAAACATTCGTTTGCAGGGTTTCTATGCGGCCACGAGCGTGTCGACCTGAGTCTGGTAGCGACGGAAGAAGTCCTCAATACGCGGTAACCAGCTCGCCTCAGCCGTGACAAACCCGTCCCGCACCTGCTCCCCAACATTCCGCAATGCTTCCTGGAACCCATTCTCCATCCTGTCCAAACGGCTCTCCACCCCTGCCATTACACCAGCCACAATGTCCTCACTGTGGCTAGACTCCATTGCCCGCTCCTTGCCCTTTCCCTTGACCGGAAGAGGGTCCGCTGGGCGGTTGGAGGTCGACGGTTGGGATGGACGGACGGACGGTTTTGATGGTCCCGCGATTGGACTGGTTGGTTCATCTGCTAACTATTGGTTAGCTATTTGAGCAGGAAAAGAGTTTCATACCGTCATCACTCTCAATAATCGTCACTGACTTCTTTCTCAGTGGTTTTTTCCCCTTTCCCTTGTTGCTGGGCTTGACGGTTTTCTTGACAATCGTCAGGCTGCATGTTCGTTTGCGAATGAGCCGGCAGGGATCGCATGCGGTGCCGCCCTTTGTCCTGACACACTGTAGCCGCTTACTTGCGCAATATTGGCAAGGGGGGTTGATGTGCTGACCCTCGCGACGAGGTGCTGTCCTCAGATACCTGCCCAACAGCATCCCTCCAGTAATTTCCCCCTTCGGTATTCTGCCCTCTTGTTCTTCCTCTTCCTCTTCCTCTTCCTGCCCAACAGCATCCCTCCAGTAATTTCCCCCTTCGGTATTCTGCCCTCTTGTTCTTCCTCTTCCTCTTCCTCTTCATCTCGTCCTCATCCTCATCCTCCTGCTCCTTCTGTCGACGATAGGTACCAGGAGGAGGTTGACCAATATAGGTCACCCGTTTTGGCTTCTTGGGATTTGGCGACGGACCAGACAAATCTCCTGCCGCTGGAGGACTCGGTCGTTTTCTCTTCTTCGGAATCGGTGACGGACCAGACGAATCTCCTGCTGCTGGCCTATGACCTATCCGGTCTTCTCGTGCCGGTGCCGTCGACGGACCGGCCTCGGACCAGACGAATCTCCTGCTGCTGGCCTATGACCTATCCGGTCTTCTCGTGCCGGTGCCGTCGACGGACCGGCCTTGGTCGACGGATCAGGTCGTTCTTTGCCCCCACTTGGTTCCTCCCCCCTTCCGCTCCTCTGGGTCCATTTCTTCGCAGCGTCCTTCAACCGCCTGGTCATATCCTCGTCAGAAAGCTTGCTCTGGAGTAGCGGGATAACTTCGTTGATGAAACTTCTCCTGGCATCAAGGAGGAGTTTCTTGTCATCCTTGACGTCCCTAACCTTGAACCACATGTCAATCTACAGGACGACTATTAGTGCATGTCTATTAGGCAGGAGTGCTTGTATCTTACCAGGTCCTTCTGCTGTGCTTTGAGTTGTCGCAGGTCTCCTCTGAGAGCAAGGTATAATACTCGAACATCCGCGTCAATGACCCGTTGGTGGAGTTCTTCGTTAGACATGGCGGATGGAGGATTAAAGAAACGGACGAGAACTTTACACGAAGCAAGTTCTGAAAATAGATATCATGTGACCCTGTTTAAGTTACAAAAGAAGTTTGATTTATTGCTTGACAAAACCTTACTTTGTTTATCTTACAGTTTAGTAAATAACAATTAGCTAAGCAGGCCAAAAAAGGCAAACGTCTTAATGTTCATTGCACTAAGCAGGAGTCGAACCCACCTACTGCAACACACAATAAAGACCAATGGATAATATTCCACTAGACCATCAATGCTTACTGTATACTGCTATAGTCTAAATAGATATCATGTCACTCTGTTTAAATTAGGACCTTACTTTGTTTATTATACTGTGTAGTAAATAACAATTAGCTAAGCAGGTCAAAAATTGCAAACGTTTTAATGTTCATTGCACCAAGCAGGAGTCGAACCCACCTACTGCAACACACAATGAAGACCAATGGATAATATTCCACTAGATTATCGATGCTTACTGTACACTGCTATAGTCTAAATAGATATCATGTCACTATGTTTAAATTAGGACCTTACTTTGTTTATCATACTGTGTAGTAAATAACAATTAGCTAAAAACAGTGAGACAAAAATGCACTAGTAGGAATCGAACCCGTCTACTGCAAGACATAATAAAGACCAATGGATAATATTCCACTAGACCACCAATGCTTACTTTACATTGCTATAATGTAAATAAACATCAGTCTATTCTTCTGTGTGTGGTCAAAAATATTTGAGTTCGATCTCAATACACTAGAGGGAGTCGAACCCACCTAATGCAAGATACAAGGAATACCAATGAGAAATATTCCACTACACCACAGATGCTTCATGTATAATGCTATGGTGTAAATCAATATCAGTCCAATATTCCGCTACAAACCATGGTTTTCCTCTTTCCTGTATACTTCTATGGTGTAAATAAATATCAGTCTAATATTGTCAATTCAATACAGATGCACCAGTTGCAGTAAAATCTCTATCCGTTCAAATTCTGTATGGGTCCGTTTGTGCACTACATGAACACCGTCCTGACTTGTAGCAAGCGCCTGTGGTACAATGGAATATTCATCAATTGATATTTCATATTGTGCACAAGAAGTGGGTTCGACTCCCACTAGTTCACCTTATATAATAGCAGCAGGCCGCTGACGTCCGCTAGCGTCATGAATTTGATCCGTTGAAAACTCCAGAGATTTCTGCAGCGGGATAAGATGGGCGAGTTGACGCATGTGGTCATTCCAGTGCTCATGACCAGTTGATAATACACTGTGGCGGGCTACCTTTGTGCTGGTCTTTGTAAAAAAGGTAGTCAGCCCTAGTGTATCGTCACTTGTCATGTGAACTGGAATGATTTCATGTGTCAACTCCTCCATCCTTTCTCGTTTCAGTAATTCCTAGAGTTTTGGTCAGATCCACTACCACAGGCGCATACTCCAGGTCAGTGCAATGTATATGTAGAGCAAAAATGCACCCATATAAAAACACAGCATTAGTCCCTGTTAAGGTGAAGTAGGAGTAGAACCCACCACTGTACACAATATTGAATATCAATAAATGAATATTCCACTGAACCACTGGGACTGGTTGCACCGCTGATGTCAGCTGGCTCACATGCCGACGTCAGCTACCGTCCGCTACCGTCCGCTGGCATGCCAGCCTGGTTGCACCGCTGATGTCAGCTGGCTCACATGCCGACGTCAGCTACCGTCCGCTACCGTCCGCTGGCATGCCAGCAGACACTCACGCACCCTCTTCCGCCCTTCCCCCTCTTTCTCCCCAGTGCCATCCTCTCCACTCCCCACACTACCTCACACGCCACCCCCGTCCACCACATGCACCCCGCTTCCCTCCTCCCCCCTGACCTGACGTCCGACGTCTGCTACGTCTGCTGGGGTACCAGCGGACACCCACGCACCCCGCTTCCCTCCTCCCCCCTGACCTGACGTCCGACGTCTGCTACGTCTGCTGGGGTACCAGCGGACACCCACACTCCTCCCCTTCCCTCTTCCCCCTCTTTCTCCCCACCCCCATCCCTCTTCCGCCACCCCCCACGCTCTCCGAGACGCCACCCCATGCGGCGGACACCCACGCACCCCGTTTTCTTCTCTCCCGCCCTGATGCCGGATGATGCCGGATGATGCCGGACGATGCCGGGGGTTGCCGACGGATACCAGCGGATATCCGGCGGATGCTGACGGCTGCCGACAAACTCCGACGGATGCCAGCTGATGGCTGCTGATGCCAACGCCCCTTTCAGGCCACGAAAACTCTTTTGGGAGGTATGCCACCCCCCTTCCACCTCAAAAAATCCATACGGGAACCTGCGGAAACATAGGTGGGCGTCCGTTCATTGTGTTATCCGACCTTTGAATCTATCCGTTAGTAACGGACCTGTGGTGCAACGGTTAAATGTGCGTTCCGTTGCTGGAGGCTTTCCCAAGGCCGGGGGTTCGATTCCCCCCCACAGGCATACGACGGGCAAGTCGACGTTACCTTTTTTCTTGGTCCAACCAGACCCCGTGGACCTGCGTAGGCCTCTGTGGATGTCCGCTGGTGTCCTGCACAGGCCTGGGAGGGCCCGCGTAGGTTTGAGTCCGTCGACGTACGTCTGTGTGGATGTCCGCTGGTGGCTTGCGTAGGCCTGCGTAGATTTTCAGGGCCCTTTTGTGGACGTACGCTGGCATCGGGGGTGGGAAAAGGATGGAAGGGGAGACGCGCAGCCTCGAGTTATTGCGGGGAGGAATGGAGAGGGGAGGGAAATGGGGAACCTCGAGGAGGGTTTATTCATGCCATGAAGTCCACCAATGGAGGAGGTTTTCACTCGTGTGCTGATGCCCTGGGGAACCTCGAGGAGGGTTTATTCATGCCATGAAGTCCACCAATGGAGGAGGTTTTCACTCGTGTGCTGATGCCCACCGGCGGCCGCTGATGCACATTGACGTCCGCTAGTGTCCGCTGGCATCCGCCGGGCCTGCATGCGCATGTGTGTGCCCGCCTTTTATCGATCCACTGGACCATGTCATACAGCACATTGTGACATGTCCGCGGCTCTGTATTCTACGGCACTGTGGAGACTGCTCCGCTCCAGTGTAGCGGACTCTGCTGGACATGTATGGTACGGCACAAAGCGGGCTCCCGTACAACGTATGACACGTACCGTTGTGATGTCTCTATGTGGATATATCATAACAAAAATGACCTTAGGAGCAGATTATGACACAGAGGCAGCAAGTAAGCAACGTTTACAGACACCTCAACATCAGTAGACTCATTATGTTGCAAAGGAGAAGAAGAAAACAACGTTATATTGACCAGCATCACACATATAAGTAATCAAACTGCACATTGTATGTTGGACTATCAACACACAAGACACAACAAGAACCAAGATAGGCAGAAGCCATTAAGACAAAAGAAGTAAATAAGCCTCACTCATAGCAACTAGTGTACGTCCACAAAGACGGCGATATATCAGATGAAGAGTTAGTTTTCATGGTATATGGAGCCATCAGCAAAAAAGATCTCCTGCCACTGAAAAGAGAAATGCGCATGAGGTGTGTTCAATGAGATCCAATATAACAGAGTCTAATCACATAAAGCAGCAACTCCAGACAACTGAAATACATAAAGCAATACGTGAAGCTGGATGGCCTAGGAACAAAACATTTCAACGATGCAATGATAGAAGCAACGGAGATTAGCAAGTACTTCAAACTTGAGTTCTCAGAAGGCTGACTCAAATGCTGGTACAGCACATTCTCCAGACAGCAAGAAAGATCACTAAATATCGCAAACAGGATATTTACACCAACATGCAATGTGAAGAAGAACGAACAACACATTTCCATGGACAGGGAACTGGACCCATACAACCTCACAGAGAAAATAATGCAGAAAGAGTTCATGATTACCAAAGACAACATGGTCCAATTTTCAAAGATGAAGGTAAATGAAGGGAACAGGACAATGTAAGTACAACATAATAGAGCAACAAACAAAACTGAAGAAAACTTAAGATATGAACATTACAAGCTGGAAAGATTCTGAGTGGGAGACCTTGTTTCTGTCCAGCTATCATTCCAGATTGTTAACCTGGCAGGTGGGAAACTCAAAATGCTTCTCGTATTGAGATCCATGACTCTTATCGAGCACCAGTCTAGCTTCATGAAAGTGAGTGACAAAGCAACACAGTAAATACACTGATAAACACCCCACAGAACGTAGTATCCAACGAAGAGACCAAGAACAAACTAAAGAAAAAGCTAAGAGACATTTCAGACAAGGGCCAGAACAGAATGGACATAGATGCATCGGACAACAGCAACTAATGATTACATCGATCAAAAAGCCTTTAATTGCGACCATGACACTCGACCACATTCGCTTCACCACATTGTCAATAATGGCCTCATTGATCTTTGCCAATCGCATATAGTTTTGACTACGATTCACAGACACTTGCTCAGGTCTGACTATATTGTCGTCCTGCTTCCTTCCCTAAGGAGTTTACTGGACCCATATTTTGTTTCTCCCTCGTCCACCAATCTTTCTCGTTTTAGTCACTTTTATAGTATTACTGCATCATTATATTACCAAATAAACCGTATTTGCCTGCAACTCTGTAATATTACAAACAAACAACTATGAGGGCTTATATAAACTGCAGCTGGAGCGATGGCTTATATAAACCATAGTTGGAGCAACAGCTTACAGAGCAGCAACTTATATAATATCAGCTTACATAACCAGCAGCCAGGAATTTATTTCTATTTTCTTTTGACGTGACCCCAACTTGTACATATTTATTCACTTTTGTACTTCCTCACTTTTGGTGTTCACCAGCTCATTAGTTCAATAATGTTTCATTCCTGCTGACAAGTCATTCACTTTTGTACTTCCTCACTTTTGGTGTTCACCAGCTCATTAGTTCAATAATGTTTCATTCCTGCTGACAAGTCGATAGCTACCTATCTAGCCTAGGTAGATTATGTTATTGTAATAGAACAATTCATCTATTGACAATGTAAACAACTGCTGGAGCAAAGAAACAATGAAACATTCATACATCCAACAGAAAACATAACAAATTACATACATAATAAAAAACATATAAACAGGAAACAAACTAAAATAAAACAAATAAAGGATAGCAAAACAAACAAATAAAAATAAAAAAACATATCTGTATATATGAGCAATTATAATCCCTCGACTTGGTGAAATAAACACACAACAACATGCTCAATACAAGAAAACTATATATAAAGAAAACGCAATGATTTTTCAACATGAGGATGAACATAATAGCCAGTAGAGATAGCTGAAAGGGAGCAAATATCGAGGACATGGTAGTAATAGCCGGTAAAGATAGCCAAAAGGGAGCAAATATCGAGGACATGGTAGTAATAGCCAGTAGTAATAGCTGGTAAAGATAGCCGAAAGGGAGCAAATATCAAGGACATGGTAGTAATAGCTGGTAAAGATAGCTGGTAAAGATAGCTGAAAGGGAGCAAATATTGAGGACATAGCCAGTAGAGGAAGAGAACAGCAATTGCCGAGATCATGTGAGGGGCACAAATTTTGAGGACAAAATGCATGCCAAAGCAGGTAGTAAAACCTCAGCCTACTAAAGTAGACCTCAGAACAATTCTACTGATGGTTGGATTGAATCAAACACTAGACATTACATCAAACGTAGGCATGCACTCAATATTGTGCAAGAGTTGAAACATAGTATCAGACTACAACTTCAGCATCTCATATATGATCTTGGATCACCTTCCAAATTTTCATATTTATGTGCAATTTCAACGTGCTACTCAGCAGTGACACAACTTTATGCTCATGCTGGCCAACTTCTGACAGCAGCATGCCTTCACTCAAGAGACAAACTTCCTGTACCTTGTTGTTGGTTTGGATGTAAACTGGAATTTGAGGATGAACACCATATCTTTGTAGATTGTCCTCGATTTTCTGACTTTAGGAGACAATCCTCTGACAACGTCTCTCGAAATACAGATAATTGATGCAAGGAATTGGTTGAGAAGGGTGTTATATCCTGAGAAATTGCTACCAAGATCATACATGTTGCTAAGTTACTTTTTATTAATGACTGCTCAGTATGGCCATTGCATAATACTAAGTTTTACCTAGGCAGGATTCCAAAAGTACTCGATCTGATACAGCAACAGAATACTAGCTCAGAACCCACCCTTGAGACCAGACAGCAGGCTCATTTCTTTGCCTCAATATAGCACATGTCTGCCATTTGTTTAGCTGGTCATATCTGGGGTCACGTTCAGAGACTTGCCACGAGAGATCTTAATGTGGTGTTTCACACATAGTATAGTCATTGCACAGTATCGTGTATTTCACTTGCAGTGGTGGCAAGCTTTTCCTATGGGGTTTTTATGCTACCCCACATGCCCATTTTATAGTGTATTACTTACTAGGTCTACCAAGGTGCGTCCTTACAGACTCGTCCTTAGCTATTTACTTAGCGGAGGTAGATAACAAAATAGTAACATGTCACTCTCTCGCGTCCTCGTGATGGACAGGCCATCCCTCTTGATGCTCAGTGAAAACTGGATCTGGAGGAATCTGGGAGGATCGGAAAATTGAGGTCGATTTCTGGCGCCTTCGGGGGGGGTGGGGGGATTTCTTGTGTAACTCTAAATTTAGATATGAAACAGACACATTGTCAAAATCGCGCGTCAAGTTGTCACGGGTGATGCATCGGTGATGACACGCTCGTCCATTCACAACTTATACCATGAGCGCCTTGTCTATGCCTACTACACCAGTCAAGTCTGGGGGCCTTGCCCACAATATCTCCGTCATCGCGCACCAGAGACTGATGAAACTCATCATGCGAATCGAGGAAGATTTCGAGCGAATATCTGAGTATTTCCAGGCTGAGATCAATGACATTAAGGAGGATCTTACAGGTCTTTTAAGCTTTCGCTACTGTTGGAACATCTCAACTAATCATTACTATCCTTTTTTCAGCACATACCGAGATTGAAAAATCTACTCTCGAATACATCCAATCACTTGTTACAAACCCCTTGACTCCTCGACCAACCGATATTTTGACTCCTCGACCAACTGATATATCAACTTCCTGTGCTCCGACTCAACCTCAAAAAACCACAGATACTACGACCACAATTATCAAGTCTCCTGCGTCATCAGTCACTGAATCTGATCCCGATACCGATTCACCCAATTACAGAATGCCTGGTGTTATATATGTGTGCCCACCAGGTGTATTGCCAGCTTAGAAGAAACAACAAGAGGGGCAGTGGTGTATTGAAATGAGGAGGTGGTTTTGCTGGTTAGTGCAATGGACTTTTTATGACGATATTCTGTAAATACAAAGAATTATATGACTGTCATTATGAAATGAAGACTTTAAATTCTATTCAGAGTCTTGTTTGTTAAGGACACTATAAATGCCCTGGAGTTTTAGCAAGACACGACTGACTTCATTGATAATAATGACAGGTTTTATGTTTTTAACCATTTTGAAGTCCGCCAACTTTTTCTACCATATATGGAAAGTGTTGTAGTTTATAAGTCGGAAGAAAAATTTCACACGATCAGTTTCTTCGTTATCAGTACTATCACCATCATACCACCATTGCACAATTTACTATGGCTAGCTCAAAAACAACTATTTGTCACTGTGATGTCTGCCGGGGGGCTCAGGTATCTACTAGGACAGCTTGGAATCATCGTGATAGGCCAAGATACCAACCTGCTAGTCCAAAATACTCTTATTCTCGCTGGCTCCATGATTCAGAACAGTCTAAACTTGATGAGCATGAATATGATAGCTCTGAAATAAATGATGAATATAGAGCTCAGGCTTCTGGCTCACACAAACGAGCTCGCATAGTAAGTTATCATAATTCTGAACTTGATGACATGTAACAGATAATGTGATCAATATCATTGCATTGCAGAATTTTTTGAGTGAACCTGAACAGGACTTAGGCACAACTGACAACCAAACCCAACCTCATGAGACATGGGAGCCAGACTCAGAAGTTCATTTGGAGGATGAAGATGTTGGATATCAAGGTTTTGAAGGTACTGACAATGATTCTGTATTAGGTACTTCTACTGGCAATAGTGAATCTGATGGTGAGAGCTTTACTTCTGCTGGTATGCTTGCTCAAGAGCTTATAACTGCTTGTAATACAGACATTGAGCAAAATGCACTACCTTCACTTATTCAAGAACAGGAGGAGCTTCTTGAAGCTCATGTTGAGAATTTGCGCATCAGCCAGAAATATATTCACTTAATCCAGAATGCCACTCTAGATAATGGCAAGCTTGATCTGGATACAATCAATCTTCTTCGAAATCCTACTGCAGGGCCTGTAGCTATTAAAGACCCTGATGATCAGCTTTCACTTGAGATCTTTGATTCTACCAATGCTAGCGAGTCAGTATACAATCAATGCCGTAGTGCTATTCTTCGACGTTATCCTCAAAGCAATATGCTTACTTTTTACAATGTGAAAAAGCTAGTTGCTAATATCAGTGGCATAGTCTCAATCACAGATGACATGTGCATAAACTCATGCCATGCTTTTACTGGTCCATTTGCTGAACTTGATGCTTGTAGTATCTGTAAAGAGTCTCGTTATGATCCTGATCAGCTTGCTAAGCATGGCAAGAAAATACCACGACAGCAAGTTTGTACTATTCCTCTTGGCCCACAAATTCAAACATTACGTTGGACTAAGGAAGGGGCCCATAAAATGTGCTATATTGATGAAAAAATCAAAGAAGTAATTGAGCAAATAAATGGTCTTGAAGCTGATGGTGATATGATCTATGATGATATTTTCTGTGGAGAAGACTTTATTAAGTTTGCTGAACATATCAATATTACTAGTAAAGATACCTTGATATCACTGTCAATTGATGGTGTGCAACTTTACCAAAACAAGAAATCTGATTGTTGGATTGGTATTTGGAAAATTGAAAATTATTCTCCTAAACTTCGTTTTAAGGAAAAAAATATATTTCCATGGATCACTATACCTGGCCCAAATAAACCCAAAATTATTGATTCTTATACATTTCGAGGTCTCCATCATTTATCAGCTCTTCAACATGAAAATAGTGGCCATGGTTTGAAAGTCTGGGATGCTAAAACACAAGGCTTTATTTATTCCCGTATATTATTTGCTCTTGGAACAGCTGATGCTGTTGGAATTACAGAATTGGATGGGCGTGTTGGTCACCATGGAGCACAAGGCTGTCGTCTTGGCTGTGGTATGAAAGGAAGACATAAACCAAATAGTGGGCACTACTTTGCAGCCCATCTCAAGCCAAATAATTATAATGTTCTTGATTGCAATCATCTAGATATTAATATCCGATAGCTGCAGCCTGTTTTTATTGAGGTCTACAAAGATAATATCCGCATTCTTATGAGCTCTCAAGATCAAGCTGCATTTGAGCGTAATCGGAAAGCAACAGGCCTCAGTAAATCTAGTCTTTTGAGTGGCCTTGTTCCAGAACTTTCACTTCCTGTTCCTCATTGTTTTCCTCTTGATTTAATGCATCTGTTATCAATGAATTTACCAGAACTACTTATATCACTTTGGCGTGGTACACTAAAGCATTCAGATGATGACTATTGGCCTTGGGCTACTCTTATTGGAGATGTCTGGACTAAACATGGAAAACTTGTAGAAAATGCAACACAGTATTTTCCTTCATCTTTTCACCGAACTCCTCGAAATCCAGCAGAAAAAATATCTAGTGGTTACAAGTCAACTGAATGGTTTCTTTATATTTATGGGCTTGGTCCTGCTTTTTTTCGCATAATTCTTCCATATGCATATTGGAAAAACTTCTGCAAGCTAGTAGCTGCAGTTCGGATTTTTGTTCAACGGCGCATTACTGGATATCAGATTGCTCAAGGACACTCTCTTATTATTCAATTTATTGAAGAGTATGAGAACCTTTACTATCAGCGACGAGTTGACCGCCTTCAAGTATGTCGGCCATCTATACACACACTAATTCATTTAGCAAGTGAAACACTTCGTGTAGGTCCCGGAGCATACTTTTCACAATATACTATGGAGAGAACTATTGGTAGCCTTGGAAAAGAGATTCGTCAACCTTCTAATCCATATGGTAATCTGTCTCAGCGAGCTCTACTTCGTTGTCAAATCAATGCTGTTGTCAACTCATGTCCTGAACTTGAATTTATGAAAAAGAAATCTCAACCATTAGCCAAGCCACCTTCTGATAGTTTGCCTATTCTATTGTTTCGTCGAGATAAAGTGGCCTGCCCACTCCAAAATAATGCTGAACAAATTGTGATCTCAGCCTCATTGAATATATCTGTTGTTCGACGATGGGGCCGTGTACACTTGCCAAATGGCCAAATTGTACGCAGTATATTCAGTGATGAAAAACGTACAAGAAAAAGTCGGATTAGTAATAATGTCAAGGTAAAGCATTAGAAATATTTAAGTTATTGCAAAGCAGCTAATATTGTATAATCAAGATTTGTTTGAATGGAAGCATTACATATGCTCAAGTCCGCTTTTATTTCTATGTAAAAACTGAGAATGACTCTGCAAATGAGACAGAGAATACACATTCAGATGAAGAGTCACCAAGTCTAATTCCATGGGCTTTGGTCTCAGTATATTCAGATCCAGATCCTACTATTTTAGAAGATTCTCATGGCACAATCTGGGCATGCCATGACAGAGGAGACAATGGCTTGCAGGCAATTTGTGCAGCTGATATAATTTCTCTTGTGTCAATGCAGCCAATGCCAGTATTTTCAAATGAGCCACAAGATCTCTGGTTTGTTGTTGAAAAGTCTAGCTTAGAGGAGGCTCAATTAGGAGTAGAATAGCATGAGCAGCTTTTTTACTGTCATTAATTCAAAGTTGTTATATATTTTATTTACTTGTCAATTGATGCTTTGTATAAAATGAAATTGTATTTCTAACTACAAATTGATAAATAACATTAAGAGTGACATCACTTAAGAATGGAGGATCTAATATTGTATAAACAATGGAGTCAAATTCTGGGCATGTCGAAGGATTGATGTTTGCAACTTCAATTTACTGCTGATTTGCCTTGTCACATTGTCACATGATTTTGACTTCGAATCCATTGCTATTTCTTCTTGACTGCCACCATCGTATGCATGAATTCTAGCTGGAACTTTCTCTCTTCTCCTCATCCCCTCACTGATACATCAAATGGCTCTTCATTATCACCAAAGAAATTCACTGTATGTTCATAAGTCCATACTATATAATAAGTGTCACTGATTTGACTTTGCTTAGGTACCCAAAGCTCCGATTGACGACTTTAGAATGCCTGAGGTATGACTTTTTCAAAACAAGTTTCTTTGCTGATCAAATTTGCTACATATAGCCAATAAACTCATTCCATCATCCTGCCCTCAAAAATGCAACTCATCAAGATCTGATTATTGCCGGTAACAATGCATATATTCGGCTACTGGGCACATACAATGAACTGAAGGCTGAATTACGTCCTCTTCGGTATGTATATGCTTATTTGTGCAAATACATCGCTGACACTGTAAAAGTGATGAGGTGGAATACCATCGTAAACTGGCAATTCTATCTGCCTCTGCACCAAGGAATATCAGTAGTGAACATGGATCGACATCATCACATTTCTACCAGAAAGCTCCGAAAATCAAAAATCGTGAAAATTACCCGAATGTTCCATACTGGGATAAAAGTGAATGGTTGGCTTGTATCGATAGGTCGAAGGACAGTGGGAAACATATAGATAAGCTTGGTTTCTTGACTGATGAAAATGGTGATATACTTGAAGGAAGCTACCTCCGCCAGATAACCCAAAGTGCGCATGAATTATGGAACCAACTCGACGAAAACAACGAAGCACCATTCACATGGTCCAAGAAAACAAGCAAGGCTCGTGAATTTGTCTATGAACATTTACTTTTGGACTACCCTGAATTTTCACTCGCAAACGGAAATTGGAAACTCGAATGCTTTGCGACACTTAGATATCCTGACTGGACAAAAAAACGGGAATCAGGTGTGTTTTTTATTTACTACATTTTGTGCTTGCTTCACGTATGTTTATAGCATCGTCACATAAGCGCAAATGTAAACACTCAAGCTCACTTTATGAACGCAAGGAAAAGAGGCAAAAACATTGTCAACCACCACCTGGAGCATTAGTTATTGAAATCGATGACAATGGTGAAACTGAAGGTAAAATCCTAGTTTCAATTTATTGCTAGCCTGATTCTATTTTGCAGAGGCCAAATCAACTACAAATCTATCTTCGCATATATCCTCATCACAGGTGCCAGCTCCCTTGCCATTGCAGGCACCGATTTCCTTGTCATCGCTTTTGTTGCACGCTCCGAATCCTACTCCATCACATGCACCAATGCCCTTGCCATCACAGCCACCACTCATAAACCCATCGCAGGCACGTCTTCAAATTCTTCCTTATTCTCACTTTCTTACTCTATCGCAGGTGCCTATCGAAACTCCATTGTCGGTGTGTCTTCAAACTTTTTTTATTCTCACGGTCCTCATGCCATCGCAGGCACCACCTATAAACCCATCGCAGGCACGTCTTCAAAATCTTCCTTATTCTCACTTTCTTACTCTATCGCAGGTGCCTATCGAAACTCCATTGTCGGTGTGTCTTCAAACTTTTTTTATTCTCACGGTCCTCATGCCATCGCAGGCACCACCCATAAACCCATCGCAGGCACGTCTTCAAAATCTTCCATATTCTCACTTTCTTACTCTATTGCAATATCTCTCAGTCACAAGAAACGATTTCCAAGTCCATCGATTTATCCGCTCCACCTCGCCCATTGACAATCCGCGTTCCTAATCCACTGTAAGTCCGATTGCATTGCACTCAAGTATGCTATACTAAAATCGTTAAGTAAAAATATCAATATACCTTTGCCTATGACGACCACTGCTCAAGACACAATATCAAATAAACCTGTCGCCACTGCCCGTGCTAAGAAATCAAATACAAAACCACTAAAAGTAAAAGAAGGATTAACATCAGCTCGGTAAGTTTGTTGGTACTTACTCTATAATAACTTCTTGAACTGTCCAGAAACATCTACGCTATCGATTATCTAAAATCACACCCAGACACAACTGAAGCCGAGTTCGTTGATGTATGGAAGGCTTGCGACGCAGAAACTAGAAAGGTAAGTTTCATATATTGTTAGATTGAGAAATTAACTTGACGATATGCTTCCAGATATACCAGGATCGTTCGAAGGAGTGTACCAAGGCCCGCAAGAAAGGAACCAAGACAACCGACGACTGAGACCTCGATCATTTTTCGACACTTTCAAACGACACTCCATGGTATGTTATGTCCTCCGTATTTGTTCTTCATTTGAAGTTTCTTATTTGCCGTCGCAATACAAGTATTTTAGAATGCTCAGATAGACACCGTTGTATTCAGATAACTACAGATTATAAACGATGATTTCTGTACATTTTTCGAAACAGACAATCGGATGTGTTCGGTTCGGTACAGACAAGAACAGATAACGGCAGAGAAGTGGATGCCAGTTCACAGAATTTGCCAACTCTCGTCAGAAATACCTCTGAAAATTATAGAAAATTTCTGCGTATTCTGTGGTTATCAGCAGTGCAGAAACTCTCAGATATCATCAGACTATATCAGATCCCGTTCTCACTGGGAAGCTTGATGTCTGATCTCAGATTGATTGATCGTTCGGCGTTGTTTCGGCATCTTTTCTGGGGCTTGGAGACTGTAACCGCAGCGTGGAGTCACGGTGAGGTCACACGATAGAGGAAAGAGTCTTCACGCAATAGAGAACGGGTGTAATCTCTGGTATTGGGAAGAAACTGGCTACGAGATACAGTACGACAGTTTATATACCTGTAGCCCCTCAATATATCAAATGAGTCCCTAGCGGGCAGGGGTGTGGTAAACAAATAGGAGTCCGAAAGAGTGTAATCTGGTCACGGTCGCTACAGAGACTGTACTGGTTCTCGGTATTGTGGACTGTTCAACGACTTTCTTGTCTCCCTTCTTGACTCGACTCTGAACCAAAGCTTTCGCTTTCTATCCTTCCTATTCTGAGTATTTGATCTGGGGGCTTCACTTGAACAACCACCCGTACTCCATATCCCGGAACCAAAACCTTCACCTCGACTTCTACTCGTACACGATCCTTCAATAGGTCCATCCCACGTCCACACCGATTTCATACTTATTGACTTCAAAGACTTACATACCTGGTGTTTTATATAACGCACAACACCAATTTCATACGTCTTGACTTGAACAGAATCAGAAGATCACGAGAAACGTACATAGAACTACTCGGAGCTGTTGCAATAGCACAGCGAAACCATCAAGGAGAGAATTAAGGTATAATTAGGAATTCAACAAAGTCCATAACTATAATCAAAGAACAAAATCAGTAAAATCACGCCTGTTAAGATCAGGAACGACACACATAAATACTTTCCAGTCCGGTTGATGAGGAAGTTACTTCATCTGTGTGTGAATCTCTCCTGTTGCCTTTGGAGTTTTGTTCGTGGGTAGAAGTAGAGGTGGAGGTAAGGGCTCCTGATCATCGTCATCGTCATCATCATCTTCGATGAATTCTCGAGCAGGCGGCCCGTCGTCAATGCTGAGGCGTATGGGACCCTCTGATCGTGGTATCGGAAATGTCCTTAGTCTAATATAAATGAAGGCAACCGAGAGGATGCGAATGGTAAGTTATGAGAAGGAAAGAACAAAAAAAAACGCACTGGTGAGCAACGACGCGCCTGAGAGAGTCTGCACGTCTCCAGATGAGAAATAGGATGCACATTGTGCATGTCATGAAAAGGAATAGTAGGGGTATGTTGCCGATTGGCTGAGGACGCCGTGAATCCTGAGGAACTGGAAGGAGTTAGAGCAACAAAGGCTCGAAGATTGCTGAAAGTGAGAGAAACTGACCCCCAGGTTGTGTAGGTGGCATGATGAACGGGAAAGAAAGAAACAGATATCTCTTTCAAATCTGGAAAATCAGCGATGCTCGGTGAGCCAGTCACCCGTCGCGTGAGAGAGCGTGTGGTGAGAGAGTGATATGACAGACTACTAAAGGACTGTCAAATGTCCCACGCTCAAGTAAATGATGTATATTGGTATCTAGTGGCACTGCTTATCGCAACTATAATAACTCTAATGGACAAGCCTCCTTCCAGTTCCAACAAAAATTCCTTCTCTTTCAGGTCTTTGATGTCACAACTCCCCGTTCGCGTAGCGCCGCGTCCAGCGATGTCACCCCACTCCTCAGCTCAAGTTCCCGATTCAGGCTGGTCCTCACAGAACTTCATGCTCGGTGCTGGGATGGTCATCATCCAACCATCGACGCACAAGCTTGTCTTAGTCTACGATACCCAACAAAAACATTGGTTCTTTCCCCGTGGACGAAAGGATGTCGGGGAATCGTTGGAGACAACGGCGTTGAGGGAGGCGTATGAGGAGGTACGTATGCTCGTGGCTTGTTGCCCTCCTCTGATCGTTTCAGGATAGTCGGGCTATCGGGCCAGCTTTCTCCCTCTCTTCACGCCTACCCATGCACCTTCGCCTCCCTCCGACCCCGGCGCTCGCAAACGGCTGAACACCGAGTCCTTATACACGACGATAACACACTGGTCCGCTGGACGCGGACGTCGACATGTACCAGGGGAGTATATGACTTTCTGGTATGTGGGGCAGATACCCCCTGACGCGGTGTGTAAGGTTTGAAATGCGGATTCCAGGCATTCTCTGAATACAGGTTCTGTTGTGTAGGTGCATGAGACGGGCACAGGCATGCCCGATGAACAGACGTATACTTCCCATATCGTTACATACGAGGAAGCAATGAACCGACTGTGGGGACTCGAGCGTCGCGTCTTGGAATATGTTTGGACCATCTATCTTTATACCCTCAACGTCCTTAACGAGGTCGAGGCTGATCGAACTGATGAAGTCAAGGACGAAGATAAGACGGTATGTCCCTCTTTTCTTCATTCCGTCGGGTTTGTTCATCTTGGGATTAGGACTTCAGCTCACAGGAGAATGTGAACACGGCTTCTTACTTGTACAGCACAGGCACTGAAAATTCAACAAGAAATCTCACAGCTAATAATAGCCTGGCATCACCCGCCTGACGTCACTACCAACTCGAGGCATAGAACTTTATATGTATTGATTACAGATACCCTGTGTCCATGTGCTCACTTCATAACTCCATACCCACAGCAGCATCCTCAAGTTCTGTATACGATAACAGTCTTCTGTATTCACTCAAACAGGAAAACAAAATAAAGCAGCGTAATTAATTATCGCGCCCCACGTTGATGCTGTAGCGAGCATCCTTTGCTATCTTGCCTTGTCTTGCGCCGTATACCTCAAGATGTCTTCTCCAACTATTCTACTTTGATCATCAAGGATTTAGCGGTCAAAATCCAACACAATTCGTCGTTTACGATACCACATTCAATTTCGACCACAGCAATTTTCTATCTATGATATGGCGACTGGCAACTCGCATGGCACAGGCGTCAATAGTGAATCAGGTTCCGTCTTCGTCGAAGGGTCTGCTGCAGAAGATGCAGTCTTGTGAATACTGAGCATGATCGAAGGTCCCTGTGTCACCAATACCCCAATGACAGGATACAACATCTATGAAAATGTCAATTCCAGCCATGACAAGCAATTAGGTTTGACATACAGATAACATAATAAAGACGTTGTAAAACATGTACATAATAAGCTGGAACAAAGTCAGTTCAGCGGCCGGTGTGGTATATGGTTGTGTCAGAATGACTGAAATCAATGAAACAAGCTTTGGACGACATTTGAGTTGAGTAGGACGTTAGTTATAGTTATGCCAGTGATAACACACCTGGAGCAGACAGTATACGAAACCCATCTCAAATAACAACGTCAGAAGCTTCCAGGATCTGCTCTTGCCCGGAATGAGGCTCAGGCCTTTGAACGCTTTCCGGTGTCTCCTATGGAAGATGATAAATAAAAAACAAACGAGATTGGAGATTAATCACCAAAGAATGAATCCAATACAACAAGTGGCTATGAGGTTGGTCCCAAATGTCAAGCCAAAGCTTGTATATTGCAAATAGACGTAGTACGGTTTGGAGAAGAGGATAATGGTACTGAGGACCGTACCTGGGGATCATCATAATGAGATGAGAAGAAAAGCATCTAGAAGCAAGATATACCAGCTGTCATCAACCAAAGCATCACTAACACATAGAGAGTCCAACGCATCTTTGAGAAGAGTATCCAAGCTCGCCAGATGATCAACGCGTCATTAGCAAGAAGCTATCGGATAAATAAGATATGCCAGCCCATTGTAAGGAGAACCTACTGGGAAAAGCTGGAACCCAGTATTAGCATCATCCCATGGCTGGAGCTTTTGATTTGTCGATTGACGCTTCTCAGCAATGGGCGTCCCGATATTCTCTACCAAACCCAAGCTGAGAAGAGAGACAAGACTCGCGCATTGAGTTATGAGAAGACCAGTTGCAGTAAGAATCCCAAAAAGCATTATACATGGGGCTACCCTCTGTGATGAGTTCCTGTCCATTGTATACGTCATCATTCATAAGTATATCACGGTAATTTTAGGACAAACTGTATAGAGTAGCGTATGGCAAGTATTCCCAAAGGACAGAAAATCCCTGCAATACTACTGAATAAAAAACGAAGAATGTGGTAATGAGCGAACTCACCATAAAGAACAATGATAACGATATACTGATAAAAATTGATTGAAAGAGAAATCCCAAGGTCCAGAATGATTTGTCGCTCATCCGGAGTCATCGTGGGGATGTCACTGGGGGTATGCGTCTGATAAGACCTTTCTCAATAAGTCCCACTGCATGATATATACTCCGCAAAGAATGAAAAAGATAGAATCCGGTTTGAAAGATACAAGCTATGCTCATTAGTAAATCATCATGATTGAGATGCAGACATGGCATCAGGCTTCCAGTGCCTCATGAGCCACACTCGCGTTGCCGTACTTCTCTACAGACGCACACAGACACATGAGCTCCTTGTACAAGTCAAAAAGGGGCGCATGCATGCCTACATTACGAGACTACCAAAGTTGAACCCTCGAGATGGCCAATAGAAAGACGGTCAGCTGTTTGAAAGCAGAGCACAACAAAGCCTTATTTTGAGATCGTTCTACACATAAATAACGACAACCTTCTCACGCGCCTATTTTGCCCGGAAATCACTACCTCTTCTGGGACCTGATCAATTCACTCTCCATAACTACTTCCATTATTGAACCTATTCCTCCCTCGATTTCTGTGTATATGACAGATACACCACTCAAAACGCGGTGCATACGTCCGTTTTGATTTATCTGGCGTTTCGGAATGCACTGCGCAGGGCGGCTTCCTTAAACACTTCCCAATCTGTTTTTTATCTCACACCTCAATAGCGAAGAAATAACTTTTCCCCCGACCGTGACTGCCTTCCTGCAGTGCGCCTGTTTCAATTATCCACCTTTCGACTTATTCATGAGCAACTTGGTTCATGCTTGTTTTTCATCTGTTTCATCCCTCCACAAACCGTCTTCTTGCAATTCCTAGTTGGACCAACTAGAAACAGAACTCATCCAGTATGTTTGGTGTTTTCTTCCTGCAGTTGGGAGTTGGGACAGCGGTGATATCTCTCAAAGGAGCAGATTTTGAGAGTCGACGATCCTGATTTGCAAGTGAAAGGAGGAACAACTCTTCTGTATAGGTCAGGATAAGCAGCAGTGTTTCGATATTGTAAGTCATGTGCACAATATGACATATCAGGATGGGTAGATCAAGGCTTGATGCCATTAATATTTTTTTTGAGGGTGATGGTACCTATTTTAAATGGTAATTATTTGGCAAAAGCTTGCCATAGAAAGTCGTTGATTTTGCTCTCCACACCCAGGCACTGAACTTTGACTCTGAAATAATAGAAATGATAGTAGGTACTTTATATTACTCTTGCTCAATTCAGTTAGTTGGAAATTAACAAATCAAACTTGGTTGTCAATGCAGATAATTATATACATTAATATTGGGAAAGTCAGCTTTCTAAACTAGCAGAAAGTACTTAAGAGCAGCAAAGAAATATGCTAAAATTTTGAACTAAGGCAGCAAGCTTTTTCATATTAAAAGTCCCTCATGTGAAGTCTATAGTACTAGCACTGCCACTGCCACCTATACAGTCAACTTCTCTTCACTGCAAACAACTCAACCAATGCTGACCACTGCTCTCTGCATCTATATGCCCAGTGTTATAGTCTCTGATATCAAGAAAAACAAAGTGTCAGGAGACTTCTATTTCTGGCTATCTCTTAGCACCTCTTGGCCTCTTCAGCAACCCTCAAGCACTCCCAGGATTTCTCTGCACCTTCTCAGAGACTCCCAGGACCCCTCCAACTCCGTCCAAGATAAGTTTTATGTACTGTACAGCAGTTTCCATGCCATTGCTGTCATGTTAATGTGCTGATAGGCTTCTGCTCAGACTGAGTGCATCAAAGGACAATACAGGCCTACTGACACTTGTCAATCTGGAGACTCAAGCTACCTTCTTGGACTCAGGATATCTTTGGCTATTGCTTCTCAAAGCAGGCTCACTTAACAAGTCTCAACTATCATTTGCTATTCATTGACTCCAAGGACTCACGACTTATAAAGAAATAATATTAGCACAACTGCAGAGAGGTGGTTTTGACCAAACCCTCATCAATTCTGAATGGGAATAATATTAAGCACTGCTATTTGTCAAGGCACCACTATCAGAAATATAGAAATTAATATCGATGGGATCAGATATACTAAAGCTTGACACCTTGGCCTATTGAAAATAGGGATAATATTTAGTGCCAGAAATAGCACTTTAGGATTATAGCATCTGTCAAGGTTTTTCTGACCATACACCAGAATATCCTGGCCAATCAGACTTGTGTTAAAAAGTGAGCAGGTTATATAATTTTTTAAGTAGTTTAGAATTGCTGTAGCCAATAGGCTGTTATGCTGTTAGTCATTGTTATCCATGTGCTTGTAGCCAAGAATTGCTGTAGCCAATAGGCTGTTATGCTGTTAGTCACTGTTATCCATGTGCTGTCAGTCACTATTGACAAGCCACCATTAGTTATAGCCACAAGAAGAGGTGCTAACTTGTAGCACTGCAGATAGACTTATTTTCAAATTACAGTTACACATAGTATGAAAAATAGCTACTAGAATGTAAATAACAACAAATCAGAACCTAGTTACTCTCACCATTCAAATCTTGCTAGCTTGACTCAGCATTGCCTGAAAATTAGGTGCTAGCAGCATCTATATTGTCTTCATTGTCTACTGTCAGGACTCACATCATTTCTCCTCCCATCATCATCATTCAACTCCAGAATCTACACAGTCCATCTCAGCCACACCCCTAGATCTCAGCCACAGTCTTGTTTCAGCCACATTCAGGTCTCAGCTACATCTAAGACCACTTTTTCTGTTTCAAATCACTCCCACCTGTTCCAGATCACTTCCAGGATTGCTTCTACTGTTCTAGATCACTTCCTCTTGACTTAGATTACTTCTACCTGACTCAGATCATTTTCACTTGACTTAGATCACTTTCACCTGACTTAGATTGCTTTCAGCTCCCCTTTTTGGTAGTGTCCTACAGCTATATAAGGTCTCCTAGTCTGTAGCTACACTCCAGTCTTGAAATTACCTATTGTCTGCTTTTTACTTGTGTTCATCCTCCTTTCTCTCTTTTTTTCCTCACTTACTTTAGCCACATACTTGTTTGCTGTCAAGTCTGCCTAAGGTGGTTCTTTTGCTTTATAGGAGCCCCCCTCAGTCAGAGGATCCTGACACCTACAGTGCCAACAGTGGACATATTTGCATTGCACCTATTTTGTCTTTTTGCCAAACCTTTATTAGAATCACAGTGTTTACAGTTTGCTAGGTAGCATCAGGAGCATTAATTACTAGTGCCTAGCCACATCTAATTGTCTCAAGCACACTGGGACTCTGCCAGAACTCTTTGCACTTTACACATGCCAAATGCTGAAGACAATGTTTTACTACATAGCATCCAGTGTTCCCAACCACAGTTGGCATCATCAGCACTGCACCCTGGCAGAGAAATTCTTAGACTTGTTCTCTTTGGATTTTCCTCTGCCAGGTGATTAGTTATGCTTCTCATTGTTGTTGGTACTGTGGAAGAGGTAATGCACCTTGAGACCACATGGGAGTTCTCTATAATTATTTTTCCAAATCATGTTCTAACAGCCCCACTTGTGAGGGACTATCAGGATTGAGCACATAAATTTCCACCTTGTTTTTGGAGGACAAAATCCTTTCCATTTTATACCCTTTGACATGGACAATTGAAACCCAGAGATGCTTACAAGTTCTATATTTGTTTCCCCAGCTACAAAGATGGCAGTAGAAGAAAAATAGAGGAAACATCAGCAGTTGTCCAGCCCTGGCATACCTTTAACAGAAATTTTCTCTTTGCTAGTTAGTTTAGGGAGACTCTCTTCCCTAGTTTCAACTTATAAATTAGAACAAGATAAGCATTATGACACACAGAGAGCTTCTCTTCGCCTCATGGTCCTGCCAAACCCCCAATCTTCGAAATATATCATCAACAAGAAATGTACAAAGATTGTGGCATGTTCTTGACTCTCGTAATTCAGATTCGTGTACAAACACGTCCAGCGCGATCAGAAGTATGTATGGAGAAATCACACTCATCCATTGTGATGGTGGGTACGCGATATCGAGTTCCTTGTGTATACATCATCAGAAATGCCTTGGAAGCAGAGGTGTCCTCCAATCTACGAGTGGGATGCCTGGTAGTCGTCATTTCTGCAACAGCGTAAACCATGGGCCACCCATGAGCCACACCACCTGGCCGACAGGGACTTTGTATCCATTTGAACAGGTACAAGCATGACGTCCGACTTAGAACTTTAAGGCCCCATACAAAGCAACTTGTCACGCTTCTCCGCCAGTCCAATATCCGCTGGGTGGTACTTTGTCCCTCATGAACAAATGGAACAGAGCGATGATGTGGTTGAAATAGTCAGCCGAGTAAGCTTCACTATATAGCTTCCCCAAGTTTGGGAAGTACACCGTGCTTCAGAAAATTTTTCCCGTCGGCATTGATAAATCGGTCAACACGGTAGTGACAGACAATGCGATAAGGGTGCGTGCCAGGCCTTGGATAGGTCGAATGCTTGTTCAAGTCGGCTCTGAGTATGAGAGCCAGATCCTGTTGCTCCATGCATTTGAGGTCAGTTGGAAGGGTAGTCATGGCTGTTGGAGTTGAAGCTTTTGCTGTCAATGCTGATCCACTGACCGGAACGGAACGATCACGTGGAACTTAAGTGCTTCCATTGTGACGATTGTCATTGTCATTTGCCATTCAAATAGCAAGTCGAGGCGCCGGCGCCGATATTCTCTCTGCCTCCTACCACCATAATGTCGGCGTAAGTAGTTCTTTATACTGCGATGCTTGCGTTCATATCATCTCTATATCTTACAGAGATACACCTGCAGAAACATGTCACACCGAAACACCAAGGAAACGGGTTGCTTCAAATCCGTCGGTCTCCAAGTTTTCGTCCTTGAAAAGACGACGTATATCTATGCTTGGAGGAGATTTCACTATGCATCAGGACTTTATAGGCGAAAATACCTTGCGTCCTTCAAACTCAGTGCGTTCGTCTTTATTCCCTTGCATTATCTGTGACAACTAGTTGGACCTTCAGTTGGATAGATTTGTTCCATCGCGACCCAAAACCATCATACCACTCACTGCTACCCCTAGGACAAATCGTATCAGTCGATTGTTCGGTTTGAGCGACGATCGTATCTTGAATTGCAAAGAGAACGAGCCTAGAGGTGGAGACCACGGCAAAATGTTCAACATGCTCCGTCGTAGCGCTTCGAGTTTATTCGATATTCCACCTCTCGTCCATGCCAGCTCCGTCGTTTCAAATCTGACCAGCAGGCAGCAATGTCTGCTGGTACTCGATGCTCCTGGAATGACTCAAGATCCCTTTGCGACACCCATAACATGGTCACGAGATAATCACATCGCAGTCGCTTGTGGGGTCAACGTCTACTACCAGAATCTCGATACACGTGCCGTCTTCCGTCTCTGTAAGGTTGACGGTCCCGATGCCGGTGAGCTATGCCACCTCGAATGGGGTGGGCACGGTAGCGGTAGAAAGCTAGCTCTCGGGACGAGCCGAGGGGTCATGCAAGTCAGGGATGCAGGAGAAGGGCATGACAAGGGTGGGCTGATACGCATGTGGCGCGATGCCAATTTCCTGGGTGTTGGGGGCTTGGACTGGAATGAAGATTTGCTCGCCGTGGGACTCGAGGATGGCTCAATATCTCTCTTTGATATCCGTTGTCCGGAGAAGACTCGTCGCGTACCAGGGCACAAGGGCAAGATCCTTAATCTCAAATGGAATGCAGATGGCTCGATGCTGGCGAGTGGCGATGACCTCGGTATGGTCTACATCTGGGATAAAAGAGCGGGAAAGGAACTCTTTGAAGCAGGCACGCAGGGGCCAAAGATGAGACATCGCGCACCGGTGAAGGTGCGATCTATGCATCAGAAACGACTGGATTGATCATTGCTGACTCGGCTTGTCGTCAGGCTTTAGCATGGTGCCCTTGGAAGTCAGATCTTCTCGCAACAGGGAGTCTATATCCAGAAGGTACGCTCCGTGTTTGGAGTTCGTCATCATCGTCAGCACTCCCCACACCGACCTTGACGATTCCTCTAAACACTGCCGTTCTATCTCTCCACTGGTCACCTCACTGCAAAGAACTCCTCAGCACGCATGGCTCTTCCTTCGAGCCTCTACTTCCTACCCGTGGCTCCGTGTCCTCCACAATACCCTCAAGGCCGATGAAACTCCTATCTACACCCCTTACTAACTCGATCACAGTACATGACTATCCTTCGGGTAAACGACTGCTCAATCTGACATCAGCACATCTGGGTCCAATAACGCACAGCTGCCTCTCGCCGAATGGCGAAGATATCTTCACCGTCTGTTCGCGAGATGAGACTCTTAGGAAGTGGCACGTCTGGAGAAAACGCCCTGATCCAACTAAGAAAGAGAGCGCTTTTGACAAATGGTCTATCCGTTGAGCTTGATGTTCGCTTGGATGATACGTATCGGATATATTTAATATCCTTCTGCCGCTACTTACACGACTACGCTACGATTTTTTATGTACTTACTACTAGGTCATTGTCATCGCATACATGCCTAATGAGCGTTATTTTAGTGGTCGTTTATTCCATTTTGCGATACTCAAAGTGATATAGGACACAAGACTGGGCGTTACAATCTCCAGGTCGCGACAAGCCGTAATAAACCATAGAGACGAGGGGAAATTCTCTCGACTCCTCAGGTTGTTGCTCATAGGTCGTAATTCTATGGTTGATGAGTGTCGAATGCTATCGTCCGATCTCAAATTGCATCAGAGATAACCTTGGGCGCGTGTCACTCTCCATTGATTCCGGACACAATTACCAAGTAGCTTTTCAGCAGGATATTCCCGGTCGTTAGTTATCACACTTGGAAGACCTACAGAGTGATATCCAGGAACTGCATTCCGATTGGTTTCAGAGAAGCTTCCCGGAAAGAAACGCGAGCTTTGAACAGATTCACCAGAAAAGGTCATGAAAACACACCCACAATGCATTGTGGATACGCTTATTAGAAAACATTCACTGCAGGCGCGCTTGATGATATCGATGAACGTTCGCGGGATGACTTTACATGTTATACGAAGCGTTAATTCCTCAAAATCAGGAACAAGGAAAACAGGCGTACACTTGGCGGCAGACGCAACACGGTGAAGTCGGCGAGGACAGGAGCCCCAGCTGCAAAACGCTTGATCCCAGCAGAATTCCGGAATCAAGGGATCCGATCCCTTGACATATCGAACAATCTTAGAGAGATCTTGCCATACGATGATTAGCAGAACTCACAGTCAAGGGGGTCTAGATGCTAATCACATACTTGTGCACACAAAGTAGATGGATCCGGTAAGGATAGCGTTGCACAGTTTGTAGCACTCGAACTTGCAGCGGTTACGTCAACTACTTATTTGCAGGCGAGACATAAGCTACAAAAGACCAAAAAGAGTGTCATGAATTCCATTGAAAAGACCATAAGGACGCAATCTTAGTCATTTGATCGTTGAGAGATTAAAATTTCTACAATCGCTTTCATCTAAAAGTTAAAACTTCCCCGCTGATTTCCCAATCTTTCGAATTGTTACTTATCTAACTCTTTCCGTCCTTCCTGGTCTCCTACGGTCCGTGTGGGGCGAAGGTTTAAATTCGGTGAAGCGCATGGGAGGAGATACTTGCTCCTCGGACTCCTTGAACCCCTTGGAGCAGGATAAAATGTAGCAACGCAATGACAATTCGTGAGATTGACAGGAAAACCATATGCCAGCCAACGCCGGCCTGACATCTAGGCGTTAAACCTCAGCTTGATCATGCTGACCAGGACGGGACTTCTACCTCTTTTGGTCATTGTGTCGACATATCCTAGGGCTCGACCGAAAGTCGGTGGAGCGGTGAGCGCCTAAGTGGAGAGAATCTGGTTCTTCATCCCCGTAAACGCTCAGCGATCCACAAAGATAACTCCGGGCCCAGATTAAGTTCCGGGACGACCTTCCGACTTCATTTGTCTCTACTCTGCTTGCACCAAACATAGAGTCCAGATGGAGACGCTGTGTTCACGTACATGCTTGGATAGAATTTACAGAACTCGCTGGGAGCCGGCCGCTTACTCAATGCTCATTTGGAGTCGGAGAAATCGTTTCAGGCGAAGCGCATTTATAGTTTTAGAGCATACTGGGGTAAAAGACCTGTAGGCGTACTTGTCCGCGGTCATGTCCTGGTCCAATCTATCGTTGTATGATCTGGTCAAACCTCTTTCGTAACAATATCGCCATAGTCTCTGTTGCCTTTATTTTGACAACTCTAGTCAGCACCATCTAGATTCAAAGGATTGCGTTAATCGATCTAGTTTTGAGGTTATACCCACCTGTATATGACTGCAAAAGGCTGCATAAGCCTGGTCAATAGTTGTTCTGAAAATGTTGATCTTGATGGATCATAGCAACAGGGCTGGTAGAGGATCTAGATCAAAAGTGTTCTGAGAAATGCTTGGCACTCTCAGGCTACACTTGGATTCGCAGGTGTCAAACTCTGGACCAGACTGTGAATCGTGATTTTTTAGAACGGCAGTTTGTCCGAGACGTTTGCGTTGACAACTTATGAGCTGTCTCTTAGGCTTGATGATTTGACTTATGATTGTCCTCCTTGACGTGCTTGTGAAGGCTGAGTCTGACGTTCTGCTAAGGCAGTAGGGTTCGCGCCACACTTTCCAATTCAATAGTTTATCAACCTACGAACAATTGGTAAATTGAGTAAGCTGCATACACATAGTAAATTTGGACCTTTTTAAACAGCCGGCAAAGGATATGTCCTCTTCTACATATCAACTCAAGTTGTACTCGAATCAATTTCACATCAAAGGTATATGTATACATTGTACAATTCAATTCAATGTAGGTAGCACTGATAATGACGGCGGAAAACACATGATACGATTACTGAACCTTCTAGAGGTACATAATCCGGATTGCTCCTGCAATCCTAGATTTACACATTGAGCACTTGAACAGGAGTACAAAAAACAATTTGTAAATCATCAGGCAAGAGACGGAGTGTTGAGTGGGAGGAACGACCATGAAAGAGCGACAGCATATCCTTTGAGTGTATCATCATTACCAGACTCCGAATCTGATTCGTTATCAGGACGGAAGCTGGATGGGTGCAGAGACTGGGCATCGACCGCCAATGTAGATGCATACTCAACAGCAGTCTCTTCCGATTCTGCATCGCTGAATGGGCTCTCGATTCTACCTGAGATCACTTTTCGGTGGTCATTGCGAGCTTTATTGTAAGGCACGACAATGATATTAGAAGGGCCAACAACCCCGTTTTGACAGGAAGGACGAGATTGTACGCGGGTTTCGGAGATGCGTGTCTTTTCTCGTCGAACAACACCAGCTCGAGAAGAACTCGGTTTGCCATCCAAAAGAGCTAGCTCTTTGCGCGAACGCTCAGTCTTGCGAAGCCAGGCTTGAATAGCTCGATAACGATTTTCAATTTCTTCCTTCTTTCCCGTGACCAGCCGATCTACCAAGTTGAGAAAGAGGGGACGATCAGGTGAAAAGCGCGCGATAAGTCTAGGAATTTCGACCCATTCACGGTAGAAGCATGGACTTGGGGAAGTATTCTGTCGTCCTTTGAGATCTCGGAACCAACCATCCAGTGACTGCCAGTAACGGATTTCTCCCTGCCTTTTACACTCTTGTTCGTCTGGGAAGTACCAGATGGTATGAAGGGCCGATATACGGACCTTCCCGTCCATGATATGAGTATTAAAGAATTCGGTGCCTCCGCAATAGATCAGGCCGCGTTGTTGCATCCTTGAATATGCGTCATAGACAATTGATCTATCCCGGTATTGCATCAGCCTCCCAAGGCGTGCCTCTTGCACAATGCCCACAATAGTTCCATCATCTTCGACAAGATGACCGAAGACATGATAAGTGAGATCAAGACCCTGTAAGGCTAAGTACGCCCACATGTGCCGATCCAGATTCTCGATGGTCCAATCCTCGAAGCCCATTAAACAATCTATATCCTATATAGTAGCAAAGCTTTCAACGAGCGGGTCTCGTCCTTACCAACTTCATATCCGTTCCAATACCCATTCCAAATGTTAAAGGTTACATAGAAATTTGTGAACTTGATATCTCTGCGAGGAATCAAGCGTGCCCATGTGTGGCATGTTAATTGGCGCTTGCGCCTTGTCCTGTGGACTAGATCATATCCACCTCCCTTTGAATTTTTGACGGCGTACACCCAGTTTGACTTACTGAACTCGATTTTGTCGAGCAGCATTTGCTGTACTACGTGATTAAAACGCACACGTGGCAACAAAATTGACGATCCATACTATCTGGTCCAACTCTTCATAGTAGCGCCGATTTGATGCGCGACAATATTCCAGTGTAACTTCCACATTGGGGTCTTGATTTCTGTCGGGATGAAGTGGAAGTTGGATGACGATTACTTGATAATCCTTGTAGAGTACGTGGATAGACTTATCCCGCGAACGTGATATGACAGCCGTGACTCCAGGGGGTACCGGGTGATACAATTCCTTGTTCGTAGGTCCAGGTGGCTTGGCGTGAGCCAACATGTTGGTGATCGTCTGTAGATACTTATAAACTCTCAGGAGGCCTCAGAAATAGATTTTTGATCGATCACCTAGCGTGACTGTTACTGTCATGTGATGCGAAACCTTGAAGCCTTTGCCCGACCGACCGAGACCAAGGCTTCGTCAAATTTGGTCAGTTCTCTACGAGGTCATGTTCGATGCCACCCCTTTAACACTAGGTGTACTAACCGCGCTCAAGCCTGTAAAGAAACATGATCAAACGTTCGTCCGGCTTAGGGTCTTTTGCAGCAGTCCCGACTCGCCCAAGGGATAGATGTGAACTTAATGTCCAATCTATTTAATCTAAATGTCCGCTGATTGGAATGTCATTTCGGTGTTTGGAGCTCGGGATTAAAGACGCCCTTGCTTTTGCACGTCAACACATGATGCAATTTCTCGTGGAACAATTCCAACATTGACCAAATGCAGGGAACCTGTATCATATAAAATCATGCTGTATCTGGCCAAAGTAATGTACGTTTTCGCTTCGGGTATCTCTGGGATGTGCCTCTTCACTGCTGGTAATTGTGCTTCATGTAGGAAGGAGTTTACGCGCCTGGTGTCCTCCTGCAAGATGGCCTCGTCACCACATGACTGCCCAAAGAAAAAAATTGAAACAGTGCCAAACGATGAAGCCAAGTGCGAGCCTTGCCAACTTGCTGGAAAATAGAAGTCAATATCTATCGTCTTCTTGTGGCCTGTTCATCGCTAACTGCATGATGATAGAGAGCACTCCTCTTATTTATTGACCACAGGCTCTCGAAGATAACCAGCTATCCCATCCCTCAGGAGTGCTCGTTCCTTTGCCTTGCATTTTGAATCCTGCAATTGTTGCTGGTGTCGGGCATTGTCGCCCAAAAACCTTTCATTGTATCCATACCTCATCTTAGCTGTAGCACCTAGAATCATCTATCGGGACTCTATCGGATGCCATGTACTACTACTACCATATCGACGACTCTCCTCTCTTTCCTTCACTTCACTGGTCTAAATGCGTTTTGGAAGTCTCTATGTGGATACTCCGGGCTCGGTGATTGCACTAACAACTTTATGGCACATTACTATGCTTCTTCCGCTGCTCAACTCCAATGCGACGTACCCCATTCGCAATCTTGGGTATGGCGTATATCATATCTGTCATACACCTGATTATTCAAATTTGGGAACCAGCAAAAGCGTTTCAAGGTCTCCAGATCATATATCACACTATCAATAGGCAGGTTATCATCTGGACGAGCAACATGAGCGCGATGGGTTGATAGTAGCTCGATCCTTTTTTGGGCCATCGAAATCAAAATGACGTCATAACAAGCATAATCTCTGGCTGGTAGGCGCCTAATTCACTGGGTTTACGCCACGCTAATGTATACATTGTTGAGACATCCGCTGGATATTGGAATTGAGGTTATGCGTTCAAAGAGACCAGATCATTGCATCTCTCTGAAATTCGGAGCGGAGAGCTTACCGACATATTTCTCCAAGAGGAATTGTTCCTGAACGGGCGCTCGGACAAAAATGGGCAAAAAGGAAAATACTGAGAAAGAAAAAATACAGAGAGAAGGGTACTAGAATTAGATTGATTAACTTCAGGGGAATATCACCGATGGTCAAGGAAATGAACTTTAAGCCAACGTGGAAGATCATCCACTTTAAATGCCGTATCACAAAAATTAGAAGCTGCCCTTTCCCTTGGGATAATTCTATTTGTGAACCCCCCGGAAGTATGAACCCCACCATTTTAATTAATAATTTAGTCGGCGTGACATAAAATAATAATTCATTTTCTTACCTGTCTGTTCTCCCATGGAGGCCTGAACGAACACGAGCAAGAAGTCTATAATAGTCTACGCAAAGACATTTTTTCAATTGTAAGACATAAAGGACTAATTACACGTCTTGAACAAGATCTGGGCTGCAAAACTGCCCGCATAAAGTAGGAGTGCTCAGCAAGGGAATTCATGATGTCCTCTATCCAGGTCTCATCAAGGAGGTCACTGAGTTTCCACAGTGGGAAATCACCAGAATAAAACCCCTGGAACGGTGCAAAAACATGCTGTGTCAGAAAGTGGTCGCGAACAGAATGAGGTATTGCTTTAAAAGATGAATGTAATCATGCTCTGAGTGTGTCCGACAGAACCGTACAGCCAAAAGGCAGAATAACTGAATAGATATCTATTCAGCTATGACACACTATATATGTAGCATATGGGGATGCTGTAAGCCAGGCTTACATCCTCACCCCCTCTGGACCATGACCCCTCCAGCCAGAACTAGCCCCAATCCTGGGTTCCCGGAGTTTCTCTGTGGGTTACCAGAGGTGTCTGGACCATGACCCCTCCAGCCAGAACTAGCCCCAATCCTGGGTTCCCGGAGTTTCTCTGTGGGTTACCAGAGGTGACACTATATATGTAGCATATGGGGATGCTGTAAGCCAGGCTTACATCCTCACCCCCTCTGGACCATGACCCCTCCAGCCAGAACTAGCCCCAATCCTGGGTTCCCGGAGTTTCTCTGTGGGTTACCAGAGGTGCAGGGCACACATATCGCTACCCCAAGGGTACAACCCCTTGCAACTGAGCTCCATTCAACCCCACAGTAACCATGGCCGGCACACAGTAGACAGTTTTGCCATGGGCCGGGATTGAACTCTCAGCCGGATCTATTCAGTTAATGTAATCATGCTCTGAGTGTGTCCGACAGAACCGTACAGCCAAAAGGCAGAATAACTGAATAGATATCTATTCAGCTATGACACACTATATATGTAGCATATGGGGATGCTGTAAGCCAGGCTTACATCCTCACCCCCTCTGGACCATGACCCCTCCAGCCAGAACTAGCCCCAATCCTGGGTTCCCGGAGTTTCTCTGTGGGTTACCAGAGGTGCAGGGCACACATATCGCTACCCCAAGGGTACAACCCCTTGCAACTGAGCTCCATTCAACCCCACAGTAACCATGGCCGGCACACAGTAGACAGTTTTGCCATGGGCCGGGATTGAACTCTCAGCCGGATCTATTCAGTTAATGTAATCATGCTCTGAGTGTGTCCGACAGAACCGTACAGCCAAAAGGCAGAATAACTGAATAGATATCTATTCAGCTATGACACACTATATATGTAGCATATGGGGATGCTGTAAGCCAGGCTTACATCCTCACCCCCTCTGGACCATGACCCCTCCAGCCAGAACTAGCCCCAATCCTGGGTTCCCGGAGTTTCTCTGTGGGTTACCAGAGGTGCAGGGCACACATATCCTCCAGCCAGAACTAGCCCCAATCCTGGGTTCCCGGAGTTTCTCTGTGGGTTACCAGAGGTGCAGGGCACACATATCTGGCTGGAGGGGTCATGGTCCAGAGGGGGTGAGGATGTAAGCCTGGCTTACAGCATCCCCATATGCTACATATATAGTGCAGCTGAATAGATATCTATTCAGTTATTCTGCCTTTTGGCTGTACGGTTCTGTCGGACACACTGAGCATGATTGAATAGATCAGAGTGATGGCAAAACTGTCTAGATGGTTAAATGGAGCTCAGTTGCAATCAGCGATATACGGTAACTGGGAACCCACTAGTTCTGGCTGGAACCAATAACCTGGCTTACAGCCTATTGATAAAAGATGTTATAGCTGTCCGAGCATGAGATTTGCCTCTTGGCAGCAATAATAGCATTTTTCTTGATGAGTTTGAACAATGATATCTAGAGGTTAAAGTTAGAATCACAATACGCTGACACCCAACAATAACTTGCCTTTGAAAAATGATAGCGCCGATAGATTTCCTCTGACTGCACTTGAAAACAGACATAAACTGAGCGCTTTCCCTCCATGAATGCCACTTGCATGTCCTTTGAGATGTCTAGAACATCCCGAATATGGGGGATCACCTCGCCAGGAATGATCACGGTGGCAGAAGCATCTAACAAAATATCCTCCTCAAAGACAAAGGACACAAGAGAAGGATACAAAGCAATCTGTGGGTAATCCAGGTCTAGGGTATGTCGGAAGGTAATGACAGAATTGAAATACTGAGCAGAGAATGCAGCAGTTGACTGTGGAGTGGCAAAATCCTCAAAGTTAGCCATGGAGGCGTCAAGAGACAGGATTCTTTGAACTACCTGGAAATTTGTGCATTCATGCCAGGGCTTTATCTTGTACTGTAGACAGGTATGAAATTACTGCTGCTTGTTACTGAAGGCGGAAGGAAGAGGCTGCTCATTATTTCAGATAGATGAGGGCGGAACATACAGAAAAGGGCTAATAAAGAGTGATATATTGCGCCTCTCCACCTCTCATGTATGCGGCTGTAGTCATGGAATGTAAATTTGAGCCAGTAGTTCCCCACATTGGTAGCAAAGCGACAAGCGACGTTAAAGGCTTAGGATAACTTGTATCATACAAACTTTCAAATGTGACTGATGTGACTGGGATGACAAATTAAACATTATTTTTCTCTTTTTGGTACTTATCTTTGGGATATGGTGGGGTTCACAACTTCCGGGGGGTTCACAAATAGAATTATCCTTTCCCTTGTGAAGAAAAACTAAAATTAAATTCAGGAGTCCAAATTGTCCACGTCTTCTCACTCTTGAGCAGCAACTGCCCTGACGTCGCATACTGATCCTTTTGAAACTACAGTTATATTTGTTTCAGAAGCCGAGACGGCGCAAAAATGATATCGGAGGGATCTCAAATGAACAGTAAGGGACGCTGAGAGTCATTTATCATGATTCGGGTCATCGCATAGTCGATCGGAGAGTGGCGATTCCAGCAATGACCGCCGAAAACATGGAGCGCAGTAGGAACCAAGCAACGTTCATGAATATCATTAGGACAGAATGACCGTTACCTCGGAGATCATCGATCATCCTTTACTCTATGGAGTGATCACGAAGAATGTTGCACCCTAGTACATGAGAGCAAATGCCACGTAGTAGAGATCCTGAAAAAAAGTTCCGGCGGTCGGTCCTGTCCCCGAGTTCGAAATGTCCAGTTATCGGAACCGTTGGCTAGGGTCATTGTACATAGTCTCGGCAACTGTGAGGGGGACCTAAATCGGGAAGGAGATCGCAGAGGAAACCATACCAGGAAAATCGAGTTTTTAGGCGAGCATAGTCGTCGGTGAGACGACTGAAGTCACAGCGAGCATAGATACGATATCATTTTAAAGCATTAGCTTTGCGTATGGAACCAAAATCGAATGAGCGACACATAGCCGCGTTGGATATACATGCGTGGTTTGGCTGGCGTCCTAAATCCACGGCTACGTTCAAGATCAAAGTCACGTGGTAAGCCAAGAAGTGTGGCTGGCGAATGTTCGGGACCCCACACATTGACATCGAACATAGAAGAAATAAAGACTTTAAAACTGCTCCTACTATCCACGTTTAATTTCCGATGTAGAGAATCAATCCACTACTTTATAGTTGGTAATAAATACCTCGTCTAGTGGAAAGGGTATAGTAAGTTACGAGAGAAAAACTATGAAAGCATTGCTAAATGTGGAGGTAGTTAGACCAAAACCGCTCAACGACAGCAAACTATCCCATCCAACTATCCTTCAAAAAGCTGAGGAGGCAACAGCGAGAGAACCCAGTGCCATTGCGATGAAGCCTTGGTTCACAACAGTCGAGCTAGCACCGCTATGAAGAGTGCCACCGGAAAGTCCACCAGCCGCCTGCACACCAGCCCCGCTAAGGAAAGTGGAGCCGCAGTTGGAGACAACGCTCGAGTAAAGGTCGGTCTGACCCTTCAGGAGGAGACTGTTGCCCAAGCCTGGTGCGTAGGGAACCTTGGCCTCGAAATTAAGGTAGGCAGTCATGATGTTACGAGTGCAAACGTTGCAGAGGTCGGAGGAGGCGAGAGAGGGCGAGAGGAAGAGGAAGGGGATGTTGTTGGTGCCGAAGGTGCTGAAGTTGGGGGAAGATGATGAGCTCATAAGTGCTGCTTGTATCTGAGCGGCAGTCTGTCCGGACGAGGGAAGCTTTGACTTAGTGGCGCAGTAGTTTCCACTGTCGTCCTGAGCGCAGGATGCGGTCCTAAATGGCAGGATGGTGTAAAGAACGTCGTAGATGGTAACAACATCCTTGTTCGAGTTAGACGTGATTTCAGAAGTGCAAGCCGAGTAAAAATCGGTAAGTTTTGAACGAATCAAGCTCTCGGGACAACTGGCAGCTACCGATGATGAACAAAGATTGCTCAGAGCAGAGCCGATTTTGGCTGCTGAAGGGGAAGTCACGGCAGAGCTGCCTGGAGCATAGTCGCTCGTCGCCGATGACAATGCCGAAAAACATGTCGTAAAACTCGTGTTGGAGTTAAGATTGGTAAGGAAGGACGAACAACCATCTGAAATTCCAGAGGGGATGACCTTTTTCACTTGTTACCAGGGAGATAAAATTATTTTTTTTCCACAGAAAACATACCAACTGGGCCATGGCCGCCGTCGTGGCGAGTGAGACGATTGCTATGGATCTAAGCATGGGCGATTCAAAGAGCGGACGGGTTGTTTAGCGTCGACGACGACAAGAATGATAAACGTTACAAGAAAGGCCTTGTTGTTTGGGCGTGGATCATACACGTCACAACAAGGACAAATACATTGTGGCACAAAGGATTGGCCGCCGCCCATCCATAATGGACATGCTGTATGTGTCTGCCAATTATACAAAGGTGTGCAGTGAGGATACTCCGAACATAATATGTTTCCTCCGTGAAAACCTTGGCCGTGTGCATGGCCTCATGAAGTTCCTCTCACACGTGCCGCGTCGTGGAGTTTTCGTTACTAATCCGAGTCGACTTATAACAGCTTGTTTTCAAAGAGTTTCGACAAACTTCAGCCTCCCTTGACACCATAATGACAGATCCTAAAGTTGCGTTTTACGGTTTTACGCCTGTCCCGCGAGATCCCGATGTCCTGTTCGACGGTCATCCGACCGCGAGCGGCGATCATCCCAAACAGGACAATTACAGTGTCGCGGATTTCCCGCTTCCGGACTCTGAAGTTGTTCGAAAAGTCAAGGCTTTCGTAAAAGTGAGATTTTTGATGCACCCAGTTGCTCTTCTTGACATAGAGCAGGAAGAACTCGCACCACAAACGTACAATCATAGTCACCGTGTCTACGTATATGGTAGGGGGAGTATTATGATTATCACTCGCTGATTGTCAGATCTATACTTTTCTAGGCGTGGCACTTGTGAAAAGTCATTTTCCATCGTGGTCCTATGATCTTGAGGTTTGTTCTTCCTAGAGTGCTGGCCACCATTGTCCATTGCTTGATTCTTGCAAGACATACTACTTGGCCTGTCTCTTGCATGATATTGGAACTGCCGAACGGTTTCTTGCCACGACGAAGCTCTCTTTTGAATTCAAGGGAGCAATTGTGGCTCGCGATCTGGTTCTGCAAGTCGGCGGTGTCGAAGATCAAGCTGACAGCATATGCGATGCCATCATTCGTCACCAAGATATCTTTGTCAAAGGGTATTTCTCAGTGCTCTGCCTTCTCTACCCGACTTGATTGATGCCATCATTCGTCACCAAGATATCTTTGTCAAAGGGTATTTCTCAGTGCTCTGCCTTCTCTACCCGACTTGATTGATTTTTAGCGGAAACATCACCATGATTGGACAAATTCTCCAGCTGGCGACGATTCTTGGTGGGTAACTGTTGAATCAATCAATTCTTCTAGACATTTGATGTCTCTTGCGCTGCAGACAATGTCGGCATGTAAGATTCATTCCCTTGTGCGCGCTGATTCTTTCCTAATTTGGTATCCGTTCTAGACGGGCGAACTTACTTCATCCTGCTCATTGAGACAACCTGCGCGCTTATCCGCGAGGCGGCTGGTCCAGTTTTTTGCACAAACTATTGAACGTGAATTGACCCTCAAGCCATGGTGCCATACTTCGTCATTCGAGGTCCCTGATTGGAAAGAAGGCATTACGAGCAGATTTGCTAGCGATGTTCGCGGCAATACTGTCATGCGCTCATATGACTAGCAATTATCTACTTTTTGGTTACTGTCTGAATGTTTTAGGACAACCATTAGTCAATCGAGACCACGATTTTCTCATCATCATTATCTTTTTGTAGTCCTCTGGTTGACATACACATGATGTGTGATCTGTGCTTTCAAGCTTCCGTTGAATCGTATGGAACCCCCGCTCATCATCAAACTTCCTTCGTTATTTATGCCGAGCCTCGTGGTAACTGCCCGTGATAGAAACGTTGGACGCAAACTGTCCACACGTTTTGTTCTTGGCTCAGGGACCTCAAAAACGGCATGCCATGACATAAGAGAGAATCTTGCGCGTGGTCAAAATGTATTTCGTTCGTAGATCTGTGATATATATCATTGACTGTCGAAATTTTACAAAATCTAGATATCAGTTATCCTGTTTCAGGGAAGTCCCACTGTCGTTTTACCTACAATAGAGAAGTAGTCCAATAAATGGAAGCAGTCAATAGAACATACACAGACCGCGCTTCATCTGCTGCTCATACATCAAGCAATGCAAGTCGAATTTGCGGAATAATGAGTGCTGGCACGTTGGAAACCGTCTAAAAGATCTCCCATGTCAATCACTTGCGTGCACAAGTATATTCACGCGACTGTCAGGGAAAAGACATTTTTGGAAGCCCTCGCGAGTAATCGACGTGCAAAGGACCGATAATGACGAAAATGTGGTCAGGGTACAGAATACAAAAGTATGGTAGATCACGATCTCATCACAGCAAGTAATGAAGATGCCATTCTTACCACACACCGCTAGCCTTGCGGAGACTGAATATCCCTCGAAGATCATAGATCGCCGTCGGGATACTCGTTCGCCACTGCCCAACCAAAGCCAGGCCGTATCGCAGATGGCCTTCGAAGATCCAAGTCCCAAGCCCCTCTCTATCTGCATAGGGTTTCTGGAAAAGGTTGAGCTTGTTCTAATACGGCATGGAGTGAAGGATGAAAACTTAGATACGAACCGGTTCCCTGCACATGATCATATAGCCGTCCGCACGGATCCTTCCTGAAAACTTGAAACCACCAAATGCTTGCTCGTGGTCAGGGAGAGTCTGTAAAAGGCGCGTCACGCGATGAAGAAAACTGGGACTTTGTACTTACTTCTCCTAATAAGATGACATCTAGGGCCTCGCTCGAGTGTCGTCCTCCAGAGATTCCCTCGTTCACAGAATATTTGTCATACCCGAAAACACCCGACTTTACCTAGAAGCGATCCTTTAATAACTGCAATCAGTTGGAAAACAAATTTGCTCACAGCGGACTCAAGGAGATCGAGAGAATAACTGGATGGAATGGGGAAATACGGACTGAAACAAAGATACTCGGTGATCGCGCATTGCATTGGTTTTAGGCATGAGAATTGCCCAAGCATTCGTGGAATTAGGGGGCTCGTTGGTACGGGCTCGCCCGATACCTCATGGCGATAAATGATGCGAATAAGCAAGATTGACATGCCGCTGTGCAGTGAGAACAAAAACTCACCATGAAGCTTCCTTCCCAGACTCCCGTAAGAAAGCCAGGAACATATACATACCCAGATTTAATCCCGGGACTCATGTAGGTTGAATACAGGAAGTCATTGATTCGTGACTTGTATAATTCGAGATGAATTGGGTTAGACATGATGGCCGCTGGATTTGTTCCGGTAACCTGGGTCTTTGTAATCTCTGCAAAGAGCGGTGTGCGGCCTGTAGAAATCACGCTCAAGTCTTCGACAGTGGGTCCAGAACGTTTACTAGCATTGGCGACGGCCCGAGTTTTGGGAACATGAGCTGGAACTGTCATCGGCACAACTTCGTTGAGAGCGAAAATAAGGATGATTATAGGAGTCGCCTTCTCCAGGAGGGCACCACCGTCTATGTCACTGGGGAAGTCGGACGCACCCCGCGGCCGCTGAACTAGTTCGGTGATGCCAGGTATTTCTGCGAATAAGGAGGCACTCCCTTGCTGGTTGAATGCTCAAAAGTCAGAAAAAGCCGACCTGAGAGTGCGTATCACACTGTACCTGGCACGCTGTTGGAAATCGTAGGAGTCTGAGAAGAGCCTCTCTCGTTTCTTCTGGTGTCTTAACGATGTCTTCTAGAGAATGGCCAAAGTCCATTCAGCCGGCAAGCTCTCATGTCACGTCATGAAGACTTACGATGATTGAGAGTAAGGCAGAGGAGCCACATCTCCATCGATGTCGTATTGTCGTCGGTGAGTGGAAGTAACTTGGCTGCTCCGTCACGCATGAGGCGAGATAGTATAAGCGACATCATGAACACTGAGAAGCCTGCCGAAGATAGTAGCTTTTCGTTTTGACCAGCATTCTCAACGACCATCCGCATGGAACCACGTAACTCTTCTTGAGTAAGGTTAGACGACAAATCCATGCATCGTGTGCGCCACAGAACACGATGTCTGCGGTACAGTTCGGAGCAAAGGACCGGATCCGGAATTTTGGTGTGGAGGTCTGGGTCGAGATCGAAAGTTGCGCGAAAGATGCGAGCGTATAGCTGGGGACAATTTTGGGGGCTAAGTGCCTGGTAGACGTCTGAACATGCTAGCAGCAGAGAAGTCAGGTGTAGAGGTGGCCGAGGTAGAGACATCATGGCAAGGTAAAAAGCAATCTGCTGAAGAACGTTGCATGGGATCGAGTTGAGCGAAGCCATTCCTGATGAGTAGGCAAAAGAGTCCCTCCCTTTAAAAGGCGAACGAAGCCCCAGAACAGCCAGTATCTACGTGACAAAAAAAGCATTTGTTAGGTCACCCAAATTGTTGTCCATATTGCTTTAAGCGCTTTTCCCTATCGAGCAGTGATCGTAATGTGAATCGCAACTTTGGGGAAGGCAATCCGATTTGCTCCGTTGAGCATGTCTTCACGCATCTTATCCAAACCCCTGTCGTTCCAGCCGAGTACTATTAAGGGTTTCCAAGGGTTGCAAGGTTCCACCAAGAGCAAGAAAGTTATCAACAACCCTGTAACAACGTTGATATACCGTGGGATGAAATTGTCTCCAACCACAGCAGGGGCGTTGACAAGGTCCCATGGCCCTTGAACGCGAAGTTGAATAAAGTTTGCGTCTGTTCCCGGTCCCACTTTGACCGGAACTTTCGCTTTCGGCGAATTGCGTAGGATTTACTGTAGCGTGGTCGAATACTAAATAAGGATGGAAATGCCTGGACTTCCACAATACGGTACACTAGAGATGTATACGTAACTCACAAGTTTAAATTCCAATTCATCGATTCATGGTGACTCTTGCGCAAGGAAGAAATAAACTCTTGTCGTACTGACAGGTTGATAAGATATGATTCCGACTGATAGGCTAAAATGTATTGAAGTTGAATAGTACATCAAGCTAATCATGGTTCAATGTATTGGATTAAATTTCACCTTACAAAAAATCATATCTATGTGAGTACGTAGTTTTAAAGTTCTGCACAGCACGTCAGTTATGTATTCAAGGATATGAGTAAGATATACTGACTCTGCATAGCGGCAATGTCCGTACTCTGAACCCAGTCATCAAACTCGGCAATCTTTTCCTGGAGCTCGTCCGTCGAGACCTTTTCATCCTCTGGTGAGGTATTAGTTCATCCATCTATGGACAAAGCTAAATACACCATACCGACAACAACGGTTATCTGGAGCTTCTTAATTCCATAGCCGATGGGCACGAGTTTTGAAGCACCCCAGAGAAGACCGTCTTGTTCGATAGATCGCACAGCTTTCTCCAATTCTTCCATATTAGTTTCATCATCCCAGGGCTTCACGTCCATGGTCACGATAGACTGAGATGATTATAAGGAGGAGTAAATGACACTTGGTAAAAAAAAAACACATACCTTAGCGACTGGCTTAGCCTTGCCGGCTTTCTTAGCATTGTAGGCAGCAACACGCTCGGCCTTGATACGCTCGGCCTCAGCATCCTCTTCTTCATCAGATCCGAAAAGATCGAGGTCATCTTCCTCAGCGGCTGCAGGTGCAGCACCAGTACCGATGAAAGCCTCTCCAGCGTTACTGGATCCGGGAAGAGTAGCATGATCATCTGCATAAGACTGGATGTGTGTGTACCACCTTGCGACACTGGGACTCTTAGATGCGTCGGGGGCCGCACCGAGAGCCTTGAAGACGAAGACATCGGCCTGAGAAGGGGTGTATCTGGACGATCTCATCAAAAAAAGCTATTACGACATTTTGGATTTACTGACCCCTCAACATATGACCTGGTGGAGAGGTGCTGCTCGAGTTTGACAAGATCTGCGGACATTGTAAACGATAGAGTGTGGATTACTTGTGAGGAAAAACTTTTGTTGAAGCTTTAAGAAATAAATCAGATATTAATCGCAAATCGATCAGACCTCAGGGCCGGTCATTATGTAATATAGATAAGATGCTTCTCGTCTCCCACCAGATATTAATCGCAAATCGATCAGACCTCAGGGCCGGTCATTATGTAATATAGATAAGATGCTTCTCGTCTCCCACGTCTCTATTGTGTGCTTTTCGCCATTTACCATAACAAGTCTCCTTCGTCTAGGCAGCTGGCCTCTCTTCCGCACCCTCTTGCTGGCGAAAACTCTGTTTTCACTGTGCAATGTACTCCATCCCTACGGATCCGGAAACGGTCCCGTGACTGATGTTGTTTCGTCACCTCTTACAAGATTGGAAGACAGAACTCGAAGCTTGAGCTATGAACGAATACGTTACATACTAACATCATAGTTCACCGTGAGGCGGTTACTGAATGAACTGATCTAACCACATCAGGGAATCTTGTCCCGTCAAATAAAATATCGTAAGACCAGGTAGGTGAGAATGTGATTCATGATAATTCACTTCTATAGCCCACACACTATCTAGACGCTTGAATGTCAGCTAGGCGGACCTCAGACCTTCTATCTTCTGAAATCCGCGATGGGAAAAGGTCACCACTGGCAGTTGCTCGTTCAATGACTGATGCTGTCATTGTTTGCCTGAAAGATCAAAGAGTGACATACAAAGGCACGATACACTCATGCTATCATGATAAGCTCTAACACTATGTTCGTCGCTGTCCTTGTCCTCATTTACGACCATCCCGCGACCCGGCGTTCGATCGCAGAAGCTGGCGTCCGTATATCCATTACCCAGATGCGAAATTTCTGCTTTAGTTCTGTGACTTGTCGGTCTTAGGATGCGATGTGCTCATCTGAAGTTCTCATGTTTTTTTTGGCCTATTAAACCTATTAATAATACCGGGAAAGATTCCGAAGCTTTGACTGTTCCACACCAGGTGAGAACTTTTCATTTTTACGTCGAGGCTTAGACGTAAGGCTTACGCACTTCCCGTCAAAGTTACTCGCGATAGCGGAAAGTCTCTAACCTCTGCAGCTTTTAAACTCATTCACATGGCCACCACCACGACACTCCACAACTACTAAAGCCCCATGACCATACTATCCGGGGGCTCCATGTGGGTAATAATTTTGCCGTGAACCACTGCCGTAAGTTCGAACGAACAAAAGCGTCTAACGATAACGAGATTCTCTTCTTTGAGATTTCGACTCTCATAAGTATCGATGTCATTGATTCTCCTAATATAATTTTCATTTGGATCCTCGACTAAATGGCGGCGCGCAGTTATACATGTGTGTTCCGTTCGACATCAATGCTCCCAATTGCACGATTTTGAAACTCAATAGACGTCATTCGCAGATACTGACGCAATTTAATACATTTTACCACCCGAACACGTTCACCACTCGTATCCAGACAACCGGGCTCCAGAGCAGATACTGACGCAATTTAATACATTTTACCACCCGAACACGTTCACCACTCGTATCCAGACAACCGGGCTCCAGACAGAGGACCGTTCTCCAGGAGACAACGCGTTATTTCAATAACGCCGATCAACAACGTGAAATTTGATCACAAATACCTTCACTATGCCTCCCTGTTTTCATTTCATGAAAACCTTATGAATTTCCGTGCCTGCAGCTGAGGCCTGACGATGTATCTTTGTATTTTTGGTGTTCCGATCAAGTCGTGTCAGGGAAGTTGCCAGAACTTTCCCCAGAAGTTGCCTTTTGAACGAGTTTCCAAAAATAGAAAATAGCGGCAGTTGTAACTGATCACTTCAGAATAACGCGAGGATAGCTTTTCCTCTTTGTCCTCGGCTCTCGGCTCAAGCCTCACACACTCCCTTCGTGAGAAATTTTCCGCCAAATTGCTCGATTTTACGAGGTCGCCGTTGATTGTGGCCAGTGTATAAATATCCTGATGACGCATTTTCTCCTCCTCCCACTTCCTGCATCATGTTGACACGCCTGCTTGATATTCAGCCCAGCGTCTTCCGCGAAATCGTCCTTTTCACAGTCTCTGACTCTGATTTTTCTGCTCCCCTACGTGACTTTATAAGCTTATCCCTCGTATGCCGCGCCGCCTATCATACTCTCACAGAAAACTCTGCGCCACTCTATTTCAACATTTTTTCTGACATTTTTGACGTCTTCCATCCCTTGAATAGGCTCGGAACGGCCGTTGTACAAGAATATGCAAAGGATGAACTAAAGCGTCGCTTTACTGCACTCAAAATTCTTCGAAGAGGGGACTTGGATGATCCACATTTGACTGAGGCGTTCTGGATCGCCTATATGATGTTCAAAGACTCGAGCCAGGGCCAGAAGAACGTTAAGCATCTTTTAGCGACCGGTATCCGCGACCTCCTCAATAGTTTCCTTCGACAATATCTCTACCGAGGTTCGGAGACGAACCATGGCTGGCCAATTCCGAATGAACAAAATTCGTTGGCAGTGGCGTTATTGTGGCTGTCAACTTCACTTCGTACGTCAATATCTTCTCTTGCCGTTATCGATCTGCTGAATATTGCCAAAAGAAACCCTTACTCGGGAAACCAAGGAACAGCGCGAAGAGATCGAACGACTTTTGCAACCTCTTGTGTTCGCCGCGTTCCGGGTCTGTTCCTTTTTGTTTTTCTGATTCGATTCAATTCTGATGGCGTGATAGTATCCCATCTTTAGCATTGCGGAGTTCTGCTTTGACATCGCTGCGTACACACATCGGTCAACATCTTCTAGCGTACACGGTCCATATCCCCCTCCGCCCCTCTTCCCTCTTGATGTGGTCTATTTTGGACCTGTATCACGCTCCATCCGACTACCATCCATATCTCTATTCGCCACTCTTTCCTTCTTCGTGCGTAAGGAAACTATTCCGCATGAAATTCCTCGTCACCTCCATCCTGAGAAGAGACAAGATAATATAGGTACCCAGAAGGGTCCTACTATTGATGACATAAGACACTTCTATGAACATTGTCAAACGCACTTCGCAGATTCCCCTGATTTTGACATTGATCTGATTCCCGGCTCTATTCAAGTCCCCTTGACGCTCTCTGCCTCTCCCACGTTGATCGAGCCGCCTGCGTACAGTCTGGGAACTCTGACGGGGAGATGGCAGGGGTCTTCCATTGTACGTCTTGCCAATGGTGTTACAAGCGCATCCTCGGGATGACTGATCCTCTTCGTTTTAGATGCCCTTTCTTGAATCATACGAAAACTGGCTCACCACATTGGCTGCACCGCCGGAATTCGTGACCTCAGGGAGATTCCCGCTGTATATGATATTGCAGGAGCACTATACCTGTGATCCGAGTGTCGTTATCCCTTTTGGGCGTTCTACTGAAGGAACCTCGAACGCGTGGCTTCCGTCAGGCTTTAAGTGGATCCAACGACAGGTCGGCTAATTCAATTCTACATCATTACTGAACGATAAATCGTTTATCCAAAGGACGTGATTGAAGTCTTTGACCACCAGGGATCTCTTATATCTTTGTATCACACATTCCGACGCGACACACCTCCATCCGGTCGTGTAATTGACGTGATAATTACAGGCAAAGTTCGTGACCATCAGGATAACGACCCTATAGTAATCATATATTTATGTAGACGGACGCACGACATATTGCAGCTTGGGGAGACCACGAGATCCTCGGACGAGTCCGTATTGGAGATGGGCTCGTTGTGCTCTCGAGACGGCCTGTAAGTTTTCGTGACTGGCATTTCGTGCCAGATCGATTAATCGGTTGTTATCTTGGCCAGCTCACGGAAGACATTGGGACTGCTTTGCTCAGGGGATATGGTAAATTCTTCGATTGTCTTCGTACTAATTTGTGTCCTCATTGGTGGCCATTGCAGTGATGTCTTCACAGAACTTTGTAGGCAGGTTCAAGGGTGTCTCCAGTGGAATGGAGCCTGCGCAATGGGAGGCCGTCTTCAGTCTTTGTAAAGCCCGTTAGGTGAGTGCGATTTGAAGAAATCCTCAACCTGAAGTCCGTGCTTCAGTGTCGGTTACGTTTTACATGCAGGTACAGTAGTTAGCTCTAAGCGTAGCATTAATTCAAGTACCATACTAAGTCGTCATCTAAAATGGTTTATACATCCTCGACAATATCCGTCCACACAGTGTGGGAATGCATTGATGGAAGAAGTCTCAAAAATGAACTTTACATTATTTTATGTCATACGAAGCTGAAAATCCCATGAAACCAAAATGAAGTCCGTAACCTAATAAATCTCGGGCAAGCAATGAGAACATGAGGCGTGTCCTTACAGATTCGTCCTTAGCTAGTCATTTAGCGGAGGTAGATAACACAATTGTAAGCATCCGACCACTGATCGGAACCGGTCACAAACGGCAATTTAAATTTAGGAACCCTTCCCCAGCCATGACCACGGCTTCCTCGACCCTGAGTGCTATACCTCAGGAAGTTCTTGAGCACATCGCGTTCTTCTCGACTAATGACACTCTTCTTGGCCCTCCTTCTGGTCTCATACCTCTTCTCCTCATCAGCCGTAGCATCTATTCTTGTTTATACTCTAACCACCATCTCTATGCACGAATTTACGCTGTCAAATTCGATGTTGGTCCTGCAATACGACGCATCGGATTTCACAATACAGTCTCATCTGTTCTTGCTGCCGAACTTCACAATCGATTTCGGATAATGAAGCGGATTCGGGACCGACTGCATTGTCTTCTCGATGACGGGGACGAGGATAAAGACGAGGACGAGAGAGATGGCTATTTGATGTCTCATGACTTAATTTCTTTGGCTTACTATATGATGTTGGAAAATGAGGGGAAGAATGAGCGACAGTTACGCGATTATGCGAAGATTGATCCCTGGTTAAGGGATTATTGGTTTCACGAACGGGGTGCATCTCGAGTAGCTAACTATCTCAGTTTGGAAGGTTGGCTTCCAGAAACGCCATCCAGGTCCATGGCCATGTGGCTGTTTTGGTTTCTCATGCGACCCGGTGAGTACTTGATGTTCCATCAATCCATGACGCATGAAGATTTAGTCCAACGACTGCTCAGACGATTATAGCAAGGACAATCAAGAGTCCTGGAAAGCGCTCAACATACTCAAGATATTTGCCTTGGCAGCACATAAGGTAATTGGTCCCCCATGACGAATATGAAGCCTCGTCGATTGACTTTAATTCTTAGTATGAACTCACAAACCCCGCTTGGCACCAGTTTGTGCCTGAACCAAGTGCTCTCACCGGGAATCATTCATTTTATCTCTCCGAGCAACGTCGTCTCGTATCCCCGCCCCTTGCAACTCCGGCGATTCTTTCATTCCTGACTCTCGTGAACAAATTGGCAGAAGGTATTGGTTACAACACTCCAATGCCACCATCCCACCCAAAATTCCTCCAACAAGAGGAACCAGAGTGGGAATGCGAGTGGCAAAGATGTGTAGTCCTCGGCCAGGGTGAGTTTGATAATATTCTGACGGATGCTTTTCGACCAGGAAGGTGTGTCTAGTGTTAGTCCCTGGGTCAACAGGCTTAGGATAAACCTCTTCCTAGCATTGAAGGAGTCTGGGAAGGATTATTTACGGTTAGACTATTGTGTTGTAACATTCACGCTCGAATCCCTGATGTTTCACAGTATACAGAGTTCACGGCATATGCAGCGCTGCTGGCTGGCGGTGAGCCTCATGTCATACAAAGAAGTATGGTAGTGCGGCATCGCCAAACGTGGAAGCTTTATGAACACCATCTCTTGGCGTTTGACGCCTCGCGTTCTGATTCTGGTATCGGAGTCGAATGTGATAGCGTTGAGCCTATGAACACCATCTCTTGGCGTTTGACGCCTCGCGTTCTGATTCTGGTATCGGAGTCGAATGTGATAGCGTTGAGCCTTACCTTCCGGTGACCCTCTACGGTCTTATTTCCCTACTGGTACACAGATATCTGAGACCAGGGATGGCATTGATATTCATCTGCCAGACCGAAACGATGTTCTTCACTATCGGCGAGCCTCATCTATCGGACAAGAGGAGAAAGGTGTTCCTGTTCAGGATATCATCGTTACTGGAGAAGTATGATGACCCTAGTTCACACACACTGACTGTGCCTCTGATCTTTTTCATATAGGGTCATTCGGCCTGGGGCCAATTCAACTTAATAGGCCGAGTAAGGCCATGTGATGGCTTCGTCAGCCTTTCAAAAGAATATGTGAGCCTTATGATATCGTATTGATTTAATTTGCAGTGAAATCACTGACTGCCTGCACAGGTGGATGGAGACAGAGGAAAGTGGCTATATCGAGGATATCTTGTCGGAAATGTCGATGCTAACCTTGCTGGACGATGGCGTGATACTATAACACCTAAGACCGTCCAAGGCTATGAGGGATGTTTTGCTATGAGTCGTCGACGATGTTATGCTTCATCTTAATGTATGCTAGTCTCTCCATGTAATTTTACATTGTAATGAATGCCTTTGTTGTGAGTCATTTCCAAGGCTTGTGTACTGATGACCATCAATGAACACAGGTCTTTTCGTGTCCTTGAATGATATCAAGTAGCTACGATGCGATGGTTCCGGTGCCTTCATTTGATGGGACTGACCCCTTGGAATCGGTCCGTTGATCCGGGATATCAATATCTTTCCGGTCCTAACTACTGAGTTCAGCTTGCGAGCACGGAAATGAAAAGAAAATATCAAGTGTGACCGCGCAAGAATTAAAAGTTTGGCATATAGTGTATACGCTAATGACGGTCATTCTAAAATTGCGTAGTGGTCAGCACTTGTTCAGACCTTGGGAAATCATAAACAAGGATTATCGATTACGAAGCTCTTTCACTAGAAGACTCGGACGAGAATCGTGACGACAAACGTTTCGTTTGAATATGGACTCCGACTCCGATTAAATAATTACGACATACTTCTAAAGTATTGTGTGGGATTTCGAGCGTGGCGCGCAATATTAGAAGTCGACAACGTCATTCATTCGCCTACCTTGTTTATTCTTATTGTGTGGGATTTCGAGCGTGGCGCGCAATATTAGAAGTCGACAACGTCATTCATTCGCCTACCTTGTTTATTCTCAACGTCAGTTCTCATTGGCGGGCTTCAAGCAGTAGAATGACGATCGTGATTCTTCACACCAGAAAGGTAAAGAGCAAATCTGCTGAGGCTTTGGAACGTCACGTCACGGTGATGCCGTCGTCGCCATATGACCATTAGATTGGAGATTGCACGGAGTTACACTAGTACATAGTATAAGCTAGTCATACTTCCTTCCCAAATAAAGGAGCGGAGGACAGTGAAAGATGGGCTGGATCGGCACTACTGTTTAACTCTTTGAGGAAGCTTAAGCTCACTTACAAGGGAATAATATCTCATGGAGCACGAGCATTTTATATATAGTAAGGTTTTCAGGCATGGCGTGTGCTACCCATCAGGCGTTAAAGCAAGGCTCGAGGGGCTGTGAGATCCCTAAGAGCTGGACGTATACATGAATAATGAATCAGCGTACGAGCTTCACTACAACGACTCAAGAAAGTAACCCGAATTTCGAAGCAGACAAATGGGAGTATTGACAGAAGAAATGAGGTAGGAACAAGCTCGGTGGCCGGGAGGATAACCAAGCAAGCCGTAATCTTATGACGAGCTGACAGATCAACCGAAAACAGAGTCTTCGAGTGATTGATGTGATGAAAATAGATAAACTGTAAAGTATGGTTTCCAAAGCATAACGACACATGGTTCTGTTACAACAAATGACGAAAGTCAGAACGCAGCACCGAGGCACCATGGAAAAGATACCAAAAGGTACGTACACAATCGTATCTATGATCGTATGAGACACGTAGTACGATGACACCTATGTTCAGAAGAGTTCCTGATGTTGCTAATGCTAATGTGGAAAATGATAAAATCCAGACATAACTCTTGTCCCATTCTTTTCATAGCATAATCGAATGCTGGCGCAGAAGATAACGCAACATCAGTACACAAGAACCTCGGCGCCATGGAAAGGGCAGGGCAAGACGAAACGCCACACTTACACATGTCCATATGTAACAGGATTAGTTGCGACTCACAACTGGATAATGAGCACCAAAAGTCCGATCTCAACTGCGGCAACTACAGCCGCCACGGCCAAAACAATCCACCCCGCCGTAACGAATGGCCTGCCGAAAATCCTCGTTCAACTGCGGCAACTACAGCCGCCACGGCCAAAACAATCCACCCCGCCGTAACGAATGGCCTGCCGAAAATCCTCGTCCCTCCTGTCCCACAGTCTGATCGCCGCACAGTGCCTTTCCTCTCGAAACTTGGGATCTTTCCACTTCTCGTCAAAGTCGTGATTTGAGTGGCGTGCACGGAGAAATGAGAGGATCATGAGAGTGTACCCAGACCACGAAGAGGATGCCGACTGTGATCGTAGTTGGTGAGACGTTCAGGAGGGGCAAGTGTGTACGTACTTCGATGGAAACGCCGGTCGAAGAGACGCAGAATGGTCAATGCAGCGCCCAGATTGCCTATCGCGGTGCGCGTGTACGCTCCGTAGAACGTACGCTGTCTAGCTCGTAATTCCACGAGTTCATTGAGGTCCTCCGCTTGAAAGGAGTTCGCTCGATGACCCCTAGGATCCGTCAATGCACAATGTATTCCACGAGTTCATTGAGGTCCTCCGCTTGAAAGGAGTTCGCTCGATGACCCCTAGGATCCGTCAATGCACAATGTAATAATAAGACCAGGCAAGACTTGCTAACCTATGTCTGCAGTCATTGTATCATGAGCTGTGTTATCATCCGGGCCCTCAGACTAGATACTTATAGTGATTCAGGAGGCTGAACTCGGACCGAAAGCCATGTTTCTGTCACGTGACGCAAAGAATTTTCATCTGAAGTAACTGTACTCGGTGCTAACCAGCAATGGTTTTGCAAACGCCCTAAGTGCGAGCGTTCGGAGGTTCGTTGAGGCTAGCGGGTCGCAGGTGCGAGTATGCTGTCGTGCTCTAGGGCTTTTGATTTAGTGAGAGGACAGGTTCGCACCTCGCATAGTATGTGTTGGCGAGACCAGATCATTTTCTTTGCTTATACAGGTGTGCTGCTTTAAATACGCGTATTCTATCCAGTTGACCCTCGAAAAAGCATCCTGCGCGCTCCAGGACTCACAGAACACCCTTTCTCGCCTTGACAACCCGGAATATCTCAGGGGATGCCATGAAAGCTCAGGCCGAAGCTCAGGTCGTGTCAAGCGCCACCCCTGCTGACTCTGCGGCCTCAGCAGCAGCAGAAATACCGCCACTCGAGCCCGTGGTCACAGCACCAACGTCTGATCTTCTTTCCGATGCTACGGATGCCATTACAAGTCATCTACCTGCTGCACTGCAATTCGGCGACCTTGCAGCACTCGGACTTGTCAGCTGGACACCTGCTGGCCTTGTGCGTTGGTCGTTCGAGGTGATCAATGTCGCGACGGGCCTACCGTGGTTCTGGACCATTGTTGCTGGTAGTCTCTTCTGGAGAGCTGTCCTCTTCCCCATCTCCGTCAGGAGTATACGAAACTCTTCTGGACCATTGTTGCTGGTAGTCTCTTCTGGAGAGCTGTCCTCTTCCCCATCTCCGTCAGGAGTATACGAAACTCTCCCGTCTCCTTCCCATCCAGTCGAAAATCAAAAAGTTACAGGAAGAGATGCTTGTTGTCCGTCAATCTGGTGATAGACTGGGGATGCAACGCTTATCCCTGAAAATCAGGAAGACATATAATGATGCGGGTGTTAGCATGTTATCCACGGCCCTTGTACCTTTTGTCCAGATTCCAATTACTCTGGGCATGTTCTTTGGTGTAAAGAAGATGTGCGAGCTGCCTCTGGAACAGTTGACGCATAGCGGATTCTCATTGTTGCCGGATTTGACTGTCGCGGATCCCTACATGGCCCTTCCCATTCTCCTTTGTGTTATGGTGAATACTCAAATACAGGTTAGTTGTACTCGGCTATTTTGCACTCGAGATCACTTCTGACAGGTATTGCTAGGTTGGTGCGGCTGAGATGGACCTCATTTCTCGTCCAGAAATGGGACACATTATGAATGCTCTCCGCCTACTCTCAGTCGTAGGCGTATTCGTCATGGCAAGTTTCCCATCGGTAGGTCTCTCGGACATTGCCGACGATGCCTTCTCATTCACTGCATGCTTCAGGGCCTGATGGTATCACTCATTACGACAAGCGCGGCTACGACTCTTCAGTCATGGGCCCTGCAAAGACCTGAGATTCGCGCCTCGCTAAAAATTCAACAAGTCCCTGTCGCAGCGCGTGGAAAGCTGCCCACTCCGGTGGAGTCGGTGCACTATGTGATTGCAAAGTGGCGTGCGAAGCTAGAGGAGGCGAAAGAGCAGCAGAGACGCAGCGGGCAGTAATCTATCCTCCAGTAGTAGCCCCTAGTACTATGTACTAGTAATAATTCGCTGATAATTCGCATTTGATGGAGATTACATAAGCTACCTTGGGTTGCAGCGATCATTCCAGTTTGCTGAGAGTGCTAGTCCTCTTTGTGTTTGCTCTTTCATGCGGACGACCACCATGTCCTTCAAGCTCGCCACCGTCACTGCTCTCGCCGCCGCACCCTCAGAATCTGGCGTTGCTGCCCCAGAGGAGGAGGAATACTACTCGTCCTGGTCGCTCTTCCTTGTCTGCATGCTTCTTGTTCTCTCGTTATGGACCTCTTATTACCTCCAAATCAAACGCATACGAGCTATACATGAGACCCTTGTTTCTATAATTGCTGGCATGTTCGTGGGCTTGATCGTGAGACTGGCACCAGGGACAATGATACGTGATATGCTGGTGAGCATTTGGTGCTACACAGACCAGGCGATTGACTTACGACAACGATAAAGACATTCCGACATACCCTCTTCTTTAACCTCTTGCTACCGCCAATTATATTGAATTCAGGCTACGAACTCAAGCAGGTGATCAATCAACTCAGAAACAGTCACCTGCTTTCTTGTCCTTATTTATGAACACAGGCAAACTTCTTTCGCAATTTTGGGTCAATTCTTATTTTCGCATTCCTTGGGACTTTTATATCTGCCGTGGGTGTTGGGTACGCTCGCGTCTAGTCATCAAATTTGGGTAATGTTGATCACTTACAGTGCAGAGTGCTCGTTTGGATCTGGGCTTCTCTCGGTCTTGAATCCCTTGACCTTACACTCATAGAATGTTTGACATTTGGATCAACGCTTTCAGCAACTGATCCAGTTACAATACTGGCTATATTTCAACAGTACAAGGTCGACCCCAAGCTCTACAGCGTCATATTTGGCGAGTCTTTACTCAACGATGCTGTGAGTATCGTAATGTATCAGTGAGTGATCTTTGTCAAAGTCCCAGCGTGTCCTGACTTTCTTGTTAGGACGTTGACACAGTTTCACGGAACAGAGGTGTATCTTTCATCCATTTTCCATGGCTTCGGGATATTCCTGTTGTCCTTCACCGTATCCATGGCACTCGGTGTCGTCTTCGGCCTGAGCATGTCGCTAATCCTCAAACACTCCTCCCTCCACCTCTTCCCTGCCATAGAATCTTGCCTCATACCCCTCTGTGCCTACACCTGCTATTTTTTCTCAAACGGTCTCGAGATGTCTGGCATCGTCTCTCTCCTCTTTTGCGGAATCACACTAAAGCATTATGCATACCATACAATGTCCCAAAAGACCCAACGGGCCACAAAATACCTCTTCTCCACCCTCGCTCACCTGTCAGAGAATTTTATCTTCATATACCTCGGAATCTCGCTCTTTACGAGCGCACCGACTTCCGAGCCAGTACTGAGCTACGTAAAACCCCTTTTCATAGCCATAACCACTGTCTCTGTCGTCTTTACACGATACGCGGCAGTCTTTCCGCTCTCAGAGGCCATCAACTTTTTCCAAAAACACGCACGTGGACAAAGAACGGAGGAGTTGCCTCATTCGTATCAGATGATGCTATTCTGGGCTGGCCTTCGAGGTGCCGTCGGCGTTGCGCTTGCCGCCGGGTTCACAGGTAAAAACGCGCAAGTCCTGCGCACGACTGTGCTCGTCGTCGTCGTGCTCACTGTCCTCCTCTTCGGAGGGACAACGGCACGGATGCTTGAGGTACTTGGAATCAGAACAGGCGTCGAGGACGATGCGGACAGCAGCGAAGACGATGAATACGGTGTCCGCTCTCCTTGGCTTTCACGGCGGTCCGAGCGATTCGGCGCATACGACGACGAGTCCTCAGCTCTCCCCCGCAGCAATGTACGTGTGGGAAATATCTACGCCGGTGCAAGGAGCTACAATCATCACGCCCAGGGACAAGCGGCCATCTTCTCGACGTCATCTTCGGATTCGTTCGACTCTGATCTTGGCGAGACCCTGCCTATGGCAATCACACCTGATCGATCAGCAGGCGGCCACGGACACCCACCCCCGCGCCAGAATCTCTCTGCAGCAGCAGCTGCGATCGGGCAAGACGGGAAGTGGTTCCAGATGCTCGACGAGCGGTACCTGCTTCCCATATTCTCTAATGCGACTGCCAGTCGAACGTTCCATGCTCGGCGTGCGCGGCGAACTGTGCCAGGGGGAAATAGCAACGGGAATGGGCAGGGCGGGGGTGGAGGCAGTGGTGGCGGGGTCGGGAGCGGGGTTGGGAGCGGGGCTGGGACACCTGGGATTAGTAGTGATGATGAGAGTGACGTTGGGCAGGAGATTGAGTTGGGTCGTTCGCAGAGGGTGGTTGCTGCCGCGGATGAGAGCAGGACGGAGAGGGGTTTGCCGAGTCCGATGTTGAGGAGTAATAGTAGTTTCAGTGGAGAGCGGATATCATGAAGGTTCTATTTTCTTATTTTTTTTTTGTAATATGGACGAGGTGTTGTTCTTTTACTCATCATTTGGCTGGCTTTTGATAGATGGATGTTATCATAATTGACTCGTCACCCCGAATGCATCGTTGGGATTTATTAAAAGTTTATCTGTACAGTCCTATTAAGTCCACTAGTAATAATCGGTGAGGTAAACAAGAAAATGAAAAACCGAGGTATTAAGAGAAAGATGATTGGCGAGGTGAGAGGTACTGAGCATGGTATACGTACGGAGATACTGTACACTATCATGAGACTACAACAAAATTACCGGGAAATATCAAAGACAAAATCAGTAGGTAAAATACATGGGCATGTCCGAAAGAAAGATACTTTAGACACTGATTCAACCTAAGTAAGTTGAATCCAAAATTTTCAACACAGAAATATTTATATCAACCCATGGTGTAAATGTTCGCGTAATATGGATTCTTCGACTGACAGACAAGGTTAGCAAGTGAATAGGTGGAGGTGAAGAGTTTGTACCCGAGCCGAGAATTATAGCGGTTGACCGAGTGTTCTAAAAACAGGTTAACCATCTAGGACTCAATGCTAATAACCCCAAGGATAACGGCGCGAGGCAGTGTCGTCTCACATAGGGAACAAATCAGATATACTCACGATCATGGAAGTTATATACCCGAAAAAAGGCCGCATAGGAGAATGGTGCTTCAATATATCTCTGAATTCTTCCCGGAAGTCTGCGAGACATCAACCCAATGCACATAATTGGAAGAAAAGGGGATAGCTTGTTACATTCCATGGCGGTTTCAAAATCGTTCTTCCTGTCTCCAAAACTCGGAACGGAGTCTCGGATCCGAACGCCCCTTTGTAGCTTAGCCTGGAGAAGATCACATTTGTTCAAGACTAGCGTTGGTTTGAATACGTTATCGTCAAGACCCCCCGCCAACCATGATGGTCATAAAGACTCACACAGGATGATATGGATACGAGCTAGAAGCTTGCAGGAGGCCACTGAACGCCATAGGAGATGGCTATCTTCAAGGCGATTCACACGCTTATCTTCTGCGAGTTTTTCGTCAAACGAAGAGACTTTTTGTGAAAAGGCAGTATCAGTTACAATGAACACATCAATCAGCTAGAGAATTCACTTGGTCTATTGATAGATGGGTACCATGGTCAATATGTTCCTGCGATCATTTGGTAGATTGGTGAAATGAACGTGCTACTCACGCAAGGAAGATAATAATATCAACTGCATAGAAAATTTAAGATCAATTCCAAGTCAGGTCTGGAATTTGGGCATACCGTCATCGAAATAGGGCTGCCATGCTGCACGCTGCGAGTTGAGATACATTTAGTCGCGCGAAGGAGGCAGTGAAGTGTTTCAGTGTACTAACACTGCTCCGAGTTCCACCAACATCATACAAACGCCACTCCTGTCCAATGGTCTTACCTGTCCGAGTTTATCAAGAGAATTGAGTTGCTGATCCTGAGCAGCGCACCACTATCGAGGACAAATCGGTACTCTTGCACACCAAGAGTACGTAGACGCGCACGAATCACGTCATCATCTGTAGGTTGGTAATTTCTGGAAGCTATACGCTCAGCATCGTTCAGGAAACTGTAGAACGGAGCTTGAGCCGGGTTCTTGAAGGATAAAAAGAAAAAGGACTCACAACCCTGGACTATCCTCTATTCGCGCATTACGTCTATTAAGCATTTCAATGACAACAGGGTCTTCCCACAAGGTTTTTATATCATTTTTGCAGGCGTCAAGGATGACAGCAACATCGTCATCGATATCTTTCGCTTTAGATTGGTCCTCTGCGACTTCGGGACGTGCCAAGCGATTAGTACGCAATTTGACAAGCGCACTTTTCCATCCATTGTTGGAGTTGATTGAGAACTCTTGGAGCGCACGACGATTGATTGGAGTATGTTCGAATGGGGCGGCTGTCATGTACGCAGTGGAATGTACCTCAGTCGACACTTCACCGAGCTTTCCCTCGAGGTCTTGCTGTACACGCGTCAAAGGGGTGAGACTGAGCCGAAGAAGGCGATGGTGTTCTCTGAATTCGAGTGGTGGGAGTGCCTTGGCTTTCCGACGAACAATCTGTACCTCGCCTGAAGAGTCGTCACTGTTGTAGCCGTCAACATCGCCCGCGATCTCTTGACTTAGATGTTCTAAGATACAGTTGACATTTCTAACGAGGTTGAGCTGGATGACAGCACGCCATGAAGCGCGTTCTTCAGACCATTCACGTCGGGCATACGTCAATTGGAAGTCTGCAGAATGGCATAGTAAGTAAGTTTGGAATCTTGAGGGGAAGGATTAAACAAAATACTCTTGACTGTTGCCGTCTTCCCACTCTCACTCTGGCCTAGAGATACGTGCAGAGTCAGCGATCTGGATTTTGACATTAATATTGGATTGACCTAGTAATAGTAGCTTGACCGGCTTCATCTTTTTCTTGTCGCTCTCCCTTTCGTTGCGAAGTTGTTCGTCAATCTCGTCGCTGACCTTCTTAGCCTGACCCTCTGCAAACTCGCGAGCTGCACGCTGTTCTGGGGCCTCGTTGGGGGGCGGAGCGATGGCGAGGGTGAGAGGGTCGTAAGACTTAAAAGGATAACGCATGGACCACGGAGAGTCTGTTAGAACCTATTACACCGCTGCTGATATAAAATGTACAAAGCGCAATTAGGGAGATTCAAAGTTGACCGCAGCACGCGGTCGCATCACGCAGTAGCATTGATGGCCTTACTTTGCCACTCCCGTGGTTCGGAGTACCCTTGAGTCGGACGAAAAATAAATTTGCAGCAAATAACTACGTTGGAGCCTCGCGTTGTCGTTATCTCCCGTCGTGGACGATGGTCGAGTCGGTGTTCACGTCTGCCGATTCGACGGCAAGGCGGAGTCTGTAAACGCGTCGGTTGATTATTACGAAATTCGTGCCTTCGGCACGAATTTCGTAGCTCGTTGGGGGCTTTGCCCCCAAACCCCCCCAACTAAGCCTCCACCCTAACCTCACTTTGTTCGGTTAAGGCCTCAGTAATCGCAACTCAATGCTCAATCCCAGCCTCAACTCAGTCCCTTTCACAACTCTCCCAGCAGCATTTTGTCTTAACAAAACCCCTTGTAGTGGGCTTCAAAATGATGATGCCTGTCTTTAGCACAAATTTTGTAGCTTGTTGGAGGCTTTGCTTCCAAACACCCCCCCCCCTCAACTAAGCCTCCATTCTAACTTCACTTTGGAGAACTCAGTGCTCAATCCCAGCCTCAACCTTAAAGCATTATTGTAAGCTAAATTGAATTTTTTTTTTTTGAATTTTTCAGATTTTATTGAACATTTATAAATCTCCAAAAAAGAAAAAGAAAAACTAAAATCAATATATCAGTCAGTAGCTTTTGAATTTTTTTCTGATTTTTCAGTAATTTTTCTTGAATTATTTAAGCATTTTATACACACATCTACCAAAAAACAAACAAAAAAGGCAATTATTTGTCAGCCTTAGTCAGAACTGACTAATCAGATTATTTTTCAGGCATCATTCTATATACGAGCTATGATTCGTGCCTTCGGCACGAATTTTGTAGCTCGTTGGGGGCTTCGCCCCCAAACCCCCCCCAACTAAGCCTCCACCCTAACCTCACTTCGTTCGGTTAGGGCTCCAAGTATGTATAAGTAACTTAGCCTCCACCCCAACCTCACTTCTCCACCCTAACCTCACTTCGTTCGGTTAGGGCTCCAAGTATGTATAAGTAACTTAGCCTCCACCCCAACCTCACTTTGTTCAGTTGAGGCTCCAAGTATGTATATAAGTAACTCAGCCTTCACCCCAACCTCACTTCGTTCGGTTAGGGGTTCCAAATATGTATATTCATAACTCAACTTCTATCATGACTTACTTTCATTATGTCTTACTGGTTCAAGCATATGTTGTTAAAGAATAGAAAGTTCACATTTATCAAGAAATGATGTTACAATTCCAAGTTATATATATTCTATTAGTACAGTATCAACAAATATCAAGTTAGATGCTAAAATATAAAAGTTAGTAATAAGTAGGTAATTAACAATCATACTCACATTTGTAAACCCAAAAAATAATGCTACAATTCCAAGTTATATGTACAGTATCAAGTTAGATGCTAAAATATAAAGTTAGTAATAAGTATATAATTAACAATCACACTTACATTTGTAAACCATTAAGAACTTCTTGATACACAATATTTGCAGTTGCTCTTGATGTATTTTCTTCTGACAAAATCACCTTGATACGATCTCCTGATGTGCATCGAGAAAGTGCAACATAGAGTTGGCCATGTGTAAAAACCGGTGATCGAAGGTCCAATCCAACATGCTTGACTGATTGCCCTTGAGACTTGTTGATAGTCATAGCAAAGGCCAATCAAATTGGAAACTGTCTCCTGCGTAATGGTATGGGCAAATCCTCTTCAGAGGCATCTAGATTGATCCTTGGAATCAAAACAGTTGAACCTGCAAACTTGGCATCTCCACTGATAATACGACATCTGAGAACTCTAGTGCTGATGTGAGTGATAATCATTCTTGTTCCATTGCAAAGTCCTTTGGTTGTGTCCAGATTCCTGAGAAGCATGACAGGAACTCCAATCTTCAAAGCCAGTTTAGCCAAAAGCAAACTACTGGCTTTCAAAGAGTTGAGATATTCCACAGGATATAATGCAAGGCCATCAGGATTCCTGTTATCAGAGAGAACAGAATCTGCACTCTGTAAAATCCTTTCTTCCCCTGGATATCTCTCTAAAACTTCTGCATTGATCTCCTCTATATCAGAGTTCTTGCCAGAAAGAATAGTCTGGTCCAGGTAATACTGATCATTTTGAGGATGATCAATATCAGGATATGTGGAAGAAATCAATCCAGTGATAGAATTGTCATCACAGATCATCCTTTCAGGCAGTTTGACTGTTTCTCCAGGTCCTAGATTTTTCCCTGCACCAACATCCAACAACCAAGCTGCATGAGCAATATTCTCTGCAGTCTGATCCAATCTCATATTTTGGACCAAGTAATGGACTTGAATATGATCCCAAAGTTGGCCCCTTTTGAGTGAAGCAACAATCATCTGCTGCCTAAGTCCATGTGGAACTACTGGAAGAGTTTGTCTGAAGTCCCCTCCAAAAACCACAGTAACTCAATCATCTGCTGCCTAAGTCCATGTGGAACTACTGGAAGAGTTTGTCTGAAGTCCCCTCCAAAAACCACAGTAACTCCACCAAAGGAAATGTCGTTATTGAAGATGTCCCTGAAGCCACGATCGACAGAGTCAATGGCATTTTTGTGTTGCATTGGAACTTCATCCCAAATAACAACTTTGGTGCGAAGTATGAGCTGTGATAACTAGGTTCCTCTCTTGATATTGGCAATGGATGTGTCAAGAGCAGGAATGGGAATTTTGAATCTTGAATGAGCTGTCCTACCCCCTTCCAACAATAAGGCAGCAATGCCAGATAATGCTACACATGATGCCACATCTCCATGAGAACGAAATGCAGCAGCCAGAGTATTGCAGACAAAGGTTTTGCCACATCCTCCAGCACTGTGAATGAATAGCATCCTGCCCAAATTGTTGTTCACAGAATCCATGACAGCATCAAAAGTCTCCAGTTGTTCCACATTGAACTTGGCTTTGTTTCCCTCCACTCTTTGCTTGAGGTCCTCAACATCATAATTAGTTTCATCTTCCAAAAGTCTATTGCCTAGAAGATTGATCAGTATTCAAGTCAATCTCTTATGCAAATGCCAATTACCTGGAACTATATTCCAATTCTGTTGAGCCTCTGGCATGTTGGGAAAGTCTTTCAGAGTTTTCCCAAAATTCATCAAAGTGTCATTGATGAGATAAAGGCCATAGTCATAGACATCCTCATTGGTAAAGACTCGGTCCCTGTATTGCCTAGTATGTTCCAATCTGTGTCGAAGATCATCACAGATAGAATGTTTGAATTTGTCCCATAGAGCCTCAGGAGTGGCAGGAGCACAATGGAATAGGATAGTGCAAAACAGCTGTCTGAGAGCTGATCCTAGTTGGATTGGAGCAGCTTCAGTGAGACACTGCCTCCATTCTGCATCATCCTCCAAAAGACCTAGAGCCTTGCATGCTTCTTGATAAGTGGGATAGATATGGCCATTGACTGTCCTGAGATCAGCCCATGAAGTTGCATTGGTTACAACAGTCAAGAGCATCCTAAGATAGAACCTTTCTCCCTGTCTTGGTGAAGCAAAATACATCCTTTCAATTGCTGTCCCTCTCTGCCTCTCCTTCCAACTCCGTTTAGATGCTTCATAAACAAACTTGGTTGGAAAGTTCTGATAAGTGGTGTTATTATTGGGAAACCTGGTATTGGCTTCAAACCAAGCTGTGAGTGCAGTCTTGTCTGCATTAGGTCTAGCAGCCACCACCTGTATTGGTTCATCATCTGAGAAATAGACTTCATGCTGGTTTTCCAAGTGCACAGGCAATCTGTACACTGAAGGATATTCAGCATGCATGTTGAATTCAAAGATGTGCCAGCAAGCCTCAGGAGCAGAAATGTATCTGGCATCCAAGTGTTCCTTGATTTCATCCCTCTCCTCCCTAGCAATCTCCAAAGTTGTCCTATCATGGCCCTTGTAGATGTACTTGTGAATGTATTTGATTGCATCTACTGAAGCACAGACTTCCACATTGATATGACATTGGAATTTGGCTGAGAGATATGGATTGTATGGGACAACATTACAATTGTCATAACGACGACCATGCTTTTCAAAAAAGCGGCCATTGTTAGGTCTGGCATATTGGGGATAGCCATCATCACCATACTGTGTAGCTTCTTGAAATTCCTTGGGATATCTCTTGGAACATCTGCCATCTACCATGCACTTGGCATTGGGAAAATCTGCTCCACATGGACCATGAACCATATTGGTAGTAACAACCTAATAACAAAGGTAAGTTACTGCATTGATAATTCAAGCAAAGCCAATACCTGATACAATTGAGGCTGAGTCACTGGATCAGGAATTTGAGCAGAAACAATAGTGTCCACATGAGCTGCATCTTTGATCTTGTCATGATGATGGAAAAAGATCAAGATATGTATATGTGGAAGTCCCCTCTTTTGAAATTCAATGGTATGGACAGATGCCACACATTTTCCAAATAGACCATCTTTTATGTCCTTCAAAAGAGCATTTTTCTTGAGTTCAAATACTCTGGCAACAATATCTGGACAGTCAGAAGCTGTTTGCCTCTTTCCATTAACCATAGGTTCTTTCAACAGAGCCTCTTCAATTTCTGGCCACTTTGGATTGGCAGTCATAGTGATGAAGAGATCTGGTTTGTGGAAATGGCTACAAATAGCCATAGAGTCCTGGAATAGTTGCTGCATGTGTCATTCACTTCTAACATGTGAAGAGAGGAGGACCACACGTCGGCTCTGTCTGCGTAAGTCTTCATCTCCAGTAGCCGCATCAACCACTCCTTGATAGACTTCAGCCTTAATCTTCTTTTGATTCTGCCTGACCTAGTTGAGCTTTGATTGTTCTATTGATGCCCATGCATCCACAACATATTGCTGGAACAGTCTGCTACTCCAAAGCAATGCAGCATTGGCTTCCAAAGCCCTCTGCTGCAGCCTATATGCATAATATGCAGGAACAGTCTGCTACTCCAAAGCAATGCAGCATTGGCTTCCAAAGCTCTCTGCTGCAGCCTATATGCATAATATGCAGTTTGGCTGACATTTTTGGCTCTTTGTTCTCCTGCTGGTCCAAATTGAGATTGAATATCGGTGTGAAATCCAGGTTCTCCAGTTGGAAATATGACAGTATAGTGCAAGGGAGTATAATAGGGATGCAAATAGCTGATTCGCTTCAATTGACCTCCATGCAGATGCAGGACTATGTCACAGTGATCTGATCGTTCTTCAGAACCATCTCCTGGTATAATTGCAGCAACTCCTTCCTGTTCATTAGGGTTGTTATAGTGTTATCTGATCGTTCTTCAGAACCATCTCCTGGTATAATTGCAGCAACTCCTTCCTGTTCATTAGGGTTGTTATAGTGTTGATGGTCTCCAAAGTCAGCTCTAAGTTGAACAGAAAGCCTTTGTGGTTGGCCTTCAGGAACTTCTGTCATAATCTGCTTTGCAAGCTTGTATAAGCCAATAAAGGGATTGACTCTATGAAGCATATCCTGCAAAGAGGCCATTATCTGAGGATCCAATCTAGGATTGCTTCTCTGACGAAAAGCCAATTGTTGATTGTGATCGTAGAAGTAGAGTTGTGCATATACAGGATGATCACCTTCAGTTGGAAGCAAAGCACCTGTCAGATGATGGAGCTCTCCATTGATCCTAAAGCTGTATGGTCCAGGAGCATTGGTAATTGCATGGTCAATCTTGACTCCCAGAGATGTAAATGCAAAGGCTGCATTGTATTGACGGATAGATGCTTTGAAAGCATCAGAAAAAGCATGATGGCCTTGGAGTAAGCCAAGCAGTTCTGGTGGAGCGTCTGCAAGTCTGGGCAAATCAATCTGCCCTTGTAAACAGCACATGCCAAACTTTGGATTACGTCTAGTAGACTTGGAGAGCTTTTCAGCATCAAAATGTAGAGCATGACAGTGTGGACATGCAACATCCATAGAACCAAGATAGTGTGAAGGAGATCCATCCATGTAATGCTGTCTTCCTGTTGGAAGAGCATTTCTAGGCTGAACATCATCAGGTTGTTGTATCCTCTGTAAAACAGGAGGTGCTGGTACATTTTGCTGCATGACATCCCCAGGTGGATCTACATACTCCAAGTCAGGAGGTGCTGGTAGATATTGCTGTCTATTCTCCAGGTGGATCCACATACTCCAAGTCCTCCTCTATATTCTCAGCAGGATTATTTCTAGGATCATCCAGTAGATTTGGATCAATTTCATTGTCTATGGGATGCTCCAAATACTCCAAAGGATTTTGAAGCATTTCATTAAAAGCTGCATGGATATTTTGTAATCTATGAGGATCCAAATCATTGAAATCCTCTTCAAGATCAGCTAAATGTTGCTGTTGCCAGTTTTGTAAGATCCTTTCAGCCCTAGCCTGATTCAAAGGCCTATGTTCAGGATTGAGATCTACATCCTGTTAATCTTTCTTAGTCAATGCAACCTTTAAAAGTTGTCTTTGTCTCACCTCTAGCTGATGTAAAGCCCTTTGTGCCTCTGCTAGAGCTATAGCAATATCTCTGAGCTGTTGTTGCTCATGCAATACTGCTAATGCCTGTTGTTGCCTTTGCCACTCTTGTTGCCTCTCCTCCTCTTCAGCCATAGCAATATGTCTGAGCTGTTGCTGCTCTTGTAACACTGCTAGTGCCTGCCGTTGTCTATCCTGCTCCTCAGCTGCAGCAATATGCCTCAACCTTTGTTGGTCTTGCAATGCTGCTAATGATTGTGCTTGTATAGAAGCAACCTGCTGGTTAATTTGTCTTCCTCTATTCCCAAGTGCAGGTGGCAGTGGTAGTGGCATTGTGAAGTTTGGCAAAGCAGCTCTATGCAAAGCAGGCATTCTAGGTATAGGATTCTGTAAAGGAGCATCCCAACCTTCAGGCAAATGAGTTTCAGGTATACTCATAGCAGTCCCACCAACTACAGGCTGATTGACTGATCCCACTCTATGATCTCTTTCATGCACAGTAGCTGGTAGAGGTGGTATCATTCTAGGAATTGGATTTTGCAAAGGAGCATTCCATCCTTCAGGTAAATGAGTTTCAGGAATAGCTCTAGCAAATAGATCCTCAGCAACAGTTGGTGGTCTAAGAGGCTTCCTCAAAGAGCTAGAAGGATTTTCCCTAGAGCTTGAAGCAATCTGATTATTTCCCCTAGTTCTCATATCACTCAATCCTGTATTTCCTCCAGATATATCAGAGCTTGAAGCAATCTGATTATTTCCCTCAGTTCTTATATCCCCCAATCTTGTGATTCCAAGTTGTACATCCTCAGATGCAAATAAATCCACAGCAACAGTTGGTCCAATAGGCCTCTCTAAAGAGCTAGAGGCAATCTGATTATTTCTTCCAATTCTTATATCCCCAGATCCCATATCCCCAGTTCCATAATGAAGTGGTATAACCACTGAAGTAGATCTTCTACTTCAATTCTTATATCCCCAGATCCCATATCCCCAGTTCCATAATGAAGTGGTATAACCACTGAAGTAGATCTTCTACTTCTATGTGCACGATGATCATCAGGATCAGTCATTTGCAACTGTTGAAGCCTGCTGTCTTTGACTTTCAGGAGTACTGGGTTCAGAATAAGTAGTTGAAGATTGTCTAAATTATTGATTTTTAAGCATTTCAATAGTTCAAACTCTTTAAAAGTTACATACATGATGATATATCTAGTATATCAATAGCTAGATGTTGTCAAACTTTCACTAATAAGCTGAAATCAATGTTGATTAGCATTGATCAATAATAAATGAACTAATACTAACTATTTGTAGTGTCAAATAAGCTGAATTGAATATGTATCAGCATTGATCAATAATAAATAAACCAATACTTACTTTGTTGTAATGATTTCGGAATTGTTTGTAGCTGAATTGAATGTTTATTAATTGATCAATAATAAATAAGCCAATACTTACTTTGTTGTAAATTTGTTTGTAATGTCAAATAAGCTGAATTCAATGTTTGTAAACATTGATCAATCAATCAACAAACTGATACTTACTTTATTTGTAGTGTCTTTTCACTACAACGGTAAATTTTGAATTTATTTGGTCATGTGTGGTCAAAGAAACCCCCCCCAACTAAGCCTCCACCCTAACCTCACTTTGTTTGGTTCGGACTTCAAGTATGTATAGAGAATTCAATGCTCAATCCCAGCCTCAACCTCACTTCGTTCAGTTAAGGCCTCGGCAAGGCCTTCAAATTTATATATTACTGACAGCGCTTATGCTCATAGAGACTATAATGCGTGACATCTTACAATAAAGGGATTTGACCAAGAAAATTATCTCATTGCAGCTTTTCACTTACATCCAAGCAACAATGAGCAACACTTAAATGAAGCATATACTTATTTGTATTCTGGTGCATTGTACAGCTGGATGGCTCAAAGCATAACAGTAATGCACATCATTCCAACTAGCATAATTTGTCATCACTTGTTCAACACTGCTTCAAGAGAAATCATGAGTATTCTGTCTTCTGATATTTCATTGTCTAATTTTATTAGTGCAGGCACATCACAAACCTCACATAAGCAGAACATATATATTCTGTCTGTATTTTTTATGTAAGTCAGTTTAATTTTAATGCTTACTAGGCCTTATAAGTTTTACAGATAATTCACATATTTTATTGCAGTATCAACACACTGTATTTTCATATTTTATTGTAGTAAATACGCATTGTATTCTATCGATATACATGTTTATACATCATATTTAAAATTAGGAATAGTTAAAATAACAATAAAATTAAATAAATAAATAATAAAGATAAAAAATAAAAATAAGTAATAAATGTTATGTAAGCATTTGATTGGATGGCCTGTTTACTTATATATATATATTATTTATTAATTATTGGTTTGGGCACATGATACCATGTTGTGGTCCTTCTGCCATTCCACGTTACCTGAATTTTAAATGTAATCATATAATACATAAGCATTTAGTGGGATGATCGATTTAGGAAGTTAAAACTGATGTTTTTATATCACCAATGAAACACTCACATAACTGCGCAGATCATGTAAAGAGCCTAGAGAGTGGATTGCAAATAGAACAAAACATGTAAAAAAAATAAAATAATTAAAAATAAAATAAAAATTAATATTAAAAATATACAAACAAATTGTCAAGTTTGTGACGAGGTAGATCTCGGACACACGCCATGCTAGCAATGGCCCATACAAGCAAGTTGAAAATTGCACATCATGTGTCCTTTTTCACTTTTTCCCAAGGAAACACAATTGGTATCAGTAGTGCAATACTATGTTTACCAGCAACTCATCAATATGTCAAAGAGTATAACAGGAGTTGTACATGGACATTTTGTCAAGAATATAGAATGGTGAATAATGCTTGGCACCACACATTTCACAGAGGAGAATGGGTGAAGTGCATATGTTCAACTTAGATTAATCAGCACAGCTATCACTGATGATTTCAAAAGGCACTCATTGACTTTTATTGAATTTCAAAATCATTACATTTGGTCCTAAGATTTAAGAAGATGAATTGTTAATTGTGGTTGACATTACATTAGATGCAGCAGCATTAAAAACAAGGGCCGAGGGATGTGAAAAGGTTTGGTGGGTTAATGATCTCAGATAGCTGGGGTCACGGAGGTTGAGCATGAGCCTGCTTATCATCATGCTTGCCACTCTACAGCCATTCATAGTGAATACAGTTAGCTTGTTCACTAGTAGCAGAGACGTACACATTGGCAAGAGTTGCTGTAGTTCCTCGTTGGTAATCCTGGAAGGCCGGTCACCTTGATAGACTGGAGATATATGTAGGACATATTTACAGGGAGAGACTATAGGGATGTTGGTAAACACTGACAAGAAAAATCACAGAACATGAATGCACTGACATGAAATGTTATGACAGTCACGAGTTCAATGATTGCAATATTTCTGCAATGATATATCAATATCTCATTTACAGAACCATCTGCATGAGCACTGGCCCAAAGTATATTGCGCCTAGGGTAAAATATACTTTGAGTGTGAAAAGAAAGTATCCATACAGAAAGCATACTGTCACGTAGGAGAAGTCTGAATACAGATTTGCGAACCTGGTCACCCCGTCTCCACGACTTGTACACTGTCATACTGAAAATCAACATGTCAAACATGAGCATTGCAATCCACGCATCGGCAACATCTGGCCAGGACCATGGATTATTGTTGATCAGTCATACCATAATTCACCTGAACAGTGATAAAAAAACAAACTGTTTGCACTAGTATGGACTTCAATAAAATTGATTCGAGTAAATATGTTGTAGTACTCACTCGTGACGGTCTAGCAGTGGGGTACAACTTATTTGTGGATTGATGACAAGGGCACTGGTGTCATACCCAGCAAGTATGGTCCACTGATAAGACAAATGAGAAAATATAAACTTTATGATCAAATTACGCCTCAATACTACTTACTATCGCAAAAGTAACAGCTGCAACCCCACATGTACAGAGAAAGAAGAGTACTCGCAAGCTTCGGTCCCACAGTGCATATGTTCGTATTATGAAAAGTACTTGTGGGATAACACGTCATCAATGATTGACTTGAAGATGGATAATAGACTCACTTCCGACAATGAATTGAGTGACCACTAGGAAATATTGATGATAGGTATCCAATAAAGTGCATCTGGTGAAAAGAAATTTTAACATATTTTTGGGTACAGCGATGGCGGACCTCACGCCTTGGATGCTCAGTCGAGAATAGAAGCTATTGCAAATTCGAATGGAAAGTACCTTGGCTCCAAGTGTCCAAAAGTCTCGAACAAATACAGGAACGTGGCCAAAAAGACTCAAATAGCGATTGAGGTAAAAGAAGGCAGAGGCCCACGAGAGAGATCGCTTGGACCAAAATCGGTCAACTTCGGCAGGTAGGGTCAACGCATAATCATAGTAAAGTAGAGCTGCAAGCGTCTCTCTGGGAGTGAGTGGAGGTGAGGAACAGCACTACATACTGTATGAGACGAGATCGATGTAGTTGTTACTAATGCTGCAAAAGTAATCAGACAGCCATGGACAAAGCAGAGGGGTAATCATACACTTGAGAACGGTGAAATGCTGCGGCGTCTTCAAACATCGAGAGGTCTATTCGAACAAGCTGGTCGTTGTCGGTCCTATGACAGCTTTACATGACTGGTATATATCTGGTTGCTTAGAATAACTCTTATGCATCTGCCATCTAGAAAGTCATGTCTGGCAGATCGTTGATTATATAGCCTTTGCACAATGGTGTGAAACCAGGTTTTCAGACGACAAAGACTACAGGCAAATGATCCATACAGCATTTACTCTACTGTGTCCTAGCTTGCATTTGTAGATGCAGCACGGAAATCCACCAGAGGATGAACAGCATATTCGAACCGTGACAGTTCATGAACTGATTATTATTAGGGTTGTATCACCAAGGTGCTCAGTACTTGTGATGTATCATCTCCAATGCTTCTACATCTGCAATCTTCATCGGAGACATCATCAGTCACTCAAAGGACAGCACTTTTGTGGACACTCCACAGATAGAGTTAACAGATGAGGGTTTCTACGAATGTTGATGTCTGTCAAACTGTGTGGCTGCAAATCCAAGCAGCTGAGCATGCTCAAAACAAATAGAGAAACCGATGAAGAAAATGAGGTCTAACTCCGGAGAACTACACGATTTCATCATGATTGCGTATGTCGCTCCATGCATCAACTTCTTCAATTCATTATTCTTACGTTACTAATTACGAAGCTTATAGAGGTGATACGAATTTATTTTCTGTCAGGTGTTCTCCAGATATTCTCGGTAGATCCTACACTAATCTATTGCTCTGATGTACACTGAATTCCTGTAACCTATAGCGGACAATTCCAACCTTCTGCTGATTCCCGATTTCAGACAGGGTTATCATTCTTCAGATGCAGCCATTCCTACTTCGGGCTGTCTTTCCAATGCCACTATTCCCTTGTGCATCCCTTGGACATCACATGCAGGTATTTAGTTAGAGCACTTTACATGATTTACATCTTTGTTGATTTCTGATTTGAAGGCGCGAATCAAAACAACGCGTGAAAAAACATGTCCCAGCTGGTTGCAACGCGCCATGCCCGTTGTTCCAGGGCATTGTCCATCTATGGGACGGTGTAATCCCTAATTAGGAGCACATTCAGACAGGACTTATCCTATTTAGCCATCGCCACGTCAAGTATAGGGGGTATTCTTTCCTTCCTCTTCCTCGTACGTACGATCCGACTGCTACCTTATTCCAATATAGCCAGGTCTTGTTCTATGGTGTGTCTATGAAGTTATTCCGACACTGACGGTGTCTCCGTTCTGCGGACTTTCATTTCATACAGTCCATCGTCTAGTCTCAGCGTAGTAATGTATAAATAGCAAGGGAAGTATGACAAAACATCCTATCGAAATACACTCAGTCTTGATGGGCATCGGACCGCGTTCGAACGCGAGCCAGAGGGGTTGTGTCATCGGCGAATAGGGGACCGAAATCGGAGACAACCGCGCATCGACGGAGCCGATAACCCCCATGGAAGCGGTCAAATCTGCCTGTGTAAGAATAGGAGTCAAGAATTCGATGTATAGAAGTGCGATTAACTCAAGATGTCCCCAGTATCGAAGGAAAGCGTCAGAAGACCACCTGCCTAGGATCTTGACAATGTCGGGAGGAATACCGGCTAGTAGGAGATAAGTAGTGCCACCGATTCTGAAGCAATGGCCAGTAATAATAGAGAATTCGTGTTGACGAAAAATCGTGTTTAAGCGCCCGAGGAAGTTTCGTTGAGTCAAGACAATAATAGTCGAATTTTGAACGTATGTGGCAATGTTTTGGGAAGTATTGACGTAGTTCGCAGAGTAATGTAAATCCAGCGCGTTAATAGGATCGAGGGATCTTGCCTGGTTAAGATAACATCCTCGCCTTTCTTGCCGCCCATTTTCGTGTTTGGTAAATGTAGGGTGCGAGGGCCGGCAGACGTGGATGGTGGTTTTAGATCTCCCCATGTTGAAAATAATGATGGGTCGAATTTTTGAGCAGAAATCGGCAGAATTTCGCCTAGCCTGATTTGGGCCCAAAAACATGTTAACGTGACGAAGAAGATGCATCGATCCAAAAAGATAAGTTCAGGCAATTTTCCAGGCAGGCAAGCATGTCTCTCGATACGGGGGGGGGAGGCGTTTTGGACGAAAAGATGAGAGAGGCCGTTGATTCTCTATGCCCTTAATGACGTATTCCAGTTGAATTCCGCCTTGGTATGTAAAGCCATTTTTGATGTGCCATGCCCGAAGAGCATCACATTTTGCAGATGCTGTCTTACCAGCTACTCTTCCGGAGAGGGAAGCGACAAATTCACACAGAAGAGATTCGGAAGCAGGAAGAATGTCATTATTTGGAATGGCTTTTACGTAACAGAAATCGATGAATTGGCGAACTGCGACGGAGTATATTCTTCTCGTAGGGTTTCCATGCGTGTTGGATAACTGATCTGACCTCTGTAGACTGGTACAATTTATACGGGTGTGGTGTGTAATTAGCCTCATGTCACCCACGATGTGCTCCCTCGCAACAGGCAGATAGAAGGTGAGGTAGACGTAATACTCAATGTATGCAGGGAGTTCTCATGATGTAATGATGAAAGGGTGGATTCTTGCAAAAAGTTGGAGATGTAACGATTTGCTAGGCCTCTCAACCATGTGTTGAAAGGATCTGAAATCATAGAGTCGTAATGTGACAACATTGTGTTGGGACATCAGATGTGACGATGTGAAGAGTGAATGAAGAGTAATATCACGAACCATTGTCATCAGTCTGGTGGCCACCACTGCTTTGTCCGACATAACCATATAATAGACAGCTAGCATACCAAAGTACCCTCAGTTGGTTTACACACTACTGAGGGTACGTTATCCACACTTACTATATGCCCATATTTATATTAACCACACTCGTACCTAGAATATGTTAGCGCTCAGACGCCCACAGATGACGAACGCGCCCTGGATCGTGCACCCACCGATGACAACACCATCAACCTCGATCACTCGATCATACTCTTTCACACTCCTTCACGCTATCACATTATCACACTCGTTAGGGACACTGGACCTATTGTCAACAGGGACAGTGGCCTCCATTGTTACACAACAGTATATATATTCCCTTTACTCTACTCATCTCTCAGTCAATTATATTGGACTGAGGATGAGCCTTACACATACTTTTGATATGAATACAATACTAAAAACGTACCTATAGAAATACTTACAAGCATTGTTATAGGTATCCTGTTCTAACAGGTTATGGGCCTATATTGACAGTGATACTACATACTTTGCACCAAAATCTGATCGCTTAACGTTCTAGTTGTCAGGGGACTCCTCATTTCTTCCTTTTCTCACTCCTTATCTCTTCACTCTCCTTCCATTCATTCTCTTATTTCTTCTGACATTATTTCATTTTACTGTTTCTATTCTTTCAACACTATCTGTTAGTACTACTCTCAGCCCTTGAGATGCTCTGGTTCTTTAGCCACCATTCAGACAAGTGTGGGCCCACTCAGCATCGCTTCCAGACCGCTTATATAAGCCAGAGTTTGCCAGAGTTTGCCCCTTATTTGTACAAGTGTTTGTGTAGGCAATTTTCAAGTTTTTAAGGTTTTGTTGTACTGTACAGTTGTTTCCCATGCTTCAGAGGCCCCAGAAGCGTCCAACCTGGCATAGGGAATCCCTAGACTTGTTCTCTTTGGATCTCCCTCTGCCAGGTGAGTAGCTACCTTGATATTGTCAGTATATATTCTAATACACTTTGGATCTCCCTCTGCCAGCTGTATGACTGAGCCACAGCCTCTAGAGGTCGCCCTTACACTAGTGCTTAGACACTCGCTCCTCTAGCCTGCATTCACACAACTATGGGATCACACACCTCTCCCACCAGCTCTCTTCTGGCATCAGACTCTGCATACCCATGCATCCGCCCAGCTAAGCTAAACGCCCACTGGTTAGCCTCCAAAACTCCTTTTGATTGCACCACCAGCAAATTCACCAGATGGTCAACAAACTTGGAGATATTCCTGCAACAGAGTGGCCTCGACAGGTACATCTTCGCACCTGAGACCAAACCCAAGCATCTTATCCAACAGCCAGACCCAGTCACAGAACCTGTTGCTTATTCCAACTGGTTTAGGTATTCTGTTCTAACAGAATATTGGCTTACTGTATAATATTCTAGGTGCATACAATACAGTTGGTTTACACACTACTGAGGAATATTGGCTTACTGTGTAATATTCCAGGTGTAGATGATGGTCTACATATTGCTGCACTGTTCAAGTTCTAACAGGTTATGGGCCTTATCGAGTGGACTACCTAAGACATACTGCCACTCATTGGAACTTTCCTCTTCTTGCCTTTGTCTTGGCACCAATTGCACTGGACCACCCTATTTGGAGCGTTCTCCAGATTTGATACATCCTTTTGTTGTTTAATAATTTCTTGATTGTCTGCCTTGTTTTGCCCAGCCCTGGAGAAACAAGAAACTGTTGCTTGCCTGAACAAAGACAGCATTTCTTACCTACACACACTCTGAAATATCTAAATGTCTCTCAATACTGCCCCCTCCATCACTGCTATCTCTGTCCATAGCACGGACTGGAAGTCTGATAAATTCAACCACAATTCCCCCATGTCCAACTTCTTGAAGTGGTCCAAAGCTCTGAAGATTCACCTCTCACTCCTAGGCCTAAAGTCCTATGTCTTTGCACCATTTGTAGCCATGCCAAGTGCAAAGAGCAAACCCATCACACACCAAAACTGATGCACAAATGACAACCTCACACAAGCAATCATCATGATGGCAATTGATGAGTCCAAATACGAGGGACTTGACAAGGACAAAACAGTGGTGAATCTCTATATGCAAATAAAGACTCACACAAAAGAAGAGGGACCTGTCCAGATGGTCTCCCTCATAGTACTAAAGATACAGTGCTCACCTGAAAAGCCACTGACAGTCACTGCAAAACAAATCTGTGATATTGTTAGCTGGATCTTTGTGATACAGTCAATGTATGAGGACCTCTTCAAATGCATAGTCCTTCTCAACAGCCTGAAAAATCTCCAGTACTTTGCAGTGCAGACTCAGGTATCATGCAGCCTCGCCAATTCCACTACTGCTAACCCGTATAAATTGGACAATATCTGGAAACTTTTTGAGACCGTACAGAACCTGACCCACCTCAAAACCAGCTCATCTGGCCTCTCCACAGACACCGCACTCACTGCATTCACATGGGGCCATTTTTGTTCACTAAAACCCAACCTCCCCAGTCATGACCATGCTGCCAGAGTCAAATGCTGTGCCACATACACCACACACAATTGACCATGCAGTAGGCATGAAGCACAGTACTGTGTGCATCCCAGCGGGGCGATGGAGAAGAATGGATTCAATGCCACACATGATGTTGCATATGCAGCCACTACCAGCTGCCATACAAAAAACAAGGGCACCAGCAATAAAGTGTACATGCAGCTTACTGGCCTGAAAGGAAAAGTCTACCTTGTTGAGGAAGGAGCCCTGAGCAAGTTACAGATGCTGAGTGAGGAAACCACACCATCCAGATTTGTGGGCCTAGTCACTGACAACCTCTCTTTAGCCCCCACCACTTGTGACACCAAATAGGAGGGCTGGATGGCAGTAATTGTTGAGGAAGAGAACAACACTATCAGCATCACCAATAAGCCAACAACAATTAGCCATCTACTCACAGAGAGATCAACTGACCAGCTCCAAATGCCAATGGCTCTCTCTGCAATAGCAAATTACCTGTTTTTCATCAACTCAGGTGCCACAGTACACATCTTGCTGCATAGATCTGACTTTCACACACTTCAACCCATCACTTCTAAAGCCATCAAAGAAGTTGGTGGCTTGACAATATTGGCTTGAGGAATAGTAAACATCATACGACATACATCTGAAGAGAAGTTGCTCACCCTCAAGAACGTCCTATATGTCCCTGATTCCACTGTCCACCTTGTCTCAGTCAGCTGCATTGCTATGGACAGTAATGCATACTCTCAATTCAATGACTGTGAAGTCCAAATCTTAGATCATGTCACCAATAACATCATCACATGAGGACCTCTAATCAAAGAGAAAGGACTTTACTCCATCAACCTTTCACCTGCCACCACAGAACACACCTACACAATTAGCCAAGGAGTCAATATAGAGACTTGGCACTGCCATCTTGGACATGCAAACTATCAAGCAATCCTCCACTTAGCTTGTGATTGCAAGATCAAAGATGCATCCAGCCTTCATTCCTCTCTGCTACCAAAGTGTAACAGCTGCATTCTGGGCAAACAGACCAGAACTCCAGTACCAATGGCACAAGAGAAGGACACAGAGGGATGCAGAGATTAGAGATTGTATGGGCAGACCTGATGGGACCAATAAATGTGTGATCCAAGTCTGGTAATCACTACATACTAGATATTGTTGATGATTACACCAACATGACATGGTCCATTCCCTTGAAGTCAAAAAACAAAGCATTTGTGGCACTGAAGGCATGGAAATTAACACAAGAAAATAAAACCAGCTTGAAGATGGGAAAATACCGCACTGGATTCGATGGTGAGCTCTATAGCAAAGATATGGACAAATGGTTAAAGTCCAGGGGAGTTTTGAGTGAACATAGCATGTCATACATGTCAGCTCATATCAGATGAGTTAAGAGGATGCATTGCACCTTAATGGGAAAGGCACAAAGTATGAGAATAGACTCACATTGCTCAGAGTACCTCTGGGATAAATTTTACCTCACAGCTACTCATCTTCACACAAAAACTCCCACCAAGTCACTAAATGGATATACACCACACAAGTTATGGTTTGGACACAAACCTGATTACTTGTACATGCATGAGATCGGATGTCACACATTTGTGTTTAAGCAAATGCACAATCCAAAAGTAAAACCCAGATCTGTAGAGTGTATTCTGATCAGGTATGGGCAGAGTTCAAAAATGTACCAATGTTGGGACAGCATCAACCGCAAGGTATACTAATTATTTCATGTCAAGTTCATTGAGAGCCATGAAAATCAGTCAACTGGCATTACATAAAAATCGAAAGAGTGGGTGCAACCACCAATTTCCTTACTCCAAGAACTGCACCAGTCAGCCACCCTACACCACAGGAGGAGGATGATAACCTTGGATGTAAAATGGAGATGGACACTACAACTTACAATGCTACTGATACCACACCACCACCAATCCAGCTGCAACCCAACCTTGACAATCAGACACCTGCCAAAAATGTCTTAAGAAGATTGACACACACCCACCAACCCACCAAAAAAGCAACAATGCATGAGAATCAACAGACAACAAGGTTGGAGAGAATCATGGAAGAAGTAAGGGAAGGTGAGACCAGGTTGAAACAGGACAAGTTAGAGTGACATTGTAAGGGCAACTTCCAGAGGTTGCGGCTAATCACACAACTGGCAGAGGGAAATCCAAAGAAAACAAGTCTGAGGATTCCTCTGCCAGTGCAGCGCATTAGTATGGGGAGCAGAAGGCATGGGAGTGACTGTACAGTATTCAATGGCTAGCTCCAGGGGGCATGGTGTTAAGAAGTAGGACACAGTTACGATACTAGTTAGCCACTAGTAGACACAGAGTAAATCAATCGTCCTCAATCTCTGTATAAGCGATTGCATTCATACCTAGTAGACACAGAGTAAATCAATCGTCTACGGTATGCGTAAGTAAATGTCCGTTTGTAATAGTCCAGTTGTTACGTACCCTCAATCTCTGTATAAGCGATTGAGGGTATCTACTGTCGTAGTCGAATATATAAGTGATGGAAGACAAAGAGACCTGACCCTGAGCTGTCTTTGTTCTTTGCCGACGCAGGTCTGTGCTCGCGGTGTATTGGCCGTCTTTCAACACTCCTAACACTCCTCCTCACCGTGAGCCTCAGACTCCTCCTCGCGTTGATGACGCCAACTGTGGTTGGGTGCGCTGGACGTATACGCAGTACAACGCCGTCTCCAGCGCCTGGCGTACGGGTTTGTGAGGAGTCCCGGCAGGGTCCCGGTGTGCTCGAGCAGAGGTGATAGGGGGATGCGCTAGACGATAGCGCCTCGGGTGCTACCTAGCAAGTGGTAAGCGTCGTAGTTTAGGAGAAGTTATAGAGAAAGAAACGAATAGCGCAGCGTAGTGTGCCCGTAGGTGGCACCGTAAACGACGAAGACGAGATAGACGAAGCTAGCGCCGAACTTGGTGGCAAAGTCAGGCAACGCTAGCGCGATTTGAACGCTAAGTGTAACTGGGTGCTCAAGAGGTTACGATTCGTTGTTATATACATGGCCAGTAGCTAGTTTTTATACTATGCGCTACATTATTTCCAAAATAAGTCCATTGACGGCGCTACCGCTTAGCGCCTCCCTTCGTGACTGTAGCTAACGGCCACCTGTCAACGGCGACCTGCAGCACATGGGTGACGGCGACCAACGGCGACTCTAAAACTACTTAGAAGTGGTACGAGTTTGCTCACTTTTTGATGTAATTTAATTGGCCATGCCATTCCGGGGTATGGTCGGGGAATCCTCGACAGACGCCGTGAGCGCTAATTCCGGCGCTAAACATTGTACCATCTTTTGATAGATTTAAATGTCGGGTCTGCGTGTATCCTGTCTCGTCGTCATTGATTCTTTTAGACTTCTGATTGAGGTGCCTCGGTGATTGACAGCGCCAATTGCTAACTCCTTCCAGTACTGATCGGGGTTTGGTCAGAGTCCCCTCCCGCCGTTATGCTAGCGCTATGAGTCCTGAGTCTTCTTGGTCTTCAAAGTAACTGAGTGGAGTGCGCTGAGGGGCTGATACTGGTGGTTGAGATGCATGGACAAGTCTTGCCATAGAGCGCCCGCGCTAGGGCTGCTCTGTACCCAAGGCTGGTCGCTAGAGCCTTTAGTGTGTCAAGTGTTGGTCGGCCTATAATGTCCCTTGATGCGCTCAGTCCGAGTAGAAGCCTATCATCTCCCCCCAACTGAAAAATTGACTGTCCTCAGTCAAACGCCGTCGTTAATTTGACTGCGCTACGGTCCATATAATGCCGCTGGCGCCTTATAAAAAGTCGTTTTCCTTACTTCACCTCCCCGTGTTTTCCTTCCCATCTTTCCAGTATGTCCACTTCTTTCGACGCCTCTGCTCTCCGCAATTTCCTGGCTAAGGCCTCCTATTTATTTGATTGCGCTAAGTCTGTCGGTCCCGTCGATGCGCCACAAACCGTCCCTGGTATTATGCAACTCTATCGGCGCTGGCTCGTGGTCCGCGGCTCCGACAGTTCCTGGGAGCGGGGTGACGAGGTTCGCGAGTGGTGCGTGGCCCGGTACCGTGAGTTTGAGGGTGCCGATTGGTTGCGCCCTTTCGCGGACCTTTTCGTAAGTTTTCTAAGTTTGATTTTGGCGTTGTGGCGCTAAGGTTCAGCGCCCATACTAGGCTCCTTCCTTATCTGACGAGATCGACGCGTTGCTGGCTAGCACCGAGGTTAGCCTAAGGTTCAGCGCCCATACTAGGCTCCTTCCTTATCTGACGAGATCGACGCGTTGCTGGCTAGCACCGAGGTTAGCGAAGTAAGTCCTTCCTTCTCCTCCCCCCTTTTTCCACTGTTAATCCTTGAGTAGTCGGTTGCTACGTCTCCCACCGTCGCCAGTCTTCCTACTGCCCCCTCGGCCTCTACTGTCCCTTCTGTTCCTACCGCCCCTCCTTCTTCGACTTCTGTTCCGCCTCCTTCTGTTCTTGGCAGCCCTTTTTGTGGCGCTGCTTCTTCCACTCGCCCTGCCCCAAGCGCTGCTTCTCCCGTCCGCACTGCCCCTCCCCATTCGGCCATCAAACGTATTGCTGTTTCTCGTAGCGAGCCACGACCCGGCCCGACGCGCCCAACTTCTCACGGTCCTCCGCGTAATTTCGCCATTGTTATTGAACGAGCGCCTCCTGCTCGTGCTAGTTCTCCTCCCAAACGTACCGTGCGTTCTTTTCCTATCTTCCTTACTCCATTTTTCTGACTTCTCCCCCTTCCAGATCAATCTCCCTGCTCGTGTTCCCCCTTTGTATGTCGTAAGTGCTTTGCTTGTTGTCGCTTGACTTTAGCGCCTAAATGTTAATGTCGATAGGCGCCTAACCAGACCATGTTCACCGACGCGGAGCTTCGCGACCTTTTGCGCCTTCGCCGTGATACTACCGTCATTGATACCGGCGTTCCGGCTGGTGTCCAAGTGCTGGGCGGCAAGAAGAAGGTTACCGTTGCGCCCTTGGAGCGTCGCGCGTTTAGGGCAAAGATTGGCGCGGTAAGCACTGTTTTGCCCCTTTGGAGGTTCATGCCGTCGCTGACTTCTTTCTTAGTGTGACAAGTGTTGGTCTGAGAACGACCCTGAGGGCTGCTGGTTTCCTACCGCGTCTCTGCCTTGCTATCGGTGCGATGCGTTGAAACGAGGCTGCGCCTTCAACGGGATTCGTACTCGTGAACGTGGTAGGGACGCCATTATGCAAAGGAACTATGAGCGCGCAGTGTTGGTTCGTAACGCCCGGGACTTCGTGCTGCAGCAACGTGATTTGGCGGCTACTCACCAACCCACGGTAATCAGCGCAGCCAGCCTGGCGCTGCCGACTACCCAGGATGGTACTACCGTAGCGGCACCTTTTGCTCGCTCTCCTCGTCGTCCCGTCCTTTTGAAGCGTAAGCCTGTTGTCGCGTCTCCTGGCAAGAGCCCTGGTAAGCGCCGCGAGCTAGCGCCTGCTACGCCTGTGGTTTTGTCTTCGACCGAGTCTTCTACGGATGAAGGGGAAGGCACTGAGAGGGATGCCGAGGGAGAGGATGATGATGAAGCTGAGCCCGTTGTTGATGCCGATGCGCTGTTGGCGGTACGCGCTCTCCTGCTTCGCCTTACTCCCCCTATCGCCGCTAACCCTCATCAGAGTGACCCCAGTGGTAACCAGTACGCATTTCCCTAACTTCTCTTCTTTCCGCGTGCTAACTTCTTGACTGATAGGTCCCCCACTCCTGTTCCCGCCGTAGTGGCTATCCCTGCTGCCGAAGATGTCGTTATGTCTGACGCTGGCGCTACCCCTGCCCCCGAGTCGGTTGCGGCTAGCGACACTCCGGTGGCTCTCCCTATTACTCCGTCCCTTACTCCTCCCCACAGCTCCCCTTCTTTTACTAGTAGTCGCGAGACTTCTGCGGCGCCGGAGTCCGAAGGAACCCTGGTGCCGGAAGGTGAGCGTCGTCGCCGCTGGAGATACTTGCCTCCCTACGGCATCCATCTTTCTTCCGCCAGAGCTATGTCCCCCGGCGACGAGCGCCATGAGTGGACACCCCGTGCGCCTGTAACTGTTCGGGTACGTCCGTCTTTGTTTGTTTCCCTTTTTCTCCCCTTTTCTAACCTTCCATAAGTTCGATCCCTTTTGGATGCCCCCTCCCGCCATGCGAGTTTCTGGCGACGCCTTCCCTTGGCTCGGGGACGAGTTCTCCTATCCCGTTACCCCTCTCCGTCCTTCTGCCGACCTTCGCCAGCAACTCCGTCATATCGAGGATGCGACCGAAGCCGTTGGTCGCGAACTTGCCAACCTGCGTCCTCGCGTTTCCACCTTAGCTCGCCGCGAGCGCCTCCTTCTCGAACTTCATGACGATATTACAGCTGCGCTTGAGTGGCAAGCGAGTAACTCGATCCAGGACGGGGACTTGCTTCCTTTGGGCGATCCCGCCCTTCCCGAGTATGATCCGTAGTTGCCGACCCTTAGCGCTTTTAAACTTTTATGGACTTAGTCTTTTTGATACGAACTTTGTAGTAGTATGATCCGTAGTTGCCGACTCTTAGCGCTTTTAAACTTTTATGGACTTAGTCTTTTTGATACGAACTTTGTAGTACGTGATCCTATAATAAACGCCTCCCTTAGCTTCAAATCGTCAGTTTGTAAGTAATCAAAAGAAAATAAGTAAAAAGGGGTGATCCTATAATAAACGCCTCCCTTAGCTTCAAATCGTCAGTTTGTAAGTAATCAAAAGAAAATAAGTAAAAAGGGAAACGCTCAGTAGATCATCACAGCGCAAAAACCCCTTTGCCGACGCGGCCCAATAGCCAATATCGCGCCAGCCTAGAAAGAAAAGGGTATCGTCTGTAAAATAATAAGTAGATCCATGCAAGAAGCTTATTTTATAAAGTAATAGAGTGCCAGTGATCGTTTTGTGGCTATTCGGTGATGGTGATCATAAGCGCTAGGTCTAGAATGGCGATTTCCTTTCTGCGCGGTCCAACAATGAGTCAAGCGCCTCTCATTGGCTAGTATCTTCGTCAGGGTCCTCGTCCTTTGTGAAACGTCCTCCCACGCTGTCGCCGTCCTAACTCTAGCCGTGTCCTATAAATTGCATATGCATCAACTGGATCTCATCAGTCTTCGCGATGACCAGCCCGACCGGTCTGGTGTGGACTCCCCGCTGTGATCGTGCTCACGTCATGATGGACCCTCCCACTTTCCTAGAGCGTGTCACCTCTTTCCTTCACCACTATCCTGCTGGCAGCGTGCCAGAACTGGACGATGGCGTCCTCGAATTAAGTCGTCGCTGCCAGTTGCTGCGTGCGGCCTGTGAGATCTGGTCGGATAGCAAACCTCTGATGCAGTTTGGTATGGAGAAGGCCTGGAGTCGCATTTTTCAGGTGCGCTCCTGCCTTTTTCGCCCTCTTCTTTGCTGACAGTCGCTAATTAAAGCAAATTCCTCCCACCTCCACGCGAGAGCGTCTTGAGCTGCTGCTGGAAGAAAGCCACTATCTGGTCCGTCTGTCCTTACCCCGTTACTCCTTTCTTTTCCTGTCTAACCGCGCCTTCTTCACCAGTCCCCTCGTTCTTCTACCGGTGGTCGCCTCTTTCGTGGCCCCTCTGACGGGACGCGTCTCCTCCTGTTGCCCGCTCCTTGATTTGCTTCCGCCTCCCATGTCGTTTATGTAAGGTGATCTTCCCTTCTCCGTAGCGCCACAGAACTGACAGATTTTAGATTCTTGATTTCCAATGTCGTCGTATATTAAATGCATCGTTGTTGTCGCCCCCTCCCCTCGTGATTGTTTCGCCCATGTAAAAGTTCCTAAGTCGCTGCGACCCTGCAAGTAGCTAGAGATATTTTATGGGCTCTGCCGCCCTTAAGTTCGTTAGTATTTTGTCATGCCAGCACCCTCCATACTTCTCCCAGATCCGGAACTTCCTTACCGCCCCGCGATCTTGGATCGTATTGAACATTTCCTGGCTATTATGCCTACGGGGGGCTTCCCTCATGAAAACGGAAATACCATGACCCTGGTGCGCCGATATCGCATCCTGTTGGACGTCTCCACCGAATGGATGATAGACCAGGATGAGTCTCTGGTCACGGTTCGCCTCCTGTTAGCGCGTATCTTGTTTGTTGCTCATGTGTTCGCAGTCGACTATTACGCCTAGCGCAGCAAGTTTGGCGAGCCTTCTTCGGGAGACTGGTAGTTTGGTTAGTCAATAGCTCTTTCCTTCTGACCTTGGGTTGCTAATTCCATGCCGTTGCCAAGAGCCTCTCGTGGCTTCCCCTTCCGCTCCTGGTTGAGTCCCGCGCCCGTAGGGCAGTTCTCGACCGCGTGATCTTTCCTTTCCCGCCTTCGCTTCAGCCCTCCTACGAGGAGTGGGACCTTTCCCCCGAACTCGCTGCCCCTCCTCCAGGCGCTCCTCCTGCGCCAACTCCTAGCGCTCCAGTACCTTCATCCTGCGTTCCTCCCGCCGTATCCCACAACGCGCCGCCTTCGAACACTCCGGTGCCTTCACCAGGCGCCCCTCTTCCTCCTCCAGGCGGTCCTCCCTCCTTTAGGCGGCCCAGGGAGCGAGTCCGAGGTTCTCGTCGCCGGTCTTCTTCAGCGTAGCTCGTAACGTAGTAACCGTAGTTGATTTTGTGTTCTCGCCTGTACCATAGCTATTTATGTCATCCAACATGCCTTCCGAAAGGGAGACATGACCTAAGTTTACTTAACGGGGGCGCTAACACCTAGCGCCTCGTCCTTCGCCTTCCTTTACTGTTCTTCGTCGTCGTCAACAGGGGTGTCGTCATCATCCACTAACTCCGTTTCTTCCAGTTCTCGTAGTTTAGCCGTGTCAATGTCCAGCGCTGACGAAGGTAAGGGAATGTGTTCCCGCGCTAAGTAGGGGATGAGTCGAAACGCCGCTACTGGTCGATGCAAAACTGAGCCGTCCAACTCGCAGAGTACATAGGCGCCTCCCCTATTGCGGGAAACCACTATTAGGGGTCCCAGATACCGAGGTCGCATCTTTTTGTTATGGGTAACTTCGATCTTTGAGTTGCGCATTAGTACGAGGGCGCCAGAGGTGAAGTTGTAGTCTCTAATCGTGGCGCTGTGCTCGCTTTCAAATCGTAGCGCAGCTTGTCGTCTAGTTTGAAATACTACTTCGTGTAAGCGCTCGAGATCCTCCATGCGTCGCTGTAAGTCTATAGCGCGCCTAGCAATCATGTCGGTGGAAGATAGTATCGAATTCGGGGGTGGCTGTAAGTAAGTAGCTTCCACTATGTCGGCCGGGAGGAGTGGATGGGTGCCTGTCGCCGCGTAGTAGGGTGAACAACCCATCCTTTTTCGTACGGTAACCCTCTCTGACCAGAAGACCGAATAAGTCGCTTCGCTCCAGCGACTTTCGTCACCATCGACCGCCTTAAATAGCGCCTGTCGAACGTCGAAATGAGGCCTTTCTACGATTCCGTTGGCGCGCTTGTTGTAACCAGAAACCCGTATGTGTTGAATGTTGTACTTCTTTGCTAGATAAGTGAGCGCCTTAACTATTGGCGCTCCATTGTCTGTGACGATCTCGTGAAGGGCTCCCCATCTGCAGATAACGTCCTCAAAGAGCCACTTAGCTATAGCGTCTGTATTTTCTCGTTGGAGCATACGGAACTCCGGCCAATGTACCAAGGAACACCTTCCTTGAATGATATACTTGTAGCGCCCTGACTTGGGCATGTGCATGGTGTCGATATATATTTTTCCAAATAGCGGCGCTGGGGTCGCTACTGTTGGGGGAATAAGAACCTGACGTGTCTGCTGGATTTGACAGAGATGACAAGTGCGAATATACCACGCAATATCGGCGCTAACTTGAGGCCACCAAAAGCGCTCCAAAAGGTTCGCTCTTGTTGCGTAGAGTCCACGGTGTCCCAAGTCATCGTGCATAGCGCGTAGAATTCTAACTCGATTGTCCGGTTTAATTACTAGCTTGTGGGCGCCATCTCTATTTCGTCGCCAAAGTCGGTTTTCCACTATAAAGAAGGTCGTCGCGTATCGAATGAAGGTGGCGTATTCCGTATCCGTAAGGTCTGATGGTCGTCGCAAATCCTGTAGCCACTTCCTAACCTGGTCCACCCGCTGATCTTCTGACTTAGCTTTGGCGCTTCGAGGTACCGCCGAATATGGTAAGTTATGACTGTCTTCCCGCAAGGGTCTTGGTTCCTCAACTATCTTTAGATCGTTAGATGGCTTAGCGACGTTATAGATACTGGCCGTGTAAAAAGTTGATGATGCCTGATATGGTCGGGGCTGGTACGGAACAATAGGGTGGAGCCAATTTGAAACTGGTTGGTCTTCGCGAAGCGCCGGAATAGGCAGCTGAATGATATGCACGAAACCATGCAATCGATCAATCCAGTCGTCAAATACATCATTGTCGCTATCGTCTAGCGCTTCATCTTCCGGTTGTCTGGGTCGCCTAGATAATCCGTCCGGCCCGTGGAATGCACTTTTGACGTGTACTAACTCGAAGTGAAACATTAATATCGCTACTACCCAGCGGTTCATACTGGCCGACGGTTGAATATCAGGGTTCTGAAGCATTCCTTTGATGTATCGTGCGTCGACCTCGACAATGAGATTTCGTACCCCAATGAGGTACATGCGCAGCGCCTGAAACGATCGAAACAAGCCATATAACTCTAGCTTGGGCTGACTGTAGCGCGATTCTCGGTTGTTAAGGGTAATCGATCCGAAACGATTGTAGCGCCTGATTTTCCGGTTCGCGCTATCACACTGGCATAAGAAGAAGCCAACGGCGATATATGATGTGTCAACAGCAAGTATAACGGGATCGGCGGTAGTATAGTCAATGGGTACCAATGGTTTCGCTTCCTGTAGCGCCTTTACTAAGTCCTTCTGGGCATTGATTTGATCAGGTCCGAATTCGAAGGGGACCCCTGAACGGGTTAGGCGATTAAGGGCGTTTGCGCGATGAGAAAAATGGTGTATGAACATGCGCAGCACCCCTACAGTGCCCAAGAACGCGCGAACTTCCGAGAGGTTATGACAGATCCCCCATTTCTCCAACAGCGCTAATCGGCTCTTTTCTGGAATCCTGCCTTCTGGCGTGCAAACGTGCCCCAAAATTTTAAACTGCGGTGCGCAAAGAACGAGCTTGTGCCCAGAAAATGTCCCGCCGCAATACTTCATGCGTTGAAGTACTCGGTTAACCAGTTGAAAGAATTCCCATAGCGCCATGCGAATATTAGGATTTTCCGGGTGAACTTCGGGCTTGCCATCTACCAATCGCCAATCTTTCGGGCCTTTAACTCCTACGTCGTCTATGAAACTGAGCACATGGTGGGGTATTTCGGGCTGTAGGATAAACGTAATATCGTCGTGAAATATCGGTACCGAGTTTGTCCATCCCATAGGAAGTGTGACTAGTCGTAGCGCCCCAAATGGTGTTTGAAAGGTCGTCAAGTCGCGAGAGGAAGGATGGATTAAGCGCTCGTCATAGCCTACGTACAAATCCAGGGTAGCGCCACATATTCGTCCCGCGAAAGATTCAGCGACGTGATCGGGAAATGGCGGTACCCCTGAATGACGAATGGTGACTTTGTTTAGCGGTTCTAGGCTATGAACTATACGTAGCTTCCCGTTTTTCTTTAGTACGCAGAACCACCTAGAGCGGTAGGCCGAATTAGAAGGCTCGTATACACCTGCCGCTATCTTGGAGCGAATAATTTGGCATACTTCGGCTTCGATGCCCGGGGGTATGGGTCGGTTATGCTCGGTCCAAGGTACGTGAGGTATGGTTGGGATGACCACTGGTGGAAAGAAGTCAGTTCTAAGTTTACCGCGTTCTGAGTCCTCCCATGCAAAAGCCTCATTCTGTTTTTGCATGATGTCGACTAGTACGTTCATCTCCTCCGTCGAGAGGAAGCCGGTATCGTGGGCGCTAAGAAATAGCGCCTTTCGTTCTTCTGTAAATCGTCCTGTTGGTTCAAAGGGTGGTGGATTCGGATCGAGTTTTGGCAGGGTAGCCAAAGGGTCGCCTATTATTTTTCTTTCGATGCGAAATTCCTCGGGTACGGCGCTCGCTACCGGCTTCGTTTTAAGCGCTACGGGTTTATATTTCTTCTTGACCTGAACCCCTTTGCGCTTAGGGGTACTATTGTTAGCAAACGTATTATAAATAGAGTCATGGTTTCTAGCGAAACCTGATATCAAAGATTCTTTAGAGTTGGGAGTAGAAACGAAATAAGTGTCTGTTGAAAGGTTTTCAGTAATATCTGACGCAGTGAGGTATAAGTAGGATAACGCTTCGCTAGTAAGCGACGAAGAAGAATTCAAGACTTCATGGGCTAAAGGGGTATATGATATAAAATTTACTTGCCCAGTCCGATGGTTATAGTCCAAGATAAGCGCTTCATCTCCATGATCCCCATCACTCATCTCCTCGATGGCGCCGGAAAACACTCGCAAGGGTCGTCGCTAACATAAGGTCGCTTTCTCGGTCCCGGTTTCTGGAATTTCCCCCGTGGAAATGTTGGTACCGTTCTTCTGACGCCTGAGTTAGGGTCGCTAATAGTTAGCGTCGTTTCGTCTTCAGACGTCGTCTTGACTACTGATCGGGCTAAGACGTCAAAGGGCCTCCCTAATAATAAGTCGTACGCAGGCGATCTAAGAATGTGTATTTGAAGATAAAACGTAAGATCGCCAACAGCGCATGGCACGTTACGAGCCATTCCCAAGGATCGATCAATCGTGCCGTTAGCGCTTTGCATATTAAGAATGATGGTCGGGTCGTAAATGATGCCAAGCTCGTTAGCGACGTCGGCAGCCATTGAAATAATCTGTGATCCGCTGTCCACTATAGACTCTATCTCGCTTTTTCCATCAACTGTCAACATGATCGAGCGAATCGCGTGAGAGTCTTGGGCTACAGTGAGGACGGCGGGATCGTCGCTAGATCTTAGCGATTTAAGGTAAGTTTCGACCGGGTCAATGGACGTAGCTTCTTTAGGTGGCGCGGCCTCTTCTTTGATTTCCGACGCGACCGTCTCGGTTATGTACGCGAATCCAGGTAGCGCGTCGTCGCATTCGTCCACCGCCGTTACATTGTTAGCTACGTTCCGTCGAGGGGTTACCGCTGTACGCATCTGATTCCTGACGTCTGGCGCCACACTGCATAGCTCCCCTACCGACATCGTGACTTGACTTTTCATAATACGATCGAATACTTGCTTAGATTTTTCTATGTCGTAGATTGGTGCCGTTGGTCGGTAGCCTCCTGCTGGCTTGTCTGGCGCCCCAAAGTTTCGGTTGATAGGTGGAGCGTAGTTACCGGCAAGTCCTGAATACGGGTGAAGTGGCGGTTCCGTGCTAGCTGGTGCTTTGGCCGTATCAGGTGTGTCGTCGTTGATACTGGAATTCGAAGGCTTTGCCGGTGCTGGATCGGTCGTAGCGCCTGAAGGTCTATAGTCTTTTAACGGTTGCTTGCTCTTTTTAATCTCGACACCATCGAAAACCTGATTCTTTAGCGACTTTAGCTCCCTTTCCAACGTCTCGATCCTCTCCTCCCGTGACAACGTCGGTCGCTCGCTAACAGCGTTAAGCTGGAGTACTTCGTGAATTAGCGCCTGTTGTGGAGTTGTTTCTGCCTCCGCCGCGGCCGTACTATTGAGATTGCCCGTCGCTAAGTTCCCAGGGTTACGTCGGTGCCATTCATCAATTCGCCCCTGGAAGGTTCGGTGCTCAGGATATAGAGGGATGTTAGCGCCGGAAGGTAGGACTATTTTCCCGTCGGCGCCTCGACGTGCTCTTCCTTGGCGTAGATATTGTTCGAGGATAGCGCAGCGTCCGCGAGTCATCGTATGTCCTGCCTCACCACAGAAGTGACAAGGACCGGATTGCATATTACCTCGTGGCGCATTAAGGCTGGTCGAGATTAACGTTTCCAATTTGCTCATAACGTTTGCGACGGCCGTGTTGACTGCGTTTTCCAGATCCTCCTTCTTGACAAATCCTCCCTGATTGTTAGTCGCGCTAGGTGCTGGCGCCGCAACAGGTGGCGCCTTTCCTCCGTTATCAGTGCTAGAAGGTCGCTGGAAGGGGATGCCAGTATCCGTGCTGGCGCCGCAACAGGTGGCGCCTTTCCTCCGTTATCAGTGCTAGAAGGTCGCTGGAAGGGGATGCCAGTATCCGTCCTTTCAGTATCCATTTACCTGCTTCAAAAACGTCTTCTATATCGTAGGGTTCCTCAGGATGGTGGTCGGACTTAAGAATTTCTAAGCGGCGAGCTATACGAGTCCAAAGTGATGTTGGAATGCCTTGTTGAAATAAGCGCCGTTCCTCGTTCCGGTAGAGTTTGCCATTCTGTACTAGCCATCTTGCAATTCGCTGGAAATCTCGATAATAAGTAGATAGCGTGCCTAGTGTATAAATGCCCGTAGCGAAGGTATCCTGTACCAGTTTCTGGATTTCAAGGACGGTATAGCGCGTGGATTCCTCAGTGTATAAATGCCCGTAGCGAAGGTATCCTGTACCAGTTTCTGGATTTCAAGGACGGTATAGCGCGTGGATTCCTCAGTGCCAGGGTACAGTTTAATGATCGCCTTTTTCCATTCCTCGTAGGTAAACGACCTTGGCACCGCCTCTCGTGTTAATCCTTGAAACTCATCCAGTCCCGTCCAGGATTCCGCGGTATCGTAGGAAACGTATCTGGCGGCGTATTCTTTCATTTGGGTGTTGTCGGTGACTCGGCAGTCGCGTAATAAATATTCCAATTCTCGAAAATACTGTGTTAGCTCGCGAGGTTTCGTCTCGTCCCATTTTGGCGACGAGAAGTGGTTTCTTGGCGGCATACGTGGTGTGTTTGCCTGCTCCATACTAGCTGGCGTCGACGTCGTGGTGGGAATAGTAGTGTTAGTGGTAGTTTCGCTTGGCGTAGTTGTAGTCGGTACTGGCTCGGGTAATTCTGAGTCGCTAGGTTCTGGCGATAATGACCTAGACAGCTCTTCCAAAGGAGTAAGCGGTGTATGGTTTTCACCTGCTAAGTATTCAAACGGTCGGGAAAATGGGAAGAAGCTTTCAGCCAAGCTATCTGGAGCGGCTTCAAGCTCCTGATCTAAAGTCTGCCTCGGTAGCGCGCCTGGTAAGTGTGGTGACTCAGTTAAGGTTTGCTCAAACGCGCTCTCCAATAGGAGGCGGCGCTGTCGCTGGGCTCGAGTTTCCGGCGGAATTCTGCCTCAATAGAACCCCTCGCGGTGGGCTCCAAAATGATGACGCCAACTGTGGTTGGGTGCGCTGGACGTATACGCAGTACAACGCCGTCTCCAGCGCCTGGCGTACGGGTTTGTGAGGAGTCCCGGCAGGGTCCCGGTGTGCTCGAGCAGAGGTGATAGGGGGATGCGCTAGACGATAGCGCCTCGGGTGCTACCTAGCAAGTGGTAAGCGTCGTAGTTTAGGAGAAGTTATAGAGAAAGAAACGAATAGCGCAGCGTAGTGTGCCCGTAGGTGGCACCGTAAACGACGAAGACGAGATAGACGAAGCTAGCGCCGAACTTGGTGGCAAAGTCAGGCAACGCTAGCGCGATTTGAACGCTAAGTGTAACTGGGTGCTCAAGAGGTTACGATTCGTTGTTATATACATGGCCAGTAGCTAGTTTTTATACTATGCGCTACATTATTTCCAAAATAAGTCCATTGACGGCGCTACCGCTTAGCGCCTCCCTTCGTGACTGTAGCTAACGGCCACCTGTCAACGGCGACCTGCAGCACATGGGTGACGGCGACCAACGGCGACTCTAAAACTACTTAGAAGTGGTACGAGTTTGCTCACTTTTTGATGTAATTTAATTGGCCATGCCATTCCGGGGTATGGTCGGGGAATCCTCGACAGACGCCGTGAGCGCTAATTCCGGCGCTAAACATTGTACCATCTTTTGATAGATTTAAATGTCGGGTCTGCGTGTATCCTGTCTCGTCGTCATTGATTCTTTTAGACTTCTGATTGAGGTGCCTCGGTGATTGACAGCGCCAATTGCTAACTCCTTCCAGTACTGATCGGGGTTTGGTCAGAGTCCCCTCCCGCCGTTATGCTAGCGCTATGAGTCCTGAGTCTTCTTGGTCTTCAAAGTAACTGAGTGGAGTGCGCTGAGGGGCTGATACTGGTGGTTGAGATGCATGGACAAGTCTTGCCATAGAGCGCCCGCGCTAGGGCTGCTCTGTACCCAAGGCTGGTCGCTAGAGCCTTTAGTGTGTCAAGTGTTGGTCGGCCTATAATGTCCCTTGATGCGCTCAGTCCGAGTAGAAGCCTATCAGCGTCAAATTCTGGGTGACTCCAAGGATGGTTTGAAGTTTCGAGAACTGTGGGGCGGCAAGTGGTTTCGTGAAGATGTCGGCTACGTTATCTTTTGTGTTAATGTATCGTATTGTTATTTCGTTCGAGGCGACTCGTTCACGTAGGAAGTGGTATTTTATGTCGACGTGTTTGACTCGCTGGTGGAACATAGGATCCTCTGAGAGATTTATCGCCGAGTTATTATCGCACAATAGAGTAGTTGCGGTTGCCGGCTTATGTCCTATCGCTGTTAGCAGCGCTCGGAGCCAAACACACTCTTGAGTAGCTTCGAAGGCGGCCATATACTCTGCCTCGCAGGAAGAGGCTGCGACTGTGCGTTGTTTGCGGGTTGACCACGATATTGCCCCAGAGCCTAGTGACCACGTGTAGCCGCCGACGCTCCTCCTAGTATCTAGGCAGTTAGCCCAGTCCGAGTCCGTGAACCCAAGGAGTTCCACTGGCTGTTTGCCGCCGAGCAAAAGTCTCAGTAATCGAGTGCCTTTGAGGTATCTGAGGGTTCGGATTGCTGCGTTCCAGTGTACTTGCGTGTAGCAGTCGAGGTATTGGGAGAGTTGCTGGACCGCGTATTGTATGTCGGGGCGTGTTGAGATGGCTAACCACAGCAAACCTCCAACTAGTCGTCGATATGGGATCCGCGTAACCTTGTCTCGCTCTTCCCCTGAGAGCTTGGACAGATCAGCTCATCGAAGTTTCGTCCCTGGCTCTAGGGGGGTCAATACCGGGGTAGCGTCGGTTTGACCGAATTGTTGTACGAGTCTGTCAATCAGGATTGTCTGTGAGAGGTGGACTTGCTGTTTTTGTTGGTCCCAGTCGACAGCAATGCCCAGTATGTGCTTGGGAGTTCCTAGGTCGGCAATCGTCCAAGTGCTGGCCATTTCTCGTTTGAATTCCTCGTTTGCAGCCTTCGAGTCTGCGATCGCAAGGAAGTCATCTACATGCACTCCTACAATTACCGTACCTGTGTTGTTTTTCCTGTAATACACACATGCTTCGCAAGCTAGCCGCGTGAACCCCCATTTCTTCATGTTGCCGTCGAGCGTCTTGTTCCATACACATCCCGCTTGTTTCATACCATACAGGCCTTTCAGCAACTGACACACCCAGTCTTCCTTCCCAGACTCCTCGAATCCCTTTGGCTGCTCCATATATACCACTTCCTCTTCCGGTAGCACTCCGTTCAAGAAGGCGGTCTTCACATCGATTTGGTTTGCGTCCCATCCGAGGGAAGCGGCAAGGTGCAGGAGGATTCTCCAGGATTCGGCGCGTGCGGTCGGTGAGGTCGTGCGGGTATAGTCTCTACCATAAACTTGGTTGAAACCTTAGACAACGTGCCTGGTTTTGAACCTCGTTATCTGTCCTGTCTCATCCCGTTTGATGGTGAACACTGGTCGTCCTTTCAAGATTCTGTGCCCTCGGGGTACATCTTCACGTGGGACTAACTTCCATACGCCCATCTCCTTTAGCGACGTCAGTTCTTCCTGGTAGGATTGTACCCACTTTGGTCCGTCTGATGAGTTTTTCGCGTCTTCCCATGATCTCGGGGTTTCTGGGTCGGCTTCGGGGCTCAGGTCTGGTAGGTCCTCAATCGCGTTTAGCGCTGACAAGATCTGATCGAGATCAGGTTGTGGATCCACAGTGACGTCTGTTCCTCCAGCGTCTATAGGCTCCCTTTCATCTCTCCTGCGTTCCTGTCTCACCTCTCTGAGTCGGTCGCCTGCCTCCCTCGATTCCCTGACTGCTTTCTCTGTATGGGTCTCGGGTCGGTCCCCCGTACACATCTTCTCGGTTGGGATTGGGATTTGGGTGGATCGACGGACTTGGGGTTCCTGAGCAGGTTCATGTTGCGTGGGGATCGCTTCGAGGATTGGGCCAGGGATAGCTGGAATGTTGTTGTCGTCGTCTTGTGGATGAGAGGTAGGGATATGTGAGGAGCTTTTGGCAATAGAGCTCATGCTGGGTGAGTCATTAGCGGGTGCATTGGTTCCCGGGAGTGGTTTGGAGTCGTTCTGGCTCTCAATGAATCTGACATGATAGGAACTGTAGACTTTTCTTGCAGATCTGTCATAACACCGATATGCCTTGGAGTTCGGATCATACCCGATAAGGACACATTCAATAGAACGTTCGTACACCTTGGGGTTATGGCGGTTTTGAATCAGGACGAAGACTCAACAACCAATTTCTCGGATGTAAGAGTAATTTGGTTTCCTCTCGTACCACAGCTCATCAGGAGTGACATCCTGTACTGCTGATGTTCTGGTTTTGCCATGTAAATGGGCTGCCGTGAGGTAGAATTCGTCCCAAAGACATGGCGGGCATCCTGCTGCCAGTCGCATGGTACGAGCCTTTCCAGTGAGTGTTCTATGCATGTGTTCTACTCGGCCCATGTGGGCTGAAGTATAGGGAGCCCCGACTTCTAGTGTAATTCCTCTTTTTCGATACCATTCCTTGTGTTCAGTTCCATTGAGTTCGCCGTCATGACTGATGCATAGTATTTTCAACTGCAGCCCTGTTTCATTTTCTCTTGCAAGAACCCACGCTTTCAGCTCCTCAAATCCATCATCCTTAGCTTTCAGTGGGATTGACCATGGTTTATTGGTATAGTCATCGACGATATTCATGATATACCTATTTCCTGTTCGTGACATTACAGCTGATGGCCCTGTCAGATCTACCCAGACCTTCCCAAGCTTCGCTCTCGCTCGGTGGCCCTCACCTTCCTCCCTTTCCTTTGGGACCGGTGTGCGTGTCTGTTTCCCAAGGATACAGTGATCACATTTCGGCGGCTTGGAAGGAAAGGAGGTTGGCATACCTGTGATCATGCCTGCCTGTGCCATCTGGATGATGGTTTGGTAGTTGGCGTGTCCAAGTCTTCGGTGCCAGGTATTTATGTCGGGAGAGGTGTATACTGCGAGAGCATGCTCACTGATCATGTCGAGCGCATATAGATTTCGCTTTGGGATTAGGGTGCCGGTGGCAATTGGGGAGCCATTGCTGTTTCTCAAGGTTGCTCCAGAGTCGTCAAAGGATGTGGTGAGTCCAAGTTGTTTAGCTATCGTGCTGATGGATAAGAGGCGCACAGCTGATTTGGGTACGTGCAGTGCATTTGTGAGTTCTAGGGTCATGCTTTCAGAGATTCGCAACCGAATGGTGCCGATTCCAGTTGCCATAATCGAAGATCCTCCCACGCCATGGATCGGTTTGTTAGTTATTGGTCTTATGCTCACGAAGTCGTTGATATCTGGGGAAATGTGTACAGTAGCGCCTGAGTCCAGAAAGAATTGATCTGTTGGTTTTTCGTCGCAGGACAATGCTGTCGCATCGAGGAGTTCGTGCTTGATCTCAATCTGGTGTATGTCTGTTCCAAGCTCCTCCTCAAGCGTGATCCATGCATCAATTTCCAGCCCTTCCACTTCAGTGAGGGAGCCCCCCGGGATACTGTCTGAGACCAAGCCTGCAAACTCAGCCTTTGATGAGGCTGTGACCTTTGTGGACTGAGTAGCCAGGTATGCCGCGATCGTATCTGAATCACCCTCCAGGGTAAACGCGCTCCCACCTGCCGGTGTGAAGGTGATCTTCGATGTCTTCTTCTTGTCTTTCTCCTTCCTTTGTGCATCGTAATATGCCAGGCGAGCCTTCTTAGACTCCTCAGCCGTCTTGCCTTCCATGGCACCCCCTTCAAGGATACACCATGGTGCAGTGTGCCCCGTGTAGACGTGCACAGGACATTTGCGATTCTTGCAGGTGGAGCAGGTGAGGTTGCTCTATCGAGGCTTAGCAACAAATGCAGTCGGAGTCGTGTCAGGAGGAGTGGACTTGTCAGCTTCGAGCAAGGTTTGTTCCCCTTCTAAAAATCGCCGGATTTCTGTCGGGCCATACTTGGTGGTGTCTCCAGCCTGGCCCAGGTCACGAGAGATGATGGACCTGATATGGGAAAATGACTTCTCTGATAGGGCAGACAGTACTGCGATCGACTTCAAAAAATCCTTCGTCACCTCCCCAGCATCGAAAGCGTGATCTATCTTCTCAAAAATAGTGTCCACCGTCCTTGTCAGTGGCTCTGCCAGTGAGCACTTCGCGGTGAGGGCCTCCTGGAGCAAGCAAACCTGCTTGACTGGTACGGCGCCACCGTGGCGCTCCTTCAAATAGGCCCAGAGTGCCACGGGGTCTTCCTCCTCAGTGCAGAGTTTCTGCTCAGCAGGGGAGATGGCGCGTTTGATGTAGGAGCACGTCAGTCGTCGGTTGGAGGTCCATGCTCGATGTGCGCGTGGTTCATACGAGGGGTTGGGGGGAGGGGGGGGGTCGAAGACATAGTCCCATAACTGGACCATAGGCAGTTTGAGCTTCATAGTGTACGCCCAATCAGTGTATTTCCCATCATCCTTGTCGAGGATGTGTCCAGACCATGCCGACATGATCTTTCCAACCGGCAAAATGCTTGGGTTGGCCGAGTTGTCGATGAGTCGCAATTCAGCGATCCTGGTAGCAGTTAGAGGTGCCGGCGAGTCGGTAGAAGTATTTCCAGTTGCTGGGGCCATGGTGATAATTTTCAGTAAGAGAACAAGGGGGCCTTAGGGGTTGCGATCTTTCGCGTAGATAAAGCTTCCAAATCAGGCAGTCGGCCTGGCACAGACAATAAAGCAGGTCGTCGCTTTGCAAGTGTCTCGTACTTCAAGTACAGTAGCAACAGCCCATAACCTGTTAAGAAGTAGGACACAGTTACGATACTAGTTAGCCACTAGTAGACACAGAGTAAATCAATCGTCCTCAATCTCTGTATAAGCGATTGCATTCATACCTAGTAGACACAGAGTAAATCAATCGTCTACGGTATGCGTAAGTAAATGTCCGTTTGTAATAGTCCAGTTGTTACGTACCCTCAATCTCTGTATAAGCGATTGAGGGTATCTACTGTCGTAGTCGAATATATAAGTGATGGAAGACAAAGAGACCTGACCCTGAGCTGTCTTTGTTCTTTGCCGACGCAGGTCTGTGCTCGCGGTGTATTGGCCGTCTTTCAACACTCCTAACACATGGGAAATGCTCTGGAGTTCTCCAGAGTTCTGGAAAAGGAAATTGTGACTGGCAGGGCATGGAAAATGCTCTGAAGTTCTCCAGAGCTCTGGAAAAGGAAATCATGACCAGAAAAGGATTGAGGAGAAGTCCCCTGACAGACATACACAGATGCAACCCACATGCGACAACACAACCACACTAAACATCAAACTAGCACCTGCACCCACAAATGACAGCATTGATCACAATCAAATACTTGCTGCAATATCTCAACTAGGCAACATCAAGCCCCTGCCACTGCTTGCAGAAGAGCTGAGAATGTGGCAAGAAGCAAAGAGAAACAAACATGGAGAAGCAATGAGGTACAAGGTGCACCTTGTGTTCAAGGAATATGAACAAATTTATGGCAGAGACTGACAAAACCACCTCACTGACAGCACACATGGAATTGTGGCAGATACTGTTGCACATAGTGGCGGTAGAAGGCTGGAATGTGATCCAGATCAACATGAAGACTGCGTTCCTGTATGAAATTCTTCCCAAAGGTGAAATGCAGTACATGGAACAACCTAAGAGGTTCAAAGAACTAGGGGGAGGTGCGATGGAGTAGTGGTCTCCATTGCGTGTCTGCAATTGCACCCCAGCAGACACTGACAAGAGGGAAAAAATGAGTTTGCACCATGAATGACCATTCAAACCCCCAAGGTTGCAAAATCCACTCTCCCTTATTGGCACATCTTCACTTCTCCACTACCAATAATCTGTGTCCCTATCTTCACAACCACAGATCCCCCAAATCATCGACATTGATTTTTGTCAGCTGACATGCATCCCATACAAATCTATTATTTCATCAAGACAAGTGGTATTCCTGCCTCTGCACGCAATTGGCTCCCATGATGGGGCCTTGCCTACCCCCAGTTATCCAGGTCCTATGGCCAGGGACCTTGTCCACCCCTGGTAAATAGAAAGAGCCAGAACCCAGCTCTGAATCACTGCACCATAGACCAGTGCCAGAGTAAGTCTCAGCCAGAACAGAAGAAAAAATGGATGATGAAGCAGAGGACTCATGACAATGGAATTGGGCTGCATCTGATTTAACCCACATACATCAACTGATCACTCCGTCAATACTAGCAGGAGCTCACACACCATGGGAGGTCACAGCATCCCATGTCCACACATCACTGGTCCTGAATTTACCCTATCTTGAACCTGTACTAACCCTAACCTTATCTTTGATTTACTGCGACATGAACCTGCTACTTTACATGCTAAACACAAATCTATACAAGGAAAGTTCTACTTCACAAAAATACATATATCAATATCAACAGCACTGCTCCCTGTACATGGTACTGTACATCTGGCCTATCAGCCTGCCTCTTAGCTCTGTATTGTAGCTTGCTGGCATTAAATAGAAATTATCATCATCATCAAAGAACCAGAGAAGGAAGATTGGATATACACTGGCTCAAAAAACTGCCCCAATGTTTGGCCTTTTTGGAAAGATTCACATGGTGTGCAACAATTACATAAGCAAGAAATCATAGAAATTCACATGACATACACCTACATCTTGGCTTCATAATGACATATAAATCATGTGATTTGAATAAGAACTTGCCAATTAGTAAATTGAACAAGATATTCAATCATTGGGGCAGTTTTTTGACTCACTTTAATTTTTATATTTTCTCAATACTTTTCAGCAGTAGAATGGAAACACCTTGTGAGAAGTATAAACAATGTCATGTGACCTTGTCTGTACTAATTTGACATGTTTAACTTCAATCAATCATTTTCTTGATACTCTACCACTATCATGCAACCTGTTTCTGCTGCCAATTGCTCTTCTGTTGCTTCTCTCCTTAATGAGGAGTATTCTCAGCATCAAATCCAAGCAAAAACTGGCCTGGGAAAGGGCACTGTGGGGAGGATCAGCAAAGAGCTGAAGAGCAACAAAGAGAATCATCCTGGAGGTCATCCTTCCAAGCTTATAGCACGTAACAAACAGTCTATTATTTGTCAAATTACTACTGGGAAGCTGGATAATGCTGTTTAAGCTACACAGTTCATTAATTCTGTCATCTCCAGTCTTATCAATCCTCAGACAGTTAGAAATGCATTGAAGGAGGCAGGCTTTTGCTCAGCAACAAAGAAGAAAGTTCCTATGCTCAAAGCTGCTCATTATACAAACTGGCTTAAATTTACTCAGTATTATGAAAACTGGACAGTGCAGGATTGGAAAAGAGTTTTGTGGAGTGATGAAATAAAGATTAATTGGATTGGATCAGATAGGAAGGTATATGTGTGGAAAATTTCAGGAGAATCACTATCTGACTGCACCATTACACCAACTGTCAAGCATGGAGGAAGAAACAATTTAATGGTATGGGGCTGTATAGGTTGGAATGGAGTAGAGAAGCTCATAGAGATTCAGAGGAAGATGGATGCTGCACAGTATTGTGAGATTTTGGATGAGAACTGTTGGACTAATTCCTATTGGTCACCGCATCCGACCAGTCACGTGACTATTGCCACCTCATTCGTTGTTTGGCTTCTATGCGGCCTCAGTTGTCTTCATCATTAACGACACGACACTGAGGCTGTAAGTTGGACACTTATTCGTTGGCAATGGCATATACTAATTATTACATTATCGTATAGTTTCCTCTTTATTCGTATCTAACAGGTACAATAAAAATTAGTTGTCTTCATCATTAACGACACGACACTGAGGCTTTTCCTCTTTATTCGTATCTAACAGGTACAATAAAAATTAGTTGTCTTCATCATTAACGACACGACACTGAGGCTTTTCCTCTTTATTCGTATCTAACAGACCCGGGACTACAGGTTATGGGCCTTTTTATAAGCCCGGCTTGATCTTGGAGCAACTCATTGTCCTGATAACTTATCGGGCGCCCGTGGCTGCCTCCACGCGGTGCTGGCAATCCTCTTTCTTTATCATCATACCATGTCCAATCACGCTTTAGATGAGAGAGATGTTTTACGCAATCCTCGGGAGGGTGAAGACGCGACGACGTTTCCTCCACCAGGATCCTTACGCAATATGCGGACCCACAAACCGCCGATTCCGGGAGCTTCCAACCCACGACGTCCACATACTTCTTTTCATGCTTTAAATTCTTATGATACGCCGCCGACTTTTCAAAATAATAGAACCTATAATTTTCAGTCTACACATCGTGCTGTTGTACCACCTTCACCTTCACCGCATATACCCATTGATGTTCATGCTCCGGCACCTCGTCGGCCTCCTTTTCCTCCACCTTCTGTACATACTTATCATTCAGAATCTGATCCTGCTTCTCGACCGAACTCTGTTTACTCTCAACCTTCTGGTCCTCGCTCAGTTCCGATTTCTCCAGTGCTTTCCCGTCCACCATCTATTCATGCTTTTCGGGCGAATTCTGTTTGTCCGGAAGACCTTTGTCCGGTTCCTCAGTCACGTACCAATTCTTCTGTACCAATTCCACCTATCCAAGTTGATCATATTGAACCCCAACCTTTGCCTCAAAACCAATTTCATACTTTTCCTGCCTTTTCTGATGTCTCCTCTGATCGTCCTTCTTCTGTTTCCTCTAGACCTCCTGTCGCAGAACAACCCCATTTTCCTCCTCCGAATATTGATCATATTCCTCCTCGTTTTCAACACTATACGAATACTCGTCCTTTCCATGAGCTTAATACCGCCAATGTTACTCGTCATAATCTCCCTGCTTCCCCGGTACTCCGTAATGTTCCTCCTCCTCATCATCTCTTTATGAATCGTGATAGGTTGCCAAACCAATTTCCTTTACAATCACGTACCCCTCGTTCTGCTGATATGACTTTTTCCGATATTAAACTACCTTCGTTAGCTACAGTTCCCCTGCTTCGATTGTCTGTGGAATGGGTTTCTTGGGAATCGGCGGTAACGCGGATTATCACCAGCATAGGTTTGCGCGGCCATATCTGTAGGATCCCTAACGTTGGGGATCTTCGAGATCCTACGAGTCCTGTGGCACTTCCTCCACATTACGATTTCGATTCCACACCTGAGGAGACCGATGCTTTCCGAATTTTCTGGCAAAATGATGATATTGTCGAACATGTCATTGTTGGGAAATTATCCCAGGAAATACAGGATTCTCTACCTCCCAAACGGGGTGGACCATACGATTTACCCATTCGTCCTGCTCGCGAACTCCTTGCCTTTTTACGTGAACGTTTCGGAATTGGTAGCGCCTCGGTAGCAGAATTCACCAAGTCCAAAGTTTTTGCGTTAACGGCATCTCCGAACACTGTCCCTGCCTATGTCCAAGCATGGCGATCAGCAGTACATCAATTGAATGGCACGGCTTGGGATTTCACTCCTTGGCAACGGATCCAAAAGTTTGTCGACGGTTTGCCTAACGGGGATCGTTGGTCTGTGTTGAAAGAAGAGGTTCGGCTTTCTTGGGAAAATGCTGGCCCAAACGGAACATATCATTTCGCTCAACTGGCAACTCGGGTAATGAACATGGATGCCGAACGTCGTCAACTCGCGATGGCTTCTCGATCTCGCCCCAACCAAACTTCGACTCAATCTTCTGTTCCCCTCAATGTCAATCCTTCTTCAACAAATACTTCGAATACCAATATTACCACGACAGATTCGACTACTGCTCGACCACGTATTATTTGCTCAAATTGCAACATGTACGGTCATTCTATAGAGTCGTGTTGGTCCAAGGGTGGTGGAATGGAGAATAGTCGGGATCCTACGCGCCTGCGTCCTAAAGCTAATGTAGCTACCTCGGACACACAACCCGTACCTACTCCGTTACCCTTTATCGACGAGGTTGACGAGCAAGACATCTCTGCTGCTAATGACTCCAACAATGATATTGATTTGTCTGCTTATGTATCTTGTGATTCGAACTGTCTCTCGTCTCCATACAAGGCCTTTCTACAATCCGTCTCTCCGACAGCGCTTGCGTCCATTTCATCTCGTTTCAATTCCATCCTCGATTCTGGATGTACGACGCACATCCTTCGTGATCGTTCCCTTTTTTGGACGTATAATGTTGATCTCGCTGTCCCTGTGGGAACTGCGAATTGTGGGACCCTTAATACACTGGCGCGGGGACAAGCTCGTTTTCGAACCCATCTGAATGGCAAGAATATCATTATAACATTGGAGGACTGTCTTCATGCACCAGATGTGCCGATTAATTTGCTTTCTGTTGGGTCCATGGTAGAACATGACTTAAAGCTAATTTTTGAGAAAGGTTCTACATCAATTTTTTTCCCGTCATCAATTTCATCCCTTCAAGGAAGCTCCATCACGGCATCGGTCTACAACCGCCTTTCCTTTTTATTCTGCGATTTCGTTCTTCCCACGTCTCAATCAATATCTCCACTACTTGCTTTGCCGGCTTTGATTTCGAGTTCATTTCCTCATCTTGAAGTTACGCCGGGCCTATGGCATGCTCGACTAGGTCATCCAGGTCATGACATGACGAAGGCGATTCTAACGAAGAACTACGCATCTGGGGTTGAATATGATGGTTCTTTCAACGATGACATATGTATACCATGCATCCTTGGCAAGCGTCCTGCTAGACCTTTTGATCATCACAACCACCGTGCTACCGCGGTTTGCGAGCTCTTACATATGGATTCGTGCGGTCCTTTTCCGATATCATTCTCTAATGGTCGTGCTAACCACTTCCATTCAATACTTGATGACTGCTCGAACTTTGGGAGCACAGTTTTGTTGTCATCTCGCAATCAAGCTGTCTCACATTTCAAACGTGTTGAGGCATCCTGGGAACTAAAGTCCGGAAATCGTGTCCGTTCGGTATGTTCCGACAATGCGAAAGAATTTGTTTCCGGAGAATTACATGATTATTTAACCTCTCGGGGAATTACTCATCAAACGACCGCGCCTTACGCACATCAGCAGAATGGTAAGGCTGAGCGATATATACGGACAATTGAGGACACCGCCCAGGCTATGATGGCTTGGTCTGGTCTTCCGATGTCTTTTCTTGGGGACGCAATTCTTACTGCTCAGTACCTTCGAAACCGTCTTCCGACTTCCACGCTGCCATCACTTACAACACCATATGAAGTCATGGAGGGCAAAAAGCCAGATCTTTCACATCTTTGAGTATGGGGTTGCCGGTGCTTCGTACTGTTTCCCACCGAAATTCGTCCCAAAGGTTCAGGTCGGCGATTTGAAGCGATTTTCGTTGGATATGACGAAGATCGTTTGGGTTGGAGAGTCCGTGATTTAAATGGAAAATACTTCTTTTCGCGGGATGTTATTTTTGACGAATCGGTTCCTGGACATTTACGTCCTCACCAAATTCAGCGTGTCTCGACCCCTCCGCCTCAGTCTTCACCTGTTTCTGAATCCACATCTCCACGACCTGATCAACTTTCACCTCGTTCGACCTCTGCTCCGCCTGATTCTTCCCCTGCTTCGGTCTTACCCATGCCTTCTCTATCCGATGCATCCCAACCCACATTCATGCCCCCCTCGACACCGTCATCCGATCTCATCCCTTGTCGTCCTCGTAGGACTGCCATACCAACGGCCAAAGGTCGCGCATACAATGAAGACATGGCTGTGCATAATGAACGACTTATACGTCTTCGCGCTGATCGTACTGCGCGGACCTTACTCCCAGATCAAGCCTTGTCAGCGATCAAGGATTTTCATTCTCTAATTACGGCCTCGTCTTTCTCGGACCACTCTGCTGGGAGCTATGCACTCGAACTTGCCGTCATTTCGGAATACAAAGCCTTGGCGACTTATGGACCCGATCCCATTCCTTTCAAGACCTCGCGTCCTTTTGACATTTCCAAACCGCCGGAACATTATAACGAGGCAATTCGACGTCCTGATGCTGAGGTCTGGCATGCAGCTATGCAACGGGAGATGGATAGTCTGCGTACTCAGGGAGTCTTTCAGATTGCATCTTTGCCACAAGGTCGTAAACCTATTGGTGTCCGGTGGGTTTTTGCTTACAAACTGGATGCTGATGGCGCCATTATTCGTGGCAAGGAAAAGGCTCGACTAGTTGCCCAGGGTTTCAGCCAACGTCCGGAGGATTACGGCTCTACCTACGCTCCTGTCGCGAAGTTAACGAGCATCAGAATCACCCTTGCCTATGCTGCGAAATATGATTTTCATCTCTTTACATTCGACGTTAAGACAGCCTTCTTAAACGCCCCTCTTTCACATGAGGTATACTGTAAGCAAGTCCCAGGTTTTCCTGAACCTGATTCATCTTCCTGTTATCGCCTTCTTCGGGCTTTATACGGCCTCAAGCAATCCTCTCACGAGTGGTACACTATTCTCCGTCAAGCTCTTGAAGATCTGGGCCTTGTCCGCTGTGAGGTGGATCACGCTGTTTTCTTTGGTCTTTTTGCCGAATCACCCGATTCTACGGTCCCAATGCCCTCTGATGGATCGAAACTTTTCATCATCATTTGTGTACACGTTGATGACGGTCTCAACGCCACAAACTCTGTCCCACTTTACCTTTGGCTCATTCGACGTTTAAATGAACGATTTGAAGTTATTGATTCGGGTCCGACGACACTGTATTTGGGAATTCGAATTGATAGGGATCGACCTCAACGCAAGCTTTGGCTCTCTCAGAGGGGTTTCATTACGGACTTACTATCAACCTATAACCTCCTTGAGGCCAAATCCACTGCGGTTCCACTTTACCACTCACTCCATTCCCTTCCGGATCCACCGCCCAATTCCCTTCCTGACATTTCGGACGAGAATCTGAAGCTGCACTATCAACGTTTAGTTGGCTCCATACTTTATCTTAGCCTCTGCACACGGCCTGATTTGGCTTTCACGGCCATGAGCTTAGGCCAGTATAACTCTTGCCCTACGCGTTCTCATCTTCTCGCTGCTAAGGGAGTTCTTCGTTATTTGTCTGGCACGATCGATTTTGCTCTACTGTACAACTTTACGGAACCCGACAACCATCCACCCATACGGCTTTTACTTCCCCGGGGTTGTGGTTTTGTAGATGCCAATTGGGCATCTGATTCGTCGACCCGCCGTAGCGTTTCTGGTCACGCATTTTTCCTCTATTCTTCTCTAATATCTTGGTCCTCTGTTCGACAACGTACAGTGGCTCTCTCATCGACCAAGGCGGAGTATATGTCTATGGCACACGCCATGCGCGAAGCTATCTGGATTTGCTCCCTTCTTACATCGCTCTCGCTGCCTGTTCCTACACCTTTTCCTCTCATTTGTGATAACAAAAGTGCTATTGACATCGCAAAATCCGATTCTACTACTTCCCGATCCAAACATATCGACATCCGCTATCATTTTATTCGCGAACACTTTCAATCTGGTTCCTTTGAACCTACCTGGGTCTCAACCTCCGATATGGTCGCAGATATTCTCACGAAGGCTTTACCGCGTATATTGCATGATCGCTTTGTGATTGGCCTTGGCTTGGTTCGCCATTAATTCTTATTTTTCACACTTCTTTACTTTCCACGTCACTTTCCTCCTGCGGCGATGGGGTTGTGTTGGACTAATTCCTATTGGTCACCGCATCCGACCAGTCACGTGACTATTGCCACCTCATTCGTTGTTTGGCTTCTATGCGGCCTCAGTTGTCTTCATCATTAACGACACGACACTGAGGCTGTAAGTTGGACACTTATTCGTTGGCAATGGCATATACTAATTATTACATTATCGTATAGTTTCCTCTTTATTCGTATCTAACAGGTACAATAAAAATTAGTTGTCTTCATCATTAACGACACGACACTGAGGCTTTTCCTCTTTATTCGTATCTAACAGGTACAATAAAAATTAGTTGTCTTCATCATTAACGACACGACACTGAGGCTTTTCCTCTTTATTCGTATCTAACAGACCCGGGACTACAAGAACATAGTGAAAAGCTTTGAGAAGTTGGAAATAGAGGAGGAAGGACAATATTTTCAGCAGGACAACAACCCAAAACACACCTCCAAACAGGCAACAACCTGGTTTTCTGATAACAACATCATTGTGATATCCTGGCCTGCCCAATCCCCTGACCTCAATCCCATTGAACATCTCTGGGTTTACAACAAGCGCAAACTTTTGAAGTATGAGGTATCCTCTAAAGGAGTGTATGAGTTGTGGAAGAGAGTGGTTAAGGAGTGGAATAAAATACCATCAGAGGTATGCCAAAGCCTCATAAAGAGCATGCCTAGAAGGATCAAGGCAGTTATAAAGGCAGATGGAGGCCATACCAAGTACTAGATATGAGAATTGGAGTAAATTAGAGTGGGTCAAAAAATTCCAATGATTGAATATTTTGTTTGATTTATTGATCAGTGAGTTCTTGTCCAAATCACATGATTTATACGTCATTAGGAAGACAAGATGTAAGTGTATGTCATGTGAATTTATACAAGTTTTCACTTACATAATTGTTGCACACCATGTGAATCTTTCCAAAAAGACCAAACATTGGGGCAGTTTTTTGAGCCAGTGTACAAGTTGACACATGGACTGTATGGAAAATGAGGTTTCTCTTGCCTGGCCTGCAAATCCTGTATATATTACAGAAAATCCCACACTGATACGATTGTACATGTTGACAATTTTCTCTCTATTGCCAGCTCAAAGGAAGAAAATGACTGTTTTAAATCTTGTATGTGCAAAGCATGGATGATATCTGATCTTGGCACCCCGCACTATCTTGTTGGCATATCAGTTGAATGGGACCAAGCAAACCATGCTGTGGCACTATCCCAAACCTCTTTCATCAACAAATTAATCTAGCAGTCTGGTCAAAGCACCACACACCCACTAACTTTACCAATGGAGCTGGGCCTGAAACTCAGATGGCCCAAGCAAGATGCTCAGATCCAAGATGAGAAAGATGATATTGATAGATTGCTATACAGATCCTTAGTCAGGTGTCTGCTCTACATTGCAATCGCCACATGACCTGACATTGCCTTTGCCATATAACAGCTTTCACAATTCCTTGACAACTACAACAAATTGTATTGGACTGCAGGCATATGTCTAGTTTGTTACTTGAAAGAAACAAGAGATCTCAAGCTTTGGGGAATCTGCTATAGTCCTTCAAGGGTCTATAAATGCCAACTGAGCAAGCTGTTTGGACACCAGACATAGCACCAGCAGATACACATGGTTGTTGGACACTGGAGCAATATCCTGGTCCATGTCCATGCAAAAACAAAAGATAGTTGCCACCTTGTCTTGCAAGGCCAAGTATATAGCAGCATATGAGTTGACACAGAAATACATCTGGTTGTGTATACTTACAAAGTCACTCAGATGAGACTTTATGCAGAAACCAATGACTCTGTTTTGCGACAATAAGGCAGCCATCATGCTATTAGAAGACCCAACTACTCACACATGGGTAAAACACTTCAACATTAAATATCATTTCATCTGTGAGCATGCACAGATGGAAAATATCATCATTAAATATGTCAACATTAGAGCCAATGTTGTGGACATGTTTACAAAAGCATTGCCCAAACCCCTATTTGTCCAACTTTACCAAATGCTCAGGTTATCATAAATAGAAGATGCCATGATTTATGTGTAAGAAGAAGAAATGACAGTGGTTTGTGGTAAGGAGGAGTGTTGGGACATCAGATGTGACAATGTGAAGAGTAAATGAAGAGTAATATCATGAACCATTGTCATCAGTCTGGTGGCCACCGCTGCTTTGTCTGACATAACCATATAATAGACAGCTAGCATACTGAAGTACTTTCAGTTGGTTTACACACTACTGAGGATACATTATCCACACTTACTATATGCCCATATTTATACTAACCACACTTGTACCTAGAATATCAGCTTACTGTGTAATATTCTAGGTACATACAATACAGTTGGTTTACACACTACTGAGGAATATTGGCTTACTGTGTAATATTCTAAGTGTAGACAACGGTCTACATATTGCTGCACTATTCAAGTTCTAACATGTTGTGTATCCAGTAGTGTGAAAGTGTAATAATGAGATTGGTGTTCTGAGATCTAGAATAGGTTGCGTTTTTCTGTGCAGCAGACAATGTATGGGAAAAATATCTTTGATTTTTGCTGTTATATGACTCTATTTGTTCTCATTGCCATTAGCTCTGTCAGGTAAGCATGAGACTAATGTCTTTGCTTTTTGCTGTCGTGTGATACATATCATTCATCTGTACAGTTACTCATGTAAGCAGAGATGCATGGAAATAATGTCTTTTCTTTTTACCATCATGTAATATGTCCCATTCATGTGTATGGTTACTCAGATGCTGTAGTACTTGGTGTAAATATTACTGATAGTTCTGAGGCTTGCTGGTGTAGAGTATGACTTTCAATTCACACTAGCTTGATGATGAATTTGATATATTAATGTTTTGAGTTGCAGTCCTAATCTTCTGGAATGCAGAGGGTTCTCAACAAACTCCAGCCTAAGCAATTCACTCTCTGGGAATCACCAAGCCTTTGCCTATCAATTGCCTGTCTATTATCTACTACACTTGAGCTATTTATACTGTTTTTCTGGTGCACAGACCACTATCTACACATGACTCTTTGTTGTAAACTCCCCAACCTTCAGAACATATTTGATAGTCCAATTTCCTTCTTAAGATGCCTGTTTTGGTGCCACCAGTTCCACCATTCAACTTCTTGTTCCATCATTCTTCTGGATGTCTCTGATTGCCACTTCCCCATTTACTTGAGCTCTATTTAGCACAATCCCATTCATAGATCCTTCTTTCCTCTTTTAGTGCTTCCCTGCATTCCATGCTTCTTTTCTTTCCCCTTTCAGTCATGTCATTGTCAGATCTGATCTTTGATCCAGATCACTACAATTTGATCCCATTTTGTCACTTCTGCCAGCTTCCATGCTTCCTCTCCTCATTACAGTGGTTGGACTATTGTTGAGCTGATAGTTTGAGCTGGTCTCTGCCTATTGTTCTGTACTTTTCTGTGTATTTATTGGGATGTTTTGGAGATGTATTTTTGTTGAGACTACTACCAAGAGGCTTACAGTTTTCAGCCCATAATTAAATGTTTATTTTGACTTCTGGTGCATAGTGTGTCTCTGACTGCTAGTACAGCATCATATCAACAGGGAGAAGGTGGGGTCAAGGTCAATTCTATTGAGAGGGTTGCGAGGATTGTGATCAGTGAAGTACTTGTCTCAGGGGGCATGGTAGATCTGGCTCAGGGTTCCTTTGTTGTTTAAAATCAGTATAGCATTCAGATGTTCAGGAGGGATCATCATGCAATGATTGAACACATTGTGTCCTGTCTTGAATGACTTTTTGAGGTAGACATTGGGGCATTGGATGAGTATGTTAGGCTTAGCTCCGAGTTGTCCCAGCTGGTACTGGATTGTAAAGTCATATTCTGAGAGGATCTTGGACCATTGGGCCTGATGCCAACTCAATTGCTTGGTCATGGTAAAGTACTGCAGGTTGTTGTAATCTGAGTAGACCTGAATCCAATGCCGGGCCTCTTCAAGATAAGCTCACCACTGCTTGAAGGCTTTGATGATGGCAAGAATTTTCTTGTTGTAGATGTTGTAGTTGAGCTCAGCATTGATCATGGACTGGGTATAGAAGGCAACTGGTCAGGGTTCCCTACTGTTGGGTCCCATCTGCAAGAGAATCCCAGCAATGGTGTAGTTGGAGGTGTTGTACTCTGAGATGATTGGAAGGGCAGGGTTGTAGTGCCGGAGTATGAGGACAACTGTGAAAGCCTCCTTGAGCAAATTAAAGATGCTCTGGCACTTATTATCCCAGTTCCATGTGATGTCCTTGCATGTGAGCTGGTTGAGAGGCTTTGTAATACTGGAGTAGTTGTCTATGAACCTCTGGTAGAAGTTAGCAAAACCCAGGAAAGATTGTACTTCCTTGACATTCCAGGGTTGCAGCCAGTTGATGATGGCCTCAACTTTGTGGGAGTCTATGCAAATACCGTTTGGGAATACAATGACTCTGAGGTACTCAACCTCTTTGGTGTGGAATGAGCACTTCTCAGGCTTGGCATGGAGATTGTGCTCCCAGAGGCATTCAAGGACTTGCCAGACATGCTTTTGGTGATCTTCCTTTGAGTTGGAGTAAATGAGGATGTCATCCAGATAGACGATAACAAAGATGTTTCTCATGTTGTAGAAGATATTGTTCATAAAGTATTGGAACGTGGCAGAGGAGTTAGTTATTTTAAAAGGCATTACAAGATACTCAAACAGACCATACTGCATATGGAATGTGGTCTTCCACTTGTGTCCCAGGGCAATGCAGACCTTGCTATAACCAGAGCAGAGGTTGATCTTTGTGTAGACCTTGGCACTGCAGAGCTGGTCAACCAGGTTGCTAATGAGCAGGAGCAGGTATTGGTTCTTTTTGGTGATCTTATTGAGTCCTTGGTAGTCAACACAAAGTCGGAGTGAGCCATCCTTCTTTTTGACAAATAGAACTGAAGCTCTAGTGGTGAAAGCCAAGGGGCAGATGAACCCTTTTCCGAGCATTTTGTCAAGATAGTCCTTGAAGGTGCAAAGTTTGACTTCCAACATGTTGTATACCTTGCCGAAGGGTGGGGAGGACCCTTCTTTGAAATTAATCACATGATTGTAGGAGCAGTGAGGGGGAATCTCTTTGGCATCTCCTTTAGAGAACACATCAGCAAATTCATGGTACTCTGGGAGAACTACTTCTTATAAGATTTGTTTCTCCATCTTTTTCTCCAGGGGGATATCATCTGCTTGTAGGTGTTCTTCCAGAAGAGAGGGCAAGGTGTGCAACTGGAATGTGGGGGTCTCTTCCTGCATGAGATGGGCAAAGGGGGTGGCTCCAATAATCTTAATGTTGAGCATCTCTGAGTCAATCAGAGATGTTGGTCTGCAAGTCAGAACAGGAGTGGCATATGTCTGAGACCGGGTTGGGTAATTTGGCCCCTTGTACTTGTTCTGAGAGATGTTGGAGGGTTGGTCAGGAGCTTTGCAGACTTGGGTAGGTGTTGGAGGCACAGTTTGGAGTATCAGGCTGAGGGGCATGAGACTGGTTCCAGGGCTTGGGATTTCAGGCATCAGGCCACTTCTGAGGGCCCAGAGATGTACAGTGGTCATTGAATGGTCCTCAAGTCCTGGTAACATCATGGTGAGTGTCCTCCAGTCAATGTCAGGGTTCATGTCCTGTAGCCAGAGTAGTCCCAACACAAGTGGGATTGAGTTGTGAAGCCACATGACCAGGAAGTCCAATGTGAATTCAAAACCATTGTCCAGAGTCACATGTCCTGAGTAAGACCTTTTGATGGGGCCAGAAGAGAAGGGGGTGCCATCAAGCCATTGCAAGTTGAGAAGTTGTTCAAGAAGGTCACAAGGGCATTGCTGACAAAGACTCCAGTGGCTCTGCTGTTGATGAGGGCTGATAGTGGTCCTGGGGTGCTATCCAATCTGGTATTGATGACAAAGGATTGTGACAAGCAAGACTGGAGTTTAGAAAGCAGTGTGGCTCCATCTGGGGAGTCCTTAAAAGTTGGATCAGGGCTTGAGGAGTCGAGAATGTCAAATAGGAGCTGCTGGTTGTTGGTCATCAGTTCTCAATTCAAATGGTGGGTGAGATGTCACCAGTTGATGTGGAGGTTGGTGTCCTGGAGCCAGAGGTGCAGAGGGGTAGAGTTTGGTTACCAGCATCTGAAGATTGTGAGTTTGTCCATTGGCAAAGATGATGGGCATACACATGAAATGAGTAATATCTCTAGCAGCGGAGGCATCTCTGTCAAAAAGGCAAAGTCAGATGGGCACTGGAAGTCACTGAGCAGGTTCTGGGGCAGAGAAGTACCAGGCCTCATTGATAAAGTTGTCGGTGGCACCACTGTTGACAAGGGTGTTGAGGGGGTCTCCAGAGGAGGTAATGCAGATTTTTAGGAGAAGGGAGTGCAAAGAGTGGGAGGGTAAGTAAGCTATGAGGGTGTCCTGTGCAAGGGTCATTGCACAAAGGTGAGTGACCAGGGCAAAGAAGACATCGGAGTCAATTCCACAATTTAGTACATCTTCTGGGTCTAAATTGCTGGGTCATTTTCTGAATACTCATAGGTGGCATCTTCTCCTTTGAAGATCCAAGTGGCACATCCTATAGTTTGTCATTGGGGGCACTCAGAGATGAAGTGGTCTTTCTTACTGCAAAGTATACAGGCACCCTCTCTTCTCCATTGATCCTGCATGTCCTTTGGAACCTCAATCCAAGGCCATTCCTTCTTCTGGAGCCAGTTAGCCCAGAGGGCCTCTTTGTTCTGTTTGTTGGCAAATTTGGGGTTGTCTGGGTTTTCCGGGAGTTTGCTGGGAGCTGGGGCATTGCTAGGGTTGTTGACAGCCATGGCAGCATTGAGCTGGGCCTGGGGGCAGGCACCGCTACTGGGGTTAGCATTAGGGGGGCCACAACTTACCAGGAGGTGGCTGCTTGGGAAAGGGGGTGGACTGGGGTTTCAATTTGTGGGGTTGGAGGGTTCGCTGGAGGACCAGGATGGGCCTCCTTGTGAGTTCCAGGGAGCCTGGAAGTTTGAGTATTCACTGCAGTCTTCCCAGTAACACTGGTTGATCTGCATGACAAGAGCCTTGTATTCATTGTAGGAGGGTTGTTTCAGGGCAAGCTGGAGAATGTTCTTGATGCATTGTGGCAGTGCACAGCAGAGGGCATACTGGAGGGTGCTATAATTCCAACCTGTTTTATAAGCTTCCTTCTCAAAATATACAATAAAAATGGTGAAGCATTCTTTGAAATGCATCCAGAGGTTGAAGAGGTTGTCCTTGGCTTCAGCCACAGTGTCATAGATTCTGAACTTTCTGATGAACTTGTCAATAAAGGCTTGCCAGCGAGTAAGTGCCAGATTGTTGGGATCCAACTGGATGAGGGCCATGTAGTGGTTGAAGGCGATTCTCTGGAGATATGAGGTGGCAAAGGCAACCTTGGAGCTGTCAACCTGAAATATGAGTGGCTTCACCTGAAACATATTAAGACACTGAGTTAGGAATATATGCCATTTCTGAGGGTCCCAGCCCATAAATATGTTGGGTTTCTGGATGTCCAAGTACTTTTTGCAGACAAGGACATTGTGAGTATTGTTTAGTCCAGCTGCGTTATGGAGATGGGGTCCTGCATTGTAGTAGTAGTAGTAATGGTTATCCCCTCCTCCATGAGGAGAAAAGGTGCTGAGTGCAGGATCCCATCCTCCTGGAGAGCCTTCTCTGGATGGCTCACCTGAGGGCCCTTGACCCAGGAGTCTGCCATCCCAAGAGGGTTCATTCCTGTTAGGAGGAGGCCCTGGTCTCTACATAGAGAGTGGCAGGGGGGCAGGCCAGTGGATCATTCTCAGAGGTCAACTGGGGGTGGCAGTGGTGGTTGTGGGAGATTCTGTGGCACTAGGTTGGTGGGTGGTATTGGGCTGAGTGCCAGGTTGCATAGTGGATGTTTAACTTGGGAGGGATGAGCCTGCATTGGGGGCCATGGGGGTTTTGCAGGTTGAAGTGGGGCAGAGGGTCATGGCAGAAGTTTGGCTTGGGGGTGCAGGAGCAGTCATGGAAGGCAGGGCTAGGGCTGTCATAGGCACAGGGTGTTGATTATCATCACCTTGAGTGAGTTTGTCAATGTAGCACAGCATGTTGTCTGTACTGAGGGTGTTGGCCCAGGGCCTCCCAGAGATTGCTGGTGGCAGGGGTCAGGCATTGTCCATTTGTAGGAGCAGTTCCAGGGGTCTCTGTGGCTGTCTACAAGTTTTGAAGGTGCTAGGGATAGAGTTAGCCCTACAGCAAGCTGACAGACCTGGGCAGCAGACTAATTGAATAGCCTGCCTGTTGGGTTGAGGGATCGCAATATAGCTAAGGTGTTCTGTCATTCTTTCTGCTGCCACTGCTCTAGAGTCTGGACTATAGGAGGTGCCAGAGTTGGCTTCAGAAGTTCCCGTTAGATGTGGATTGAAAAACCAGGGTCCACAGGGTTGTTGAGGAGTTAAGGGGATGAGAACTTATAGACTTTGTTAAGCAGTTGCTGCAATTCTTTGTGGAGGATTGTGTTGTGTCTATACTTTACCATGGCCTGTTTTGGGAGCTCTTCCCAAGCGAGTTGTTCTCCAAATTTGACCAGGCAGTGTGCCTAGTCCTCCAGAGTGCCTTTGAAGTTGTTGTGTCCAAATTCTGTGAGTAATGCTCTTGTCCATTGTGTGAAGTCCTCCAGCAAAATCCTGAGCAAACAGAGCACCTCATCATATTGACGCTTGTACTCCTTGAGGTGTTGTTGTCCCATCAGTGATGGAGGGGCAGTGGCCAGGTAGTGTCAAGGCTGGTAGTCATAGTTGAGAGGTCCATAGAGTTGGGAGGCAGGGCATTAGTAACCATAGTAGGGGGTGGGGACAAAGAGATCTTTGCTCGGGGGAATCAGGCAAGGCCTATTGGGGATGGGTGGGATCTCTGGTAGATCCCCAGAGATGCTCCGGTATGAGAGAACTTCCACAGGTCAAGCCATGGCTAAGTTGGGCAAAGGGGCCCAGCTGGCTGAGAGCCCTAGGTTGTAGAGAAACAGATCAGAGGCCCAGTGGCAGTGGAGGTGTTGGTGTTTATATAGGAGAGGTGGGTAGATGGGGCAGAGAGTCTGTGCAGAGTAGTGGTCAGGTACTGGATGTCCATAAGGGTTGATCTGGTAGCTTGTGAGGTAGTAGATATGAGTATACATAGCCATCAAGAATGGTGTAAGGAGGAGTCTTGATATTATGTCAGGTTCTGCTGAGTTAGGAGCTTTCCAGGAAAGCAATGCTCTTACAAGGTGAACTTGATCTATGTGTACTCAGATGTCTGAAACTCCAGACCATGCTCCAGGGTTCAAGATGCAAACAGGGAATTCCCAGGGTAAGGACTTAGTCTGGGGATCAGGTGAAGTCAAAGGGATGAGAAGGTTAGGATCAAGTCAAGAACCAGGGGTTCTAAGATGAGACTAGGGTTAATAAACTTTAAGTTGCAAAGTGCATACCAAACTCAAAAGCATGCAAATAAGTTGAGCATGCCAGTTGAAGCATGCCAGTCAGTGTGTATCAGTCAATCAAAGGGCATGCAAACAATCAATGTAATATCAAGACTAGCCTACTACAAGTGGTAGCTACTCCTTAAGTACATGCAGGGGTCACTCCAGGTTCCTAGGAAGTTCCAGGATGTCTGGGGCAGTTTTGGAAATCAATGAATAGCGGTAAAAGGAGGGGAACTGTATATTGGAAATTGTGCATGCAGAGCACATAATTAATTGGCATGGAGAGAGGCCATGATATGTGATGTGTGATAGCCAGGGTGATTGCTATGATCTGATTGCTGATTGTGATGTGACAGCTGTGCTGGCAGGTGGTCCTGGAGTCTATGATGCAGGGCTATCAGGAGGCATGCATGATGGCAGGGCTTGATGTGCATGATGGTGGAGGGGTGGTTGTGATGGTGGAAGTTGTGTTGTGGGGTCAGTGAGGGGGTCCCAGATGGGGTTCCAGGAGTATCCCAGGATGGTTCCAGATGGGGGGTCATGACAGGGACACACACACCTCAGGATGCCTACCAGCATACCATCAGACCACCCAGCAAGCACCCAAAATGACAAAGGCAATGATAAAATGGCAACACAGCAGAGTTTGATGGCAACACAATTACAGCCAAATTACTGAAATCAATCTCATCAGGCAATCATAAGCCAATCATGATCAAAACTTGACATACATATCATCATTCCCTCTATCTTCCATGCATCACCATGATTCTGTAATCAACACCACCAATCCCACCACAGCACTATGACAAAGGCTCCAGGAGAGAAACAGAGAAGTAAGAAAGGAAACAGAAGCAGGGAGAAAAAGGGAAAAGGACTAGCCAATGAAATCAGTGGAAAAGAGATCAACCACTATGCTAGGCATCAGACAGGCAACCACCGGTGCCCAGCTCCAGAAAACTTGACAGCCAGGTGTTTAGACCCATTGAAACGCAACAACACATCATTACCATGCCAATATGCATGGTCCATGCATAGGGAGGAAAGGTATAAAAGTGGAGGAATAATGGGGGAGTCAGACAAGCAATTGACTTGCCACAGCTTGGAGTCTCCAGGGAGCAGATATTTTAGGCCAACACAATTAGATTGACTTCAGGTTATTAGTATTAATACTATTTGATGTGTGTGTCAAGTTTTGATCATGATTGGCTCATGATTGCCTGATAAAATTGATCTTAGTAATTTGGCTGTGATTGCATTGCCATCAAACCCTGCCATGTTGCTGTTTTATTATTGCCTTTGTTGTTTTGGGTGCTTGCTGAGTGGTTTGGTGGTGTGCTGGTAGGCATTCTGAGGTGTGTGTGCTCCAGTCTACAGTTTTTGACCATTATGAGAGCTTATAGTTTTCAGCTATCTCATATGAACTTACAATGTTTTAATAAAATAAACATTTTATATATTTGTCATTCCTCAGTCTCTGTCTCTGATTTGAGACAGATGTATCACCTCCCCCACACCATCTACTGACTGCCCTCATTTAGCATGCCAGCCTGACTATGTTCTCAACTTTTTCTTGGCTTCAGCAGGAAAACTTTTCCTGCACAAAAGTTTTTCTTTTACCTCCTATGCACTTCCCTCTTATTTTTCTCCCAATTGCAGCTGCCACCATACAAAATGACTGACTATGCCACATGTGGTGTTCATAGCTCCCTCTACTGCTTCATGCAGACTGGCTGGTGCCAAGTTGCATCCCTAAGTTGTTATTTCAACTTCTTTCAAACTGCCTGTTCTGCCTCTCCCAAACCTGCCTGCCCCCATTGACTATTGTGGTCAGTTCCAGCACACCGTCAAGCATGATAGAAACAAGATCATTACAGCTATCTTCAAATACCCATGGTTTGCAGAAGCAGCCATGGGTCTTTGTGCAACAGTCAAGTCTTTTCCTGGCATACCTGCTGACCATGCTTGATACTTAGGCAGTGCCAGCTGGGTTTGTTTTTTTCTTCTCCTTTTTCTTCTTTCTTCTGTCTGATGCTTCTTGCAGTGCTTTTCTGATGAGAGCTCCTTCATCCATTTTATTGACCAGAAAGGTCTCTGTGAGACTCTTTCTGAGATCCTCCTCTCACTTGACCATGGTGCTACTGATGATTCCAGTGATATCAAGGCCTTCTTTTTTTTGCAAAGGCCCTCATTGCTACTGGCCAGCATGAGAAACTCAGAAAGGAGCATGAGGAGGTAAGCTTACTTTTCAGCTTGTTTTTCAACCTCAATTGCTCATTTTCTGGGTTGCAGGCACAGCGTTGTGCTCAAGACAAAGACATCAAGATGCTCAGTATGCCAGCTTCTTGCCCAGTCAAGCTCTGGGCTAACATAAGTCTTAGCTCACAAGTTTGACCTAGTAGCGCAACACTTAGACATGCTAATGCTGTCTCTTTCCCCCTTTTAGGTTGAGCCCAAGGAGAAACCAAAGGCAAAGAAGCTTAAGGTGCAGCCCTCTCTGGGTGCGTTCTTACTTCATCATCTTGTTTTGATAAACACTGGTCTCTCAGCTAATCACCTCCTTGGCAATGAAGCTATGCTGGCATTGCTTTCCAAAGTCAATCAAGTTCTCAACTCTATTCAGCTGGCCAATGACAACAAGGTGGTTTCCCATGCTGACCTCCAAAAGCATTTTGATGCTGTCAATTTAGCTGTGCAGTACCAGCTTTATCAACTTGACATTTCATTGCAGACTTTTAAGCTTATTTTGGACTATTGTGCTTGTCTCAGCAAGACTCTTGGTCCTTCTGAGGTTGACCAAGCTGGTTCATTGCTGCACTTCCTTCAAGTCTCACTGCCAGTGCATCCTTAGTAGCTTCCAATGTCCAATGTCTGTATCATTACTCAAGACTGCTTATTTACAGCCCAGAAATGATGACTCTGATATCGAGTTTCAAGACCTTCTACAGAAGAAGTCTGAAAACTCCATGGCAGTATAAATGGCTCCCTCATTGCAAACACCAGTTCTGTGTCTGCCTAGTCTAGCTCTAAAATAATCTCCCCTTTCCATTAACTCCATGTACCCAATAAATTCCTTTGCTCCAAAATGTTGCAACATTAAGTTTTATTTTAAAACCTAATAAGTTTGTCATTATTTCTTTTGCCTGATTTTTTTGTCTCCTCTCTTGGGATTTGAACTCTCAATGCTGGTACAGCACCCATGTTTAATCAAAAAGCTTGTTTCTCTCTAGTTTTAAATGTGAATCTTGACTTATAAGTCAATGTTTTAGTGCTTCACTGGGGGTTCAAACTCAAACGTTGGCACTCTACTCTCTTGTTCCTTTAGAACTTTGTCTCTTGACTGGTCTTGAACTTGAGTGCCAACATATAGCATCAATGTTTGACTCTATATTAGATCATGGACTAGGTTTGTACTGTAGCCTGATTAGACTAGTCTCCTTCTTGAGTGGTCCCTTTTACTGCCAACACCTTTTTCCTTGTACTATTAAACCCAGAATAGGCCTGAACTATTGTTATTTCTTTAGAAATATAATTCATCTTTCTAGATTTTAATCAGTTGGTGAGAGACCCAACTCCTGGTCAGTGGGCTCATGGAGCCTTACTGTACCAAATAAGATGTTCTTGGTGACTGACTCTGTCGATTTTTGTAGTTCCTTTCTTAGCTCTTTTAGCTTAGCAGGTATAATATCCATCCACTTCTCTATGTCTTGAGGCAAAGTCAGCTTTTTGCAAGCCTTATAAGGTACAACTCAAAAAGCAGATACTCATGCTTGCCAAACTGACCTATCTAGTTCTGCTACAATGTAATTACCACCCTGAGTCTTGGCAATTACTACCATAGGCCCATGAAACCATGGCAACATCTTAGCACTGAATGAACTTTCAGTAATCATGTTTTTGACTAGGACTAAGTCCAATGGTTTAAAATTGAAGTCTTTGATTGAGTTTTTATGCTCTTCTGCAAACTTCAATGCCCATTGGAGCTTAGCCTTCCCAACCCACTCTCTCATTTCCTCTACATGTTGATGGTGTTTGGCTAGAGCTCTAGCACAATAGCCAATCAACTCCTCAGTAGTCAGAGGTCCTTCTGATAATTCTACCAGCTATGTGGCCTCTGCTAGATCCAAGGGTAGAGTAGGATGAGCACCAGTGACCATGAAGTATGGTGAACATCCAAACCTCTGTCTAATGATTATGTGGTCACTCCACATTACATGGTAGAAGAACCAAAACCACTTGGTGCAATCCTCACAGGCTTTGAACAAAGCTTGCCTGACATCCTAATGAGGTCTTAGAATCCTACCATTAGCTGGTGAGTTGTAAGGGAAGATAGTAATACCTCTAATCCCATACTTCTTTTCCAACCAGGCAGTAACCTGCTTGAACTGTCCAGCATTATCTGTGATAATTTCTGCAATGCAGCCCCAGCAGCAAATCACATCCTCAAATAACCATTGACCAATAGTTTTATGGTTTTCCTTCCTCAGGGGTCTATCTTCCATCCAAGAAGACAAGGCACATCTGCCATGTACTTACAGCTATTGGAGGCTGGTGTCATGTGCATGGTGTCAATGTGAATTGTTTGGAAGATGAAGGGAGTATAAGTTACAGTTGGTTCTCTGTTGACTACTGTCTTCTGTCTGATTTGACAATTGTGACAAGTCTCAATATACCACTGTACATCCCCTTCTAGGCCAGGCCACCAGAAGTGCTCCTGTATAAGCATCCTGGTAGCATAGGCTCCCCTATATCCTAAAGCATCATGGGCTGATTTAAGCATGAACAATTGTCTATCAATTTCGACTACTAGTTTATGTTTCTCCTCATGACTGTGCTTATACAACCTCCCTCTCCTATCAAAGAAGAATTGCCTAGCAAACTTCTCAAACTTTTCTAGATCCCAGCCTTGTAGATTCTTGGGTTCTGTACCTGGGTCCTGCAACCAACTCTGAACAGTAAGTAGCAGATTGTCCCAGTCTTCATCCTCACTACCTTTCCAGTGTTCCAGGTAAGTTTGTGTCTTCTACTCCTGCTTCTTGGTCTTCCACTGGTAACAGAGGCATGGTCATAGCTAGTACTGCTACTGGATTCATGCTTGTCACTGGTGTTTGACTCAAGACTCCATTCCTAAGCTCCTGCTCCTAGGACCTGGCTTTACTAAGTTCTTGCTCAAAGTCTGATATCTCAGTAGCTACCATGTTTAGATAGTCTCCTCTAGTATCAATTTGGTCTGCAAACTCTTCAAGTTCCAAGGGTTCCCAGTCCTCCCAACCAGGTACATTATTGATCTTGTCTGGATACTCATAGTTCATAGACTTGGGTTAATCCATTAACTCAGAATCAACTGGTGGGTACTCCTCATCTCCTGGCTGCTTAGTCCACCATGACAAGCCATCCACACTGAAGGTTTTGCCTGGCACATGCCTCAAGGTAAAGTGGTAGAGTAGAACATTCTCAATCCATCTCATGATGGTGGCATTGGGTCCTACTCCTGGATTTTCTAGCATCCCTTTCAGATACTTGGCATCTGTCTCTATCACTAGTTTTCTACAACCAACTAGCCAATATTTGTTGACTAGCAGAGATCTCATGAGACCATACAGCTCTCTTTTTGGTTGAGAAAATCTAGCTTCATTGCAGAGCACTGTTCTTCTCCCCAAGTGAAAGGTACCTCATTCTGAGTAAGCTTATTTATAGGTGCTGCTACCTTGGCATAGTCCTTGATTGGCAGAGGAAGTGTCAGGGGACTCCTCATTTCTTCCATTTCTCACTCCTTATCTCTTCACTCTCCTTCCATTCATTCTCTTATTTCTTCTGACATTATTTCATTTTACTGTTTCTATTCTTTCAACACTATCTGTTAGTACTACTCTCAGCCCTTGAGATGCTCTGGTTCTTTAGCCACCATTCAGACAAGTGTAGGCCCACTCGGCACTGCTTCCAGACTGCTTATATAAGCCAGAGTTTGCCAGAGTTTGCCCCTTATTTGTACAAGTGTTTGTGTAGGCAATTTTCAAGTTTTTAAGGTTTTGTTGTACTGTACAGTTGTTTCCCATGCTTCAGAGGCCCCAGAAGCATCCAACCTGGCATAGGGAATCCCTAGACTTGTTCTCTTTGGATCTCCCTCTGCCAGGTGAGTAGCTACCTTGATATTGTCAGTATATATTCTAATACACTTTGGATCTCCCTCTGCCAGCTGTGTGACTGAGCCACAGCCTCTAGAGGTTGCCCTTACAGGAAGATCCAAAGTATATTATGTTGGAACATCAGATGTGACGATGTGAAGAGTGAGTGAAAGGTAATATCACGAACCATTGTCATCAGTCTGGTGGCCACCGCTGCTTTGTCCGATATAACATATAATAGATAGCTAGCGTACCGAAGTACCCTCAGTTGGTTTACACACTACTGAGGGTACGTTATCCACGATTACTGCACACCCATATTTATACTAACCACGCTCATACCTAGAATATCGGCTTACTGTGTAATATTCTAGGTACATACAATACAGTTGGTTTACACACTACTGAGGAATATCGGCTTACTGTGTAATATTCTAGGTGTAGACGACGGTCTACTTACAGCTGCTAGTTCTAGTTCTAACAGGTTATGGGCCTTATCGAGTGGACTACCTAAGACGTACTGCCACTCGTTGGAACTTTTCCCTTCTCGTCTTTGTCTTGGCGCCGATCGCACCGGGCCACCCCATTTTGGAGCTTTCTCCAGATTTGGTACATCCTTTTGTTGTCGGATAATCCTTTTGATTGTCCGCCTTGTTTCGCCCAGCCCCGGAAACAAGGAACCGTCGCTTGCCTGACCAGAAGACGACGTTTTCTTACCCACACGTACCCTGAAATATCTCGATGTCTCTCAATACCCCCCCCTCTATCCCTGCTATCTCTGTCCGTGGCGCAGACTGGAAGTCCGATAAATTCAATCGAAATTCCCCCACGTCCAACTTCTCGAAGTGGTCCAAAGCTCTGAAGATCCACCTCTCACTCCTAGGCCTAAAGTCCTATGTCTTCGCGCCGTTCGTAGCCGTGCCGAGTGCAAAGAGCGAGCCCGTCGCACACCAGAACTGGTGCGCAAATGACGACCTCGCACGAGCAATCATCATGACGGCAATCGATGAATCTGAATACAAAGGGCTCGACGAAGACAAGACAGCGGCGAATCTCTACGCACAGATAAAGACCCGCGCGGAAGGAGAGGGACCTGTACGGATGGTCGCCCTCATACAGGAGGTACTGAAGATTCAGTGCTCACCTGAGGAACCGCTGACAGTTACTGCGAAACGGATTTGCGATATTGTCAGCCGGATCTTTGCGATACAGTCGTTGGACGAAGACCTCTTCAAATGCGTAGTCCTCCTTAACAGCCCGAGTGACCCCCAGTACTCTGCCGTGCAGACCCAGGTGTCACGCGGTCTCGCTGATTCCACGACGGCCAACCCGTATAAATCAGACAATATCCGGAAGCTCCTTGAGACCGTGCAGAACCTCACTCACCTCAAAACCAGCTCATCCGGCCTCTCCACAGACACCGCACTTGCCGCGTCCACACGAGGCCGTTTTCGCTCGCCGAGACCCAACCTCCCTGGTCATGACCACGCTGCCGGAGTCAAATGCTGTGCGACGTGCGCCACACACAATCGACCGTGCGGTGGGCACGAAGCACAGTACTGCGCACACCCCGGCGGGGCTATGGAAAAGGATGGTTTCAACGCCGCGCGTGATGCTGCACGCGCTGCCGCTCCTAGCCGTCATGCGAAAAACAAAAGCACCGGCAATAAAGTATACACGCAGCTCACCGGCCCGAAAGGCAAGGTCTACCTCGTTGAGGAAGGAGCCCTGGGGAAGCTACAGACGCTGAGCGAGGAAGCGACACCGTCCGGATTCGCAGGCCTAGTCACCGACGACCTCTCTTCGGTCCCCGCCACTTGCAACACCGAGTGGGAAGGCTGGATGGCAGTAATCGTTGAGGAGGAGAACAACATTGTTAGCGTCATCGATCAACCAGCAACGATTAACGATCCACTCACAAAGGGATCAACTGACCAGCTCCAAACGCCAATGGCTCTCTCCGCAACAGCAGATCACCTATTTTTTATCGACTCAGGCGCCACAGTCCACATCTCGCCCTATAAATCTGATTTCCACACGCTTCAACCCATCACTCCTAAAGCCATCAAAGGAGTCGGCGGCTCGACAATATCGGCCCAAGGGATAGGAAACGTCACACTGCACACATCTGAAGGGAAGTTACTCACCCTCAAGAACGTCCTATATGTCCCCGATTCCACTGTCCGCCTCGTCTCAGTCAGCCGCGTTGCCGCGGACAGTAACGCGCACTCTCAATTCAATGACCGCGAAGTCCGAATCGTAGATCACGTCACCCACAACATCATCGCACGAGGACCCCTAATCAAGGAGAAAGGACTTTACACCATCGACCTTTCACCCACCACCGCGGAACACGCCTACACGGTTAGCCAAGGAGTCAATATAGAGACTTGGCACCGCCGTCTCGGACACGCAAACTATCAAGCGATCCTCCACTTAGCCCGCGATCGTAAGATCAAAGGTGCATCCAACCTTCATTCCTCTCTGCCACCGAAGTGTAACAGCTGCATCCTGGGAAAACAGACCAGATCCCCAGTACCGGTAGCACAAGAGGAAGGACGCAGAGGGTCGCGGAAATTAGAGATCGTGTGGGCAGACCTGATGGGACCGGTAAATGTGCGATCCAAGTCTGGTAATCACTACATACTAGATATTGTTGATGATTACACCAACATGACGTGGTCCATTCCCTTGAAGTCAAAAGACGAAGCGTTCGTGGCACTGAAGGCGTGGGAACTGACACGAGAAAATGAAACTGGCTTGAAGGTTGGAAAATACCGCACCGGATTCGATGGCGAGCTCTATAGCAGAGATATGGACAAATGGCTAAAGTCCAGAGGAGTCTTGAGCAAACATAGTGCACCGTACACGTCAGCTCATATCGGACGAGTCGAGAGGATGCACCGCACCTTAATGGGAAAAGCATGAAGTATGAGGATAGACTCACACTGCCCAGAGTACCTCTGGGACGAATTCTACCTCACAGCCGCTCATCTCCACACGAGAACTCCCACTAAGTCACTAAATGGACGCACACCACACGAGTTATGGTTCGGACGCGAACCTGACTACTCTTACATGCGTGAGATCGGATGCCGCGCTTTCGTATTTGTGCAAACTCACAACCCCAAAGTAAAACCCAGATCTGTAGAGTGTATTCTGATCGGATACGGGCAGAACTCGAAAACATACCGATGTTGGGACAACGTCAACCGCAAAGTATACCAATCGTTTCACGTGAAGTTTATCGAGAGCCATGAGACTCAGTCGAATAACGTCGCACAAAAGTCGAAAGAACGGGCGCAACCGCCGATTCCCTCGCTCCAAGAACTGGACCAGTCAGCGGCCCTTACACCACAGGAGGAGGACGATGACCTTGGATGTGAGATGGAGACGAGTACCGCGACTTACGATGCAACCGAAACCGCTCCACCGCCGACTCAACTGCAACCAGACCTCGACAATCAAACACCTGCCAAAAATGTCCTGAGAAGATCGACACGCACCCGTCAACCCACCGAAAAGGCAACAACGCATGAGAATCGACAAACGACGAGGTTGGAGAAGATCATGGAAGAAGTAAGGGAAGGTGAGACCAGGTCGAAACAGAGAAAATTGGAGCGACGCACACAGATACGACACGCATGCGACAACGCAGTCACGCCGAACATCGAACTAGCGCCCGCACCCACAGATGACAACATCGATCACGATCGAATACTTGCCACGATATCTCAGCTAGGCGACATCGAGCCCCTGCCACTGTTCGCGGAAGAAGAACCGAGAACATGGCAAGAAGCGAAAGAGAGCCCCGATGCAGAGAAATGGAGGCAAGCTTACCTAGAGGAGATGAAGTCTCTGAAAGACATGAACGTCTATCACCTGATTCCACGTACAGCTGTCCCACATGGGCACAAGATACGAAAAGGCCGCCCAATATTCAAAATAAAACGGGACGAACATGGAAAAGCAGTGAGATACAAGGTGCGCCTTGTGTTCAAGGGATATGAACAAATTTACGGCAGGGACTACAACAAAACCACCTCACCGACAGCACGCATGGAATCGTGGCGGATACTGTTACACATAGCGGCAGTGGAAGGCTGGGACGCGACCCAGATCGACGTGAAGCACGCATGGAATCGTGGCGGATACTGTTACACATAGCGGCAGTGGAAGGCTGGGACGCGACCCAGATCGACGTGAAGACTGCGTTCCTATATGGAATTCTTCCCGAAGACGAAACGCAGTACATGGAACAACCCCAGGGGTTCGAGGAGCCAGGGAAGGAAGATTGGGTATGCGAGCTGACACGCGGACTATATGGCATGAAACAAGCTGGGAGAATCTGGAACCAAACCCTAAACGAACGGATGGTCGAATGGGGTTTTTCTCGCCTGGCCTGCGAATCCTGTATATATTACAGGAAGTCCCACACTGGTACGATTATTGCCGCCGTACATGTTGACGATTTTCTCTCTATCGCCAGCTCAAAGGAAGAAAATGACCGTTTCAAGTCTCAAATGCGCAAAGCATGGACGATATCAGATCTCGGCACCCCGCACTACCTCGTCAGCGTATCAGTTGAATGGGACCGAGCAAACCGCGCTGTGGCATTATCCCAAACCTCCTTCATTGACAAAGTGATCCAACAGTTTGGTCAAAGCGCCGCACACCCGCTGACTATACCAATGGAACCGGGCCTGAAGCTCAGACGGCCCAAGCGAGACGCTCAGACCCAAGATGAGAAAGACAACATCGATAAACTACCATACAGGTCCCTGGTCGGATGCCTGCTCTACATCGCAATCGCCACACGACCCGACATTGCCTTTGCCGTACAACAACTTTCGCAGTTCCTCGACAACTACGACAAATCGCACTGGACCGCAGGCATACGTCTAGTCCGTTACCTGAAAGGAACGAGAGATCTCAAACTTCGCTTAGGGGGATCTGCCGTAGTCCTTCGAGGGTTCACAGATGCCGACTGGGCAAGCTGCCTGGACACCAGACGTAGCACCAGCGGATACACATGGTCATTGGGCACCGGAGCAATATCCTGGTCCGTGCGAAAACAGAAGACGGTCGCCACCTCTTCCTGTGAGGCTGAGTATATGGCGGCGTACGAGTCAACGCAGGAATGCATTTGGCTGCGCACATTTACAAAGTCACTCGGATGGGACTTCACGCAGAAACCAACGACTCTCTTCTGCGACAATAAGGCAGCCATCACGCTATCGGAAGACCCGACGGCGCACGCACAGGTGAAACACTTCGACATTAAATATCATTTTATCCGCGAGCGCGCGCAGATGGGTGACATTATCATTAAATACGTCAACACTAGAGACAACGTCGCCGACATGTTCACGAAGGCGCTACCCAAACCCCTATTCGTCCGACTCCGTCAAATGCTCGGACTATCATGAAAGAAGACACCACGATTCACGCGTGAGGAGGAGAAATGACAATGGTTCGTGGTAAGGAGGAGTGTTGGAACATCAGATGTGACGATGTGAAGAGTGAGTGAAAGGTAATATCACGAACCATTGTCATCAGTCTGGTGGCCACCGCTGCTTTGTCCGATATAACATATAATAGATAGCTAGCGTACCGAAGTACCCTCAGTTGGTTTACACACTACTGAGGGTACGTTATCCACGATTACTGCACACCCATATTTATACTAACCACGCTCATACCTAGAATATCGGCTTACTGTGTAATATTCTAGGTACATACAATACAGTTGGTTTACACACTACTGAGGAATATCGGCTTACTGTGTAATATTCTAGGTGTAGACGACGGTCTACTTACAGCTGCTAGTTCTAGTTCTAACAGAGGAATATCGGCTTACTGTGTAATATTCTAGGTGTAGACGACGGTCTACTTACAGCTGCTAGTTCTAGTTCTAACATATTAGAGTATATACTGACAATATTATGATAACTACTCACCTGGCAGAGGGAGATTCAAAGAGAATGAGTCTAGAGATTCTCTATGCCAGGTTGGATGCTTCTGGGGCCTCTGAAGCATGGGAAACAACTGTACAGTACAACAAAACCTTAAAATTCTCTATGCCAGGTTGGATGCTTCTGAGGCCTCTGAAGCATGGGAAACAACTGTACAGTACAACAAAACCTTAAAAACTCAAAAATTGCCTAAATAAACAACTGTACAAACAAGGCAGGAAAACTCCGGACTTTGGAAGTGAGAAAAGCAAACTCTGGCTTATATAAGCAGTCTGGAAGTGGTGCTGAAGGGCCCACACTTGTCTGAATAATAGCTAAAGAACCAGAAACTCTGGCTTATATAAGCAGTCTGGAAGTGGTGCTGAAGGGCCCACACTTGTCTGAATAATAGCTAAAGAACCAGAGCACCTCAAAGGCTGAGAATAGTACTAACAAATAGTGTTGAGAGAATAGAAACAGCAAAATGAGAGAATGATAGAAGAAATAAGGAAATGAATGAAAGGAGAGTGAAGGAATAGGGAGTGAAAGAAGGAAGAAATGAGGAGTCCCCTGACATGGCTGGGGCAGAGACATCATTGTAGAGGAGGATGTCCTGTCTCCTAATGCCTGGATTCTCTGGTATGACTTCACAGCTACCATCTGACAACTCATATCTATGAGGTGGTCCTCTGATTGGTACATTATCAATGTATGGCCAAGTTACATGTGGTATTTCATCTTTAAAGATGAATGTAATATCATCATGGAAGATAGGTACTGAATTTATCCATCCCATTGGTAAAGTAACCAACCTCAGAGCTCCAAATAGTGTCTGGAATGTAGTATAATCCCTAGAGTGCACATCTAGTACTCTCTCATCATATCCTACATACAAGTCAAAGATTCCTCCACAAGCTCTGCCTGAGAAGTGCCATAGGTTGGGCCCAAGAACACCATCTTCTGCTGGATGGGGGTGCCTCATCCCATGCTCTCATCTCCCAGGGTTTAGCTTTGATGTTGGGCCCCTCTTTGGTCTGGCTGCCCATTGGAGATGAAATCCCATTATCCTGGAGACCTGGGTAGAGGCAGTGGCAGATGTGGGGGAGCCCCTCCCTTTATACAATGAAAGGATTGTGGCCATAGTGGCTTTGATGGAAGTGGCAGCAGTGGAAGCAGGAGCAAGTGGATCAGGAGTTTTGGAAAAATCAGGAACTCCAGCATCAATAGAGGAGGAGTCCAGTGGGGTTTTAGGGTCATAGATGTCTTGTCCAGGTGATTCTTGTGTCTTGTAGAATATTGTAGAATAGCCAGTATATATATCTATTTTTGATTGTAAATGCTTGATGTGCAGGAAAAGAAGTAGAATGGTAAAGGGAAATCAAATGAAAGGAGAAAAACTAATTTGTAGAAGTTGAATTCCTGATGGTCCCAGAGGCAGATGCTACACCTTTGCAGCTGTCTGTGGGGTCCTCAGCTCTGGGGAGTGTGGGGCTTGTCTGGATAGGAATTGTGGAACTTCCAGAGCTTGTCAAGGGCATCTTTTAGGTTTGCTGGGGGTTCCCAGATGTCATCTTCTGATCTGTAGCCAGTCCATCATACAAGGTAGTTCAGCCACTCTTGGATTATTTGAGAGTTGAGGATCTGGTCAACCTTGTAGTAGTATTCATTATCCACTTTGAAAGGGAGGGCTGGTTGGGCCATTGTCTGAGGAAGGGGTCCAGAGCATGCTTTTTGAGTAGTTGGACATGGAACATGGGGTAGAGTCTTTTCAGTCCTGGAGAGAGGTCAAGTTGGTAGGCATGAGAAGATATCTTCCAGGTAATTTTGAAGAAGCTAAAATGCTTGTGGTTGAGCTTCATAGAGGGGTGCCTTATTTGGAGGTTGCGTTGGTCAAGCCAGACTAGGGTCCCAGGGTTCCAGTTGAGTGTGAGTTCTCATTGGAAGTTGGTGTGCTTGGAGTAGGCCTTGTTGGCGACATCAATCTTACTCCAGAGGAATTTGTGGAGGTCCCAGAAATTCTGGGTGACCTTGTAAGCTGCATGGGCAGGAATATTCCAGAGGAACAGGGTCAGCTGGGGGTAGTACTCTTTGTTGGCAAAGAAGGGGAACATGCCAGTGGCAGAGTGGAGGGTGTTGTTGTAGGTAAATTTGGTGAGAGGCAGTTTGGCATGTCAGTCATTCTGGAGGTAGTTGACATAGATTCAGAGGTACTGCTTGAGAGTTTGATTGACCTGCTTGGTTTGTCTGTTGGTCTCTAGGTAGTATGCAGTGGAAAGGTTGGTTTGAATGCTGAGGGCTTTACATAGGGATGTCCAGAACTTTGAGACAAAGAGGGGGCCCCAATTGAAGACAATGTTGTCAGGAAGTCTGTGCTTGAAGAACATGTGCTCCAGGAAGAGTCAGGCAAAGCCCAGGGTGTTGTCAGTGGTATGGCACAAAATAAAGATGGCTTGCTTTGAAAATGGTATCAAAGCCCTCTGGTTCTGAGAGCTTGATGATGTGATCCATGGAGATTGAGGACCATGGGCATTATCTGATGGATATGATGGATAGGGGTTTGAGCAATCTATAGGGCTAGTATCAGGAAACTTTGGCCTGGAGGCACAGTTTGCAGGCTCAGACATATTGGATGATGTTGTTCTTCATTCCTGGCCAAAAGTAAGTGCAAGAAATGAGTTGGAGTGTCTTACATATTCCTAGATGTCCCCTAAGCTTGTGATTGTGGTACTGTCAGAGAATATTGAGGCAAATGTTTTTATAATCAGAAGTGTAAATGCGGCTGTTGCAGAGGAGCATTTTGCCATCAGGGAAGAAGATGAAAGAGGGGTTAGGCAGGGGTCCATTGATGGCAGTGCTCTGAGAGTTGTGTCAGGTGAGATAGTCATCTCGGGGGGAGAGTTTTAGATCTGTTTCAGAATTCCTTCCTTGTTTAAGATTAGCACTGCATTTAAATATTTGGGAGGGATTACCATACAATGGTTGGCTCTGAGCTATCTGAGGCAATAGTAGATAGTAAAGTCATACTTCAAGAGGACTTTGGACCATTGGGCCTATTGGCAGCTGAGGAGCTTGGTGGTCATGAAGTACTGAAGGTTGTTGTAGTCCAAGTACACTTGAATCTGGTGGGGGGTGCCTTTGAGGTAGGCTCACCACTGCTTGAAGGCTTCAACAATTGCAAGAAGTTCCTTATCATAGATGTCATAGTTGAGCTTGGCCAGGATCATTGACCAGATGTAGAAGGCCGTGGATCAGAGCTCCTGGTTGTCTGGTCCCATCTGTGAGAGGATGCTGGCAATGGTGTAGTTGAAGGCATTGCACTCCAGGATGACTGGAAGGGCAGGTCATAGTGCTGGAGGATCGGAGCTGAAGTGAAGGCTTCCTTAAATAACAAGAACATGCTCTGGCACTTACTGTTCCAACTCCAGAGAGTGTCTTTCTGAGTCAGCTAGTTGAGAGACTTGGTGATGCCAGAGTAGTTGTCGATGAAGCAATAGTAGAAGTTTGCAAAACTGAGGAAGAACTGTACCTCCTTGATGTTTTTTGAGGGGGGCCAGTTGAAGATTGCTTTGACCTTTATGAGATCCATGTGGACTCTATCTGGGATAATGATAATGCCAAGGTATTTGACTTCCATAATGTGAAATGAGCACTTCTCTGATTTTGCATGTAGGTTGTGGCTCTGAAGTTGTTTGAGGACTTGTCAAACATGGATTTGGTGTTTGTCAAGAGAGTTGGAGTAGATCAGGATGTCATCCAGATACACAATGACAAAGATGTCATTCATGAAATACTGGAAGGTTGCAGGGGAGATAGTCATACTGAAGGGCATTACCAAATACTTGAAGAGGCTATAGTGGGTATAGAAGGTGGTTTTCCATTTGTGTGTAGTTGTATGGTCACTGCAGGGGGAGGTCCTTGGCACTACCCTCAGAGAAGACATCAGCAAACTTATGATATTTGGAGGGAACAACTTTGGTAAGGATTTAGTCTTCAGTTTTAGTGTTGGGGCTGGTGTCTTTGGCCTGGAGAAGGCCAAGAAGTTCTTTCCTGGGGTGCTGGAGATCTTCTGGACTTATCATGGAGGGTGGAGATTCAAAGGGAATGGGTTCCTGGGCTGTGCTATGGTCAAGGCTAAGAGTGAGAGCTTTTCAATTGATCTGGGGGTTTGTGGTGTACAGCCATGAGAGTCCAAGGACAAGAGGGGCAGCAGCATGGAGTTTGATGACCAGGAGTTGGAGAGTCTGGCAATAGCCAGAGGTGAAAATTATGGGCATCTGCACAAAGTGGGTAAAATCATTGGCCAAGGAGGTGCTGCTGTTGAAGAGTCAGAAATGAATGGGGAGGAAGAGCCATTGAGAGGGTTGTGGGACAAGGGCCACCCAAGCTTTGTTGATGAAGTTGTCAATGATGCTACTGTCTATGAGAGTATTGACAGGCTCTAGAAAGTAGGCAAGAGTGGTTTGGAGGAGGAGGGATTGGAGAGAGTATGAGGAAAGGTGAGTCAGGAGGGTGTCCAAAAGAGGTGTAACCATGGCACAGATATGTGAAACCAGGGCAAAGAAGACATCATAGTCTGATCCACAATTCAGAATGTCTTTTGTTTCTAAATTGCCAGGTTGTTTTCTGTGAAGTGAAAGTCATATTCTTCTCTATCAATGGTCCAAGTGGCCTATCCCATAGTCTGACACTTTGGGCAGCCAGCTGCTGATAAAGTGTCCAAGTTCCCCACAGAGGAGGCAGGTGCCTTTCTGGCATTGTTGTTCTTGAACTTCCTTAGGAATGTTGATTTAGGGCTGGTTGGGATTTCTGACTTGGTTTGCATAGAAGGCCTCTTCCTCATTGTTTTTAGGGTAGTAACTGGTTGGGTTGTTGGGGTTGTTGGGGTTTCTGAAGAGAGGGTTGGAGATGTTGTTGACCTCGGTGGTGTTGAGGGTGGCTGAGGGTCATAGTGCTGAGGTGCAGGGTGGTTCTGATGGTCCTTGTCCTGGGATGGGGCATGAGGCAGGGGCTGAGGGTGCTTGATTAAGGGCTCTAGAGGCATTAGCTTTCCAGAAGGGTCCTCCTAGAGGGTTCCACTAAGTCCAAGAACCAGAGTATTTGTTGCAGTCTTCTTAGTACCTTTGATTGATCTGAGTCACTAGGGCCTTGTACATAGCCATTGTATATTGCTTGCTTGGGGGCAAGGCAGAGAATGTCCTTGATTTGTTGGAGGAGCATGCATCAGAGGGCAAACTGGAGGGCATTGTAGTTCCAGCCTGTCTCATAGGCCTCTTTTTTAAAGCAAACAATGAAGGTGGCAAAGTGCTCTTCAGACCTTATCTGGAGGTTGAAGAGGTTCTCCTTGGCCTCTGTAACAGTGTTGAAGATGACAAATCAGCTGGAGAATTCCTATACAAAGGCCACCCACTAGGACAGTACAGAGTTGTTGGGGTCAAACCAGAGAAGGGCTGTGTAGTGGTCAAAGGCCAGTCTCTGCAAGTACAATGCAGCAAATGCAATGCAAGAGCTTTCAAGTTGAAATGTGACAAGTTTGGCCTAGAATGTGTTGAAACATTGCATCAGAAAGGTCTGCCATCTCTAGGGGTCATGTCTGTGGAAAGGCTTGGGTTTTTGGATGTCTAGCTTATCTTCCTTAGTGAGGGCATCTCTAGTGTTATCCTACAGGTTTGGGTTGTGCAGGAGGTGGCATTGTAGTAGTAGTAATAGTGATTCCTTCTTCTCTGTTGAGGCAGAAAGATATCTGTAATGGCACCTCATCCTCTGGAGGGTCCTCTGTCAGACAGGCCACTGTGATCAGGTGGCACCATATGGGCCCAGGAGCTCCTTGCAAGTGTGGGGAGGTTGTGGGTCCATGTGGAGAGGGCAATCATAGGAAAACTTGGAAGTGGGAGCAGAGGGTGAGTTGCCCAGGTTGTTGAAGAGAAGTCTAGAATTTTGGGGTTTGTCAATGTAAGAGAGGGTATCCTCCAAAGTGTCATTGCTATTGAGGGTGGGGTTGTCTTCCAGAGGTGGAAAATTCCCTTCTGCTGCTTGTGCCCATATGTTGAAGGCACTGGGCATTGAGTAGGCCTGGAGCCAGGCCAAGAGCCTGATAGTGTGGGCAGCAGGCTGCTTAAAAAGGCCCCTGGTTGGGTTCAGGGATTGCAGGGTAGTGGAGGTGGCATTGAGCTCCTCTTGCTATCATTAGTTTGGGGAGGGGGTTCTCTCAGGCACCAGCTCAGAGTTTGACCCTCTGAACATGGAAAAAATAGGCCAGGTCCAAGGGGTCCTCAAAGTGGCATGGGTTGGGACTCATGTAGATCTTGTCAATAAGGGCCTGGAGTTTGCTCCAGACTGGGTCCTCCTGTCGAGTCCTTTTGATGTTGTTGGGGAGGGTTCTCTTCTGGAACTGGTTGTAGAAATGGAGAAGGCAGTTGGCCCATTCTTCCAGAGTGCCCCAGAAGTCATGGTTGCTGAGGGTAACCAGGAAAGCATGCATGTGTTGGGCAAACTCTGCAGAGGAGGTTTGAAATGCACACAGCACCTCATTTTGTTGTTGGAGGTAGTCCTCTATTTGTTGTTCTTTAGGGGGAAAGTTGGAGGTCAGGTTGGTGGGGCTGATTCTTATAAGGAGGTTCAGGGATTTTGGTAGCCAATGGGGAGTACTGGAGTTGGGCGAGCTGAGGCCAAGGTACAAATTGTCCTCTACTAACAGGAGGCAGAGTGGCCCCCCACAGGGTCTCAGAGAGTCCTCTAGGGACTAATCTGTAGGAGCTGAAAGTGACAGGGGGTTGGCATACATCTGCCAGTCCAGAGGATGCAGTAGCTGGCTAGCAAAGAGACCATAAGCTCTGCTTGGATCAGAGGCCTAGAAGCAGGGTGCTGAGTAGACCTCAGAGATTGGAGGTGGGTGTAAGGGTTGGGAAGTGCTGTGATTGTATTGTTCAGGCATTGAGTGACCATAGGCATCAGTCTAATAGCCTGCAGAGTAGTAGACAGGGGTATATGTAGACATCAAGAACAGGGTAAAGGGGAGTCTTGATATTATGTCAGGTTCTGCTGACAATAGGGGCTTCTGATAGCAAGTGGGTCCTTATTAGGCAGACTCAAAGTCTATGGGGTGTTTTCAGGTAATGGCAGGTGAGCTCTGGAGTTTTGGGTAGGGTGCAAGGGCACTCGGAGAAGTACACAGAGTGCCAGAATTTGAAGGAGCAAAGGAGCAGGATCCTGGGCTAAGTTCAAGATACAACAAAGGGAGGTGGAGCCAGGTCAGGAGGTGGAGCCAGGTCAGGTGGAGAAATAATGAGGAGATCAGGGAAAAAGACTGAGACTGGAAAACTGAGACTGAAACCAGAAAATGGAAGAGGAGATTGAAGTGAACTGGGAGACTTGTGAAGAGAAAAAAATAAATTGAGCAAGTTGTATGAGATAGATAGACAAGTATAGAGGCAGAAGTTATGGCAATATCAAGACTACTGTAACAAATCACTGGCTACAAGCTAAATACCTTTGATGAATAAGATCCAGGGCATCTGGGTGAGCTCTGGAGCAGTGCTCCAAGTAGTCAGTCCTGTGCAGTGTATTGCCTGGATATGGGTATAGTGCTAGGAAGATTGGTTGGGGCCCATCATAGCATTGGGGGATTGGTTGGGGCCTGTTGGCTGTGTAGGCCTGTGTACCAGAGATGATTGGTGGGGTCTGAAGCTTGTGGGTGGGCATCAATGCTGGTTATCTGATTGACAAGCAAGGGTGGAAGTGCTGGAGTTTGTGTGGAGTGCTAGGGGTAATGTATAAATGATGGATTGTGACATCTGGAGAAGGACTAGGTGACACCTGCTGCTTTTCCTTGTCTAGATGTCTCCAACCACAGTCCCCCCTGCTTGCCTCCACCTGAGTCAACATACACATAACTAGCATTACAAGCCAGCCATGACCTCTCACCCTGATAAGACCTTCATTTTTAAAAGACCTTCTGGACTCTCCCATGGATGCTGCTGTTGAGGCCACACTGCCTGGCACATCCTCTGTTCAGACCTCCCCAGGTCCTTTCAGCAACCCTTCATGGATGTTGCTGGGGCCCTACTGCCAACGCACTTCTAGTCTGCATCTCCCCAGACCTTCCTGACAGCCCCTCTTCTGGCTCCACCACCCAGTTCCTCTCCTCTACTCCTCTATGTCCATCTTCCAGGTAAGCCACTCAAGCAACTACCTCTGCTCCCAGGACACACAACGTGCCTTCCACAGCACCAAAACAGAACATTGCTTATGGTTGAGGTGGCACATCTCACATACTAATGAATTCTTTTGCGATGAGGGGCTTGGGGGCATAAAAAGGCATGGCACCATCTAATGGATGCAATGCACACACTATGACTCATGTTAGCAGCAACCCCAAGGTACAAAACCACTCACTGGTCTGTTGCTAATGCATCACAAGTAGGTGGGCAGGCTCTGGGCCCTCATCAAGGCCTGCTGATAGATCTCCTCCAACACACCTGCCAACAGAATGTGTAAATTCTCAGGGACCACTGAGATGGTTTCTGGGGCCATCTCTAAATATGGTAGGCAGCAAGAGACAAGATGAGGTCGGGAATGAGGATGAGGGAATGAACAGTCATCTATGCAAAGGTAGGCATGGGACAACTAGAGCTTGCCTCAGCAGCAGATTTGGTGGCAGGCTCCAGAGAATGACTTGGGCCTGCCTTGAAACCAGGCTTTGGAGGACAACTCAGAGCTGCTTCTAAGGCAAGGAGATGCTGCTGCTCTAAAAAGAGAAGTCAGACATGCCAAGCAGAATTACTGGGACCCACTCATGTTGCTGCACAAGCACCAACATGCACTCTTGATCAAGCCACCTATGGTACTTCATGTCCTGGGCCTCCCATGCCACTCAGGGTGCAACTTTGTCAGTGGAAGGAAGCATTGAGGAATGGGATGGTGTATGTGACATAGTTGGGAATAGGTAAAATCTTTTTTTTGCTATGTGTCAAACACAGGGCTGGACTCCCATGCTTGGACTGCTGGACCAATCTACTGGCACACGTGTCTCAGAAGGTCTCAGCACTGGAGGGGGATGATGTCACAACCCCTCCCTGAGATCTACTCAAGACACTCCTAGCAGCCTTCTCCAGAACCCTTTGCCTGCTCCCACTGACAGCCACTATTATAACCACCAATGCCACCATCACATGCATCAAGCCCTGCTATCATGTGCATCTCTGACAGCCTCATATCATAGAACTCCAGACTCACCCGCTCCACAATCACTGCTCAGATCATGCTGATCACCCTGGCTAACACCTATTTTGCATCAAGTTGCCCTTCTGCATCAATCAATCATGCGCTCCACATGCACAATTCCCAGTATACAGTCTTTTCTTCACCTGCTGCTGCTCATTCATTCCCAGAAACTATTTTAGACACCTTGGGACATCTCTAGACCCCCGGAGCAGCCTCCCACAGTACTTATAGTTGTAGCCACTTTGTTTTACCTTAGTCTTGATATTACAATTGCTGTTTGCATGCTCTTTGATTTGACTAGTATGTACTGACTGGCACACTTGACTGGCATGCATACTCTGAGATTGGTATGCACTTTGCAACTTTAAGCTTACTAACTCCAGTCTCATCTTAGAACTCCTGGTTCTCAACTTGACCCTAACCTCAACCCCTCCTCAACTTCTCTGACTTCCAGACCAAGTTTCTGACTCTGGGTATCCCCTTTCCCTTGTGTCTTAAACTCTGGAGCATGGTCTAGAGCTCCAGACACCCAAATACACATAGATCAAGTCTGCCTTATAAGGGCATTGCTTTCCTAGAAGACCCCCAAGTCAGCAGTACCTGACAAGTCCACTGAGTACTGCCTAGCATCTCTTGCAGCTGCAGTAGACTACCTTCTACTGTTGCTACTACTAAGGGCTCTGAAAATTGCACTTGGTCTGCTAGCATGGCTATCAGGTATATAAATAATGTAATGGTCTCACCTTTGTAGTCAAATTTGGAATGTTGGTTAGTTGACATTCTTGTCAACGTGTCAGGTGCATGTCAAACAAAGTTTGATGCTTGGACTTGTTGGATTCTAGACTCTAAGTCTAGTGTTGCAGTTTTGTCTCATAGAATAGAATTGAACCTGAAAGATTTAAAAAAGTGAAACAAAGTCAAGAGCTTACAGTCACACAATAGAACTAGATTGAAATATAATTCTAGTTCTATGAGCTGTGTAATAAAAAAGCTATCTTATTATGTAATAACTTAGCACACATTATGTACAAGTACAGATGCAGTATTCACTACAAGTCAGTAGGTACATAATAATAATATATAGCTAACTACATGTTGGAAACTAAACTGCAGAGGACCGTAGTACCTGTAGAATCACACTAGCTGTAAGTATCTATCCCTCAGTGTGATTAGAATCAGCTGTATTCTGTACCTGTATGATCACACTAGCTGTAAGTATCTATCCTACGGTGCAGTCAATATGTATGTATCATAATAATATAATAACTTTAACTTGCTCTCAGTGTGATTAGAATCAACTGAGGGTGTTGTTGGTTGGGCATTGCTTATATATATGTCATGTGCTAGGCACCAGGGTCATGATATGAGTGAGGTATGTGTTACAGTGGTTACACTTCCTGGATCCTAACACTCCTCCTCATGCAGGGAATCCTGTCACCTTAAGCCCATAATGCCATGGAGTTGAGTGAATTTTGGGGATGGCAGTGCCTTAGTAAACACGTTGGCCACATTGTCCTTTGTATTAATGTATTGTAGGGCAATTTCCTTTGAGGCAACTTATTTACGCAGAAAATGGTATTTAATGTCCACATGTTTGACACATGAATGCAATAGAGGGTCCTCTGATAGGTTAATCGCAGAGTTGTTGTCACACAATATCATAGTAGGCTCCCTTGCCATGTACCCCAACACATCTGCGATCATTCTCAACCATATGCCCTCCTGTGCTGCCTCAAATGCCACCATGTACTCCACTTCACAGGATAAGGTGGCCACTGTCTTCTGTTTTCTTGTTGACCATGATATCAGCCCCAATCCCAGCGACCATGCATAGCCCCCAACACTCCACCTAGTATCGAGGCAATTTGCCCAGTCTGAATCAGTGAATCCTACTAAATTGAAGGGTGCATCCCCTCCCAAGCATAGATGCAAGTCTTGTGTCTCTTTGAGATACCGTAAGACTCTGATTGTGGCATTCCAATGGATCTGTAAGTAGCTGTCAAGAAATTGTGACAGTTGTTGTACTGCATACTATATATCTGGGCACATTGAGACCGCCAGCCACAAGAGCCCACCCACCAGATTATGGTATGGAATCCACTCCAATTTGTCCATATCTTCAGAGCTGAGCTTGGATCTGTCCATCCATCGAAGTTTCAATCCTGGCTCCATAGGTACCATCAGTGGGGTGGCATCAGTTTGTCTGTACTGGAATACCAAGCAGTCAATGAGGACAGTTTGTGACAAGAAAACTTGCTTGTTGGGGTGATCCCATTCCACAGCAATCCTGACTATGTGTCAGGAAGTACCCAAATCAGATGTGACCCAAATTCCTTTTAACTGCCTCTTGAAGTGTTTGTTGGCTGCTGTCATACTCCCAATAGCCAAGAAATCATCCACATGCACACCTGTAATCACCACACCCTAATCAGTTTTTCTATAATATATGCATGCTTCATACTGCAGCCATGTAAAGCCTAATTCTTGCATTGCTTCATCAAGTGTCTTAGTCCAAATTTGCCCTGCCTGTTTCATTCCATAGAGGGGTCAGTGCAAATGGCATACCCAATCTTGCTTTCCATCCTCCTCAAAACCTTTTGATTGCTGCATAAAAATTTTCTCCTCCTCAGGTAGGATCCCATTTAAGAAGGCAGTCTTCACATCAACTTGCGTTGCATCCCAGCCAAGTGTTGCTGCCATGTGAAGGAGAATATGCCAGGATTCCGCACATGCAGTCGATGAGGTTGTCTTGTCATAATCTCTTCCTTGCACCATTGTGTACCTCTGAAGGACTTGTCTAGTCTTTAGCCTGGTGATCTTCTCATGTTCATCATGCTTTATTGTGAACACTGGTCTTCCCCTGAATATTTTCTGCCCAGGCAGTACATCCTCATGTGGCACTAGCTCCCACACTCCCATCTCTTGCAACAAGTCAATCTCCTCCTGGTATGAAGCCCTCCATCTTGGCCAATCAGCTGAATCCTTAGCTTCCTCCAGGGTTCTTGGAGTGTCTGGATTCACCTCTGGTTCCTCATCCTGTAGGTCCTTGGCTGAGTTAAGTGTCATCAAGACATGATTGAGGTCATTATCTGCACCAATGTCATCACCACCCCCAGCCACATCAACATCACCTTTGGGGATCAGTGTTATCTGTTGCAACTCCTCCAGCACTCTACATCTCTCCTGACACTCAACTCTCACTTGCTCTGCTGACTCCTTTGATTCTCTCACCACCCTCTCTAATTGTGTCTCCTGTTGGAGTTGATTTACATCAGTGATCTTGGCAGTTGGGACTGATACATGGCTAGAATGCCACATTGGCACTGGTGGCTAGAGATCAGGATCTGCCACAGGTTCTGGATTTAGGGCATCCAAGTCTGGGTTCAGTTCAGCAACCTCATCATGACCTTGAGTTGTGATTTTGGGCATCATGACACTCTCTTCATCTTCAGACTGTTGGCTTAGGTTCAGGGTTGGCTTTGAGTTTTATTCAATTTCATTTATAGTTGTAAAATTGAATCCTTCTGAGTTTTCATGAGCTATGGGTTGTGCAGCAGTGGATGCGTCATTGTGACTTTCAATGAATTTTATGTGATAGGAGCTATATACTTTTCTTGTTGTCCTTTCATAATATTGGTAGGCCTTGGAGTTAATGTTGTAGCCAATCAGTATGCATTCAATTGAGCGCTTGTATATTTTAGGGTTGTTTTTTCCAAGAATCAGAACAAACATGCGGCATCCTATCTTTCAAAAATATGAGTAGTCAGGTTTTTTTCCATACCATAACTCATCTGGGGTCACATAATTTATGGCTAATGTTTTTGTCCTCCCATGAACATGAGTAGCCATAAGGTAGAACTCATCCCACAGGAAGGGGGGGCATTGTGCAGCTAAGCGCATTGAACGTGCCTTTCCCATCAGTGTGCAATGCATTTGCTCAATGCAGCCAATATGGGCAGAGGTGTGGGGAGCACTGACTTCAAGAATTATATCTTTACTTCTGTACCACTTTTTGTGCTTTTCCCCATTGAATTTGCTGTCACGCCCAGTCAATAAAACTTTCAACTTTAACCCTGTTTCATTCTTACAAGCTTGGATCCAAGCTTGCAACTTGCTAAATCCTTCATCCTTTGTCTTTAAAGGGATAGACCAGGGTTTATTTGTATAGTCATCCATGATATTCATGACATAAACATTGCCAGTACGTGAAGTCACTACTGCTTGTCCTGTCAGATCCACCCAAATCTTTGCTAGCCTCCTGCTTGCTCTATGCCCTTCCCCTTCTTCCCTTATCCTTGGAACTGGTGTATGTGTCTGTTTTCCAAGAATACAATGATCACATTTAGGGGGTTTTGAGCAGAAGGTTTTCAGCATACCTTTGATCATACCAGTGCATGCCATTTGCATAATAGCTTGGTAATTAGCATGTCTGAGCCTATAGTGCCAGGTTTTTAGATCAGGTATGGCATTCACAGAGAGTGTGTGCTCAGGATAAAGGTTGAGGGCATAAAGATCTCATTTGGGAATGAGCACCCTGGTGGCAACAATTGATTTTGTGGACTTTCTCATGAGAGTTGCCCCTACATCATCAAAAGTGGTATATATACCAGCATGTTTTGCTAGCTTGTTTTGCTAGCTTACTGACAAATAGAAGGCGTACAGCAGATTCTGGAACATACAGGACATTCTCAAGCTCAAGGCATTTTCCTCCTCCAATTTGGAGATGTACACTGCAGCTATAGTAGTTCCTCCCACTCCATGAATTTGACAGCTAGGGATTGGAGTCTGGTGAAATTGGACCAGTCTGGTGATATGTGGATGGTTGTGCCTGAGTCTAAGTAAAATGGTAAGACCTCAAAGAGCATTGTTGTACTAGACAGAGCCATTTCATTGCCTTGATCACAATTGGTGTGGTCATGCCAGTCAACCCCTGCCCTAGGCTCCTCCTCAAGTGCAATCAAGGTGTCAAACTCAAGCTCCTCAATGTCTGTGAGGGATACACCATGTGGAAGTGTGTCCGATGCCAAACCCACAAATTTGGTCTTGGATGAGAGGACAGCCTTCATTTCTTGAGCTGCCATATAAACTCAGGGTCACCCTCCAGAGTGAATGCAGACCCACCCAATGGTGTAACAGTGACTCTTGAGTTAGGTTTTTTCACATCTTTGCCCTTCAACTTGTAATGTGCCAACCATGCTTTTCTTGACTCCTTGATGGTCTTCCTGGCCATCCCACCACCTTTGAGGATACACCAGGGTAGAGTATGGCCAGTGAAATTTGGCCTATTCCACAACTTACACCCCTCACAGATCAGTTTTGCATACTTTGAGCCTTTCTCTCCTGAAGCTGCTGCCAGGACAACATCTGCATTGACTGGCTTGTCTGCATTGATTAGCATCTGCTCACTTTCAAGAAAATGCCGAATCTCTTCCAGTCCATATACGTCTACATCCCCCACAGCAGTGAGGTTCTGCAATATTATTGAGCAAATGTGTGCATAAGATCTATCAGACAGTGCGGAAAGAATTGCAACGGACTGAAGAAGTTCCTTAGTAACTTCCCCAGCATCAAAAGCATCGTTGATCTTCTCAATGATTGAGTCTGCGGTCTTAGTGAGGGACTCCAAGGCAGAGCACTTTGTTATTAAGGCCTTCTGGAGTAGGTGAACTTGCTGAACTGGTACAGCACCACTGTGCCTCTCCTTCAAGTACAACCATAAGCTCACTGGGTCCCACATGTTGGCACAGAGCTTTTTCTCTGCAGGTGATATTGCACGCTTAATGAATAAACATGTCAAACGGTTATTGTTGAACCATGCTCAACTTGCACATGGCTCAAAGGTGGGGTGTGGGGTAGTCAGGGGGTTAAACACATATTCCCAGAGTTGGGCCATTGACAGCTCAAGATCCATGTTATATGACCAGTCAGGCCACCTACCGTTGTCCTTACTGAGGATGTGGCCAGTCCAGCTAGCTGTCACCTTGCCTACAGATAAGAAAGTGGGTTTGATGAGTTATCCACCCTCCTCATCTCATTGATCTGCTTAGACGTAAGCACCACCTCAGTGGGTGTCGAGGTCATTGGGGATTTAGTATCCATTCTGGGGACCATCATAGCATGAATAGGGTGCAATAGTAACATGGCCCAGTGAAAGTCTGTAGGTTAATTTTTGCGTGGACTGCACATATTCTGAGTCTACCTGGCTATTTGGTTGGAAACAAAATAAACCATGAAGTTTTCAACTTCGTGTAAATCGTCCAGGTGAGTCTAGTTCCAGGTGCAGAGCAGCAAATCTCCCATAACCTGTTGGAAACTAAACTGCAGAGGACCATAGTATCTCTCAGTATAATTAGAATCAACTGTATCCTGTACCTGTAGGATCACACTAGCTGTAAGTATCTATCCTATGGTGCAGTCAATATGTATGTATCATAATAATATAATAACTTTAACTCACCCTCAGTGTGATTAGAATCAACTGAGGATGTTGTTGGTCAGGCATTGTTTATATATATGTTGGTCAACATGCTAGGCACCAGGGTCATGATATGAGTGAGGTATGCATTACAGTGGTTACACTCCCTGGATCCTAACACTACATAAATATATATATGTGTGTGTCTGTGCAAGCTAAATGTAGTTTTAACCTAGAGCTGCAACTCTAGATTGGTGGGTTATACTGAGCCTCCTTGACTGGAGACATAGTTACCTTTCACTTGGGTAGCTAATCTAAAGTGCTTGTTCTGATGTCTATCAGGGGCATCACATCTTGTGGTGTCATCTTGATTGAGGAAGTCTCCTCAATCATGATTATTGCATCACTCTGGTTCTGGAGAAGATTGATTCTTCTGGGCCTGTGCTATGAAACAACAATGCATCTTGTCAATGAGCTTAGTGCCTACAAGGGTGACCTCTGAAGGCTATGGCTCAGTCACACAGCTGGCAGAGAGAGATCCAAAGTGTATTAGAGTATACACTAACAATATTATAATAACTACTCACCTGGCAGAGGGAGATCCAAAAAGAACACATCTAGAGATTTTCTATGCCAGGTTGAATGCTTCTGGGGCCTCTGAAGCATAGAAAACAACTGTAAAGTACAACAAAACCTTAAAAACTCAAAAATTGCCTAAATAAACAACTATACAAACAAGGCAGGAAAACTCTGGGCTTTGGAAGTCAGAAAGGCAAACTCCAGCTTATGTAAGCAGTCTGAAAGCGGTACTGAAGGGCCCACACTTGTCTGAATGAAAGCTAAAGAATCAGAGCACCTCAAATGCTAAGAATCATACTAAAAAATAGTGTTGAAAAAATAAAAACATTAAAATGAGAGAATAACAGAAGAAATTAAAAAATGAATGAAAAGAGAGTGAAGAAAGGGAGAAATGAGGAGTCTCCTGACAGTGCCCTCAAATACAATGCTCTGATTGTCTATAAGAGAATGTTCCTTAGTCCTGAAGTTGCTATTGCACATTTGTTGGTAGGCAACTATGGTTACACAGCAATTCAGCTATTGGCATGCATGGCATCATAGATGCCTTGCTTTCCACTTTGAAGGCTGTGCTGGCTTGACTATCCAGACCTAGATTATCTATCCTAGAGTCTTGGATATGCATGTGAGAGGGCTTTTTACACCACCCTTGTACTGCTACAATATGGAAATTACTCACTGGTATCACATTGGGCACTTCCTGCACCCATGCTAGTGCTTTGATTAGCTCAACTCCTATATTTTGATTACAACATGCCAAGTATTCCTCAGATGTGTGGCTCCAGAAAGTCAATACCCCAATTGCCTTGCAGCCTTGTGCTGCAAATACATCTGGAGTTTTAGTAACAGAATACAAACAATCAAATCAGTATATTTTGTACTGAATATATGGGGTGCATCATGCCCTTGTTGACTAAGTGCTACTATTGATGCAAAATGAGTAGTTTACTATATGTAAAGTAGTTCAAAATGGAATTTGAACTGGACTTTGATTATATTTCAACTGTCTCAATTCCACAGAGTACGTGGAGCAAGTGTTGACACGCGCGCACACTTTGTAAAAGTATGATTATAATGTTTTAATTGATTTATTTAGAATGTCATGTAGCACACTCAAAAATGGGTCAATAAAGTATTATTTACTAAAACCTGAAGCTACTGTAATGCTTCTAGGCCTAAGAGATCCGCTCCCTGGAGATTCCGAGCTGTGGCAATGCAATTGCTTGCCCAACTCCCCCATTTCCGTCCTTCTTTTATATCCTTTTCTCCTGTGCACAGGCCAACACCCATTTGCATGGTCTCAATGTATTGTTGCATTCAGCAGGCCTAGATGCCCGGCTTATCAAGTTTCCCAGGGCTGGGCACCGGTACTCAGCGGTACTCGCATTTCCTGGCACTTCAACCACATGATTTTTCTATTCTCCTGGCTAAACCTTTTTCCGTGGTTTTACCATCCTTAGCTCATCGCCTTTCCTCTCCCTGGAACTTTCCTCGTCATTTTGGGGTCACGGTGACTCATGTCGGTAGCAGGGTTTTCAAACAAAGCTCGTGTATGGGTATGGTGGGTTCTCCGAGGTGTGTTGTTGGGCTCAATGGGTGACAAATCTTGGAATTTGTCCAAGATCCCGACCCTGCCGAACACTGCCACTTAGCTGGCCCTTTTCTCCAATCAATCTTTGATCACATTCTCACTTTACTGGTTGCACTGTCCCAGTCATCAATTTACACATTGTTGGGGTTTTTCAAGGTGAACCTCCCTGCATCTACAGTTTTCGATGCTTGCTTACAGTTTTCAGCAATACTTGGGTATATTGGAAGTTCTTATGGTACTTTTTGTCTGCCTTGGTTGTGAGACCAATGTATCACTATGTGTGCTGAGGCATAGCACTCTAGTCATGTCTGAGTAATGAATTTTGTCACCTCTGGAAATAAATCCCAGAACATTTACAGGCAAATTGTGTAAGTAGTTTTCAACTGCTAATTCTCTGCTCCAGCATTGTCATCCATTGACAAATCTATGGCCTCTTCAGAGAGGTCATCAGACTCCTTGGCCATGTCTCTGGCAGGAGTGTGCAGAAAGTGATTTTCTACAGCCTCAGCTTTCAGAGCTGCAGGCTCCTCTGGTACCTCTTCTATGTAGGCTTCCACTATCCTGGTGGTAGATGGGCCTGCCATGGCTCATCTGATCCTACAACTTCAATTCTGGGGCACTTACACCTTAGTCTGTACTGATGAGTCAGTGGCTGCCAAGGCACCTGCAGCACTTATTGGCTGCCTGACCCTGTCTGGAGGTCCTTTAAACACTAATTCACTGGACCATTTAGATCCTCCTGACAACTAAGTAGTTGGGAGAGTTAATCCCCCAGACATCTTGTCATGCAGATGATGCTGGCAGGTCAGAACTCTGACCTCAATCTCAAGCCTTCAGCACTTTCTGGTCCAATGATGATGCCTGTGCATCCTAGTTTTTTGCTGGGTTATCCTATAGGTCATGGGCATTGTGCCTACTGTCTATGGTAACTGTAGGAATAGAGTTACTTATTGGTTCCTTGTTTGAAATTTGCACAGTGTGGCTGTGCAAGAAGCTCAAGAAGCTAATAGAATTCTGTCAACAAACTCTGCAACTGATGTTGGATGCTAGGCAATAGATTCTAGCTCGTAGATTCAAAAAAATGTAACAAAGTTACAGTTTTATGAGAGCTTGGTATTCACACTGCACAGATTTAGACTAGTCCAGTCTATTGACTATGTAGTTATAGAATAAAAATAAGCTGCTTATCAAGCAGCAGATAAATAAATATATATATAATTAGATATTATAATGAAATTATATCATAACCAATGAGCTTCTGACGTTGTAAGAAGAAAGAAAACAATAAGCAAGGAGGAAAATTTGTACTGGGTCCAAATGGGAAGAGCTCAGTAGAGCCGGTCCCATGTTTATTGCTTGTATACCAGTAACAAGAGGGGAGGTGGGTGGGTAATAACAAAATATACTATGTCGCAGTACTATGAGTGTTGAGATTCGGGAAGTAAGTAAGTAAGTAGAAAACCCACCTAGGAAGCAAGCATTGAGATTGAAAAGAATACCAATGTCTCAACCCGCTCTCTAGTGGGTGAGCACATGAGTCCTGCGACTCTGTGCATATTGACCTCATGAAAGTTTTACTTTAACATGGCCAATGAGCTTCTGACATTGTAAGAAGAAAGAAAACAATAAGCAAGGAGGAAAATTTGTACTAGGTCCAAATGGGGAGAGCTTGGTAGAGCCAGTCCCATGTTTATTGCTTGTATACCAGTGACAAGATGCAGCTATTCTCCTATGACATTGAAAAACAATTGAGTAAAACGATTAAGGGTTGTCGCTGGCATACAGTATTCATTGACTGGTTGCGATCAACAACTGTAATTGAGGTTAGTAGTCACTAAGCAATGTGCTTGGGTGACTTTACCTCAGCTAGTCTCAGCATAACGTCTGCATGTGCATGGACGCCTCAGAGACCATAATGAGTTATTGCTTTAGCAACAATATTAGTGTTCAAGACACCAGTTTCTGTGAGGAAACAGACCTGAGGCAACCATGTTGTAAAGAAATAATAATTATCATTTTATTGGCTCACTCTGTCTGCTCAGCACAAGGGCATGTAAGACAATGGGATGTTTCCTGATATATCTCTGGAAGGTGTCTGAAGACCAATGTCCAGCCACCTGGATTACAGAGGGTGGTGCTCCAATCTCAGCAAGGAAAGTTGCACCTCCGGCATGTAGAGATTGTCCAGTGATAATGCCAACTGTAGTTGGGTGCGCTGGACATATATGCAGTACAACACCGTCTCCAGCACTTGGTGTGCGTAGTTGTGAGGAGTCCTGACAGGGTCCCAGTGTGCTCAAGTGGAGGTGATAGAATGATGTGCTAAATTATAGCACTTCAGAGGCTACCTGGCAGACAGTAAGTGTTATAGCTTAAAGAAAGATATTGAAGAAAAGACAAGTAGTGCAGCATATTGTGCCTGTAGGTGGCACCATAAATGACAAAGACGAGATAGACAAGACTAGTGCCCGACTTAGTGATGAAGTCAGAGAAAGCTAGCGTGATTTGAACGCTAAGTGTAACTGTGTGCTCAAGAGGTTATGATTCATTGTTATATACATGTAAAGTAGCTAGTTTATATACTATGCACTACCATGTTTGCCCAGATAAAAGTCCATCTGCAGCACTACCTCCTAGCGCCTCTCCTTGTGGTTTCCTCTAATGGTGACCTGTCAACGGCAACCTTTTGCACATGGATGACGGCTACCTCCTAGCGCCTCTCCTTGTGGTTTCCTCTAATGGTGACCTGTCAACGGCAACCTTTTGCACATGGATGACGGCGACCAACGGTGTTATGACCCACAGCAACCAGCAGCGACTCTATATTGACTTAGAATTATATGAGTCTGCTCACTTTTACTATAACTCTGATTGGCCAGGCTGTTCCAGGGTATGGTCAGAAAATCCTTGACAGACGCCGTGAGCGCTAATGTCAGCGCTACTCATTGTACCAGTTCCTGACAGGTTCAGATGTTGGATTTAAGTATATCCAGTGCTGCCGTCATTGATCCTTTTAGACTTCTGATTGAAGTGCCTCATCTAATGGCAGCACCTGCTGCTGGCTCCTTCTAGAAGTGATTGGGGTTTAGTTAGAGTCCCCTCCTGCCGTCGTGTTAGCACTATATGTTCTGAGCCTTCTTTGTCCTTGGAATAGGTGAATGGAGTGTGCTGAAGGCCTGGTAGCTGGCGGTTAGGGTAAATGGATACGTCCTGTAGTAGAGTGCCAGAGCTAGGCTGCTCTATATTCCCAACTGGCCGCTAGAGTCTTCAGTACATCAAGTGTTGGTTGGCCTATAATGTCCCTTGATGCGCTCAGTTCAAGTAGAAGCCTATCACCAGCAATATTGTTATCAAAAAAAGTCCACAAACGGCGGATGAAAAAAGATTGGATGGGTGACAATCTGTCTTCTTGGAGCCACAACTCACAACAAAGTGGAAACTTGGAACTGCAGCTGTTCCAGTATTGTATAAATTGTCACCATGGGTCAGACGTGTGATGAGTTTTCTGAATATAGACCAGATTTTCTTCAAAAAAGGCATCGGCCTTGTGTGTCAGCAAGAGGAAAGAAAAGTGATTGTATGCATTGTTGACAGAGTGCAATGTAGTAGTCTTTCAATAGTCCTGTAATGCTACGTCATCTGAGCAAGTCATTTCACCAAGATGCAGAAGGCCATGGAAGCCAGTGGAGAGCATGGCAATGAAAAGTAGGTCATCATGGGAGGGGTTCACACTATAATGAGTGATGACTCATACAATGTCTTTGCAAGTCAATGCATGGTTTTGCTGGGTTGCAGACAAGAAACATTTTTTTGAACCTGATAATGTCTTTTTCATGAGAGAGGAATTGTGTTTGCTGTGGACATTTGGGAAGTAAATTTTGAGTTGGTTGCATATGCCAGACAGGTAAACAGCAATGGATTTTGGGTTGATATGGTGAGACATGTATGCAATGTAGAGGGATAATGTGTCAGTGGTAGGTTTTGTGTTGAGATGGTGAAGCTTTATGAAGTTGAGGTAGGAGTTGAGAGCTGAGCTGTAGGATTGAAAGGTAGCATTGTTAATGCCATAACCGAGTGCAATGGAGCATTCTCTAATCAAACGCTCCTTTGACCAAGCAACCCAGCAAGGTTGCCTGGGTTTTACAGTGGGTATGATCATTTTTCTATTGCCCCCAGCAGATCTTGAGGGGGTACAAAATTGTAGATGGTGATTGTGGGGTGTAAAGCTCTGACATCTTCGAACCTATGCCTAGACAGGAGGTCTGCAGTAACATTGTCCACTCCCAAGATGTGGAGAACTTTGAGTCTGTGGCTCTGCTCTAAAAGAATATCAACTGCAAACTTGAGCAGGGGGTTATAGAGAGGTTGAGCATGCAATGAATTGAAAATGTCAACCGTGTTACTATTATCGGAGTAGATTGCGATTTGTTGGGGTGCACTCAGGAACAAGTCAGCGTGATGCAAGGAGCACACTATGGTCAAAGCCTTGAGGAAGAAAATGAGGTCTGGAGGAGTGTCATTTCCTACTGGGCAATAATACCCATGTAGTAAATGTGAGTACCAGAAAGCTAGACCTGTTGGGCATGTGTCACACTCAACAATGAGATTGGCATCAGATGGTTCCCAGGCTTGAGCACTCAGAAGAAGTGTGCCATTGCAGCACTTGAAACAATTCGCTCTCCAAATTAGATTAGCTCTCATGCTTGTGTTGCACCAAATTCTCACATTTGGATTATCTGGAACCAAATTCAGTTTTGCATAGATGTTTGAAAGGCATGAGGCTAGTAGTGGAAAAACATTGAGTCCCCAATTCACCCATCCGGCCAATCATTGCCATTCTCTTTTGGTGTAGTGAGTGGATCTTTTTTTGCTGTACGACATAAAGCGACAGATTTCTTTGACAAGATCTTGTTTGGCCTCAGGGGGAAGTGTCATTGACATAGCATTGGGGTCTACCAAAATACCAATAATGGTTAGTGGAGAGCCAAAAACCTGTTTCTGTTGTTTATGTGGTATGCCGAGATCATCCCATAGCCGCAGGAGATTGACTTGACTCTTCAGCATGGACTGCTGGTACAGCTTGTAGAAAGATAGATTGTCTTCATCATCAGCACCATAAGAATTGTCATTGAAACACAAAGGGTCTGATACCTCATACGAGTCCTGAGCAGACCAGGTTATAAGGCTATTGACAGAACCCCACCAGTTGAGAGAAGCACATCCACTGAAGCAGTTGCAACAATCGACATGACGTGAGTTGTCAATTGTTACTATTTGCTTTATCTGCCAGCAGAAGTGCATTGGAATTAATCGGTAAGCATTGGCGACATTGGACTTCCACAAAATTAAGTGTCGGTTGCTTGTGCAGCGGATCTTGAGTAGTTTACTCCCTAAGTGCTTCATTCTATCCATAGGAAAACCACTGATATCCTTGTATTTTATCATTGAATTCAGAAAATGTGTGCCGGCAGATTGATTGGTAACCAGACAGAGATTGGATGACTTTGGTTTTGGCACAGCATGAATGGGGGAACTGTACATGCCATCAAACAACTGACTGCCAAAAAATCAGGGGAAAAATGTCCTGCAGCAACTTCGATATCATGCTGCATTTGCAAGAAGTTGGCTTCATTTGGATCTTCAGGGGTTCCGAGCAACATGTCACATGTTAGTGGGTAAGTTGAGGGTTATGTGTTGGCAAAAGGCCAGAAGTCTTCCTTAATTAAGGCTTTTTATGACTGAATTCATGAAAGGACAGTTTGGGTGGTGTCAAACAAGGTGTTCAAAGACTTCTATGCAGACAGGTGTCACTAGTTTGAAGAGATTGCTATGGTTTTGAAGCGTGGTGGTGACATGGGAGTTGTTCAGTTCATCATTGGAGGGTGAAGGAAGAGGTCTTGCTGTAAGAGACCATTGGATCAAAGTGGGAGGGAGTGGTCGAGCAAAATCATAATAGTTAAATTGGAGGTATTTGGGAACGTTACCCTTTAAGACATCAATTTGTGATGTTTTGCGGACACTCTGTTTTTTGATGGTTTCCCCCACATCTCCAACACACATGCCTCCAGAAGCATTTGCTGGCATCAAAGGGACATCCAAGATTTGTGTTCCACCTCTTGCATACTGCTCAGCTGTTTCCTTGTGGTCCTCCACCTCTGCTTGATTGATTGATGGCTGATTTTCCTCCACCTTTCCACAATGAGCCACAGTGGTTGATTCCTCCGGTGTCAAGGATGGCATCCCAGAGATCATCAAACATTCCCCTGTCTGTGAGTAACATCTTTGTCCCAGCTCTGACTCGTGCTTAAATGGCTTTCTGAAACTCAATGACACTGGCATGTAGACCTGATGGCTTGGCAGAGAAGAGGCTGACAATGTAGCAGTAATGGTTGGACCATTCTTCTCTTTGGTTGGGCCATGCAAACTCAAGGGCCTCTCCATAGAGGTTTGCAGCGACAGTCCATTGGCTGAGGTCCTCGACTCTTTGAATCGGATCGCTGTAGCCAAGGACGATTTCATGGTTTCTGATATGCCCTCGATTCTCTCAAGGAGCTCTGATATGGTGGATAGCAGAATAGATGGCATCGAAGTCTGCAAGTTCTCCTCTAAAGAGTTTATCCCATTCCATTGATGGGAAGTTACAGGGAGCTGCTTGGGACATGGTGATCTGTTGTTTGGCTGTAGTGGGGTTCTTGAGGTAAAGTTGGAACAACTCTCTATTTTGGACACATTGAGGGTCTTCATTCTCTCAAGCAAGTCTTTCTTCTTCATACCAAGGGAAGTCGCTCGCTCTGACTTTCTGCTTCTTGACTTTCATCCCACTCCTTTCAGCACCAGATTCATATGGTCCCTTGGTATCACATGATTCGTTGTCGACATCTGATCCTTGCTGGACCAGTTGTGCTCAGCAGGCAGGCAAGTATCCTCTATTGATTTCTCCTTCCTCAATATGACTGGCACTGGTTCTATTTCTCCTCAGAAGACTGCAACTCAGTGTTTTGTCTATGCTGCTCGCTTCGCTTTTTGGCCTTTTCTCAGTGCAAAGCTCATCAAAGGGGATGGGCCGCTGCGACGCATGGCGAGACCGAGGTCTACGGGTTGTCGGAAAGGTGACGCTGTGTGGACGTGGCAGTGTCAGCGTGACATTGTCAGCGTGACGTGCCAGCACGACATTCGAGGGTACGGTAATTTATGAGTAAATGAATAGAATTCGTCCCCGTTTATGTAGACGTCAGTATCGAAACTGCATAGATTGATGTCCGTAACCATAATATATAAAAAAAAAGGCATAAATGTATCAAAAAAAAATGTCATAATTTCGAAAAACCATTCTTCAGTTCTCATCGTCGTCCCTGTAGGCGTAGAACGTGTTTGCGTCAACACGGCCGCCGTACAGGAATAGATACATCCCTGTGCGACGCGGCCTCGCGTTCGTAGCCTGTAAATGGGTTGATTCGACCAATCATAGCGAAAAAAAATGCAACGAACCTGTCCGTTGTAACAATTGGGTGCTTTCCTCCCCATAACTCCCTTGCAGCGCTTCAATGAGCCAACAACGTACGCGTACGCACGCCTGACCGTTTATCAGGCATTCAGAGCAAAAAAGAAGGCACAAGGCCACTTACTTCATGCCTTGAACCACACCAGTCACTCTGCCTCCCCTTTTTCCGATTTTACGCGACGGATCGCCGTCGACGGTTCGGGAAACCGCATGCGATGATTCATCGAAAGTCGAAGAGCAATTCATGGACGTTGTGAGGTCAAAAATAACGTCGAATAAAGCGTTCATGGCTGGGCAACGTCTGGGATGCTGTGACGATCCCAATGCATCGAATCGCGCGTGACGGTCATGAATACCCTACCTGCGCCTCAACGTCGCTCCTGTTGGCCTTTAAACGGCCAACGTTGCCCCTCTTCGTCATCCTTGATGTCCCTGTACGCGGGTTAGATACATTGTGCCCTCCACATTGTGCCCTGCCTGCACCTCAACGTCGCTTCCGTTGGCCTTAAAACAGCCAACGTCGGCCCTCTTCGTTGTCTTTGATGCCTCCGCACGCGGTTTGACGGTCACCAATACCTACCTGCGCCTCAACGTCGCTCCCGTTGGCCTTTAAACGGCCAACGTTGTCCCCCTTCGTCATCCTTGATGTCCCTGTACGCGGGTTAGATACATTGTGCCCTGCCTGCACCTCGACGTCGCTCCCGTTGGCCTTAAAACAGCCAACGTCGGCCCTCTTCGTCCTCTTTGATGCCTCCGCACGCGGTTTGGAATATATTCGGCACGCCCTATAATATAAATCATGAGGTCGGGACGCGGTTTACAAGTATGACGCGATGATTGATCACATAAAACCCACCCCCGCATCATCATCGCTCCCGTTGGCTGATATTAGCCCTCGCGTGGTCCTTGGAGCATCTGCACGCGGGTTTGAACTTGTATGCACGTCCTATTATCGAAATAATGTGTTCGGAGCATAGCTAACAAGTCTTACGCAGCATTTTATCCCAAATACGTCGCCTACGCATCAGCATTGCTGAAGTCCTGTGGCAAGAGCACGAAGGCACTAACCATGTAATATAAAACCACGATGGTCTCTTTGTCCAGCACGTCGACAAGCTGCGAGCCATAAGCCGTAACGAACCTGTTCCAGACCGTCTACATCTTCATTGCTGACAGGGGCGCGAGAGTGGATATTATCGGAAAAGGATATTGAAGGCGTGGGATGAGGACTAGCGGGATACCGTGATGACATACAGACATCGTCATTAGTACCGAATACATTCATCGTGTTCCTAATATTTTCTGCGTCTCCGGTTGGGTTATATCCAGGTACGATGAGATCGGCTGAGGTAAAAATATTAGGAACATTTGTTCCCAGATACCATGAAGCTTGAGCGTGAGGATGGACGCCGAAGGTATGGATGGGATAATGCAAAGCAGTCAATTCTACAAGCTCTATCACAGATTTAGCACCAATAGGATGGTTCTGGCCATACCCAAGTTTTATGCGTGGATGAACAAAGGTACCGCCTGAGAAATCCAGAGACCTTTAGAGTGATTGGTGAGAATTATATGTTGGCAAAGAAGGACAGACAGTCTTTTGCATCCCTGGCTGCGTTTAAATGACGTGGCGTCCAGTGACCATGCACAGGAATAACCATTAAGTAGTTAACAAATTTGACTGGCTTACGTTAACGCCGATGCAGTGTGAGCACAACGGTTAATGATGTTCTGCCCTGCTGAGTCCTGTAACAGAAATAGAAACGGTGACTCCGATTCCTTGATATCTAGCAGGATAATGAATAATTCATAGATGTTCGTTATTAAAGAAAAAGTAATGGACAACTTCGTACCTGTGTCAATATCAAATCGGGGCTTTTCATTTTTTCGCCTGAATTGTGAGAGGAAGGGAAAGTGAGCAAGTTTTTATGCTTTACATTCTTCTCCTGTGTTTGAGACGTAGGATATTCAATCGCCAATTCCAAAGCTTATAATCAGCTGTGATCCAACGATGTCAATGCTGTCAAACCTAGAAAGAACTAATAAGAACAAACTGCCCCGTAGTCCTGGAGACACGTAGTCTTTCGTCTATATGCCGACTTTACCCACATTTGCATTTGGCTGCATATGACCCGCCAGTGTGACTATATGACGTTTTCAGAACATATAGCCGTGCGGGTGAGAGGAGACATACCTAGCACTTTGAATGTCGACAACGCATGCTTGAGCGACTCCCATGAGAGCGGATGCTGACAATGAAACTGCTCGTGGGTGCACGGGGATTGCCGCAGATCTGTCAGGTCACGTTATATAAAGTCTTCCCATGCTCTATTCTAGAATAAACTGCTGGTTCCAGAACTGGTTACATCAGAAAGTGCCAAACGTGGCGGTCTCGGCTCCTGCAACAGCTGACAAATAGTTGTGTATGTTTATTGTTATTGTATGATTTGTATTTGATTGGCCCATCTGTTCTTGTTCTGCAATTGTCACCATGGACGGTACAATGTCATCTAGCCACCCTCGCATTGACAACTCTAAGTTTTACAATCACTCTTGGTATTCAGACGTTGTTCCTAACACTCCTGACCTGTCCTCTCACTTTGACAGCACACCTGTGGCGGCAAGTTGATTAGGTTTTTTTCATGCATGCTCTGCTGACCTATTCAAGGCTCTTGCACGTGTGTTGTCTGATGAAGAAAAAAATATTTCTCTTGCTAGCCGTTCAGACGTATTCTCCATATTTCGAGATACTATAAATGATGTCCCTGTTTATTGTGTACCGAAAGATAAGGCACTCGAAGCCTTTTTCAAAGTCATTTTATCATATCGTGTACTCGACATATACACCCTTGTGTGTGAGGATAAGATGCGCCCTCCACGAACCTCAGGGCCAATGACGGAGAATAGTCGATCAGTAGGTTCATCCCTATTACCCATTTCATTGATTGAGTTTGTATTTTAGCCGGTAAACCCTTTAAACTCACTCCCAAACCTTATCGGGAAATTCCATAAAAACCTCGTACAACATCTGAATAAAATACATGCCGAATCTAGAGGAGAACGACCGAGAGACCGCCCCACCCCGAAGTTTACAGGTCCACGCATGAAGCTGTATTCCGAACTCACGTCTCGGGTCAGCAATAAGGGTGTTCAAAACACCATAATCAATCTTACAAGTGCGGCGCTACATCTGAGTTGTCTATTGAAGGTAATCTTAATTGATATCAATTTGAATGTCCATTAAAGTTGCCTCAGGGTAACCTCTATTTACCGTCCGATATCAAGGCAATCGAAAATATCATCGTTGACGAGTATTGTCCTTCCCGTCCTTATTAGAATGTCTGCTCATTGTCTTCGATGTGTATAGCGAAAGCAGGTCTAGCGACCAAGATCAATTAAAATACCTTCATACCGCGCATGGCAGTGCCATCGATGGTGCCGGTTCATATGGTTGCTCGACTATTATGCACAACGCACTTTATTTGGCATTGCTCGTATCCCCGCTCATGTTACTTCTTCCTCGTGAGTATGGGGTACTAACCGGTAAAGACTCCCTGCTACAGGTAAATTGATCTACCTTTTATTTTGTTTGAGCGACTCTGATTGCTTCCAAAGCTTTGGAGGCATGTTGGAGGGCTCGAACGTCTGCGTATCATCGTCGAGGCAGATCGAGCATTATGGCGAGTGTTATTCTCGGCAGCTCAGGGTGGTGACCTGCTAACCGAGTTGTCATCTGCTTTGAGTACCCTGACCGATCAAATTAACGAAGCGGCACCTGCTTGGATCGAAATTGTATCCGTCCCTTCCCCTTCTAAGAAGCGTCTCTGCGATGCTTCGCTTGCTACTCCTGCATCGACCACTTCAACGAGCGACGAAACCCAACGAGACGATGACGCAAGCCAGTTGTTTGGACCTGCTCCGTTCCCTGTTGGATCGGATGCCTTACCAGGACCCTCTAATCGCTCGGCAAGCCCGTCGGGTCACGTAGATGTTCCTCATCCAACCGTCGGCGACAAGCCTGATGGTTATGAGCAGTCTTCACCTACGAGGCCCGATTTTTTTGACAACTTAGGGGACCTTATGGACGTCACACCTGATGATTCCCGTATTGACCCGTCTCCTAGTACAGATGCACTTGTCCGTGCATCGGAAGACACCACAGGTTCCGAAAACCTCAACCAGTTAACCGATGTACCTTCCTCTCCAAATAACGTCCGTGCGTCGGAGGACGCTATGGACGTATCGCCCGTTATTTCCAATCGTGACGTTGAGAATTCCCCTGAACCAGACCCTATGGACGTGACGCCCGACGTTTCGAACGTCGAGGATTCCCCTGCAGGTGACCGTGAGGTCAATCATACCAATTCTAATATGGCACCTGCTACTGGGGCACCTCTTCCCAATACAGAAGCACCGGATGGAGAGCAGATGACACCCGTAGTTACCGGTATTGGTTCATTAACTTTGGTCAACGCCTCCGAGACAACAGTTAACGACGACCTGCCTTCTCCCGAACCGGTGGTGACTGTCGGCCCCGCTAAGACTTCTAAAAACAACCGGAGAAAATCGGCGCGTATTGCGGCTAAAAACAAGCGACGTAGTACGGCACCCTTGACGCCTAGGAAGAGGAAAAGAAACTTTACGAGTAAGGCGCACGTTGACTCAGATAGCGCGAGCGAGTCTCCCATGTTGGACTCGGATGGCGCTAGCGATTCCTCCAATGACTCTGCTGAGGTAACGGCGGTTGCTTCACCCCTTGAAAATGTTGAGACAGATCGGGGTTATATTGACCTGACCCTTGAGTCTACGGTGAGTGACTGTCTATGTATTGGTCAACTGGTTGTGATTCTGGGTTTAGGATGATGAGGATAGCCATATGGTCAAAAACCCGAATCGTCTCGATCTCTCAGAATCATGGATCCTCCGTGAAGGGGACGCCGTACAAATACCTTTGACTGGCAGCAATGGGGTATTTGAATACACGCCAAAATTTCACGTGCGTATATATTCTATTCCGTTATAGTAGCCTTCCGTTCACTGCTCTGTAGCTTGACAGGGACCTTCTTTGGTTTTGCAGAATGTATGCCGCATCTATTGCTCGTCGGGATCGACCCTCGTCCGTGAAGGTGATGACTCAAACCGAGTATCACTCTTCATCTCCGCTTGCTCTCTCGAAAATATTGGCATCGCAATCATGCATTCTTGTTATTGGGAACCAGCATATTGACCCGGGCTTCAATGCGCGCTCCTTATCAGATGTATGTGTCCTGGACAATGTTATCCAGGTGCATGGTACGTTCTCCTTTGTTTTATTATTATTGTTGTTGTTGTTGTATTTAATTTAATTTAATTTGTTTTATTTTTTCCTGCAGATTTCACCATATCTGGTACCGAACGCTTGAAGCATGCAACCCCTCGAGATCTTCTAAGGACACTGGAATCTTCGTACCCAAGATCATTAAGTGCTTTGGATATCCCTGCTTCCCTAGAAACTTTTCCGCGCCTCCCGTTCTCAAGCGACTCGGCTGTCTGGCATTAAGTGCTTTGGATATCCCTGCTTCCCTAGAAACTTTTCCGCGCCTCCCGTTCTCAAGCGACTCGGCTGTCTGGGGAAAAGTTCAAGGTCGGGTACTGTAAAGTGGAGGATTTTTATCCAATTTTGGATATGCGATGGAATCTAGCATCTACCAGCGGAACCCACCATTACTGGCACATCGATGCCAATGGTTTTGCTACCTTTGTCTTCGTCGAGACTGGCACGAAGTTGTGGTTCGTGGCGTCGCCCAAATCTGGAAATTACGATGACTTCGGAGACTGGGATCTTTATGTTAACGATTTTTACACCAGAAAGCCAAACGATGAAAAGTGGGACGTCGAGCTACTTGTTCTGCAGCCGGGTTCCATGCTGTTTGTCCACTGGTTATTTCTTTTCCTTATATTATTTACTGATAATATATTATTACAGCATTATGCGCCCGTGTCTACCTCACGCCGTAGTTACTCCCATACCAACAATATGCCGCGGGGGTCATTTCTACAACACATCGACTCTCGCTGCCTCGATAATCGGCTTATATCACCATTACGTTGCTTCCACATCAATATCCAACACCGACCACGCCTCCGCCTCATACACGGTGCTAATGCGCCTCCTCACCTATTTTGTCCTTGTTCTCGTCGACTCTGTGACCGAACACGGTACGTGTAGTCACCACCACATCTGTTTATACTGTTCACGTATGTGCAGATTACGACCATGGTCATGTTCCGGACACAAACTCATGGGACGGTGTGCTGATCCTTCTTTGTCTATGCAACTATTTTGAGTTGCATGATGCACTTGTGTCTACGAACTATGCTTGGAGCGGCGACCTTCGATCCTTTGAGGTGTCCGTCAAAAACCGGGTCCGCGCGCGAAGGCTTATGTACTGGTTCTTCTCCAATCACGAACTTGAAAGCGAGTCCGATGGCAGTGTCATAACGGGTCTGCCTGCGCTTGAATACATATCGTCTCGATTCCTGGCTACACATGCTTGTGTACTTATGCACTACAAAAAGCTCGCGTGGCTGAATAATTTACGCGGGTCCGACGCAAACACCCCACCGTCAACAACTTGTATCAACATTCAATCCGTCCTCCGTGATGGACCTGCCTGGAAGGCATACACCCTTGTCCGTCACCGTCAACAACTTGTATCAACATTCAATCCGTCCTCCGTGATGGACCTGCCTGGAAGGCATACACCCTTGTCCGTCTGCGTCTTGGTGCTTCCGATGTCGATCCTGCCGAATTGACGTTTGCATGGAGGGGAAGCAGATACATTGTTCGCAGAGTTCCTACAGTTGACTTTTGTGAGTGTTTTCTGCGTCTAAGTCCTGACATTTCTCATCCTTCCTCAGCTTATCCGTACATCGACGGTTATGTTTGGCGCGACTTCACGATTGCACGCCAACTCGGCGTCACGCTCACAAATGCCAATCCCCGACGCGACGAGGACGCTGACTTGTCTTGCTGGGTCGAATTTTCTGTTGATGACTTGAAATCTTACAATGCCTGCCCTGAGGTCGGTTATATCAGCGACACCCCCCCCGAATCTCCTGTACTCGCTCCTACAAACACGCCCCCCCGTAGTACCAGCCCCCGTCCTCCCAGCCCCCGTAGTCCCAGCCAAAGTGATACTTCGAGTAGCTCAAGCAGTGACGACGAATCATCGGACAGGCCCGGTGAGTTGCTCTGTACAGATATCAATATTGTACTCATTCGCGTAATCTAGCTGCTAAGCGAATCCGGCGGTCCTAGCGATTTTTTTAATATATATTGTAGTTTATCTCGTGGCGCGGTTGTTTATTTTTTTTTTTTTCTTTTGTAAACTTAATATCGTGTAGACCATCAAATAAGATGGTATATCCAGTGTCTCCAGTGCTTCAAAAGATTAAGATTGTTAAGTTGTTTACCACGCAGTAGCCTATAAAAACACTCGAGCCAGTGTTTGTATTTATCTCAAGCTATAGTACCCTGCTGCTGTAAGCTATCGCTCCAGCTATGGTTTACGTAAGCTGTTGCTACAGCAATATTTTATGTAAGCGGCTGCTCCAGCGACGATTTATGTAATCTGCCACTCCGTTATATTTTATGCAAGCTCCAGCGATGATTTATGTAATATGCCAGTCCGTTGACGTGATCACTCCGTCCTGATGTATACAGCCAACGTGGCTGTCCTGGAATTGCACTTTGACATATCGATCGAGCTAGTAGATTCACTTTCCCTTATCATTTTATGTCCAGTTGTCAATCCGTCGTGATACCAAGATTCGTTGGATGCAGATACGTAGCGGCTTGAAAAATGAGAGTTGCCAAAATATATAACTCCTTTTAGTATGTACTTACTCACACTCGCAGAATCAACCGTCGTGATTTCAAGCCTCTTATCCACATTAACTGATACGCTTGATATATCGAAATAGACAATCGGAGGAGCCATCAAAAACTGAGAAACCTTGATTAGTCGTCTCGCACACGAATCACACCTTGTGCTTGTATAGCACCAAAAATCATCAACATGCTCACGAATGGATGGTCTTCCTGGCGTCAGTATGATCATTACTGATTTTGATTTAACTCTCCGACGGGCCGTGGCATGGTGAGCTGGACAGACCATAAACGAATCAAGCACATCTGACGTGTTGACAGATAGTTCGTTAATCAAAGAGTGTACAGACGTGTATTCACCAAATGGGAACTCTCTGTGATTCCTCTGAGACAGCTTGGTCCGAAGCCATTCCCTGGTCTCCTCGAGGGCCTCATGATCTCCCGGCGCGATACTATGGAAATCTTTCACTAGATGTTTGTTTAGACGCGGGCTCGATGTACTAAGCTTTCGAGACCATTCTAGAGGGTCTTCTCGCCATAAGTTGTATATAATAGACAATACGGAATCGTATGCGCAACTGTTCAGCTTCCATGAACAGGCAAAGGGGGGACAAGTACCTTGCAAAATAGACAGACTATCTGCGTGACTCAACCGTCGGCGTTTGCTTGGACCATGCTCAATATCTTCCTGTATCTTCCGTTTTCCTGTGCTACATGGATCCTTATATACCTTGGCCCCTCTGGCAGGAACGAAAGTGTTTTTGGGCAATGGTCTTTCTTGCAGTGGCCTTTCTCTTGATATTATATGCCAATTTATGTCTATGTACCCTGAATCATCAAATTGATCGTTTTTACTCCATCTCAGGGACGGATGCAAATGAGGAGGAAAGTAGGTGTCGCTTTTGCATCGTCTAAATGATGCTATCAAATCGGACCGTCTTGGAGCGTCATGGAAACCCTTTGGCAGCTTCCCTACATACCTCAGCCTTGTTATCTCATCCAGCAACTCCAAATCCCGGAACTCCTGGCGTAGTGCGCCAGTTGCTTTTCCTTGAATGACGGTTCTGTCAAATCCGCGTATTATAATAGTTCCGGCTGCAGTAGCGCTTCGGGACAGTGCTGTATAGTAAGCCTGATGGGATTGACATTTGAACAAGTCAACAGGATTGAAAGGCCTAGTCTTCCCTTGGCTAGCGTAATCGGTTATAGCATAGTTGACGAGTATTTCGACTTGTGATCGCGAAATTGTAATCTTTTGATCGTTAGGTAGACTGCATTCAGTCGAAACTGTGCTTCTAGTTATTGGTACTACGTCTTCAGAAAGACCTTCTATCTGTACGTGGTGCGGTGGATTCTTCAGTTTTACAAACAGCGTGTCTATCATACGTTGACCAACAGAACCCGTACACGACTTCCATCCATATACGTAACCTTCTTGACCATTTGTGATACAGAGCTCTGTGGCAATGTTAGTCTTGATGATAATAGGTAAGCCGACGCATAGCGACAGTTTGCCTGCAACTTGACCAGATGTGGATGAAGGAGGCTGCTCCCATAAAATATTCTGAATAGAGGAGTGTAGAGGAACTCTGTTTCTACCTGATGCTCCTCGACCTTTACCTTTGCATGTGCTCTCGTCACCCTTGTCAAGTACAGTATCTTCGCTAAAGAAATCTGTCAGCTCGAGCCCACTCTCCAGGGCAAATCTACTACTTCCAACCACATTGACAGCATCTTTATCTATGTTGTGTGCTGTTATGATAGACACATTACGGAAGTCATCATTGAGAAGCGAGGAGTCTGAAAGATTGGAGACTCGCCGAGACTCCAGGAACTGGATATCGTCTTTGGTGCATGCTCGATACCTCATGTTAGCGAGGGCCGTTCTAAAGGATTTGTCGTCTGGACTTTGCATTGTCTGTCTCATATTCTGTCTCAATATGACTACTGCAGTAACCTGGTGCCAAACTGCTTTACCCAATGCAGCCTTTTGTTCGTTCAGATCGATAGATCGCATACCCACACTGCGACTGTACAGCGCTGCATTCTCACGGCCAGTTACTGGCGGCAGCTGGGCAAAATCGCCAGCAAACACCATGTTCATACCGCCAAAAGGGAGGTGCGACAGACCTGTAATCTGAGTAAGGCGCGCTGATATCTTGTACATATCCCTGCAAGACAACATGGATACTTCGTCGAAAAATACATATTGCACCCCGATAAGGCGTGACTTTACTTGAGCCAGTTGTGCCGGAGAGTCACGTACCATATCATTAATTCCAAACAGATAATGGTAAGTCGATCCACCTAACAGTGATGCTGCAGTGCCGGTAGGAGCAACCACTGCAAACCTATGAGATTCTCCACGGGCTGCAAAGTATTGGGACAGCGCTTTAAGCACCTGTGTTTTCCCGGTGCCCCCCATACCCCCCATATACATTCTCAACTGTTCGGGGTTAGAAGTGGCAGCGTGGTTAGCCACTATTCTAAATGCTCTGGTTTGTTCCTCATTGAGATTGAAACTGGTAGTAATTTCGGATATGGTGGGTTCCCATTTGATATTTAAATGTTTTTTCTCTAGGAAACTACGATCACATACTTCCACAATGCCCGGCTTGTTTTGTTCATCTGATCTTCCAACGCGCTGTTCACGAACAGACAACATGTCTTTTTGCCTATCTTTTAATATGGACGCACGAGTTTCACTGACCTTATGTCTCCAGTAAGTACCGGGCATGTCTGACACCGAAGGTGAATGCTTCGTTGTATCAGGGGAGGTTTGGGCCATTACAGGCTTATCCCAATTCAGGTTCGTCATGGTGGAAGTCATAATAGCCATGTCTCTCCGACGTTTTAATTCGGTTTTGCCAATCTCATTACTACAGTCAAGGTCTATCCCGTAGTCCTCAGGTTGTCCGTTATCTTCGTCGTCCACATAATCCTTTTGTTCGATATCTCTGATATTGGAAACTGAATTGTCCATTCCCGGGAATGCCATACCGCCTCGCTTCAGTTGTGCATAGAAGTCGTCACGGGCATCCATACACTCATACTTAATATTCATATTAGCCATAAGACACAATTGCCTCTCGGTAAAATGGTGGTTGTCGAATGCTGCGCTCCATAAATCATACTTGTTTTTTAAATCAGCACCTGAACGCCAAGGCTTGAATAAGGTAAGCATTGTGACGCAGTATTCGTCTCTATCCCCTTTATCACGCCTTGGAAGAGTAGGACCTATGAAATTGGGCACGCGCTTCTGCCCTGGCGGATACACAAGGGTAGCATGAGAGTCCGACAAGGGATGATCGTCTGTAAAGTTGACGGTCAGTGTGTTGGCCGTTTTAGACTTGGAACTTTTGTTCCCTCTACGAGTTGATTTTACTCGTTCGCATCTAGAAGCCCATTCGTACAATGTCATGTTGCGCAATTCTATGCCACGGTATATGTAGTCAAACACAGGAGATAGTCCCACTACTCGGCCTTTCTTTCTGATGATCGCTATTTTGTCAGACCCGTATGAACTGTCAGTTGGCTGATCTTCGGGCCAAGCACGTTTGACCTCGCGGACGAAGCTGGGCCAATGAAGATTGGTGAATTTATGGTCGGTGTAATGATCGGGGTTACCAAGAAGGTACATACATATCATCGGGGAACCCATTTCTGACTTTGCACTCATTACATTGGCCATTTTTGTCATGAGAGACCTTGCTTTTTCTTGCTGTGGGAGAGGTCCGTTAACAATATCTTGGTATTTTGTGAGCACTGTGCCAACGGCCTCAAATGCTGTGTACGTTTTAAGCGATGATTTAGTTATATATTTAGTGACATATAAAAGGACACCCCTGACCGCCGTTCCCGAACGAAGACTAGTTACATCAGTGTTGCATCTAAACAAATAACTCAAAGATGCGGTGAATGTATTCAGCCATGGTTCCGCTTTACGCATATTGAGCGCACCTGTTAGAGGGTCGACTTCAGTCTGTTGGAAGAGTTCTTTGGGAAACCGAGCCTTACATCTGCCCCATTTGTTGTCTAGACATCCTTTATTCTCTTTGCCTAATTTTTTACTTCCGTCCTTCTTATATGATGTATGGCAGGTATGCACATTTGACCTAAATACAATGTCATCTACAGTGTTACGGAATTGAGTCCACCAATTAGATGTCTCCTCACATCCGACACACTCCTGGGGCAGTGCCTGAGGGTCAGATTGACCAGCATCGGGTATACTGTCCGTAGAAGCATCACGGGCTGTTGGTACTGGGAGTCTGTTGATTGAAGTTTCTTGTTTACTCCGACACAAATGATCGGGAGGAGGGGGCTGGGGCATCGTCCGTGTGGGATCAATATATTCTGGCATCTTCTTGGATTTTTCAATGTTATCTATTACTTGGTCCATCGTCCCTGTAAGGAAGTCGCCGGTGAAGGCAGATTCCAGATATTCTACTAGGGCCCTCTGAAAGTCAGATGAGGGGTCCATGATTTTCCGACGAGCTTCCTCAGGTGATAGACTTCCACGAAGCCAAAGAAGCATATGCAGATGCAAGGTAAGTCTACCTTGCTGCTCGACTGTCCCGTAGTATGCAGACGTGTGACCATACAAGCCTTCGTGCTCAGTATCAACACCCAATACGTGCTTTATGAAAGCAGACACCATAAAATGAAAAAATCTGGCCCCTGCAACAGGATTACGTGCAATAAGTCGATATGCAGTGTCAGAAGGTAATAATACATCAGGTTCAAACTTTATATTATCACCGGCATAGTACAAACATATAGGGTGTCTGATATCCACAGGCGACAACGTTATAAACCAAGAAGGTGCGCCTTTGTCAATCACTAATGACCATATCTCGTTCCTCATATGCTTTTTTGTTATTGGAGATCCGTCGATCCGGCCCGACACAGCATCAACGTCTTCAATAACTTTGAAACATTTCTGTTCCTCCTGGTTCGTGGGCTTGATAATCTCGCCTTTGGCCATACGATCAGCCATACTTTTGAGTAATTCCACGTCGAGACTTGCTATGCGTTCAGCAATATGAGCAAAGTCGTTTCTTTCAATCGCCAGAAAGCCCCCTGTAGTTGCGGCTCTGATCTGCTCATGACTGAATGCCGCAAAGGGAAAGCCAGTATCTCTCTGGAACCGCTTATCGTGATACATGAGCAGATTGCCTTTGTGAACCTTAACAGAGACACAGCCTTTTACACAGCCTGGACCCCCAAAGCCATACGGAAACAACCAGGGAAACATTTGGGGATAAACAGTTGCGTCCTTCATCCAATTAACCGGACGGGATGAATGTCCAACCAGCAGTGCTTTGCCATTGGAGTGCCAGTGCTTCAAAGCAATGCCTTTAAGCTCATCTTTTGTTTTTGCTGATAGGCTCTCCCCCGTCAGTCCATGCACGACAAAAGGACAATCACCGGCTGATACCCCATTGTCTCCATCAACCTTGTAAACAGCAGGGTCAACTGTTCTGTTTTCCTCCAGAGACTCTTTGTAAACGACCTTTACAGGTGGTGTATCTTCTGGATAGTCGTCAAGATTGCTATCGCATATTTCAATGTCCGTATAAGCAGAGTGATTAAGCTTGAGCCATTCCAATGCCTGCTTCACAGCGTTTCGGCGGACAAGCAAAGGCAATCGTTTGAGATCTTCCCCAGTAGGCTGACAAGGCCCTGTAAATAGAATAGCTAAAACATCATCCATGTCAGCCCTCGGAGGAGGCAGTACATGGTAAACCTTTTCAACGGGAGATTCAAAAGCGATCAAATGTGCGTTCATTTTGCTGAGACCCGAGGACGACACATGTGTGAAACAGAGAGACCTGCGTACTTTGGCGACAAGGAGCTGTTCAACCCAATTTAAACGGGATAAAACAACTGGAACAGCACCAATCCAAAAACCGTTTGCAAGTGCATACTTAGGAACTTTGCCCTTCAACAATGGGATCCTGCACTCTGAACAGACAGAATTGCATCTATGATCCAACACCGGGCCTTTTATTTCTCTCACAGATTCCGTTCCTGAACGCCTCTCCACTCTGGTAACTCCTTTGGCGGATAACACACCGAGAAACCCTTTCATACTTTTTAGAGTATGCATATCCTTAACTGGGCGCAGCAAACCACAAACAGCGCAACCACTTTCTTCTAATTGCGCTGGACCTGTTTCGTTGCAAAAGTCGCGTATGATTTGAGTAGTTAGGCTTGGTGTAAGAGGCGCAGGAGGAAATTCGGGCTTGTCAGGGCCCCGAACATCTGCCTCAAGAACAACTTCATACTTTTGATTACGCACTACAGAGCGTCTCAGCGTGTTTCTTGCTTGTGAACTGAGTTCAGCCGTCAATACAGTAGACCAACTAACGCATTTCGAGCAACTGTGAGAATTAAATAAATCACTTGGATGTGACGCTCTAAAACGCTTAGGCAGCACAATCCCATGTATACGCGCTACGGATCGTAGCTGCTTCAATGTGAGATGTTGTGAAAGGGTAGACAAAGGCAGCCTAGCATGCACGTATCCTGCAGCAATCGGGTACGACAGCAAACCTACATCATCTGCATGATTGATGAATTTGAATACGTGTCGCGGGTTGTGTTTGCCCTGACTCGCGTCGATGTACGTATCTACTTGTGCAAAGGAGAACGCATAGGTTTTACCACCGCCTATAGGTCGCCTGAGGACACGTTTAGGTTTACGAAGCGATCTTTGACGTCCGAGGGACTTGCGCGCGGACAATCGACCACTCCTACGGGAAGCTCTAGACGCAGATAGATGCGAATACCCTGATATTCTAAGTCCAGGTACCACAAACGATTTTACTGCAGAAAGGGTTGAGCTAATAACGATGTGTTGGTCCAAACAAGGCCACGTATCAGGCAAACGGTATCCACGCAGTAAGGTTTCGACAGCAAACGTAACATTACATACATTGTTCCTCATCATGCGGTTACACAATATAGGACCTAGGTGGCATCGGCGCAGGCACGCTAGAAAATCGTGACGGGACATGAGGGATCGCATCACAAAAAGTCGCGTTATCCTGCATCGTTTGAACGTCGCCGGAACAGTCGAAAATCTACAATAATATAACCAGGGCATATAGAACCGAAAAAAAACATAGTATCGATTAGGTATGTTGACCCTAAAAAAGGAAAATACCCAATGCGTGTGTGTCCTGTTGCCCATGGAGTCTTGAATTGCAAGGTATGTGCACTGATTTGTGCACATATCAAACCGTACAGTAGTATGGCATTCTGTATAGGTACGATAGCATCGTTCAGTATCACGGATCGAGCATCGCTCAGTATCATAGATCGAGCATTGCTCGGCGTTCGACAGAACACATAGGTATCGAGAGCGCGCGGGTTGAATTACTGTAGGCTCCCTGTCGACCGTACATGAGATATGTCGCACCAAATTAGATACGTGCATACCTTGTGAACGATGCATATTTAAAAACAACGAGCAATATATGGACTGATAGCCAGGCACCGTACACAGACAATCTCATCGTTGAAATCAATTCACGAGTACAAAACAAGTTACATATGAAGCAACCATCACTATAGTCACCTGATCTAATATTACATCACAACTCGAAACCATCGATGGAGCGATAGCTTACATAAACCATGTCCAGAGTAGCAGCTTATATAAACCATTGTTGGGGCGACAGCTTACATAAACCACTGCTGGAGCGACGGCTTACATAAACCACCGCGAGAGCCATAGCTTACATAAACCATTGCTGGAGCGATGGCTTATATAAACCACTGCTAGAGCAACAGCTTACATAAACCACCGCTAGAGCAATAGCTTACATAAACCATTGCTGGAGCGACGGCTTACATAAACCACCGCTAGAGCAACAGCTTACATAAACCACCGCTGGAGCAACAGCTTGCATAAGCCACTGCTAGAGCGACAGCTTACATAAACCACTACTAGAGCGACAGCTTACATAAACAAGCATTAACACAGTAACCGAAGGTAACGCGACGAAAGATTCAAAGCACGTTGGAAGTACAATTAAATCCAGTGGGGTAACAAACCATTTATACATAGATTTGCCGAAGAAAAGATTATTCACTCAGTGAACAAACGGTCAAACAAACAACGGCTCAACAAAAAGTCTGTCTATATCGAGACTATCAAAACAACGCAACACAAAAACGACTGCTAAAAGTAACAAGTAACGTCCGATGGCTAGATGGCTAAGGTCACAACTGATGTCACAATCCGCCCGTCTGCACTGTGCCTCCCAGGCGGAAGGTCGCCGAATGCCATTTTTTTTTTTTTTTTTTTTTTTTTTTTTTTTTTTTTTGGCACAGTCGACCAACAAGGACAAAGGAGCGGCGAAAGCAGGAACTACTTACGCCCCTTGGACTTGGCCTTCCCCTTAGTGGCACCGGCGCGGTCCACCACAAGAGCAGGTTCAACAAGACGCATCACGTAAGTAGGGTCGTGCAACACAATGACAAACAGCAAGTTCAAGGTGAGATACCTGAAAAACGTGAGAACATATTCAAACACAACGAACACCAACGTACTTGTGACCACCGGACTCATACCAGTTGGCACTAAAACCAACACTGACGACAGAACTTTCCGGAACCTCAACATTGTTGTTTTCGTATGGACGCCAAGAAGGAAGAGAATCAAAGTCACTGGGCGTAAAACGGAACGGTTGACCGGTTTCTACCCTGCCGTCATACACAGGTACTGAGAAAATGTTAGAACACCATCTGGAAACGAGCATAACAAGAACCTTTTTGATCAAACTCAACGACCGGCTTATACAGATCGGCAACCCCAGCCGATTTGAACACAGGAGCATCCATCTCGGTAAACATTGAGTTACTCTTTATACCGGAGGGCCTCTTGGACTTAGGGGTCGCGTACCCACCGTCTGAAGTCACATCAAATGCAGAACCAACAAAAACAACGAATCACGACTCACCAACATTGTATGTAGGGGTTTTACCCTCACCTCTAGTAACAAATGCCACACCATTACCAGAAATAGTACCTCGAACACCGTCCGGGAGGTTGAAAACACAACCCAAAACAGCAAACTGGCGAAGAGACTCTTGATGGAATTCAACAATCTCGATACGATGCTGACCATACTTGTCAGACGGACTCCCAACAAGAACAGAACTGTCAAATAAATGCGAGGCAGTTACCACTCCAGAGGTAATACAGACACAGAAGGGACCCGTCAAATCCCGAAGAGCCAATCGCTGCTTCGGGGCATTGAGTTGGACAGGGTCAGTCCTGGCCAAGTTAACGTAGAAGGCGTGACGATTGAATAAAAGAGAAGACGACAACGAACTGTTGAAAAAGTCATACATAAGAACAGAAAAAAATACAAAACAAGAAGCAAAACGCACGTCCAATTGTCTTCATTCATATGCTCAGCAACAACACCAATGCGCGCGTAACGGATTTTACCGTCACTGTTCATTTTGTCATATCCAAAAGGCTGGATTATGAGTTGTTTCCTGACGACAAGTTGAGTAAATGCAAGCAAAATAGTAGACGTTGGTCCGCACTTAAGGAACGGCAGTCCTTGATAAGTCGACACCATAAACTTTTCTTGGATAGAAGGCTGCATGACCGCATCCACTGCAAGCTCTTCCGCAGGATCGAGACAAGGATCAATGCTGCAGCAAGACATCAACAAATGAGGTACAGAGACGAAGGGAAGAAAATAAAATAAAATAAACATACGGTTCAACAGCATCTGAGCGGACAATCGAAAGCGGAGCAGCCAAAGCAGACGAAACGGGGACGGGAGGCACGGGAGACTCGCCATCTTCCGACAATCCATAATCGGGAGCAGAACTATCATCGACAATAAAGTCCGATAGCGTGTCACTATTATTGTCCGCAACATCCCAATCGTCGATGTTATCATCGCCCGCCGTGACAACAAGAGGCTTCTTAACAAGCGGTCTAGGTACGGGCCGCTTAGCAATCCTATACCAAAGCGAAAAGAACAAAATGAGCACAAGCAAATAACAGAAGAAACAATCCACACTGACACAACAGGCAAGTCATCATCGTCATCGTCAGACAAGTCAACAAGTTTTTTGGGTGCAAATTCGTCATCCAAATTCGGACTAGCGGCCTTGGCCGCAGCTCCGGCACGCGACCTTTTAGGGCTTGACTGGCTCGCAAACAAAGCCTTCTCCGTCATGGTACGGGAGCGCCTTGAGAGTGCAAAACATAAGGCAAACCGCGCATGAACGCGAACAAATCAGAAATCACGTACACAGCACGACCACTTGACAAGGTCGCATCTTCAGCAGTCAATCCAGCCATAGCCCGACTACATAGCAGCAGTCAAGCAAAGTAACAAGGAAAACGGAGATACAAACATGACAGGTGTATCAACGGACGGAATAGACACAGCCCTCTTTTTCTTGGGCGACGGCGTGGCAGGAACACTAACAGAACTGACACCAAGACATTAAGTAAAACGATAGTCACAAATACAACAAGTAACACACGAACCCATCATGCGAAGCAGAAACCTTTCGCTTAGACGGCGACCCGCCGTCAATAGACCTAAATAACATTAGCATTACAGATTACAACACGAAAAGAGTACTCACCCAGCAGATGGTTCGCCTGTTTCAGATCCAGAAGCTGTCGCCGCAGAAACGCTATCAAATATGCTACAATAAGCAAATTAGCAAGACCAACCGGAACTGAAAGAGCCGTACACACGCTTGCAACCTATCCGCACTCCTGCACCGAGGACAACAAGTTTTTTTCTTTAAAAAAAAAAAAAAAACCGTACACACGCTTGCAACCTATCCGCACTCCTGCACCGAGGATAACAAGTTTTTTTCTTTAAAAAAAAAAAAAAAAATCAAAGACACCAATATAAAACACACATGGTCTTGAGTTGGTCAACAAGTGTCTGAGCCTTATTCTCTTCAGACTTTATCTTGCGAGGGGGCATGGGTTCGTATAGTGACACAAAACACACAGAGAAAAAAGAGGAGGCGGAGAGGGGATTATCAAGGAGAGTGGACAAAGGACACTTATATAGAGCAGCAAGCTGCACGTCGCATCAAGGAGGGAAAGACAGTATAACGTAAAGAACGGTGTATCCCTTTCTTCGAACAAAATAAAATTAAGTAGAATGAAAATTTCAGTAAGACAAGATTCACAGAAGGCACAGCGGGACCTTTTAGATAGAACACAAGCATTGCAGATCCACAACTCGTAACGTTGTACCTTAATAGCCGTAACCTCAGAAGGGCAACACACTAGAGATTCACCAATGAGAGGACAAAGAAAGAGAGACAGAGGAACATCATAAGGTCTGTCCCTGAACAGTTGAGGATGATAAAACGAAGCCAGAAACGAAGCCAGAAATTAATGTACCACTGGAGACAGACTACGGGAAGCGTCACGATGACAGGCACAGAAGGTACCAAACAACCGAAGTGCATATACCAAAAAAGACGAAGCCGATAGGAAGGAAACGAGTTGGGTATGGGATAGGTAAACCAAGATACGTCACGTCATACACAGGAAAACAGTCGAGGCACTCACTGATCACTTCCTGATACTATAAAGAATACACAGATAGCACAACAGACTAGAAGGATATCAAGACACAGCAGCAATACAATGTACGTCTAGCCACTGTCCGACAGGTGTATTATACTGACAGAGCCACAGTAGATATATCATAACAAAAATGACCTTAGGAGCAGATTACGACACAGAGGCAGCAAGTAAGCAACGTTTACAGACATCTCAACATCAGTAGACTCATCACGCAACCAAGAAACTGCGATTGAGAAAGCCATACGCAAAGGAGAAGAAGAAAACGACGTTATGTTGACCAGCGTCGCAAACGTAAGTAACCAAACCGCACACCGTATGTCGGACTATCAACATACAAGACATAACAGGAACCAAGATGGGCAGAAGCCATTAAGACAAAAGAAGTAAATAAGCCTCACTCATGGCGACTAGTGTACGTCCATGAAGACGGCGATATATCAGACGAGGAGTTGGTTTTCACGGTATACGGAGCCATAAGCGAAAAGGATCTCCTGCCACTGAAAAGAGAAACACGCATGAGGTGCGTTCAATGAGATCCAACAGAACAGAGTCTAATCACATAAAGCAGCGACTACAGACGACTGAAATACATGAAGCAATACGTGAAGCTGGACGGCCTAGGAACAAAACATTTCGACGATGCAATGATAGGAGCAACGGAGATTAACAAGCACTTCGAACTTGAATTCTCAGAAGGCCGTCTCGAATGCTGGTATAACGCGTTCCTCGGACAGCAAGAAAGATCACTAGACATCGCGAACAGGATATTTACACCGACATGCGATGTAGAGAAGAACGAACAACACATTCCCATGGACAGGGAACTAGACCCGTACAATCTCACAGAGAAAATAAGGCAGAAAGGGTTCATGATTACCGAAGACAACGTGGTCCAATTTTCGAAGATGAAGGTAAATGAAGGGAACAGGACAACGTAAGTACAACACAATAGAGCAACACACAAAACTGAAGGAAACTTAAGATACGAACATTACAAGCCGGAAAGATTCCGAGTGGGAGACCTCGTTTCTGTCCAGCTATCTTTCCAGGTTGTTAACCTGGCGGGTGGGAAACTCAAAATGCTTCTCGTATTGAGATCCATGACTCTTATCGAGCACCGGTCTAGCTTCATAAAAGTGAGCGACAAAGCAACACAGTAAACACACTGATAAACACCCCACAGAACGTAGTATCCAACAAAGGGACCAAGAACAAACTGAAGAGAAAGCTGAGAGACATTTCAGACAAGGGCCAGAACAGAATGGACGTAGACGCATCAGGCAACGGCAACCAATGATTACATCGATCAAAAAGCCTTCAATTGCGACCACGACACTCGGATCTCATTCGCTTTGTCACATTGTCAATAACGGCCTCGTTGATCTTTGCCAATCGCATATAGTTTCGACTACGATTCACAGACACTTGCTTGGGTCTGACTATATTGTCGTCCTGCTTCCTTCCCTAACGAGTCCACTGGACCCGTATTTTGTTTCTCCCTCATCCACCGATCCTTCTCGTTTTAGTCGCTTTTATAGTATTCCCGCATCATCATATTACCAAATACACTGCATTTGCCCACAAATGTAATATCACAAACAAACAACTTTTATAGTATTCCCGCATCATCATATTACCAAATACACTGCATTTGCCCGCAAATGTAATATCACAAACAAACAACCGCGAAGGCTTACATAAACCGCAGCTGGAGCGACGGCTTACATAAACCATAGCTGGAGCAACAGCTTACAGAGCAGCAACTTACATAATGTCAACTTACATAACCAGCGGCCAGGAATTTATTTCTATTTTCTTTTGACGCGACCCCAACTTGTACATATTTTATTCACTTTCGTACTTCTTCACTTTTGTTGTTCACCAGTTCATTAGTTCAATAATATTTCATTCCTGCTGACAAGTCGATAGCTACCTATCTAGTGTAAGTAGATTATGTTATCGTAATATAACGATTCATCTATCGACGATGTAAACGACTGCTGGAGCAAAGAAATAATGAAACATTCTCACATCCGTCAGAAAACATAACAAATTACATACACAATAAAAATATACAAACAGGAAACAAATGAAAATAAATCAAGATAAAGGATAGCAAAACAAACAAATAAAAATAAAAAACACATTCGTATATATAATCCATCGACTTGGTGAAATAAACACAATAATGTGCTCAACACAAGAAAATTATATATATGTGTATATAAAGAAAACGCAAGGATTTTTCAACATGAGGATGAACATAATAGCCGGTAGAGATAGCCGAAAGGGAGCAAATATCGAGGACATGGCAGTAATAGCCGGTAGAGATAGCCGAAAGGGAGCAAATATCGAGGACATGGCAGTAATAGCCGGTAGTAATAGCCGGTAAAGATAGCCGAAAGGGAGCAAATATCGAGGACATGGTAGTAATAGCCGGTAGTAATAGCCGGTAAAGATAGCTGAAAGGGAGCAAATATTGAGGACATAGCCGGTAGAGGAAGAGAACGGCAACTGCCGAGATCACGTGAGGGGCACAAATTTCGAGGACAAAATGCGCGCCAAAGCAGGTAGTAAAACCTCAGTCTACTAAAGTAGACCTCGGAACTTTTGTCGTACTCTCTCTTTCTTTTCAATGGAGTCGAGTATTCTGAGATAACCGGTGAGAGCCTGTCAAGCAAGGTTCTCTGCAAGGTTGGATTTTCGGATTCTTTCAACGATAGAGGTAATGGAATCGATTTTTGTTTGCTGTCCTTGCCAAAATCCGTTGACGATGCTTTCAAGTTCGTCAAAGATTTGCTTCTCCTCTTCGGACAGCTGTGCTGCCTCTGGGGTAGGGTCCCAAGATGTTCTGCAAGGCTCGGCCAGGGCATGAGCTCCTTCTCCTGACTGGTACTCGGAAAAATTTTCCGTGAATGTTTGGGAGGTGGATCCTGTGGGGTCAGGTTCTCGAGCTGGTCCAGTAGCCATGCGCTGAGGAGTGGAACTGGAGGCTTGCCTGCCATGCGAACTCATATATCGGAGTGATACGAGGTGATATAAGGTGTATTGAGTTTCAATGATTGCAAAGCCAGGTAATAACAAAATATACTACGTCGCAGTACTACGAGTGTTGAGATTCGGGAAGTAAGTAAGTAGAAAACCCACCTAGGGAGCAAGCATTGAGATTGGAAAGAATACCAATGTCTCAACTCGCTCCCTAGTGGGTGAGCACGTGAGTCCTGCGACTCTGTGCACATTGGCCTCGTGAAAGTTTTACTTTAACACAGTAAATATAATATAATTTCAATTACTATTAACTATGGGCTATGTGGCTGTGGCAACATAGTGCACTATGCTACAGGTAGCTCCTAGTACTTCATCAGGTGCATCTTTCAAGTTGGAAGAGAGTGTAGATGATCCACTAGCTTGAGTTGGTCCTTGAGGATGCTGTCCTCCATGGAAGCTCAGTTTGACTGTTTGCAACTGTATGTCTCTATACTTGTAGTCAGCAGCCATACAATAAACACTGAAGAGTGTTTTGTGACCGCAGAGCCTGCTACTTGTATTTACATGAAAAATAAAGTTTAAATAGAGAGCCAATAGACACAGATTGGATGTTTATTATGATCAAAATGAGGATGAAGAAAAGTGTGGGCACAAGGAATTGCATAGTTTGCTGAAAAACAGGCATATTGCATGCCTGAAACAAGTTTGCCGAGACAATATGCAATTTATGTGCCCAAATTAAACTGAAATCTGCTGAGACAAAGTCACCTGCAGCTGATGATTCTTTTGCTTGGCGGAAATCTGTCACTACCAGAACCCACTACTAAAGTAGCGGGAATCTTCTTAACTTAGTCCATTACATTCTCAGGTGTGTAATATTATCAGCTACATACCATTTCTCTATAATATGATTACGTTCTCAGTGCTATCGACGCGCCGCGTTGCGAATCGCAAGTCCTTAGCCTAACAGAGATCATGAAGGGTTCCATTGTAATATGACGACTTGTTGTTCTTTTACTACTCACTAGGCATTATCTGGCTTTTGATAGAGGGATGTTATCATAATTGACTCGTCACCCCGAATGCATCGTTGGGATTTATTAAAAGTTTATCTGTACAGTCCTATTAAGTCCACTAGTAAAAATCGGTGAGGTAAACAAGAAAATGAAAAACCGAGGTATCAAGAGAAAGATGATTGGCAAGGTGAGAGGTACTGAGCATGGTATACGTACGGAGATACTGTACAATAAGATCATGAGACTACGGCAAAATTACCGGGAAATATCAAAGACAAAATCAGTAGGTAAAATACATGGGCATGTCCGAAAGAAAGATACTTTATACGCTGATTCAACCTGTGAGTTGAATCCAAAATGGTCAACACCGATAATATTTACATCAAATCCGCATGGCGTAAATGTTCGCGTAATATGGATTCTTCGACTGACAGACAAGATTAGCAAGTAAATAAATAGGTGGAGGTGAAGAGTAAGTACCTGCGCCGAGAGTTACAGCGGTTGATCGGGTGTCCTAAAAAAAAAAAAAGACAGGTTAACCATCTAGGACTCAGTGCTAACCCCAAGGGTCGTCCCACACAGGGGACATAATCAGATATACTTACGATCACAGAAGTCAGGTACATGAAAAAAGGCCGTGCGGTAGGAGAATGGTGCTTCGAGATATCCTTAAAATGTTGCTGGAAGTCTGCGGGACATTTCAGCCGCGATGGGACATCGTTAGAAGATTGAAGGGGATATACATTTCGTGGCAGTTTTGAGGTCGTTCTTCCTGTCTCCAAAACTGGGAACGGAGTCTCGAATCCGAACGCCCCTTTGTAGCTTAGCCTGGAGAAGATCACATTTGTTCAAGACTAGCGTTGATTTGGATGCGTTTGTCGTCAAAACTCCTCCCGCCAACATATGATGGTCGTAAAAGACTCACACAGGATAATCTGGGCACGCGCTAGAAGCTTGCAGGAGACAACCGAACGCCATAGGAGATAACTATCTTCAAGGCGATTCACACGCTTATCTTCTGCGAGTTTTTCGTCAAACGGAGAGACTTTTTGTGAAAAGGCAGTGTCAGTTAAATGAAAACGAACATCAATCAGCGAGAGAACTCACTTGGTCTATTGATAGTCAATATGTTCCCGCGATCATTGGGTAGATTGATGAAATGAACGTGCTACTCACGCAAGGAAGATGATAGCATCAACTGCATTAGAAAATTTAAGATATCAATTCCAAGTCAGGTATGGAAATTGGTCATACCATCATCAAAATAGGGATACCATGCTGCACGCTGCGAGTTGAGGTACACTTAGTCAGGCGCCAAGGAGGCAGTGAAGTGTTTCAGTGTACTCACACTACTCCGAGTTCCACCAACATCATACAAACGCCACTCCTGTCCAATGGCCTTACCTGTCCGAGGTTATTAAGAATATTTGAATTGCTGGTCCTGAGTAGCGCACCACTATCGAAGACAAATCGGTGCTCTTGCACACCGAGAGTACGTAGACGCGCACGAACCACGTCATCATCTGTAGGTTGGTAATTTTTGGAAGCTATACGCTCGGCATCATTCAGGAAACTAAGGAAACGGAGCTCGAGCCGGGGGGTTCCTGAAAGATATCAAAAAAAGAAACTCACAACCCTGGACTATCCTCTATTCGCGCCTTACGCCTATGCAGCATTTCAGTCACAACGGGGTCTTCCCATAAGGTCTTGATATCATTTTTGCAGGCGTCAAGGATTTCAGCAACGTCGTCCTCGATATCTTTCGCTTTACGTTGGTTCTCTCCTACTTCCGGCCGTGCCAAGCGATTAGGACGTAATTTGACAAGCGCGCTTTTCCATCCATTGTTGGAGTTGATTGAGAACTCTTGTAGCGCACGACGATTGATTGGAGCATGTTCGAATGGGGCGGCTGTCATGTAAGCAGTAGAATGTACCTCAGTCGACGCTTCACCGAGCTTTCGCTCCAGGTCTTGCTGTACACGCGTCAAAGGGGTAAGACTGAGTCGAAGAAGGCGATGGTGTTCTCTGAATTTGAGTGTGGGGAGTGCCTTGGCTTTCCGACGAACAATCTGTACCTCGTCTGAAGAATCGTCACTGTTGTGGCCGTCAACATATCCCGCAATCTCTTGAGTCAGATGTTCTAAGATACAGTTGACATTTCGAACGAGGTTGAGCTGGATGACAGCACGCCATGAAGCGCGTTCTTCAGACCATTCACGTCGGGCATACGTCAATTGGAAGTCTGTGAGAATGGCATGGTGAGTTTGTAGTCTTGGTAAGAATTGAACAGAATACTCTTGAGCGTTGCCGTCTTTCCACTCTCGCTCTGGCCTAAAAGTACGTGCGGAGTCAGCAAACTGCATCAACTGCATTGTGAGATTAAAATTGGATGGAACCTAGTAATAGTAGCTTGACCGGCTTCTTCTTCTTCTTGTCACCCTCCCTCTCCTTGCGAAGTTGTTCGTCAATCTCGTCGCTGACCCTCTTAGCCTGAGCCTCTGCGAACTCGCGAGCTGCACGCTGTTCTGGAGTCTCGTTGGGGGGCGGAGCGATAGCGAGGGTGAGAGGATCGTCAGACTCGTAAGGATAGCTCATGGACGACGGAGGGTCCAGAGAATGCTTCGAGGTCAGACTGGGACCAAGGAGCTCACAGGGAAGACAGCCTGCTTCACTCTTCATCACCTCGCGAGATCTTTTGAAAAGTCACGAATGTGTATCAAGAGAGTGAATCCTCATTCGGGTTGTTCCTTGATCTACGATGACAGATGGGCTTATCAGCTGCGGTAACCTTTAAGAAGTCTTTATTCCCTTGTAAAACTTTAGGGAGATCATGATCACTGTTGCCAAAACAAGTGGTTCAGGTATTGATGTTTCCATCTCCGATTGCTCACTAGGTTATTATTGCAAACATTCAATATTCAATACACACAAGGTATGTACAAGGTGGGAACCAGACTCATAATATATGTAGATCCCGAGTTATTCACTGGGCACGATCAACGATCCTCTCCGAAATGTCACGTCAACAGCCAGCATTAACAACAACTTGAGGTCGCGACAAGGCTTTGTAAGACAATATATATGTTGCCCCCTTGAGAACAAGCGGACGGCTGAGATATATATATAGACTTAGGCTCCCAAAAACGGTATGATATACTCATCCTTTGCCCGAGGACTTGAAAGTCCGGCTGTCGGTGCCAATCTCGGGACGTGGCGCCTGTCGCAACTGGCAGTGGCAGGCAGTTGCCTACGGATAATGATTGGTAGTCAAGGATTTTTTGAGGTTGCCGATCATTCTCAGGACTCCTTCAACTCCATAATACATATTGAATGTAAAAGGGTCAAATCGTGTATCAGGATCGTAGAAAAGTCGTACTCGCTGAGTTGACCGGACGAGAAAGAATTGTGTCCGAATCACGGTGCACGGAACAGGGGGTAGATATCACAATAGTAACATAGTAACATGAATACAATGGCGATAGAGCATGCAGTGCAGTTCCGCAAAGCCATCAGATCTCAAAGCGACTGATATCGACGATACTGCGAAGTAGTTTAGGACAAGAGCCCAATATCAATCTGTCATGTCATGGCTCAACGTTGAACCCTTTAACGCCCGTCATCCTTCTGAAAGAGGTCATTTGATGACGAGTATGTACTGCCACGATGATCGTCCTTCGGTTAAAACTCGCAATTCTATTTCCCATCCCTTTGCAAAGAGATCAAGAAGTTCTCGAGTTGTACTAAGCCAGGATTCTAAACTAAAACCTCGGAGACACTCTGGATCTATTCGTGTGAGTCTATCCTCATTACGACGATACACATCAAGGATGCAAATACATCTAGTACACGCTACACCAAGACAGGAGCTGAAACGTCACTCAAGTACTATCAACATGGAGCGCTCGCTATCAAAAGTATCCGGGCCTGATGAGATATCCGTTCTCGTAGTCCAAACTTATACACGTCGTTCAAAGCAACTACAGCATGAACTTCTTTGTGATGACCTCCATGACTATTCCCTGATGCTCCTGCATCAGTGTGTTATTGTAGCAGTCTTTGATCGGATCTTTGTCATTTGTGAATGAGAGCAGGACCCGATTTTACGCCCAAAGCCCGACAAGTTGGCAGTAGATTTAGAGAAAAACGAACATCGGATACGTCGCTGAAGACTCAAAATCGACATGAACGGACGTCTGTAAATATGAGATAAAAGGACGAAAGCATATCTTCAAGGAATACAGTTCACCCAACAGGGAAAGAATACAATCGAGCACATACCCTAACTCAGGAGGCACACCTCCTGGTAATTGAATCACATTAAGTTTAAAGCATACCACAAGGAGGAGGGGTTTCGCCATTCATCTAGCAGACTCGTGGGGGAGAAATGTTCGTCAAAGCTGGTAAGATATCGCCAAAGCACAGAGCACAGTTTTCCGGTAACGTGAATCCAGATACTGAATATACTGAATACCAGTAGAATCGTCCCTAGTCGGTTTGCAAACACTGAGAGAAGGCACGTCAGGTAATTTAAAGCCACCGCCAAAGGGTGAGTCCAAGCCCAAAGCCCCCTCACGTGGAAGAATGAATTGACTTGCAAAGCGGTCAAAACGGCCTGTGTGGGTGGTGTATCTATTGACAAGTCGATGATGATGGCGATTTTTAGCGGACATCGCTGACGAGTATTGGCATTTTGAATGCAGGCCCTTGACAGGAACGTAAAAAGTGCCAACATGTCAAGGTTTGAATTGAAAGCTCCAAGTCGGACTGGAGATATCATCGTTCTATGTATATCCGCATGAAACGGGGTAGAGATACACGCCGATTCATCGCCAGCTTTTAGTGTCGTGAAGTAAGGTGAAAACGGTACCGATATCGATATCCTCGAACGTGGAAGTAAATGACAGTTTCAGTGTAAATCCGCGCTCGAGGTCGTTGTTTCCGGAATATACCGATCGGAGATCCAATTCCCTCCCCATAAATCCCCAAAAAATTTCTGCCGACATCTTGTCGTTTCTTCCCCTTATTTCTTCTTTACGCACTTTCGCACTATTTAGGCTGTCAATGTGAGTTTGACATTCCTTTTCTGATGCAGTGATGATCCAACATCATACCATACTTTACCACATTCTTAACAAAAACCATGTGGAATACTTTATCGATTTCAGCCTTGTCTGATCTCTTTTTTTTTGGCTTTTTCTACGACTTTCAGAATGCTGATGCCTTTCTTTCCTTTGACTAGGATGACGCTTCGTGGTGTTACTGTCATAGACTCTTGTATTTGAGGTTTTTGAATATAGGGACACACATTGGACAGGTTGAGGTGAGAATTCTCTTTCTTCACGTCTTAACTTCCCTTTCTCCGCCTTCAGTTCTCCTCCATCGTGTTCCTATTCTCTCTTCCTTCCACCTGATGATATTATTTCGATGGGCGGACACGAATGTCCTCTTACCCATACCAAAGTCTCCAAAGTGTACAATATGGGGGCGGGCGAGGGGACTTGCTGAAACGCATCGAGTACCTGACCTCTTTTGTTCTTTCTCGTTCTTCTGTGTCCTGTGTCTTTGGGTGATAGGATACTGACAATGTGTGTTGTTGCTGCAGATTACATGTTCCTCGTTTGGCGCGGTGGCGTTTAGTGTTTTACATGTGTAAGGTTTGTGAGGCCGTGCGGAATCTTTCCACTGTAATTCATGTTGTACAATACATGATGTGAATACACCTTTCTTTTAGTCTCGAAACTGCGATCATCTTCAGTATTTTGGACACTGATTCTTCATTTGTGACGTTTTAATGAGTAAATAATATACACACATCCGCGCAAAGCTACATGTATAGTACTGTTAATAAGTTAGAGGCAGAAAACATCGAAAGCACAAGACCACCAAATCCATCCTACTGTTCAGAAATTGCGGCTATGACAAGCCATTCCACGCTGCCAGCCCTCCAAAGAACGCGCTTAATGACACCAAGCTCGCTTGGTACACAACGGTCGGGACGCCCATGCGCGGAAGAATCAGAGGCGTGTGCAACAGCGCGAGGTAACAGTGGACAGCCCACACGAAAGGCCCACCAATCAAAAGAGGGAGGTTCGATGAGCCCGGTGGAGGATCGTCTCGTGAGATGGAGGACCGTAAGTATGCTGTTGCGAGGAGGAGTGTAAGGCCGAGAGAGAGCAGTAGGTCGTTGATGCGTTGGAGACAACTTATGAATACCGGGATACGCTACATCCACAACGTTAAGTATGGTTCTAAAGGGATCAAAAAAGAAGAGTAAAAACATACAATGACAGGCATTCCATACGCATCTTCCAGCTCCTCCCTCGCACGTAGTGCGATCAGCTCGTTCAGCTCGTCTTCCACGAGCAACTTGATAGCTTGCTCTTTGCTCTTGGCACCCTTTGGCAGCAATGGATGGTGCTCTCCTGCTTCCTCTTCGCTAAACGGCTGCAATCTCTGTCCATCATACACGTCATCTTCAACCTGGCGCTCGAAGAGCTCGAGAGTACTCTGTCCCGACGCAGACGCCGGTTGATTAGTGATAGGCCCCTTGCCCCTTGGACTTTTCGATCCTGACGATGAAGCACCAGGTCCTAAATCTCGACTTTCCGTGCCGTAAGATTTTCCCGTTACGGCTTCGGATCCAGAACGCCGAACAGTGACAAGTACATCGCGGTACAGAGCACGCGCTTGGTACCCCTTCGAAATGCCGATAATAGCCTCAGCACATGACCACCCGAGCGCAAGCCACCAAACGCGACGAAACGCCGCATCGCACGTCGTCGGCTTCACAGGTGCATGCTGCGTCACTGACAACAACACAAGCGAGGATTGTTGGAATATGAGATAGAGGAGGGTGTGTAGAGCTGTGGCAAGGACTGTTGGGAGTATTGTGAATGACGCGGGGAAGATGGACGTTATGAGGGAGCTGACTGGATCGCGGAGAAGGTAAGAAAGGGAGAAAAGGGCGGACGATGTGAGAAGTTCAGGGAAGGGGTGTCTGAGATAGGGCACAGAGGGGTATGGCCAGGCTTCAGTCACTGGATAGAAGGCATATGGTAGCGCCGCCATTAATGCAAATGCTATAGCAAATGTTAAAGGACTCAGAGTGTATAGGAGCACCAGACGGCGGTAAGTGCCTGTACGCCATTATATCAAGACAATGTAGATGTGAGTGAATTTTCTCAACGAACCTCGGTAAAGACCTTGTTCTTCAAGCTCTTCGTCGAGCTCCCACTCTTCGACTTCCTCATCGCCATGCAACGGTGCTCCTCCAGTATACCTAGGTGTGCAAGGTTCGACTGAACGAGAAAATTCCATGACAATTCTCTCCTCAGGCACGACGTTCAAGCAGCTGACCGACCGACGATTGCGCTCAAGACTGGACCTATGCTTTCTGGTAGGACAGGAATACGGGTTAATAGATTTAATAGGACCGTAGGCTGGTGGTGGCGAATGGGAGTGTGATTGTGAGACAATAACCTGGTTGGACCCGTGCGCGTGATGATCGGCTGCTGGGACCTTTGGACCAAAGCCAGTTTTGTCCATTACGATTCTACCTCTGCACTTGTTTCGATGCAAGCAACCGGGTGGCTGGATGTAGCTGAAAACGACGGATCTTAAAGCTTGACGACTAACCTGTCCTTCGGATCTGTATATAAATGTTCTAAATGTGACAAAATCGTCCCACCAGAAGTAAAAACAAGTCTGATGAAAAATCTCTTTGAAGAAACAACGATCAAGATATCAAGAAGCTCTGAAGTATCGTAGTATCGTCGAAACTTCGCCGCTTCTGCATTTATGGCTACCATCGTATGTCCTATTCGTCTACGAGGCGAATAACGGATGCATATGAATTCGTCCAAACAGCGACCACAATACAGAGAAATGCCTAAACGACAAGCGGACGCTTTTTCTTTTCATAGCATGATCCGTCCCCGTGTTCAAGGTGTCAGTCATCAATACAAAACTTCAAAACTTTCAATTTCTGCGAGAACCTCGTGCTTAATGTCATATGACATTTATACTCACATAGCTTTACGAACCACGACTTATCCCCACTGGTTAACTGCTTGCCCAGCTATCCCTACAATGTTGCCTCATCATTTTTGGCTCTTGTCCTACGTCTGGCTACGTCCTTTCCCCTTTTCCGTATTTTCTTCGAAACGTTTCAATCCATACGAGGTACTACTCTCATCATTGGTAATGATGTCGCCATAAGCATAGATGGCGTACGTATAGGCAATAAGATGAGGCTTGTATGGAACGAATGTTAACCCAAGGAAAGCCATGAATGAGATCATATGATCGCTCAAACTCCATCCAGCAACAATTTCCGTTCGCGGTCATTGAATCTTTGAGTCCTCGAGATACCATGTGTCCTGGGTTCGAAAACTCCACGGAGTTGCAGGTGGTTTTCGTAGAGATCGAAGGACTTCTGCACCCAATCCTGTGTAAACTTGACTGTAATTGGGTAGCTTTTTCTTGAACCTTGAGTTTCCTTGGCTGCGGTGGGCGATTGCTCGGTCCATCATAGAGAATTCCTTAAAATGATCTTCGTTTCTATTTTCTCGCACTCATTTTGGCTCGGTTTGTATACATATCAGACATCTATAAAGAATATTAGTCTACTGACCCATGAGGTCTGGTTAGAGAAAAATCAGATCAATGGATGGTAATTGTCGATTTTCTAAACTTTCCTACAGGACTACCACGAACGGCAACTTGTTAGAAGGAATTGAGATTGATCCGGCTGTCCGTGCCGCAATTGCCAGTGAAAGAAGCCGCCGGCAGGTATTTTCATACAGCCATTTTTCGTAAAGTTACAGCCATTTTCATAACGTTAGACCCCGTTTGGCCTGGCTTGCTGCCGAAACCTAACACTGCTTTTAGTTCTTCCTCGATGAGGCGTCACATATCGAGGGAATTGAAGAAACTGATTCTAATACTTGCGCTTGTCAGGAAGTATAGATACAAGATGTCCAAGAAATCACTGGCGTGAGCGTCCGAACTATCAAACACATTCGGACAAGATATCGTCGTAGCTCCGTTGAAAAGGACAGTTGATGGACGAACTCGAATGCTCAATGGTTTTGAAGTAACTCATATAATACTAATACCACCTCAAGCTACATGATCCGTAGTGTTTGCGACGCGAAATTACTGGTGAGAGACAGCGACGAGGTTTTCTCAGGCAGCGGAAGTGGCAGTTGGAGGGTCACAGTAATAAACGACGTTATCATTCGGCAAGCCAGGCATCGCGGATATCAGGCCAAAAAACTAAACAAGCGAAACTCAAAGGGGTCTAACGTTATGAAAATGGCTGTAGACCCCCTGAGTTCTGCCTGTTTATTTGTTTGGCATGATATCCGCGATGCCGGGCTTGCTGCCGAAGCGTAACTACAAAATTAGCACAGCTCTTACCTACCCTCCTCCTCAATGAGGCATCACATATTGCGGGAGTTGAAGAGACTGATTTTACGACTTGCGCTTGTCAGGAAGTATCGATACCAGGTGACCCAGGAAATCACTGGCGTGAGCATCCAAACTATCAAATGCATATCATCAGACTGGTGATGTAGCTCCATTAAAGAGGACAGTTGATGGATGAACTCGAATACTCAAATAGCTTTGAAGTAACTGTGAGTGTCCTGGAAGTCTGAAAGAGCTGATGCAACTGACTTTATGCCACAGTTTCATAGAGAAACAGCCCGATTTACTCTTATCTGGCTGAAGTAATGGCGTAGTTATTCTTCGGCAAGCCCGGCATCGCGGATATCACGCCAAACGACGAACTCAAAGGGCCTATATCCGTTATGAAAGAAGACTCCGACCACGATATCACTGAACAATAATATATCATCATCAAGCTTACTACTGCTCCAATCGAGGTCGCGACAGACTAACTTACTCTTTCTCCTACTTCGTTCCCTCTATGGTGTGTTCTTGCCACGGTATCGATCTGTATCATAGAGTCATCATCTCTCTGACAGCCGCATCTATCCCCACAAATAACGAGTCGAGCTCAAGCTCTTTCTCCTGAAATCCTCTCAATGATCTTCAGCTCCGTATATGAGCAAATCGTTGTTGTTTATTCGGAGGATCTGCAAGACGATCTTTATGAACATCACATCCCAACCCACAGATATTACAAAGGGGATAACACGGACATAGGTCTCATCGATAAAGACCTGCGGTCCCCATCTCTATTTCCTTATGCATTTCACTCTGTATGCAGAGCCTGGAGAGACGTTATGGAGTCCATACCCCTTTTCTGGACACGACTCGTCATTTTTGTTGGAAAATACCAAACGCCATTATCCAGAATACGCCAAAGCTTGCAACTATCGCGTGATCTTTTTTTTGATGTCTACGTCCTGCGAAAGGAAAAAGACATTACAAACTCACTAGACCATGTCGGCGACCATCATCAAGAGCGAGCACATATTCAAGAGCTGATGCCACTGCTTATTTCTCATCGTCTCAGAATGTGCAGGATGTCTTTCGATCTCCTTTGCGGCTCTTCCCTTTTACGACTCCTTGAAGATATTCGTCATGATTCTTGCCCTCATCTCCAGTATCTGAGTCTACATTGCTTGTGCAGTGATGGACATGAACATGAGACTCATTTTGATTCCGTAGCTAGTCCCAAAGATTTGGTTTCCTCGTCAACACCCCCAATTCTCGATCTCTCCTTAAATGGACAGGCCCTTTCTCTACTCCTGTCGCACCTTGGGAGTCTGAATATAAACCTCGACACCCTCTGTTTATCATGGTACAAATCTCGTGACGACGGATACATCGATCTAGTCTCCTTCATAGAGGATTTCATCTACAAAACCCGTCCTCTTCGACTTGAACTGGATTCAATTCCTTTCATCTGGGATCCAGATGAGATCGATGAAGTCATCACAATGCAAGCCTACTTCATTGATTTGACCTTACAAAACCTGTCGCAAGGTGTTGCAGATGTTATCTTTCGTCTTATCGAGAATCAAGATGAAGATGAAGGTGAAGATGAAGATGAAGATGACTATGGCTTGTCAACCATCACCATCTCCCAATGCTCTCTCTCCGCCCCAAATTTTCTTTGTAGATGTCAAGAACTTCGCTTAAGAGACATCGAACCCCCCTGTGACCTTGCAGGACTTACTTCGTGCTGGCTGGGAGCAATACTCGAGATCAATGACTGTCCTGAATCTGCAGTTGACATGATGCTGGATTCTATGGCACAGTTCTGGGCTGGGTTTGACTGCTTCAATGCTCCGGAACTTCAACATTTGAGCCTCATAGATTGCGGGGATTTCTCAATGGCTAAACTAAGGCACCTCTGGGAGGTTAGGGAGATTACAAACAATCCTCCACTGGACATGGTTTTTGTGATTGGATCTGGTCCTTCGCCGTCATTGAGCGATAGGGAGTGGATTCAAGAACATCCTGAGCGCCTTCACTTTGACTGCGACGCTGTAGAGACGGATTGAATTACAATTGGCAGAATTCCTAAAATTCTCATATTTGGGATAGCAATCAATATGGTTGCCACTGATTAACATACCTCCAGTTGGAAGACTGTAACTTGGACGCCCCACAGAAGCCATAAACCCATTTACTATCCCTCCATGCCCAGTAACAGAGATGACTAAAAGTATCTGTCAAAGAATATGACCCTTTTTAAAAAGCTGATCAACGTACAAATCTCCTTATCCTCATTGAATACAAGATCGAGAACTTGCTTAGCCCGCCCAGCAACATGAGCATCCGTTTCACGCACATCAGGAGTCCAAAGAAGGTCATTTTCCGAGAAATTATGTTCTATGCGAAATTCAGGAAAGGTTGCATGGATATACGTTCGTGTCCGCCGTTTATCGCATGTATGGACACCATACATTTCGCGGCAATTCTATGATGCACGGTAAATGATCAGCAGCATTTAGAGTTCTCCTGAGCGGTTCACCTCGAGAATAGTCGCCCATTCAGAGTCACTTTCTGGCAAGAGACCGTCGAACGTGATCTCGAAAGTCTGCAACGCGCGTGATAGTGGAGATACGTAGAACCTTCCAGGCACGGGTAATTTAGCTGCAAGTTCAGATTTCCATGCTTCACTTGCAGCTGCGGCTTGCGCTTTCCCTGTCTCGGTGAGCTCTGCATCGGCTGCGAACAAAACTTCTTTTTCTATCACTTTTTTAAAGACATTAGAGGTAACTCACGGCCCCAGACAATTTCACCGTCTCCATCTAGTTTGGACCAATAACTTGTAAGACGTGTCAACTTAGAAACCACGGTTTATAATTTCGACGGTACTTGTTCCAAGCAGGAGTACCGTATTTCGCTTCCGCAACGTTATCTTTCAACTTCTGTTCATTGAGATCCACGACAAGGCAGGCACTGCACTTACGAAAACCTTCACCATGGCGGCTCAAGAAGAAAACCTTGTAAGATGTAAAATTATCGGCTTCCTCGTTCAACACATGTATCTGATCAAAAAAAGTACTCCATCTATCTGGAGAATTGTCGATGAGTCCAAAATTGGCTGGAATCTGCACGGTCTCAGTCATTAAGAGATACGACGACAATAAGTGAAGCTCTTACGGCAGGTATGCCTGTGGCCGTTAAATTGTCTTGAACAAAGAACCCAGGTACGAACTGTTCCGGATTCGCATTAGACGATAAAGCAGAAAAGAGGAGAACCAGCAAGATGATTCACAGTATATGTTCGATTGACAATTCCGGCGGAAGGGGAGCTCAAACTTGGGACGAGGAGCGCCATGGTGGAACAGATAGACCAGAAGTTTGCTCAAGCAAAGATCAAGGGCTGATAAGTGGCAGATCGAAGATCGAAATCGAGTGGTCCAGAGCCCCACACAGTGCGTTTCTTCGGGGTGTTTACAAGCGGAGATCATTCCGAGGTGTACACCTTGTACTGCCAGTGGGCCGAGGGGAGGCATCTGTGATGCCGGCCCCCCGACTACACAAACGTCAAAATCAGCGTCTTGTATCGAGGCCAAAACCTGGGGCATGATCTACTTGGCACGCCAGCCGAGAGGACCAACCTTGAGCATGTTGGACTAGATATATCCACCCATGATCAGATAAAATTTGTTGGACGGACCGACGGATCGACCCTTGCCGCCTGATGTGTGAACTTTGCGGTGTGTACTTGCCGTTTTTCAAGTTCATGGATCATACCTCAAGTTTCATATCAAGCCGCACTCGTTCCCTCTTGTAGGATCATGACAGACAGACCGGACACCCTATTGCCAGGACTCGTAATCCGGCCAATCCGCTCCTATGTCGTGATGACATTTACTGATCACTGCAAGAGATTACCACGGTCCATCTATACCCTTGCAGCTCCAGTGGCATATCCAACTGTTGATATGCAAATACTAAACCCATCGTTTTCGAATCTTAGATGAGACAGCTGCAATTCATAATGCTTTTTTCGCCTTCGCAAGTGACCTATTGATTTATCCACGTCATTGGCACTTCCCGCAGTTCCGTTCCCAGACATCACTAGAACATATGACCTGCAAGATATGGGAAGGACATGATGACATGTCTCCCTCCAGGCATGGACCTTGATATTCTCAGCTGGACACCCTACTGGCAACACAATGAGCCTTGTTGCCTTAAGAGGTGAGGATAAGTTCGAGGGGGAGTTTATCCAGCCCTTGCTTATACTTTTCATCATTTCTGTTCCGTGAGATTATTTATATGATTAGGGAGAGAAATCAGAACGGGCGTCTGTTCCGCACGAGGCGTGAGATCATGACTCCTGGATTCTCACCCACGGTATAACTTTTCCGAAGTAACTCACACGAGTGCGCCACCATAATCGTAACTCGGTGCGGGCGTCAAGGAGATGATATAAGCTTTTAAAGCCCTGGTTAGTCGACCTGAGAGCGCCCACCGTTGCACATAGAAGCATGTCCCACCTTGGGAGCTGAAAGGACACGTTGCGGCTTTCAAATATGAATTGAAGACCAAGGCGGAAGTTTACATGGGTTTCATCATTCCCTTCTTCTCGGAGTGTAATCCCGTGATGTATCATAAACTGACACAACCCGAAGTAAGTTGAATAACCTTCTGAGCTTTATAAGCCAATCTTCCGCAATTAAAACCCCTTCAAAGACAGAAGTGTAACAGAGAATGAGCAGATGGTTCCGAGTCTGAATATGGAGGACAGAAAAACGAATCTCAAACTGCGATCGTGCCGATGCCGAGGATATTTCCATCCGGGGATAATGATCGAATGGTTACGGCTCCGACTCGAGTCGACCTTCTACATACTAGATGGAGACTGTAGCACACCTATAACTGACAGTTGTTAGGGTATCCAGCACGATGACTGATGAACCTGACACATATGATTATGCTTGAGCTTTGTACGTACTGGTTGTCGAAGCGAGTGAGAAATACGACAAACGCCTGAGAGTGGTTTCGTCAAGTATTTGCTAAATTTGAATTGACCTGTGACTTTGGAGCGGACGGAACCGCAGCAGGAGTAAGATGGATCTGTCATGACCCATGAACAGCATGGTGGCCGACTTCGAGAAGGCCATTACCATGAACAATTGCTCTCTTTCGGTGTTGTGGTGGGCGTCAAGTGTGGGCGCCGAGTCCTGACGTGGTGATCGATTTCACGTAAGCAATGACGAAAAAGCCGAAATGCTTTCCTTCTTGTCCACCCTTCAGAACACAGATATCTGTCTCCTGTAAGTCAGGAAATTACCTCTATCATTCTTCCGTTCTAAGCGCCCATCTTTCTACAAGAACTCCTGAACAAGGTGCTTTCATTCTTGAGGTCCTTGCATAGAACTTGCATTTTCCGCGAAAGGCTTTCTCAAGTGCTGATAAATAGGTAGGTATACATGTTATCGACGTCCAATCTTCTCCTGAATGGTCTAATAAGGCACCGAAATAGCAGCACAAAAAGCTAACGTGTCTCCCGTGGTGAACCATTCGACCGTCATCGACCATAAAGTTGGACGCCCATAGTACTGGCGATCCTCGAGGTAGGCGGAGAGCTTGTCTACCTAACCCCGAAGGCGCTCAGCAAGAATTTCATCAAACAACCCTTAGCTGCGCAGTTCCTGTCGTGAGCGCTGCGGCGCTTAAGTCAAAAAAGATATACAAATATCATAAATCATTCTTGTTATCCAGCCCATCTCAGCGAGACCTTTTATTTCCGTCTCTTCGACGTGATTTACTATGTTCTCGTCCATTACGTCCTTATTTCCGTCGCTGCATCTCCCAAACAGCAGCACTAATGTTCTCTCACCGACACAGAGCCATTTTGAACCCAGAGACACGCCCGAGGAAGAGGAGGCATACAAAGATGAACCTGTTGAGGAACCCGTTGAGGAAGAGACGAACGTAAAGAAGGGCAAGACAAGGAGCGCCAATGAGGTATGTACATTGATTAGATTATCGTACGACCTTCTTGACACTTACTTTTATTAGACCTTCATTATCGTACGACCACCTCCTGCGAAATCGAATCATCCTTTGAACCTCCAAGTACAACTCGTACCTCCGGCAGTGCGTAGCATTCGACAATCCGGTGACGAGAGCGATGGAGGCAATTCAACCACGACGTCAGTTTCCTTAACCCGTACGATGTCCAATCGTTCGGATACTTCCTCGTATGGGTCCACAGCGTCATTTTCCTCCGCTGGATCTGTTTCCTCCACTCGCCGCACCATTATACCGTTGTACAGCCTGCAAGCACACAATGTCCTGACAAATACAATTGTTGACGCCGGAACTGATGCGAAGATCGCCAGATTCCTTAAACGTGGAATGGAACTCATTGATCTCGCTATGCTTGAACCCGTAGAAGTCTGGAGTGACCGCCGGAGAAGCACTCAGGCTCCTCAACCTGGTCAGGTCATAAGAACTAGCCGCACTGCTTCCCCAGATCCAGGGGCACAGAACACAACTGCCGAATCTTCTGTCGTTTCGCTGAATTCAGGATCGAGTGCGAACCATCAAACCATGACACCCACTGCAACGCCTACTCCCAAACCCTCCACCCCGACTATCGGAGTGTCCGTCCCGGCCCCCTCCTCTTCAAAACGAAACCTCTTCGGAAAGATGTTCAGGAAGAAAGACAGTTCTCCCGCCACTCCTCCAGCCTCGCCAGCGCTTCCACATATCCCTCTATCGGCCCCTCCAATCCAATCCACGAAAACTATCACACCTGATCCCAGCACCACTCCCACGGCGCGGTCGCGAGGGCACACTCGCAATATCTCTACTACACTCTCGCCAACTTCCATAACAGGCAAAATCCGACAACGCTCAAGCTCGCCAAACGCACGCGCTCTGGGCCTCGGACTGCTCCAGGTTCCCTCACTTGAGGACTCTTCCCACCAGACTAATGGTAATGGTAATGGGTCAATTGGGAGTCGGACCAACAGCTTTGCTGACGATAACCAATACGACGAAGGAAAAAACGAAAGCAAGATCCTCCGCCCACCCGTACTCGGTATTCAGCCGACTCTATCATACTCTTACTCGCCCGCCATGGGAGGTGCATCAGAACCTCCAGCGGTTGGCAATCCGAGTAAATCGGCACGAGCGCTCATGTACGTGTGGTTCGTGAAGCGGTGGTATAAGCGCCGTACGGACGATCTGGACACCGGTGGGCTGCTGGGGATGGTGCAGCACCCGCGCGGGGGAAATGGGTTCTCGGTCACCGGTGCTGCTGCTCACGTCGCTGCGGGGGAGGGCGTTGAGGTGCGGTTTGAATGGAAGAGGAACAGTGCGAAGGCGCGTGCGAGGAAGGGGCATGGAAAGAAGGGCAGGAAGGGCGATGACGCGGAGGTGGAGGCGGAGAAAGGGAAGGAACGCGCGAAGGATAAGACTAGGCTTGCACATCGGCTGTCGACTATCTCACATCATAGCGGTAGCAACATCAGCACAAGCGAGGAAGGGCATGGTCGGCCGAGAACATGGGACAGCATGCCCGAGCGGCGAAAGAAGAATAGTTACGATGATGATGGGGAGGAGAGTGACCCGGAGGACTCGGAAACACCGTGGACGTGTACACTCAAAATAAGGCGCAGTGGCACCGGAACGACGTCGCGGCGAGGAAGTACCATTCAGAGGAGTGGCGGTGAAGATGAGATGGGTGTCCTTCCACAGGCGCCGCACGTCCTCAGACTGAAAGTCGGGACACTGTCGCCGACACCGCATCATCCAAAGGTGCTTGGGATGTTGAAGGTGCCTTTTCCCTTACCAGACGTTGAGGTGGAAAGGATGGGAACAATCAAGCGTCCAACTGGTAAGCATCAAGTTTCTTTTGGTTCTATATTTCCTTCTCTTTCTGGGAGTTTCCTGCCCTTGAGTTCAGCTTTCCTTTCTTTGGTGGCAGATCGGACCTATCGAGTATGTTCTTCACATCATCTATCTGTCGCTCGATGAGCGTCAGGTTGATCCTACGTACAAGCATCATTTGCTGTTTGTCATATCACATTTCTAGTCCGAGCGAACCTTTTCTTTTTTTTTCGTGACAAACACTGGCCTGGTTCACTAGTTCTGCGTCTAACTCAGAAACCCGCAGATCCCGGGGAACCACGTCTACAGCCCGACTGGGAAGGGTTAACACTCACAGCAGAAGAAATTAAAGACGTGGTATGTAGCACGGCCATGTGGCTTACTGTCAGAGAGAGCTTTGGAGGGGTCGGAAAGGTTAGCAGGAAAGGCGATGGTTGGCGAATACGGGCATAGGGAGGCTATCGCGCGCATCCATAATGGATGCGGCGAAGCAGTGGAACTATGTTTGTTTTTTGACTGCTGCCTTCCCCCTTTTTTTTACTGTCCTTTCGCTCACTATGATTTGCTTTGGTTGCTCTCACATATGGTGTTTCCAGTTTCTGTCGGTGATTGTTGACCGAGACCAGTTTTTCTAGTTTTTGTCTATTGATTTTTAACAGCATATTTTCGTTGTTACTGTTTATGTTTTCGCAAGTTACGTAATTAGTGGATCCCCCGCAAAATGGCTATTGCGATTGCTTTCAAATGATAAAGCGTCGGCGCGTTTTACTCCTCTCAATTTAACCGAAATATCGATTTTGAAGAGTGTCGAAATAGAAGTCCATTATGCAAAGGGTACATGTGACTATGATGATCGACTCGTGATGGTTGTCGCCTTTGGATGTTTGTTCTGTGGTCGCAAACGCCTTCTTCAAAGTTTTAACACTCGTTCATTCGCAGTTGCTGAAGCTAGCTAGTTCTTGGAGGAAGCTGAGACCCAACTGTCCGGAGCGGGATCGCGGGGACACGTGATCGCCGGTCCCCACGGAGGGATTTGGTCGGAAACGGAATACGGACATACCTCTTACACTGACTGAGTATTACTGTATCGAACACCAACGGATTGTATATCTTCGCGAAAGTCAATCGCAGCAGAATATCAGCTGCGGTCGCTAGAAGAGCGATTCTGTTGGGGCAGGATCGCGAACGCGTCAAGCGCACGTGATAAGTGACAGTATAATGGGGAAGCGGGTTACGGATATACCTCAGTACTGCATGATAATGATAACGTATACTAACGATATACGGTAGTCTGTGCTAAACAAGTAGACTTACAATATAATCGTTATTACACCGACTGAGTCTGTGCTAAACAGATTCATTATTCAGAATGACCGATGAACACAGCGCTTCGAAGAGAAAAACCTTCGAAGACGTCATCATCAGTGAACTTACATCTTGTTAGTCATTTTGCCATTTTTCAGCTTACGATGAAAGATAAACCTATGGGTGGAACAATGACACGAAGATGTTAGGAATAGCAAAAGTGATGCGTTAGATAAGACTAGGACGTGTTATGATGACTCCAGATTATGGGGTCAACTTTTGATGCCGAATCTTGTATAGAAAGAACGTCATACTAACTTCATTATACATTCAAAGGTGGGCCTCTGTTTTCTGAGCCGAGCTTCACAGTACGAGTATAGGTTTCAACTTCAACTTCCAGATATTTATTGCTGGGACTTGGCTACTACAAAGTTAATAGTCCATAGGACATATTATCGCCATAGAGAACAGTCCACATACGTTAGTAGATACAGTGGGACCTAACCTACGAAAAATTCAATTGGATGTTTGTAGAGTACGCTGGTGGAACCTCCTCCCCTTCTATGACCACCCTGCTGGTAGTCACTCCGGTGAACGGCCGTGGCGAAACATCAGAAGAGGCATTCGTTGACGGCGGGTCCTTGTGGCGGGAGTTGTTGACAGCATTTACTCTATTAGTTGGTCGTGAAGAGCGATTATCCGTCGCTTGAGGGGTACCCTTTTTCGTTTGGCGCGGGATAGAGCTCGTATTTCCTGCTGTGTTGGAACGACTACTGGGAATCTGGGATGCATTTGAGGTGGTCGATGACATTGTCTTCTCTGCGGATGTCCCACCCTGTGTCGTATATCCGCTGAGACTTGTATAACCTGTACTAGTCGATTCCCTTCTCGTTGTCTTGTCTGCGGCCGTGTCTCCACGTATTGTGTAGCCTGATAGACTGTTTTCATTTGAAAGCTCCGGAGGCTTCCACGACTCGAGAGAATAACGGGTATACTCGACGGAGAAGGGACGGATGGTACCATTGAGCGGTCGAGTATCGAAGAATGGGTCGCTGCCGAATGGTGTGAGCTTTCCTGGAGTGGACGTCCATGGCCAGTCTGTAGACCGGCCAACATATTATAAAGTGGTGATAAAGGAATCGGCAGTACACATACGTGGTGCATTCCAAGATAACTTCTCGTACTGGACGCTTCGTCGCTTCAGACAGGATATCCGTCTCCGTCTCCATAGAATACCGATAGTAACGAGTAACGTGATTCCGAAAATCCCACCAACGACGGCACCTGCGATCACCCCAGATGAGAATTTTGGTGCACTTGGTGCTGACGCCTCAATTTGGAAATAGTCAATCCACATTGTGTTCATGTTTGAAGTGGTCAATGTGATGACCAATTCATGTTGACCATTGCTAAGTTTTGGAGACTGGTAGAACAGCTGTTTGTACAGGATGTCCGTGTCAGGTTTTCCAGTAAACGTTGATGTTGAATCATTCTGCTTGTCAATCGTGTACGTTGTTATGGGCGCAAAAGCTGGATCACCGTTGCTGTGGTCGCGTCCAATGGTGCCGTATACCTGAATGGATTGGCCTATCATTCTATCAGATTGAGGCATCGATATTCGTAAGGAAGTCTATACCAGTAAAAGAAATCGTAGCGTTCGAGTCCTTCGTCCATGAACCATGTACCGTGTGGTTGTGTTCTTGATCAGTTCCGCCTGTAATCCACTGTCCAGCGTACACTACGCTGAAATTGCTGTCGTCGATGATCATTAGAGGCATTAGAGGTCGTAAAGGATCGTTTTTAAGGGATTTGGATTGTCAGCCGGGACAAAAATGTCGGTCCGGCGAAAAGGTTCGCCGAACGCCATCCATAGCTATTTTAAGGGATCAGTTTCATTTATGATAAAAGAGAACTCTAGAAGGAAATGGTGGGCAGGATAATGTAGATGAGAGTTCGACATCTCGACTCGGATTGTTCCTTGATTTTGGCCCGGGCTTTGCAGATGTTGCATGTCTGATAAATTCAGCAGGGGCACGACAGCCATTCGCTGCTCTGCTTTCCGGAATATTAATATGAAAGTGAACGTTTTTTACTAGCGGCAAAGATACGTTTTGACTCCGATTTAATGCCAGCGACGGCGCAAATTGTAACTCCAAGCTATCATGCCACCCTCGGAGCTTACCTACGTTATGACAATTATAGGGCATATGACCAATTCTTCGTTGGATCGCCTGCGGAAGGCGCTTAGTATGTATTGTTGGACCAGATCTGACAGCAACAAGGTGTCAAAGGCGGCGAGAGGGTGCATAGCATACATTACGTAATTACGTAAACGAGATGGGTGCCGCTGCCGGGAAGCTCCCGAGAAACCTTGTCCAGAAATTTCCCACATCTAGGCCTCAAATCCGCAATAACGGAGTGGAGGGTCGATTGGACTCGCAATAACGGACAACATATGCAAAACATATGTTTTAAAAAGGAAATTCTCATTTTCTTTCTTTTTTTTTGTGCTATCACACATATAACAAGTCGATTACGTAAATTTACGTTGAGAACTTTCTCGGGAGCTTCCCGGGACCTTGCCGCTGTCGTCGCTACATTACAGTCCTTTTGTCGCGTTCGTCCTCCATCGGTCAGCGTTCCTGTGTCCACGGCCCTCGTTTTCGTACTCCACTCCACGATCAGCTTTTGAGTCCCTATCCTTGACACAAGGACTAACGAACAATAATTACTATAAACTATCAGTTAGACTAGTTCTAGGGAATAGAAAACTGTGTACTTACAACCTCAGTGTCGCTCTCGTATGAGAGAGAACAACTGAGGTTGTAATATTACTACTACAGTCAACATTATCTCACACGATTTTAGTATGTGCCCTGTGGACTCGGACATCATGTCACATCGATAGAAACATTCGAGGGCGCTAAAAACACTACGGTCTAAGTTTGCTCAATATTGCTCCTTCCGTTAGCCTGATGATCTGCTACATCTGACACCCACTCATAAGTCGTCATATCCATGGATCTGATCTGACGTCGGCCGAGACCTACATTGTCAAGGAAACATTGGAACAACCTCGCGTCTCGAATGACCACGGCCACAAATTCCTGAATCTGATCTTTCTAGGGGATAAAAGCGTCCGTTCGAGTCGTAAACCTGTCGTATTGAAGACCGTTCATCGCAATAGAACAAGTGTCCGATGTTCAGGAGAGGAGTAATTCTCCTGCTACTGCGTATCAAGTAAGTATTCAGCTGGATGATCATCATTGTAGCCTGACTGTTGTCAAACAACGCCGAATAACACATTTCCCCACAAGTTTGGAACGTCTTTCACACACTGACACAGAACCTACTTTCTTTCTTCGAATGATAGTGGTCAGTTGAAGAGCACAAGCACGGTTGGCAAGGGATCAATGTCACAAACTAGAAATCACTACCAGAACTAAACCAAACGGGAACGAATTTGCTTTGTAAGTATGGACGGTAGCACACACTATGACGACGTCCTATAAATAGTGGAGGCATCATGCATATTGTTAAGACGAGGAGAAAAATATAACCTTCGAATCTGAGTCGTTGAGTCTGTAGTACACGGTTTACCGGTGTACCAGTGCCATGTAGAAGAGATTCCATCACTGTATATATATTGCGAGCGAGACAGGTCAGCCGCATGGACGATGCATCATTCCCACCAGAGTTGGCCACGGTTTTTCCTCCTGTTTATGGTGTTGTGAATTGTCATTGTTTAGTCCTGCCACTCCACCATCCATGGAAGGAATGTGATGAGGTTCCCAGGTAATTTATAATTCCCAACAAGGGCAGGCATCAGCGGGGGAGAGGGCTTTGGGCACGTAACATATTTGACAGGTTAGAACGTGGTGGTCTTTTATCATCGAGCCCATGACCACGAGGTAAGTGTCTGGTGGTCGTTTCAGGATGATATGTGGCATCAATCCCACGACTACTAGGGCGGGGAGATCCTGGGATGGAACTGGACGATCGCGATTGGTATAGGAATGAGGAGGAATTTGTAGTTGTACTACGGGAATACTGAGAGGCCCTAGCATAAGGGTCAAAAGGATGTAATTCCCCAGGGGGCTTGGGCTCGAGTCGGGTCCATAGTCTTTCTGATGGCCAACAGTCATTCTCACGGACCAATATGGATCTGAGAAGAGAAGGTGTAAATTTACTCACGTAACCACGATGTTTTTTCTTGATTTTTGTAAGGAGGTGGTACTTGAACGTTGGGTTTAAACCTCCGAAGAAGGTTGCGCATAAGCAGGACTATGGTGACAAGTAGAACCAGTATTGCACAGCCTCCAACAGCAATTCCAACTATTGAGCCTGTAGATAAACCAGACGATGAAGGAGTTGGGGTCGAAGCCGATGGAGAGTGTGTGACGCGGAAGTAGTCTAACCATAAGGGATTTTTACCTGGAGTCTTGTATGACACGACTAAGGTGTGTTGTCCTTCCGCGAGTCCCTGGGACGAGAAGAATAGTTGCTGGTAGAGAACACTAGTTCCTACTTTGCCAGTAAATTCTACAGTGTTGTTGGAATTGCCGTCAATTGTGTAAGACGAAGTAGCGGCGAAGCTTGCACTTCCGTTGTTCTCAAGTCCGATAGTTCCAAATACTTCAATGAGCGAGCCTGCCGTAGAGATACATCAGCTTTATGGTACTCTTGATGAGACGGAACATGCCATTAAAAGAGTAGACCGCCTGCGAGCCTTCGGTAGTGGTTCCGTGAGATGTGTTATTAAACTCAGCTGATGCTCCCCCGGTTATCCAGCTCCCAGTGTAATAGATATCGGGACTGGTGTCGTCAATGGACACTGGAGTCGACATAGCACACAGTGAGAAAGTCTGTTTATGATGGCAGGAAAACGGGCAAGAACAACTCGAGAGCCTTTAATACGTGAAAAGTGAAAAGCATGCTATATACAGCAAAAATGATCCATCAAGCTGTAACACGAATCTTTCATCAGGGGTCCATGTCAGTCGATAATTGTCCAGTCTCAATCTCATGGAAACCCGATTGGAAAATCCAGTAAAGGTGCAGCTCGAGCAAGTCACAAGTTTCAATTTAAATCGTCGATGGTTGCGTGATTTTAAGGAACGTTCCCCGAGTGTATGGATGAGATTCGCTGTGTTAAAATCGCGTAGCGTGTACGAGTACCTATCACCAGATATCATGATCAATTTGATGTGTGATTGTTGGATGACTTCAAGAGTAATACTAAACACTACCATGCTCTGTTCAAGTTTGCTCCTTCTGTTGGTCTGATATCTGCTATACCCGACATTTACTCACAGGTCACGGATACCAATTGGATCCGACTGCGGCTTGGGTCATGGCATCATTTTTAATGATATCCATACGAGGAAGAGTCGTGGATATAATACTGAAGTCCTTCGGTACTGCTCAGGGTCCCTTTCAAGCGGTGCACTGCCATTTCAAGGACCTCGTTGTGGCGCGAACGAACACGGCTACAAACGATCTTTCGCTCAAAGTCGACAAAATCATCTGAAGATACAAGGTCAATATGTAGGTAGCACTGACAAGTCATGCTCAAGATATCTTGAATAGAGTCGACACGCGCAGAGAACGCTTTTGGATTCAATCAATCAGTCTGCGACACTCAACTCTGGAATAGGAACCTTCGAATAGACTTCAGCAATCCTCAAGGAAAGCACTTGTGAATGAGCACTCGAATACCTGAGGCAGCATTATCGAGTATGAGATAGAGAAGGAATGAGTACAAGGGTGTCCTTGCAGAAGAGTGAGCGAGATTATCATCCATGACTGAACAATTGCGCAGAGATTTGTCGTGGTTGTACAGTTAAGTCGCTCCAGGTTTTGTTCTTTACCCGCGAAGACATGTTATCATCCCTCCTTCTGAGTTGCGATGGGAACATTGTCAGCTCGACGAGTTTTTTGACAAGTAATGTGTATCACTACCGTCTTCCCTTGCTGACCTATCACAACCGAAGCCGGTGATAGGAAACAGTTCATTTTCGGTGCGTCTTGACCGACCGCCCCTTCACTGAGGTCTTGACCGAGGCTATCTCTCTGCGTGGTGCCAGAGAGTCCCGGTAATTCGTGACGAAGTATCTGGGCTCCCAATCTTTTTCCACGAAACCCATCAGAAAATTTCGAGAGCTGGCTTTCCCTGTGAAGGACTCAATGGTGACTTCTTGAAGGTGCCTGGTGTGCTGCTTGATTGATTGCTGCCCAGTCAGAAAGTCTGTCGAGTGGTTGCTGAATGATATGTCGATCGAGAAGTAGACAGATGATTGGAAAGGTTTGACAGGCGATCCAAACAAGAGAAAACCGTTTTGAAGGCGATCATCGTCGCCTGCAGGTTGGCAAAGTCTACTTTCTATTCGATATCGCGTACCACGTTGGGAGTGGAAGTCTATTCTTTCAGTAGGGTCCATTCAATGCATGTGTAAGTCAACGCTCGAGTTCTAAATACTTCAAAAGTGTTCTGAAATAAGGTACTCACAACGAAAAAAGTTTGGGGCAGAAAAATGCGTCTAAAACTGGAGCTTGGGAAAGAACAAGACTGGTTTGTCGGGCTCTTCGATCTTGTTTTCAAAAACGACTCCTTTGTGCTCGTAATGTTCTACTCAACCAGTTGCATCTCGTACGTCCCATCATTTTCCAGTTCAATACAGATTTATCTGCATCGATACTATCTCTTTTACCAACACGACTTATTTCTCGTTCTTCAGAGGCCTGCCTTTGTCCTTCGTGCTACTACATATCCTCCAGTCTCCCGTGATCAATGCTTCTCCTTGACCTGGGTCTATATATAGATTGTCCAATCAAATCAACCGCATCTCAGGCCTGTAATCGGTCTATTATGGATGCTCTCACCCCTTGATAGCAATTGCACCGACGTTCATGACAACTGTGGACACCCGGTATTAAGAACCACGAGGTTACACGGCATTGGTGAGTGCTACCAGCATCAAATATTATTCACATAAGTATCACATCCTAGAACGTATCTCAAGCAGTCAGCGAGTTCCCCGTCCTTTTATAAATTCGCGCATCGGTTAATATCAAAACGAGCCCAGGCAATTACATCAGTCGGTACAGAATATAACAGAAACCCAAGATGAACGGATTGATAGGTTCTATAATAATTCACGTATCTGCTGCGGAGGACAGATTTAGACTCTTACCGCCATATTTATCCCTCGTTGTCTGGATGAGCTGTTCATAGATAAACTCGGTACCCCGTAGCATGGGATTACGAACCCTGGGCCTTGCCGTCCTCCAAGTGGTCCTGACAATCTTACCAGCCTCAGCTGCTGTGACTGTATATCCGACAGCGACTACAACTATTGCAACCTCTGCCGCTAACTACACCGGAGCGGCAGCTTACGACCCTACAATCCTCAATCCTCCACCAGTTCCTAGTGCTCTCTCCACAAAGTTTGTCATTCAACTGCAGAACAACAATTCGGCCAGCCTGCCCCATCGTCAGAATGGATCATTCATTGGGTTCTCAATAGAGATGTCTGTGGTCAATCAAGTTTGTAAGTGCACGATCTTGCAAGGTTCACAGTACTCACACTTGATTTGTCAGTGGGCACGAACTCGTTAGTCAACTTGCGATCATATAAATTGACTTCGACTAACATTATGTTTGAATCAAGTACCATCCTCCAGGTACCATTCCTCAATCTTATGGCAAACCTCCAGCAACGTTCTGGACGTGTTAATATCAGAATAGGTGGGAACTCTCAGGAGACAGCCGTACTAGTCAACAACACACCCGATGGAAAGATCCTTGAAAAGAACATCACCGGTGCTTCAAATCCTGTACGTTTCATCTGAATTTCTACGATGTACAGTACACGTTTCTGATTGATTCGCCTCTAGACACAAACACCGCCACTTGTGTATACCCTCGATCTCCTCTACATGATGGCAAATATATCTGCCCTTGTCAACGTCCACTGGTTCGTTGGTACGTATACATCGACGATAAGTGGATTTTTCTCAATAATCCTTTCCAGGTGTTCCCTTCCTCATTAACGACACTACTACGAGGCTCGCCATTACTCAAAATGCGTATGAGATTCTTGGAGACCACCTCATGGGCATCCAGATTGGCAACGAACCTGATCTCTACCAGGCCCATGGTCATTACACCTCCGTAAGCTCTGCGTTCTTTGTTCTACAGGCTATACCAACACCCATTAGTACCAACCCTCTGATTACTTTCGCGACTTCGGTGTATATATACAGGACATGAAGAACGCGAACTTGCTTGGCACAAATTTGCTTGTTGGACCAAGTATTGCATATGCTGATTGGACGGCAGAAGATGTGTGGAATACAGGATTCGTATCGGCTTACAACGAGAACTTGGCATTCCTTACTGTTGAAAAGTATATCCTCTATCTTTCCTATTTTTCTTCTTACCAACCCTTTCTGCAAAGCTATCCAACGGACAATTGTGCCCTTCGCTTCAACACAGGTGGCGCTATACAACAACCGCAGACCATCTTCCCAGACTTCTTGAGCCACACCAGCCAATTTTCAGGCAACAGTATCATTCAGAAGTTCCTGAACTCGACGCAGTTCGCGCTCAATAATGGCAAGCAGCTACTCATGATGGAAACCAACACGGGTTCATGTGGTGGTTTTCCAGGCATTAGTGATGCTTTCGGTGCTGCGTTGTGGGGGATCGATTATGCATTTCAGATGGCCTGTAATAACTTTGCTGGTGGGATGATTCATGTGGGTGGCCAGAATGTGTATTACAATGTCCAAGTTTTTCATTTCCTTCTCAGTTCCACATCTGATTTTTTTATGATAACAGCCATTCACACCGCCGCCGACAAACCAGTCAACTTTCCACCAATGGACTGTCGGACCAACATACTACTCTGCCCTTGTTGCGGCAGAATCTATCGGCCCCTCTAATGACACACAAATCATTGACCTAGGAGCGAACAACGGCAATGTTTACACACCCGCATACGCGTTCTATGAGAACGGACAGCCTGTGCGTGTGGGGATTATAAACTACGTCTCGGATCCAAGCCACGCGAGTGATCTGCAGGTCCAGATTGCAGTTGGGAGTTCAAATACGGGGCAGCCAAGTCAAACCAGTGTCAAAGTCAAGTGCGTCTCTCTTCATTTTTGTTGATTTTTCCCTTCGCAAATGATACTGACAAGAGTCAAAGGTACCTCCTTGCTGACTCAGTGGCACAAAAGGCTAACTTCACTTGGGCTGGTCAGGCATGTTATTGTTTTTATCTTACTGTCATTACGCCCGCTAAAAACACCACCGCAGACATTCGGGGACGTTTTTGGCTCTGACGGTAGACCCATGGGCGACATGAACATTACAACAATCAGCTGTGATACGACCACGAACCTCTGCACGATACCCGTTCCCGCGCCATCGTATGCGCTCGTTTTTCTCACGGGCGATGGATTGAATGAGCCAGGGACAGCGGCGACTACAACGTTCGCGACGACTGTGGAGACGCGTACAGTAAACACAGTGACAGTGGACCAGGCGATGTTGGCCACCTCGAATGGAGGTTATGGCAAGAAGGTAGGGAGCACGAGTCCTGGAAGCAGTAAAGGAGCCGCAATGAGTGAAAGGAGGGCGCCGGAGGTGATGACAGTACTGGCGCTGACGGCGTGGTTAGTTGCGATACAGGGAACGTTAGCATAATGATCGCCACATGCCTCAGACTGACACTGTCCTTTCGACATGTGTTATGTGCCCAACTGCAGTCTTTGTTACGTACAAGGTATCACACATGGAGCGATGAATACTGGATCTAAGCATTTAACTTGGTGAAACAGGGCCTGGAGAAGTGAGGTTAAGGTCTTGTTTTTTGACCTTGTTTTATCAAAGTGAAACTCAGATATAGATCTGTAGACGTAAACGTAAGTTGGTCTACAGGAGCTTGTACAAGTTGTCAAGAACAAAAAAGAATATTTTACTCGCCCTCAGTCACTCGCTAATAAAGTAGTCGACTGAGGGTGTTTTTCCGTGTACTCTAGATAGGTGAGGTAAAAATAAATAAGGTTTGGCCACAAAGACTGGTAAAATACTTTAGAACACAATATTTGGGAGTACAGTCAAACCTCTTATATCCCATGTACCTCATAACCCATAACCCCTTAAATCCCATGGGTTTGGGCCATTTACCACCTTGTCCAAGATTTACCTTGTTGCAAAGCTGACCACTTATTTTTTTTCTCTTCTTTCTTTTACTCAGATATGTATACATGTATATTCATATATATAATACATTTACACAATATGTAAAATCTGAAAGTTATCTGGATAACATATAAGGCTCAGTAATCATAAAATATAAAATATGAAATTGACTTACCTTCAAGTGGAAAAAATATTTCCACTCTGCTGCTTACATGAACATCTATATAGATGAACAATCTTAAAATCACATGACAGCAAAAATCCAGAACATTTTTCTCACACTGACAAAGTCTGCTGTGTACATGAACATCCATAGACAGTCTTTGGATCATATGACAGGAAAAATCAGAAATGTTATTTCCACACTGACACAGTTTGCTGCTTATATAAGCATTCATATGGATGAACAATCTTTAAATTACATGACAGTAAAAATCAAAGATATTATTCCCATACTGACACAGTCTGTCAGGTTCCACTGATGACAGGGGCTTCTGATTGCAAGTGAGTCTCTACTAGGTGGACTCAAAGTCTATGGGGTGTTTTCAGGCAGCAGTGGGTGAGCTTCAGAGTTTTGGGTAAGGTGCGAGGGTGCTCCAGAGCATATGTGGGGTGCTGGAGTTTGAAGGGGTGAAAGGGCAGGATTATGGGCTAAGTCCAAGAGGTGACAAAGGGGGGGTAGAGGAACAATAAGGAGGAGATCAGAGAGAAGACTGAGACTGGGAGACTGAGACTGAGGCTGGGAAACAGAAGAGAAGATCAAAGTGAGACTTAGGAAATCTGAGAGAAGAAAAAATAGATTGAGCAAGTTATATGTATGAGATAGACAGATGAGTATAGAGGCAGGAGTTATGACAATATCAAGACTACCCATGATGAGCTACTGACTATGAGTAAAATACCTGCATTGAATAAGTGTAGCGTAGTGTGCTCCACATAGCTTTTAGTTAGTAGAATAAGATAAAATTATATTATATTTATTATAATATAATTTTATTTATATAATTATACATACATACTTACCTGCTGCTGATTAAGCAGCTTATTTCTTGTTGATACACTACATAGTCAATAGACTGGTCTGGTCTGATTCTATACTGTGTGAACCTAAGCTCTCACAAACACTGTAACTTCATTACATTTTTTTGAATCTGCCAGCTAGGATCTATTGCCTAGCAGCTGACATCAGTCACAGAGTTCTTTAACAGAACTCTATCAGCTTCTTGAGCTTCTTGCACAGCCACACCATGCAAATTTTAGGCAAGAAATTGATGAGTAACCTAACCCTATATCTGCAGTCACCACAGATGGTGGGCACAACACCCACAATTCATGGGGTGACCCAGTAGACACTCAGGATGTGCAGGCATCCAATGGGGGCCAGTCAGGGCCCAAGGCTTGAGATTGAGGTCAGAGCACTGACCTTTCTGAAAATGAGAATGAGGCCTGGAGAGCTGAGAGCTTGCATCATGAGGGCCAGCACCAGCTATGGGATAAAATGCCAGGAGGACTAAGTCCCCCAGTTACACAGCTGCCAGGAGGCCCTTGACGGTCTAGTTGGCTGGTGTCCAAAGGGCCCCCTGGGCACTTTGGGTGTCACCAACTTGTTGGTATGTGCTGGGGGATATATACCCCCAACCTGGAATACTGGGGCCAGATGAGCTGTGGTGGGCTTGATGCCTACCAGAATAGCAGAGGCATGCATAGAGAAAGTGCCAGAGGAGGCTGAAACCCATGAGGCAGAGACAGTGGAAGATTATTTTCTGCATACTCCTGCCATAGAAGAGGTCAAGGAGGATAACAACCTTCCAGAGGAGGCTCATGAGTCCTCTACAGACGATGATGCCAGAGCAGAGGCATAGCGGTTGAAAACTGCTTACACCATGTGCTTGTAGGTGTTCTGGGATCTACACCCAGAGGTGATGAAATACACCACTCAGGCACGACTTGAGCAATATGCTTCAGCACATATAGTAGCACTTAGGCGACAAGGGCACAAAGTGCCCAGTGTATTCAGTACTAAATATACTGATTTGATTATGAGAGTTCTCTCTTTGAAACTCCAGATATATTTGCAGCATAAGGCTGCAAGGCAATTGGGGGCATTGACTCCCTGGAGCCACACATCTGAGGAATGCTTAGCACATCATAATCAAGACATCAGAATCAAGCTAGTGGAGGCACTAGCATGGGTGCAGGAAGTGCCTGAGGCAACCCTGGTGAGTACATTTCATACTCCAACAGGACAAGGGTGGTGTGAGGAGCCCCCACACCTGCATAACCAAAACCCTAGGATAGATATGTCAGGTCTGGAAGGGCAAGCCAGTATGGCTTTTAAGGTGGAGAGCAAGGCATCTATGATGCCACACATGCCAAAGGCAGAAACATTGAGTGACAGAGTTGCATATCAATGTATGTGCAATGGTGATCTCAGAACTAAGGGACAATCCCTTATTGATAATCAGGGCATTGTATTCAAGGGCACTAAGCCCATTAACAAGATGTGTTGTCAATTCATGATGCAGGGCCAGGAGAATCAATCTTCTCCAGAACCAGGATGGTGCAACAATCATGATTGAGGAGACTTCCTTGATCAAGATGGCACCACAAGATGTGATGCCCCTGGTAGATGCCAGGACAAGTGCCCTAGATGAACTCTCTGAGACAAAGGCAATCATGCCCACAGTTGCAGAGGCTCAGGATGTCCTGGGGTGGTTTCAGATGGGGGGGTCATGACACAGTCTTCTGCTTATATGAGCATCTACATAAATAGTCTTTGCATCATATAACAGCAAAAATCAAGTGCATTTAATCACTTCACCAACAAGTTTCTTTCAATACTAAGAAACTTTGTTTTGAAAAATTTCCACTTTTTTTAAGAAAAAAAAACCATTGAAAATATAATGATTTATGCAATATCAGAGTTTTTCCCCGTGGTGTTTCACTTTTTCAAAGAGTTGTAAACAAATTTTAGTGTGCCTAGGAATGATTAAAATTAAAGTCAGTGGAATTGAGCAGAGTTGAGAGCTCACTAGAAGTGAAAATCTTGTATTTAAACCTATTCAAACATTTCCATCAAGAAAACATGCAAGCATCAAGCTGTACCCCAATAAAAAACTGCCAAATGCAGCAAAAATATTCTGGAACACCACAGTAACTCAACATTGCTAGCTGATCTTGTTGAGAAACATTCCATCAAGCTGGAATGTCTCCCAACATAAAGTAAACCCAACACATCTGATTAGTAATACCCCCTATGTTCTGGAATTGCAATGAGCTTTGCCATAATAAGAGCAAGTGGTAGAGAAGTATTAAACAATTTGTAGACATAATGAGAGATGCAATATTGAATTGCTCATCACAATGTTGCAGCATATAGCAATAACACATATTTGTGTGTGTTTAGTTTACAATCTGGAGTCAGAAAACAAACATGGTTTATGTTAGTACAAGAAATAAATCAAAATATAATAAATCCATCATCTGGAGTCAGAAAATAAAGATGGTTTTGACTCTAGACATTTGGCATCTTTTAACTAGTTGTACTGATAAGAGATATAGAGCTCTGTGGAAAGCTTTTTGAATAGAGAAGTAAGTAATCAATATCAAATAAATTTGAAAACATAGATAAGAATGAAACATAAAGCCATGACAATAGTAGATTATGTGATATTGTATGTGATTGTGCCAAAGCTACTAGCCATTTTCCTCATCACACAATAAACCTGGCAAAGCTCAACAAGCTTGTCACAAGAAGGAAGGCCTAGGTTGTTTGAGAAACAAAAATAGATGTAAGTGCTGGAGCTGGAGAAGGACAAATCATGATGGCAAAAATTGAAGGTATTTTTCCCACATATAGTCCGCTGCACAAAAAACCTCAATCTATTCTAGATCTCGGAATCACTGCTGGTGCTGGAAACTGTTTCCAACAAGAAAAGCAAAAAAGAAATGTGTCATACTATTTATTTGTCACAGTTTTGCCTTGGAAAAAGACATTTTTCATTGTCTCTAACCTTTTTCCCTCACAAATATATGCCTCAAAAATGGCATAACACATTTCTTTTCCACTTTTTCCAAAGAAAAAAGTCTTGGCTGCCAGCAGTGAATTAGGCATAACCCCTTGTATAAGACCATGGTCTTGTGCCCTTCAAGGGTATATATTTGGGTGGGGGGATATAAACCTAAGTGGGGGGGATAAGTACCTTACGTGTGCCACTCAACTTAGATTTTTCATCCTTCATAGCTTTAATGAGACAGTTAATGCTAAAAAAATGAATGGAGGGCATGGTGAAGATTTGATCATGAGCAACACCATACCATCAATTTCACAAACTTGAAATCGAATCACATACTAGGTATAATGTGATTTAGTAATTACATAGTGTGACAGCTAGTCCTACAAATGGTAAATGCATCCTGTATGCTGTAAAAGGGGTGAAGAGGTGAAATTTACAACATTCGAGCCAAGAGTCTGAGTCGAAAGTAAATAGTGAATGACGCCGTTATGTCAGAACTCTGCGACTGGCTATATCTGCAACGAATCAACGTCCCAGCCATCTGGACGATGCACTAGTCCCACCAGTAGAGTCAAGCAGGATTTCTCCTTCTCCTGAATTTGGTGTTGTCCAGTGTCGCTTTCCAGACTTTTATCCTTATCTCTCCACCAAGGAATGAATGTGATAAAAGTTCCCGGACGATATACAACTTCATAAACAAGTGGATCAGAGGGCTTTGGACATGCAACACGTTTGTCAGGTTAGAAACGGGATCTTTTGTTGTCAAGCCTATCACCATGGATTGAGTGTATGGGTGTCTCACGGTGATATATGGGATCTATTCCGTGGTTACTAGAATCCGAAGATCCTGGGACCGATATGGATGATTGCGGATTGTACAGGACTTTGTTATTCGTATTTATGCTATAAGAAGCTTGAGAAGCTTGAGATGCGCTGGCCAAAGGGTCAAAGGGATATAGTTCTCCAGGGGGTTTGGGCTGGAGTCGAGCCCATAGTCGCTCTAATTACCAACCGTCATTTTCACAGGTCAATATGATTATTAGAAGAAAGGAAAAATTACTCACGCAACCATGATAGATCCCCTTGATTACTACTGTAAGCGGGTGGCGCTTCAAATTGTTGCCCCCGAAGAAGGCGGCGTAGGAGGAAGGCTATAAGGACAAGTAGAGCCAGTGATGCACAGCCTCCGACAACAATTCCAACTATTGCTTTTGTAGGTAAACCAGACGATGAAGGGGTAGTAGGGACCGGGGCCGATAAAGAATGTGTGACGCGGAAATAGTCCAACCACAAGGGATTTCTACCTGGAACTTTGTATGACACAACTAAGAGGTGGTGTCCTTCCTCGAGTACAGGAGAGGAGAAGAGTAGTTGCCTGTAGAGAATAACAGTACCCATTGTTCCAGTAAAGTCGACAGTTTCGTTGGCATTTCCGTCAATTGTGTAAGACGAAACAGCGTCGAAGCTTGCATTTCCCTGGTTCGCAAATCCTATAGTTCCAAATACTTCAATGAGCGAACCTGCCGTGGAAATTCAATCAGTTTAATAGTCCTTGATTAAACAGAAGGAACACCATGCCATTGAAATGGTAGATCGCCTGCGCGCCTTCGGCATTGGTCCCGTGAGTTGTGTGATTGAACTCAGCTGCCACTCCCTCGATTCCCCAGATTCCATTGTATTCGATATCGGGGCTGGTATCGTCGATAATCACTGAAGTCGACATTACACACAATGAGAAAGCTTATTCGTATGATGACAGGAAAACCGGGCAGAACGACTCTAGAGCCTTTTGTAAGTTAACAACTGATGCCATGCACTGGCATATCAAGTTGTAATATGAATCAACGATGTCTGTCATCAGGGATTCCATGCCAATTGATAATTGCCAGAATCAATCTCAATGATGGGATGGGAACTGAATTTAAGATACCAATAAAAGAGTGGGATGAAACTCAGGTTGCCTATTTCAATCACAGTGCCGCTGGTCAAAATAATCAAAATGTTGTCCCCCGAGTTTAAGATAAGCGGGTCTCTGGTTACCTAGATCACATAATGCTGAGACAAATCATGCTCGGCTGTGTGATACTCCAAGTCGGACCAGTCACAACACGGAAGCAGAAAGAGACGGAAGGGGAACGGTAAACTTAGCACAAGTAGACAACTCAATGAGGTTGAAATGAGATCCACAAGTGAGATCCACAGTTTAAAAAGAAGGGCAAATCATATGCCAGATAGATAGTAGACCGTCATTGTCAGCATCTCATCAAGAGGTGCTCGTGCGATAGAGGTTCTCCATTTCCCAGTATGCACGTAGTTGCCCTCACGGGGAAGACGACCAAAGGATTTCGGCATCCCGACTCCATTCATTAAAGCGAACAATCTGGAAAAGATCATAATGAATCAGTCCTAACAATAGTGTATATTAGATTGTCAATCAGATGAACGAGGGGTCCAAACCATCTTGACTAGCAACGACTAATTTAACGGGCAGTAAAAAGGAGCATATAGAAGGGGGGGGGGATGGGGGCAAAATGGAAACAGGGGGGAGTCGATGACAAAACTCTGATGGATCGCCATCAAAAGTATATCATATCAGGTCGTCAAGATCTCCTTCGACAGCAATATTCTATTGGCCAACGCCGACAGGTTGGCATCCGCAACGACCACCTCCGGCACATACTCCACGTCAAACAATTGCTGGACCGCATCGCATATTCTCTTGGCCTGTTTTTCCGACCAGAAACTGAAATCGTCCGGATCCTTATCTGGATCGTCGTCAACCGTACCCCCTGAAGTAGGATCCCCAGCGCCGCCGCCACTGCCGCCATTTGGACTAGTGTTAGTAGTTTCAACAAGGTTCCGAGGCACTGTGTGAAGTGGGTTAGGCGTTTGAAGGCACTTGCATGACAGAGGAATGAGGGACGGATCGGAGTCGAGGCAGAGAGGCACGATATGCATGAGGGTTTCGCGAACCGAGTCAAAGTTCAGCTCCGTAGGTTTATCCACTACGAGTATCCGATAGTCAGCGCACAATGAAACGACAAACAATAAATTACTGCATACCGAAGATCTCAAATGGTCCATCGTTGCTCATAACGTTGTACTTGCCGTCATGGTGATAGCGTACCTATATCTGGCTTAAGCATCCAGGGGGAAATATCAATGCAAAGATCCTTACCTCATATTTACCAACTAACCATGGTAACGTATCGCCCTTGAAAGTCACCACGCCACTCGTGATTTTCGGAGCCTTCGAGGAATCGAGACCCAAGAACAAATCTCCTTCCCACTCTTCATTATGCACAGGAACCCACATTCCCAACGAGGAAGTCTTCGTAACAAGTGTCGAGCGATTAGAGCCAACCTACCATATGGTTCAGTCAATCGTGAAATCTCAAAGGCGATAGAAGGAACAAACCCGGTAAAGTCCAATCCAATCCTTTCTTGAGTGACTATGCGGTGCTTCCCATTTGACAGTAATGGGTTCTCCGAGATGGAACCCTTTGGACCCCGAAGAGCTAGGAACAATGCTTAATTTGTACTGGTTCCTGTCAATACCGGATATATCGGTCGAGACACGCCTGGATGTCAAAATAAGTCAACAAATCGCCAAAAAAAATGGACTCGACATACGTAATGACGAGCCTTTCTCGTGATTGCTGCAGTAAGAACTTGGTCTCTTCCATCACTTCTGAGATCTTTGGCCGAGCTGGAAAACGGAAGATCGATAAATGATAAAAACAAAGTAGACGTAGCGGGAAGCAACAGAAACATACATTTGGCCAAGAACTCCTCAACAGCATCGGCTGTCTCCTCATAAACCTTATCAAAAGTACCCTTGACTTCTCTCACGACTCTTTTGAGCTCAGGTGCATGGCGTCCAGCGCGCGACTCGAAGATCTTGGCATTCTTACTTGCGACGCTCTTCATCACCTTGACAAAGCCCGCTTCCTTCCTCAGAGAGTCGCCGTACAGCTTTCGCATGTGGGGACTGGTGAAGCAGAAATTTAGAAACGAGGTGATGAAAGGGAAAATGGATATATGCATACTTCTCAACACGGGTAAGGAACCACCAGTTGGCCAGATAACGGACTACGGCAAGGGAAAGCACAAGCTTGCTCCCACTGATCAGAGCCAAGCCGAACCACGCAGCACCACCCATAGCCTCGGGGTTGTTGAGGTAGCTGAGATGTATACTTTAATTCCAAGTAGAGATGGAATGGCGAGAACACAAATGACATACCGATAGATACCATGGTACTCTAGATGGGATGGTAACTCTTCTATGAAGAAATCGCCAAAGAACCAGCCTAGATGATACTTGAGCAACAATCTTGCAGGGAACGACAGGTTGAGTACGTACCAAAGACGCCAAGAACTTCGTAAGATTCCATAGTGGCCCAAACATGAAGACCGATAAGGAGCTGCCACAAGCGAGACTTAAGCGAGATACCAAGCACGCCAAAAGGAAAGTACTCACAAGACCCAATGTATGCCTCAGCAACTCATTCCCAACGGTCCAATCATGCGGGATCGAATAGGTCTTCCATGCAACTCCGATGCACGACGCTACAAAAAAACACCGCATCAGCCGAATCCACTACACGACCCACAACACAAGAGATTGCGTACCATACGTCATACACATGCTCAAATTATAGATCACCTTCCAATTCGTAAACGCCTCAGCGACCGCGCCACCGCCCTCGTTCCCCGTATAATGATAATGCTTCATGAAATGCCTCACCATGAACTTTTTATCGCTCTGTGCCTTGAGCAGTAGCCCAAGGCCGACGTAGTGGATGATGCACCACACCAAGGCATGCAGGAAGTGCAGACGGAGCGCGACGCTGTCCGACAATCTCGGGAAAAACGAGATGGTGATACAGTATGCGAGTATTAGAACGAGCATGAGGTCATTGGATCTGGGTCGCGCGTTTGAGTGAGTTACCATATACATCAGAGGGGAGAGACGAACCGCAACAAGTCGATGTTCCCAAGCACAAGTGTATCATGCCTGAAATACTTATTCAACAAATCATGTTGCGAGGCAGCTTTTCTTCTATATCGCAGGGGTGGTTGTGGTCGCTCACTACCAGCAGACGATACCGAGCTAACCGAAGGCTTAAGCTGATGTTTCAAAGTCCTCTTGTTCTCTCGGCCTCGACTTTCATTTATACGAGAAACCACAGTCTCATCGATCTCAACTTCCGTTTCGAGTTCTGTCGTATCCGTCGCAGTCTCTCCTTCCGTCACGGCAGGCGTAGCCAAGATATCCGCAGGGTCAGCTTCGATGACCGTACGAGTGCTAGGACCAGCGACGGCATTCGTTGATGACGTCACTGTTGACTTGGGGACTAACGGAGTGCGCTTGGCAATGGCTTTGGGCTGTCCATACATGCGCTCGATATCTAGATAGTTAACATAGGAGGCTGATCAGCCACATTCAGGAAGGGCTAAAGTAGACATACGGGGATTCTCAAAGAAGAGAAGGAAAGCAAATTGTGCTGCGTGGGCAGCAAGACTGACGAAAAGGACAGCATAGCTACCCGCGATGAGAGATAGACCATAGTAGCCGGCATACCCTTCAATGAAATAGGTTATACCTCTGCTGATCACGGCCATTGAAAGATTAAACATACCGACAGAGTACATGGGGTGAGGGGCGAGTTCAAAGACGCCATCGAATACAAGAGCTCCACGTTGAAAGAAGACGTCGCCCCAGTACCAGCCATAATCTTTGACGACGTTGTGGGCCTCTGTTTTGACCCAGACGTTGAACGCGATCAGGAGAATACCACCGATCCATCTAGCAAAGAATTTAAATCACGAAAGGCAAAACCGTAGGCATTTAACTGACCTGCAAATGTGAACAAAGAAAGAAAGACCGCCGGGTACGCGGAAGCATGAGAACGCAAACATGCAATAGGCCAGGAAGTCACTATTGATTACTTAGTGAGGACAGGCACGGACAATGAATCAAACTTACTTGACAAGAATAACATCGACGGCTTGCCGGAACAGTAGCCAAGTATTATACTCGAGGGGTAGTTCCTATTATAGCAACTGTCAGGCGTGTGGGCTTTGTATAAGAAACAAAACGCACATCAAAATCATAGTCTTTCCCCATCTTGCCTTGGAGCTGGTCTCGGATCCAGTTTCTCACCTTTGGATGACGACTGGCATCGAGCCACCCAAGCCGTTGTATCTCCTTGACAATGAGCTTCTTCTTGCTCTGTTTAGTCAAGACCCAGCCGAGGCCAGCGTCATACGCAGCACGCCAGAAGGCAAAGTAAAAGAAGAAGAAGATCTGCGATGCGCGGCGCGGAAGAACGAAGAAGATTGCGAGCTGAGTAGCAAGAAGCCCCAGGTTGAGGAGGTCAAGATGGCTTTTGGGCTGGCCAGGGTGGAAGAGGGTGGTGAGGACGTCGTGTGTGGTGGGAACACGGAAGACTGCAGCCCAACCGAACACTCAGCATTCCGACAACCGACGATGCCACAATCAAGCTTTACCTTCACCGCCCGGGGTCTTTCCCCAAACAATTTCCTCGCGTGGTGGAGTGTCCGCACTCTTTGTGTCGTCCAGAGGCCCTGAAAGAGGCTCTTTGCTCGCAACGACACGCTGCCGCAGGGTGCTCTGCGCGCTCGACATGAAGGACAGTCCCAAGAACACTGAAGACTCTTCTTCCACGTAGAGACACGCTCGAAAAAGGCTCTCTTGATCAACATGTGCAAATATGCCCTACGACTTGACCCGCGTCCCAGCCGCGTACTAGCCGCCAAAGTTTAGCTCGTCCTACCGCCCTGTCCTTCGAGAAGGAGGAGGACGCCGTAAGGCATCACTAGATCGACAGGAATCACGCGTTTATACATTCAAGTCCACTATTATTTAACATCCGTGAAACGCGTGGAATTCGAGCGTTAAAATTATTCAAGGCCCGCCCTAAACAACGCAGCACTTATATATAGGCCACAAATTTTTTCATGGATACGTTCGACAATAAAAATTCCACAACCTTTCATTTTCATTCCTTTTGATTTCCACAAACCCTGCTTATTCACTCGACACTCGAAACCTACTCACCGAGTAAAGAGTTGCTAATGCTAGGGAAGACCAACTACAGGGCATTTATTTCGGCCGTTTCTCCCTCGGTAGGACTCGACCTTACGAGGTGCCTTACATACTGTGATTTCAATAGATAGACTAGGCAGCTACATAACACGATTGTTTTGCACTTACAAACACCAAATGTCATTCTGTCATCTGAGTTCGGCACCTCTTGCCCCCTTCCAGACAACTTTAATCGATTGGATAGCATAACAAAATTCTCCCTTGGTAGGACTCGACCTTACGAGGTACCTGACATACTGTGATTTAAATAGAGAGACTGTAGCTATAGTTAGCTGATACGATTGTTTTGCACTTAGAAACACCAAATCTCATTGTGTCATTTGAGTTCGGCGCCTCTTGCGCCCTTAAGGACAACCAGAATCGATTACAACACGGGTAGCATAACAACATATAGATCCTATCCGACTTGTGTAGGTATGGTATACCGTAAACCTAACACAGGTACGACAGGACGATTATCAAAGTACGCCTAGATGAGACACCAGACAACTACATGATAAGTACACGACAAAAAAAATGGAATCTGAAAGAAAAATGATGCATGCGAGAGACCCTAAGAAAAGATCGGGATGGTGCGAGGACGTGAGGATGATGATGCAGGAGGTGAAGCGGTGCAGGATGATAAATACCCAAATGACCAAGATGTACCCAGAATAGGTTGACCCCAGATGCAGTAAAATCGATAGAATGCCGCACGCAATTCACGGTAACTCAAACGAGGACCCTTCAGTCATCGAGGATGTCGACATACCCGGCCTCGTCCTTGTCGTCGCCCGGGATACTGTCCAACTGAACATTACACGTGAGACAAGACCAAGACATAAGGATACCGGAGGACAGACAAACCTTGTCAAGGTCCTCCAAACACTCCCCAATGATCCTCACAGCCTTTCGCAGATCTTCCTCCTCAATCACGAGCGGCGGAGCGAAACGCACGCTATTAATCGCGTCCGTCATAAACGAGCCAAAAAGTCAACGTAAAACAACGACTCACATGTTTACATGCGTCGGCTTCGCCAGTACGCCACGACTCTTCATCAAAAGGCAGAACTGCCACGCCGTCCTCCCCCTCTTGCTCTTCGTCTCATCGATGACGACAGCATTGAGGAGCCCACGTCCACGGACGGCCGCGACGAGCGGCGACTCGAGCGCCAGAATGGAGGACCGGAAGATCTCACCGAGACGCATCGCGCGTTCAGCAAGCTTCTCGTCTTCAAGTACTTGCAGGGCGGTGATCGCTACCGCACACCCAAGAGGGTTCCTACACACATGATTATTGACCAAGCGATCATGACATGGATTAAACTACGTACCCTCCATAGGTGCTTCCATGCTCTCCAGGCTGGATGCAAAGCATGACATCTTTATCGGCCAAAACAGCGGAAACGGGGTAAACTATATATCAGCGGAAGTATTTTAGCGAGTGATCGAGACTACGTCATGGCATAGGACAGACCTCCTCCAGAAAGCGCCTTGCCGAGTAGAACCATATCTGGTCGAATATTATCATATTGCGAAGCAAGCAATTTACCAGTACGACAGAGACCCTGCCAATGCGCATCAACAACTCAATGTCAATAAAATGCGTGCTAAAATGGTTACCGTTTGAATTTCATCACAGATCAAGAGCACGCTGTGTTTCTTGCAGAGAGCGTGAACTTTGGCGAGGTATCCTTGGTTGGGGACGACGATGCTGAGAAGTCATTAGTTTTTCTGGTAGATACAAGGGAAAAACAAAACTCACCCAGCCTCTCCTTGGATAGGCTCAACGAGGAACGCCGCAACGTTTTTTCCATACAACTCCAGCGCACGCTCCAAATCTTCCGCATGGCCGAAGCGAATAGTCCTCATCTTTCCCTGGTCAAAAAAGGTGGGACCGACCCCCTGCAGGTACGGTCCAAAACCTCCTCTGCTCTCTGGGTCGGTACTCATACTGTATACCATCCACGATCAGCCCGACATAACGAATTCAAGAGACTAATTGACTCGCCTGATGACACCGAGGGTCCTGCCGTGGAAATTCCCTTCGACGCTAAGAATGAGCGCCTGGCCTTCGGGAACGCCCTTGCGCTTGTACGCCCACTTGCGAGCGAGCTTCAAGGCCGTTTCGACGGCTTCGGCACCAGTATTCATAGGTAGAACCATGTCATACCCGAACATCGACGTGATGCGCTTCGCGAAGCGTCCGAAGACATTGTTATAGAAAGCCCTCGATGAGAGAGTCAGTTTCTGTGCCTGATTAACTAGTGTTGTGACGATGCGGGGGTGGCAGTGCCCCTATTTGAAATTAATGATGTAGTGAGACACTTGTGCTCCTCACACTAATTATATGTATACCCACTTGGTTAACCGCACTATTACAATATATTGTCAGATACGGGGGTGTGTTGAATGGAGAAAGAAGCCTACGAATAAGCAGAGAGCATATCGATGTACTCATTGCCCTCTGGGTCCCATACCCTAGCGGTTATACATGATGAGCCTAATTACAAAGCCTCCATTATTGGCTGGCCAATAGGGGAACACCCTGGCCTGAGCCAACAGCAAATGCCACTCACTTTGCGCCTTTCGCGGAATCAAACACCACCGGGAGCGGGTGATAACTAATGGCCAAAAAACCGCACGTCAGCTTCTGGTGTGGATATAAAGGTGAAGAGGAAAGAAGAACAAAGTTTGATTCCAAGCGTCCCTCTCTTGTTCTCTACTACTACTAGTAGGCGAAAACACTGCATCCCCCCCACTGCTCAACACGCTGCTACTGGCTGCTGCCCGTGGCCGTTCCGGGTTCCTGGCGGTGCTGGCACCTCGGTAACGACGAAGGGTTGGACGATGGGGGGTCATTCGTCACTCGTCACTGTCGCAAAGGGTAATTGGACGTGGTGCGTCGACAAAAACCCGAGCGAAGGACATGAATGTAAACATACTCACTTATGGGCGCCGTACTCGTGCTCGAGGTGGATGACATCTGCTGACGAGAGGTGAACCTCAGGGGTTGGTCTCGCAGCAGGAACAGGCTTGACAACATGGTACCTGCCGGTACCGTTGGACAAGGATGGTGCAATTGCTGAGGGAGACATTGTGGTGGATGGTTGTAAGTGAAAGAGCCGTGGTTATGTAGGGTCGTGATATGTAGTCAATGCCAAGAGGGCGGGATTACATATCGATCAAACCGACTCTTGTAAAAAAAACTAATGGGAGACATGCTCCACTTCCGTCCACGTCGGCACAGTAGATATGAATTGCTCTCATGTTTCTGTACATTCTAGATCACCAGACCAAGTGATGCCTTCGGATCATCATTCACAGAGCTCTAGATCCTTCTCTTCGGGGCATAGGATGTTTGATTGATACCAAATTTATACAAGAAAACGCGGTGTAGCATGGGTGATGATATACAAATACACATGAAGCAACCTCCAGAGTCAGAGCAAGTATCCACAACAAAAAATTAGGTTCCGTCACCCACAATCTCATCGTAAGTCCTCGGGCCACTGAGCTCGCTTTTGCCAGATACCTCGAGCATCAAACCGTGGATTCACAGGATACGTCAGACCATCGTTCAAACTTCTCCCTATCGGCACTGTGTGTGTGTGGGTAAAGCGGTCAGCCTAAATGCATAGATAGCAAAGATAAGAGGAAAGAAGTCGTATCTACGGACGGGTGCGAATGCCATTCGGAATCCAGTCGGATTTGGAATGGGCATGACACATACGATCACGATAAAGGAGACGTGTCCACAAATACACACGGCATCCAGTTTTGCCCTGAAATGCCCCGAGGTGCCGCGAGGAGCCGCTTGGCGCCAGTGCAAATGCTTCCATGAAGCAGCAGCAGCAACGCTGCCATCCCGCCGAAGCATTAGAGGAGAAACTAGCAAGAAAAGTGCAATGCCAGTTAAGCGCGCCGAATAGGAGACTGATGTCCCGAAGGGTCAACGAGTCCGCCGGTCTGGGCCCAAAATTATACACATCGCCAAGTCAAGCACTCTCGACCAGGCTGCCCCCAATATAATCTTGCGACGTATCGGGCGAGGAGATCGGGCATAGATAGGAGTCATTCCGAGAACAAGAGAGGAAGATTGTTTAACAAAATCTGGAAACTCACAAAACCAGCCGCAAACACGATACCCCATCACATCAACCCACCCTTTCTTTCCGCTCCCCAGCCACCAAATGTTACCTTCTTGGTTGATCCTACCCCACTCCTCGTCATAACTCCGCACCTTTCGTCGTTTCGCTCTGATAAGAGAGGTTGAGTGACATGTACCACACAAGCTTTTGGGAAGCCGCACATAATCGACCAATAACCGATCACGTCATTCATCGCCTGTTTCTCTCGATGCCTCATGCGGTGCGCGCGGATACTCTCCACCGTGGTTTGCCCATGCCATATAAGCCTAAAGTGGCTAAATTGCATGACTGTAGTGAACATCGCAAAAATTCCGGCCCTGGATATACAGAGGTCAGGAATGCATAAAGTACAAATTAATGCATCTACACCGACGTACAGGGCAACAACCACAATCTTCTGTGGATCAATGTAATGGTCAGATGAAGTGGCACGCAGGACCACGAATACAAGCATGGTGACGCAATTGTAAATCGTGTAGACTGAAGCAGCTTGTAAAAAGTTAATAAAGAACTGGACATGTGCGTATGTCAATGTAAGGATAGAAAGGAATGACGCGCATGTGTACCTTTTGGTTGCGCGCTCCAACACACTGTCCAATCCCTAATCATCATTCAATGAAAAGAGATCACTTCTCCAGTGAAAGCAACGTACAAGGACAGTGATGATCATACTTCAGGATACACTGAGAAATCGAGAATGTGAGCTTTAGTCTGGAAAGTAGTCCTAACCCACAGTGCCACAGTTCCGACAATGATGTGTTCTGTGAGGCTTCACTATGTGATCGATCTCACAGTATCGGTGCTCAGGCAGAAGAATAGGCGTTGTCGGGGGTTGCCTGTGTAAGTAATCACCTGCTTCCTTTTGTCTCGTATACACAAGCTCAGGTTTCCGGGGCAAACTATTCTTGGAGTCCTCTTCAGTTTTCTCTTCACTTGCAGTGCCGGTATCCATCATGTGCTTTAAACCATTTGCGGATTGGCGCGCAGGGATATTTTCGTAGGATGGACCGGCTATGCCTTCTTGGTCCAGATCGCGTGGGAGCCCGTTGGAGTGAGGTATTTGGTATCTGGAACTCTCAACGATATGATCGTAAGGAGTGAACAGATTTGAAGGTTCGGGAAACATAGGTCGGTCACTCTTGGAAACGTACTAGAAGAACGTGATTTTAACGGGCGACATAAAACGATGGGAATGCCTACATCTTTCGCGTACCCTGGAGGTGTAAGGACGACCTGAGAGCCACATAATCATATGATTTTAAATGCATAGGGTGGCAAAAACTATTTACCTTTCCATAAGCCCAGATCATCCACAACCAGAGAATGGAAACCACGACAAGCAAAGCGACTAAACGTTATATCAGTTGTTCTGCAAGAAACAGACTCGGACCATTTCTGGACAGAAAAATTCCAGAATGTATCTCGGTGTTGAGAGACACTTCGCAAATATAGCGCTAGGAGGAATGTGTTACTTACTGCCTGCACCTCTTGAACCCTCTGCGTGCTCCATTCTCTTAATCATATCCACACAAAGCCTCCCAACGAACACATATAATGAGTAGACCATCATAGCCGATGTGACCCCGACCATAAGTTTACGCACAATCCATGGTTGTGGTCGCGTCCGCGTGCGTCTCCTCAATGCTGCTCTTTCGACGATACCACAGCATTGTGACCCTATAGAGAAACTTCGTGTGTAGGGGTTTCCTCTCTTCATCTGAACAGTCCACGAAAGGGGCGAGCTGCGCCTTGAGGCTTTCTAATGCTAGATCAACTTTTACACAGCTGCCAATCAATCCTGTACATGACGTACTTATTGTTTGTTTGGTCGTGTCGACTCTGAGAACAACAGATACTCAAGTTGGCAATCTCCATCACCTCCTGTTCTCATGCACTCCTTATCATCGCTCTACCACTATATTCGCATCTCCATCACGCCTGCTAACACAGATCGTGATGCACTCGGTGTTCGCAAAACCCTTCAAGATGCGCTTACACAGACATTTGGCATCACTTCGGCAGGGCTTTATATCGACGTTTTATGGATGGCAGATAATTCTGATGAAGCCATAGTCAGAATCCACAAAGAGTAGGTCAAGTGAAGCATGTGCATATGCAGGGTCCATGTTGAACTCAGGTTTGCGTTATCAAGAGACGCGTCAAAATTTCTTGCAGCTATCGTTGCCTGGTCGGATGCGCCGAGTCTTAGACTAGTCAAGGAATCACCATTCTTGCCCTCTCTGACTGCTGTGGGAGAAAGCCTGTGACAACTTCCGCAAAGCAGATGGCATTTACGGATCCGCCAGGCAAATGCCTTGAACCTTACGCGGGTCCGCCGTGCAACGAGAGATCCAGTGGACTAGATCTCAGTCCTGCTCCCATTCCCGCTTGGTAACTGTAGCCAAAATGTCCCTGCTTCTGCCTGCATGGCCTTTGACACTCATTTGTGAGCTGTCGAATTATCTTCGCACGCATTGATTTTTCCCCTGACGGTCTTTTTAGTATTGAACCTTGGGATACCGTTAAAACTTCTCTGCAATCTGATGTCAGTTGGTAATGATGTTCACCTTAGAGACCTGTGTCTGAAGCGGTCTGACGTAATGCATTGTTCCTGTTCGGGTGATTTTATCACATTTCATCCATTGCATGGAGAAATCCTGCACGAATCCTCTGATGGGCTCCGGCGCTGCCTAACATGTCCATTCAGACGCTATGTGGCGCTGCGGAAGGCTGTGTTTCTCAATCTAAGGTGCCTCATCATCCGGAGAGGGTGCTTGGCAGCTTCAACCATGATTGCCACCACTATTTCTGCTTATCGCAGAGAACTGTCCCACGGTTCTCACAAAACCTTTGTCGGTTCCCGCTTCCGCACGTCTACTCGGAAAGAATTTTAGTCAGGCTTAGGATGCTCAGTTAACTGCTCCGTGTTTTGCATGCCTACATCATTCGGTAGGAACTAAATCACTGGTTGACCTCATTCTAAGCTGACATATAGTTAATATCCGAGGATACGGAAAACGTAAAAACCTAGTCAATGAGGGAAAAGTGAAAATGTTTAACAAGTGAATCAAATTCTGTTCACCTTATGATGCAAAAATGATTATCCACTGTGACTTTATCTGCTGGCCAACATCTCTGGTCTCGTTGTATGGCATGGTCTTCCATCAGCGAAGCGACTACGTAGCTAATCTAATGAACATTTAGATTGGCTACAGAATCCACTAGGCATAATGCACACATGAGTGCTTAACATCTTACAGCATTTTTCCATTGCTGACTCAGCACGGACTGCAGTTTCATGCAATTCTTGAGGCAGTGAATAATGTGAATATCTTCTCTGCAACAAAGTAATATTTCTTGTTACTTTGACAATAGGTATGCATATGAAACAATAAAAGGAGTGTGGAATGTTGGTATCATGATCGCATTCTCCACATTGTTTATAAAGTGAGATCTCTGGTTTCTCCCTATATATTGTGTCTCACATCTATTGGTGCTCTGTCTGGGTTGGACATGGTTTAGAAACTGGTTTTCTGACATCAGCCTCTTCTCTAAGTTTGTTGCCTTGACAAACAGTGTTCATCTTTCCCAGGTTGGGCAAGAGTGTTGAGCAGTGTTAATGCCATGTGGAGGTGCTTCAGAAGTGCCTCAAGCATAATGCTCATAAGCATAGTTGATAACTATGGGGGACAACAGAGCTAGAGTCAGAGTAGAGAGAGCCATAAGCAAACCAGCAGATAGTGAGAGTTGGTACAGAAGGTGGAGTATCCCAATCAGAAAGATCAGAGTAATCTGAGGTAGGGTCATGCACAGGAGCCATAGGAGGAGGAAGTAGTGCAGACTAGATAGAGGGTTTGAGGTGGATGATGCAGGTTCTCTGAATAGGGCTTGTGTAGCAACTGCCAGCACAGCATTGCCAGATCACTGCTTCTGTGGTGCATGCACACACTTCTTAGCAATGCACTTTTCAAAGACTACAAGGGCTTCACTGATCTGCTGGTCAGTGCTCTAAATAGTGACAAAACATTGGCCTTCACCACCAGCCAAACCAACTGAGAAGGCAGCCAGCTGAGAACCAGACAAGTCATGGGCTTGTTTAAGGCCCTGCTTCTGATGTTCAACAATGTGTGCAATGAGAGAGTCAGAGAGCTCAAGAGCACATCTGTAACCAAGGGACTTTACTATTGATAGGGGAGAGATCCTGAGCAAGGGTGATGGCCAGAGGAGTATTAAAAGTAGAGCATGATACTTGTTGAAGAATGCAAGTAGGGGGCATGGGTAGGAGTTTAAAAGGACTCAAAGAGCTTAGGTGGCCCAGAGGAGAATGATGAGTAATCAGAGCATTACTATGCTTAGGAGCTTTGAGTAGTAGCAGCAATGACATGTCCACTTTCTAGAGTGGCTAGTCTGTGTTCAAAGGTGGCAAGTGTCAGCTGCATCTGCTGCATTAGAAAGAACCAGTCAGCAGTCCAATAAGGCATCACAGATGGGTTCATTGTTGCAGGAAGAGGAGGCATTCTAGAGGCTAGGTTGGAAGAATAAGCAGAGGTGGCTGCTGTAGGGGTACAAGTCATGAGGGTAGAGGGAGACCAGGAGTTAGAAGATATGATAGAGGATAAATTGGATACTGTGGGTTAAAAGAATGGACAGTGTATGAGGCTGAACAATTTGTAAGAGGAACACTTAACATCTGCAAATGTTCAGTTAGGGCTCCAAGTATGCATAGAGAACCCAATGCTTAATCCCAGCCTAAACCTCACTTTGTTCGGTTAAGGCCTCAGTTTTCCTCAACTCAGTGCTTAATCCCAGCCTAAACCTTACTTTATTTGGTTAAGGCCTCAGTTCTCCTCAACTCTTTTCTCTATTTTTGAGTGATTTTCCTGGAATCTTTGAGCATTTTTTATTAACATCCCCTGAAAAACAAATCAATTGAGTTTTTCTGCAATTTTTCACATTTCTTGAGCATTTATAAATCTAAAAAAACCTTAATTTGGTGTATCATTGGTCCTTGAATTTTTCCTGATTTTCTGGTGATTTTCTTGAAATTTTCTAAGCATTTTTAATACTGAAATGAGCCAACTTTTATGTTATTATCCTAAAAGGAAGGTTCTTGGTCAGCCTTGGTCAGCATTAGATTTTCCCAGGCCTTGTCCCATTCTATATAGACAAGCTACAATTTGTGCCTTCAGCACAAATTTCATAGCTCATTGGAGGCTTCACCTCCAAACCCCCCCAACTAAGCCTCCACCCTAACCTCACTTTGTTCATTTAAGGCCTTGGTAGTCACAACTCAGTATTCAATCCCAGCCTCAACCTTACTTTATTCAGTTAAGGCCTTAGTAGTTGCAACTTGGTGCCTTTCACAACTCTCAAAGCATTATTGTAAGCTAAATTGAATTTTTCTTGGATTTTTCGGATTTTATTAAGTATTTATAAATCTCCAAAAACTACAAATCAGTGTATCAGTAGTCTTTGAATTTTTTTCTGATTTTTCAGTGATTTTATCTGAATTTTTTAAACATCATTCATTGAAAATAGACAAAAAAGACAACTATTTGTCAGTCTTAGTCATTGATGACTCAGCTGACAAATTTTTAGTCATCACATCAAATTCCCACAAAAGTCGTCCTATTCTATATAGACGAGCTACAATTCATGCCTTCGGCACAAATTTCATAGCTTGTTGGAGGCTTCGTCCCCAAATCTCCTCCCAACTAAGCCTCCACCCTAACCTCACTTCATTCGGTTAAGGCCTTGGTAATGGCAACTCAGTCGTTTCCACAACTCTCAAAGCATTAATATAAGCTAAATTGAATTTTTCTTGAATTCTTCGGATTTTATTCAGCATTTATAAATCTCCAAAAAACTAAAAATCAGTACTTTGAATTTTTCCTGATTTTCTGGTGATTTTCCTGCAATTATTTGAGCATTTTCCACTAATATCTCCTGAAAAACAGATCAATTGAATTTTTCTTGAAAATTTCAGATTTATTTAAGTATTTATAAATCTCAAAAGAAAACCTACATCAGTGTATCATTAGCTCCTGAATTTTTCCTGATTTTTTAGTGATTTTCTTGGAATTCCTTACTTAAATGAGCCAACTCTTATGTTATTATTCTAAAAGGAAGGTTCTTGATCAGCCTTTGTCAGCCTTAGTCAGAAATGACTAATCAATCATTTCCACAAAACAGTTGTCTCATTCTATATAGATGAGCTACGATTCGTGCCTTCAGCACGAATTTTGTAGCTTGTTGGAGGCTTCGCCCTCAAACCCCTCCAACTAAACCCCCACCCTAACTCACTTTGTTTGGTTAGGGCTCCAAGTATGTATAGAGAACTCAATGCTTATTCCTGGCCTCAACCTCACTTTGTTCGGTTAAAGCCTCGGCATTTCACAGCTCAGTCCTCTTTCCACAACTCTCAAAGCATTATTGTAAGCTAAATTGAATTTTTCTTGAATCTTTTGGATTTTATTCAGCATTTATAAATCTTTAAAAAACTAAAAATCAGTATATTAGTAGCCCTTGAATTTTTCCTGATTTTCTGATGATTTTCCTGGAATTATTTGAGCATTTTCCACTAACATCTTCTGAAAAACAGAGCAATTGAATTTTTCCTGATTTTCTGATGATTTTCCTGGAATTATTTGAGCATTTTCCACTAACATCTTCTGAAAAACAGAGCAATTGAATTTTTCTTTTCTGATGATTTTCCTGGAATTATTTGAGCATTTTCCACTAACATCTTCTGAAAAACAGAGCAATTGAATTTTTCTTGAAACTTTGCGATTTCTTTGAGCATTTATAAACCTCAAAAATTCACAATCAGTGTATCAGTAGCCTTTGAATTTTCCCTGATTTTTTGGTGATTTTCCTTGAACTTTCAAGCATTTTATACACACATCTACCAAAAAACAAATGCAAAAGGCAATTCTTTGTCAGCCTTAGTCAGAACTGACTAAGCACATCATTCCCACAAAACGGTTGTCCCATTCTATATAGACGAGCTACGATTCGTGCCTTCGGCACGAATTTCGTAGCTCGTTGGGGGCTTCGCCCCCAAACCCCCCCCAACTAAGCCTCCACCCTAACCTCACTTTGTTCGGTTAGGGCTCCAAGTATGTATAGAAAACTCACCAAACCCCCCCCAACTAAGCCTCCACCCTAACCTCACTTTGTTCGGTTAGGGCTCCAAGTATGTATAGAAAACTCAGTGCTCATTCCTAGCCTCAACCTCACTTCGTTCGGTTAAGGCCTCCGTATTTCACAACTCAGTGCTCATTCCACAACTCTCAAAGCATTATTGTAAACTAAATTGAATTTTTCAGATTTTATTCAGCATTTATAAATCTTTAAAAAACTAAAAATCAGTATATTAGTAGCCTTTGAATTTTCCCTCATTTTCTGGTGATTTTCCTGGAATTATTTGAGCATTTTCCACTAACATCTCCTGAAAAACAGAGCAATGAATTTTTCTTGAATTTTTCAGATTTCTTAAAGCATTTATAAACCTCAAAAAATTCACAATCAGTGTATCAGTAGACCTTGAATTTTTTCTGATTTTTCAGTGATTTTATCTGAATTCTTTAAGCATTTTATACACACATCTACCAAAAAACAAACGCAAAAGGCAATTCTTTGTCAGCCTTAGTCAGAACTGACTAATCAGATCATTTCCCAGGCGTCGTCGCATTATATAGAGATGACTAACAATAATTGATGCTGAGTAAGGTCTATGCATGTGATTTATTAAGACTGACTACTAGAAGATAAAAGAAAATAGGACAGGCCAAGTAGTCATTCAGATATATTAAGAGTGGGCATGTTGTGGGATGAAGCTTGGAATAGAGTTGGACATAGTCTAGAAACTGGTCTCCTGACATTTCAGACCAGAGTTAGAAGACTTATTCTGCTGTAAAAGCAACTTCTGAATGTTGTAGTTAATCATACAACTGGCAGAGAGAAATCTATTAGAACAATACCAACAACAAAGAGAAGTAACAAATCATCTAGCAGAGAAAAATCCAAAAAGAACAAGTTTAAGAGTTTCTCTGCCACAGTGCAGTGTATTATTACAGTGGCAGTGGCATGGAAACAACTATACAGTACTTTGAACTTACTTTGGAACTAATCAGAGAAGCTTCAGGAGCCTTTAGGAGTGCTGAGAAGTTGTCAAAAGGGCTAGTGATGAGCACCTATTATAGATGTCTGTAGATAGTGCCAGTACAAGCATCTCATCTTAGCACATTAGTACTATTTGGAGCAGCATACCTTAGTACTTCAGGAGCTAATTTTTGCATATTTATACATTAATAACTTGCAGCTGAAGCCTCCAATTACTCCAGGATTACTTTTTATGGCATTACCTATGCTTAGCACCACTGTTGACATCTTGCCAAATCTCATTCAATAGCACAACCTCTTGGCACTCATATCTGACTACTCCACTGTACAGTTAACATCAGTTAATCTGAAGTGATGCTCTTAGTTAGTGGCAGCACTTACAGGATAGAATAATGAAGTCTTTTCATAACAAACAGCTGAAAATTTCACTTTGGCACCTGATGTTGCTTAGCACCTTGCCAACTCAGATAGACAGCATGATTGTAGATCTTTTACCATATAGTTTAATTCACAGCATTTGCTTATATTTTTACTAGTTCACCATTTTTTGACAATGCTTGGTCTCTGTTAGGTTCCGCTGAGTCAGGGGCTTTCCAAGAAAGCAATGTCCTTACGAGGCAGACTTGATCTATGTGTATTCAGATGTCTGGAACTCCAGGCCATGCTCTGGAGTTCAAGATGTGAAACAAGGGATTCCTAGGATCAGGAACTTAGTCCGAGAATTGGAGGAGGTCGAAGGGGGTTATGAGGTTAAGGTCAAGTTGAGAACTGGGGATTCTAAGACAAGACTGGAGTTAGTAAACTTAAGTCGCAAAGTGCATACCAATCTCAAGGGCACACATGTTAGTCAAGTATATCAGTCAAAGCATGACAGTCAATCAAAGGGCATGCAAACAATCAGTGTAATATCAAGACTAAAGTAAAACAAGGTGACTATCGACTATAAGTACTATGGGGGCTGCTTCAGGGGTTTGAGGAGTGTCCCAGGATGTCTAAAATAGTTCCTGGGAATGAATAAGCAGCAGCAGACAGAGGAAGGACTATATACTGGAGATTGTGCATGTGGAGCACATGATCAATTGATGTGGAGAAGATGTTGTGATATGTGATGTGTGATAGCCAGGGTGATTGGCATGATTCAATCGTTGATTGCAGAGGTAATGGCCATGCCAGCAGATGGTTCCAGGATTCATGATGCATGGTTGTCAGGGGGTATGTGTAATGGTAGTACTGGCAGTTATGATAGCAGAAGTTGTGTCATGGGTTCAGTGAGGAGGTCTAGATGGGGTTTCAGAAGTGTCCCAGGGTGGTTCTGGATGGGGAGGTCATGACAGTTTCTTAGCAACAGCTAATTTCTTTTAGTATAAATACTTACTTTTTGTTAGTAGCAAATCATCAAATTGGCAGTAAGAGATTGTATCTCACCATTTTGGTTACCCTATGCAACAGACTACCTTTTTGGTTGACCATGTTAGCAAAAGGACTCTGCTTTAATTCTCCTATGCTTTCTCTCTTTCTACAACCTCTTAGCACCTTGCAACTACAACTGGATATTTGTCCTCTATTCAGTTCTTATACAATTAGCTCCAGCAAGGAGGATGTGGAGAAATTTCAGGAGTGCTGGAATAGGTGCTGAAGGAGTGCCAGAGAAGAAAGTTCTCTGACAGCATTTCTATAGAGATGCAAAGAATACTAATCTATGATGATGAATTATCACCAGAAATCAACAAAGTAGAAGAATTCATACTACATAGATTTGTTACAAGCAAGTTCTGAAGACAGCATAGCACTTTAATCAACATAATTCACAACCAAGAGTGGCAGCAATGCTAGTGGAATCACACCAGGCAAGAATGCTAGGCATATTTCTGGTCAGAAAAACTGATATGAAAAATAATTACAATCTTAGGTTTGTGGTGAGGCATACCATTTCAGGTCAGAATAAGCATAAGCCAAATAGGCTTAGAGGAAGAACTGATGATGGAAGACTACCCATAGACAAGATTGAGGCCAGCTATGAACAACAAAAAAACTGCAGGCTGGGTCCAGTTAAGTCGGGCAAAAAGCATGAAGTAATATGCTAGATTCAAAAAAATAGCCTGAGTCTCCAAATTGACTAATGACATTAGAAGTGTCTTGTTCAGTAATGTGCTCAGCCTGAACACAAAAAAATAGCCTGAGTCTCCAAATTGACTAATGACATTAGAAGTGTCTTGTTCAGTAATGTGCTCAGCCTGAACAGAAGCCTATTAGCACATCTTTTTACAACTGTCTCTTGCTATGGATATTGACATGTTTCCACCACTCTGGTAAAATCCAGAGTTGTTGGTATTTTGAAAAGGCCAGGCACATGCCAATTATTACAATGGCAGGAATGCACATATTTATTACAGGCAACTAAGACAGAGCATATATATAATTATTGACTGCAGCAACAGCAATAGTCTCAGCAACAAGATAAGCATTAGGTCATGATGAGTAGGATTTGTGTTTGTTCTTCTGCACTACTAGAAAAATCTCTCTGTTGACAGATATGAAGTACATATTAGTCTGTGTGTGACATTCCAGAGTAATAAAAACTGAAGCTAAATAGTTGCACAAATGAATATAACTATAAATAATGAAAAAATAAACAATTGTGTGAAGTTCAAACACAAGACCTTTTGTTTGATTGAATGTACTAAACAATTGCTGACCTTAAGCAAGAGCTTCAAAAAACACAGAGTCAATAGTCATTTTCTTAAGTGTGGCAAGAAAATTGGTAGCAAGAGATACAGAGGGCATCTTGCAGGCACATTTCTTCTTGCTATTGGAAAAGAAGAGTAGTAATTTGAATCTATTGGGCCTAGCATCCCTCTATGCAGTGCCTCCCTTTAGTGAATTTCTGATTGGGCCTGATTATAGACTACTTTATGGTGAGGGCAAAGAAGAGCATTCTTTAGGCTGGCTCAAGTATAAGTGTTGATCTCTTTCTTGTCATCAAGTATATTGAATGCATAGAGTTCTAGAGTCAAAATAAAGGAAGGTAAGGACTAAATATGGGATAAGAAAATTGTTATAGTTCCAATCTTTGATGGCAGAGTTGTAGGTGATGAATTTGCAGAAGTCATTGCCTTTAGTGGCATAATAGGCTTTTGTGAAAGACTTGTAGCTAGCAGGTTTAATAGTAGCAGCAGTGACATGGCAACAACAGACTTTATTGTTATAGTCAAAGAATTTTAATAACTGAGCTGAATGAATAATAATATCAAAGTTGATAGAAGTAAGTTGCATAAAGCCATCTGGGCTTTACATTAAGCAAAAATGAGGAGTATAGTAATTTTTAGAATGATGAGACATAAGAGCAGCAGCAAGTCAAAGAAGTTGAGTTTTACAAAGTGGCTGATAGGCTAAGTAGATTGCTGGAATAGAAGTTAACAGGCAATATTTATATATTCTGGCATAATAAAATCTAGAAAAACTTGATAATTATCCCATTCCTTCCAGAAGCTTATGAATTGTTTTGACATTAAAAGCTTTTAAATATGGGAATATAATCCTGGTCTTAGTCAGATTCAATTTTAGAGATAATCTGAAAGTATAGCCTACCAGGAAATATTCTATCATTATGAAAGTAATGTATTCTTAATAGGAATATATAGAACAAGTTGTGAATACTCTGTTGTTTTATATAAGTGGGAAGTTATACGTAGAAAAAATGGTTACCATAGTTTTTCAGAAGTAAATAAGGACTTATAAATTTAAGAATTAGCTTATGTGCTAAGATGTTAGGAAACATTATATTCTTAGTTGATATTTAAATAAAATTTCCCTTCTTGAAAGGAATCAGGATTTTTTCTTTCTATTTACATTTTGTATTGTTTTATTCAAGCAGCAAGTATACTGATGGGCTACAAGGATTGCAGATTTCAAATATTGAGCAAACACTTGTATATCTGAATATTTATTTTTGTATGCAGAGTCTCACCATTATTCTAGACATTCTTCCATAGTTAAAAAAGAATGAAGAGTAACCTGTGCTTTCTAAACAGGCACTGTTGATAGCAAATTCTATTGCAAATAACTTTGACATCTAGTTTCACTAATTGGAACTTACACATTGTCTAATTATTTGAGTAACAGTGCAATTTGCATGCTTTGTTGTTGAGAGAGGAGTTAAGCAGAGTGCTATGAGAGATGTGATGTTATAGGCATATATGGTAACCAGGGTGCAGCATGAGTTATGTAGCTGGATCAGAATTCAGACAGACCTTAGTCTATATTACATGGACTGAGGTATGTCATGAGTACTCAATAGCATGGACAATCACTTACGATCTACATAGTTATATTGTGAACAACAGGTACCTACACAAGAATATAAGTCTATATTACACAGACTGAGTTACATTGTGAATAACATTTGTTGCTTTGTCTGACTCATAGTGGTATGTGCTCAACATTTTGAGTTGTTTTCTTATTAATTTATGCAGGTGCAACCAAAAAATGTTCATGAAGTATAGATTATAATCACTCACAATAGATTTCAATAGTCCATATAGTTTATAGACCTCAGCAAATAGCAAAAATTAGTTTAGCAATGTTCCAGACTGTATAGCTAGTATGGCTTAGAATCAAATAAACCATTGCTATTGTCTAATCTCTAGATGTTGCATATATTGACAAATGGTATGGAATGAAGACTGACCAACTTTCAAGAAAACTTGACCTTCTAGGCCAGAAGAGCAAGTCACTGTCATTAGTATAATCAGAACTAGAAACTGCCTCAAGAAACCTAGGAGGTTCATGCATGGGTAAAAGCTACTATGCTTGGAGAGAAGATGAACCTCATTGACTGCAATCTGAAAAAGTTGCTGAAGGTGAACTAGAGTTGTGATATATAATTTCAGCTTGTTCCAAACACAGAACTTAACTGCAATGAGTAGAATTTGTAGGGCCTGTTGAACAGAAAAGGTGGAGCAAAAACTTTTGCATGAGAGCCTATATACACTTGCCCTATTCTGAAATTCGCTGTGCATAGCTAACAGAGGCAGAATAAAGACAGTGGTACATCTCTAGTCATACAAAGATATATTTATTAAGAATAGAAGAGTTTTTTCAGAACTTGAACTGATTGTTAATAAAACCAGAATAGATAATGATAACAATATACTAGTTGGACCAACAACTAGGATAGAGAATTCTTTAGTAGTAAGAGCTTCTACAACTTCAACTTGCTGACTTGACTTGAATTAGGCCTTAAGATCACAAAGAAACTTTCTTAAATCAGCAAGCCAAGGAGGTGAGATTAATGAGATATTATGATTTGTTGCTGCCACAAAGTAGGGCTTGGGTTGAAAACTCATGAAGTGAAGAATAAATGCAGTATCCTCTACATAAACTGTTTATAAACCTAAAAATATTGAGAATTAAATGTGCTTTAAGCTATTCTGTGAATTGTTTGAGAGAAGACTTCAATGTGACACCCTCAACTGTTTTACTTGAGAAATGGTACAATGCTAGATTCATAGCTTTAGATAGAATAAGGAGAAACCTCAAGAGTTCATGCCAAATGCTACTAGGTTTTATTGAGCTAAAAAAGATGTGAAAATCAATTCTAGTAAAATATTGTGTGTCAACAGCATAAATACTATGAATGTGTTCATTGTAGCTACTTTGGTTGGACAATAGCACATGATTTGTTTAAGCTAAATGCTTCTGGAACTTTACAGCATAATGATTCAGAAATCAAGTTGAAATGTGCTTCTAGTCTTTGAACATAATTTTGATCTGAATAAGGTTGTTTGTATGATATTTAAGTACTTGTAAAAGCTGATGCAATGTCACTGCTTTGTGAAGATCAAAGAAGAGGTTGGTGTTTGCATGCAATTTTGTTTGACTGCCTCTGAAAGCTTCTTGTCAAATCACAACAAGAGGTCAAATATAACTGAGATATATCATCCATAGCCTTCCAACATCAGAGTGAGGAACATGCATGATTTTCAAACTATGGAAAAGATATACTTCCAGAAATATTGCAAATACTGTGAGAGGCAAGCTCTGTCCTACAAGGAGGTTTTCTAAAAGTAATGTATATAGCTACAAATAGAAGCATCTAAACTCTTCACACTTCTGAAGGTAGACAAGGCATGGAGCAGCTTTCCAAATCAATGCATTGTTCTGATTGAGATAATAAAAGTGTCCAGACATTGCTAAGTGGTTGAGAACAATTTTTAAGAGAAAATTGGCTTCTGGCACAAAGAAGTTGGCAGGTAAAACTGGAGTGATAAGCTCTATTGTTTCTAGGCTCTTCATGTATAATCTTGCCAAGCAACCACTTGTCAAGATTTGCTAGATCAGGAATGCCAAAAAAGAGTTTGAAGAGTAGAATTCAAAGTTCTGAAAGTGCTTTTTTGACTAAGGTTTTAATAACATTGATGTAAAGAACATCACCATAGATGAGATTTTGCCCAGAACAATTAAGGCCCAAAAACACAGAGACCCCTCCTTCAATCTGAGCAGTGCAGTCCAATGAGCACTTGACTAAATACAGGGTACTCATTGGGCCTTCAAATTCTTCATTAATATATAGCTGTATAGATCATTTTGCACTACCAAATATTGTCATCATTGACCTGCATTATAGAAAAGATATTCATACTTATACAATAAACCTGGTCATTTTGCACTACCAAATATTGTCATCATTGACCTGCATTATAGAAAAGATATTCATACTTATACAATAAACCTGGCTTTATTATGTGAAGTAGACACTGCTTCTATAGCATAGTAGAAGAGTACTTGACAACCATAAAAAGCTGATATAATGATGATCTGTGTAATACTTTTGGTAAAAAGCCAATTTCCATCTTGTCTATACAATGCAAGAATTAGGAAGTAAATAATAAGAAAATCATATAGCATCATTATATTTTTATATTCTGCTGATGGAGTTGAGTAAACAGTGCAAAAAGGAACTTGAGCAAATGCATGTCAATTTCTGAGTATTTGGAAAGGCTTGAAATATGCTGGTTGATATATCAGCAGTACTTAATATATTCCTAACTACAATCTCTTCATTAACATATTCCACTTTCTTATTGCTTAAACAACAAATGTTCTGAAAAGTAGAATGAAAAAAATAAATAAGCTCAGAACACTAGTTTGACTGGGCTTTTGTCAGTGTTAGACTGTAGGTAGATGATCATCCAAGATAGCAACTCAGAACAAATGCAATAAGAGATGACACAGTTTGTGCATATTGTTTGAATGTTGAGACTTTTATGCTATGATGTCTACTTTGGCTAGAAATAAGCACAGAAGTCTCAGCTGCAATAAAAAATGAGAAGGGCTGTATTAATGATCAGACCTATATCCAATTAGTTAGCTCTCTGGCTTGAAAGATGTGAGAAATTACAACTTATGATGGCTGCTTTTCTATTAAACCTTAAATAACATTCAGTCAAGATTATCAAGTCTTAGAGTTGCTTCATAAATGAAAAAACAAAAAGCAATAAATCTGGAAATAAATTCTCAACATCTGCCTTCTGCCAAAGCTCTGCAAGTTTTCAAGCATCTTTGCCAGATGCATAGATAATCTAGTGTTCTTTGCAAAGAAATTCTATGAGCTGACAAAAATCCTTGAGGATGGATGGTTGAGACAAGACATCTTCATCATCTGATTTTTCCTACTTCAGAAAAAGAATATAATTAAATTAATTTCAAATTGTTTTTTTCATTTTTTTTTCTGGTCAACAATAAGAAAGTAGACACAATGTTTTTTCACAAAGAATATTTGAACATGTGAGATAAATGGAGTAGTAATTAAGAAAGTTTGCTGCTTTTTACATTTGTGATAATAGAAAAATGTCTGATTGCAATAACAATGCAAACATAAAGGGCATATGATATAGTTTATATGAATTTTGAGACAAAATATGGGCTATATTGATTTTTCAGAATAAATTGATTTGTCAGCAAGATTGAAAAACCTCTGCTTTAGCTTCCTTTTTGGATCTAAGATCTGAAGAACAGAAACAATTTAGATTTTTGTTACAGAAATGAGTGTCAGCACTTTTTAGTTAGATAGCATGTAAACAGTCAATGTAAATTAAGATTTGAAAGAAGCTGTTCACTATAAATGAAGTTCTATAGAAAAAATTGAGAATTTCACTGTGCTGTCTGATTAGAAGAGAATTTCTATTTGAGTGCTTACTTTATAAGCAAATATGAAAATACATATACAATATTCTATCTTGACTTTGATTACTTGATAATTGAATATCTTGATTGTCAAGAGTTTTTTTATTTACAAACTTGCTAAAATTTGTGTCCTGAATATTCAAAATATTTAAAGAAATATCTAATCAACTACTGAGAAAAATTAGCAATAAATAATTAATTAAGTAATAGTATTTCTTAAAGTTACTATAGCTACCAGAACATATGTCACTTGAGCAGCTGTGTAATATGTTGTTACAGAGCCTTTCACACACTGAGCTGTAAGTCAGAACCTGTCTATTAGGTCTGGCTAGAGTATGCAGAAAAAAGCTATTGAGATTATATAATAGTAACTTCTCAAATGTACTTTAAGATGTAAATATGTATAAATAATAAACAAATAATGAATAAGCCTAGTGTAATGAGCATTTTTGTTATATATTCTTCTTATAAAACTATTGTAATCTTATAGAAATAAAAAAGGTGGGCCATTTACAAGGGGCAGAGCAGGAGGGTGAAGGCAGAAGGTGACAGTTGTTACTGAGGAGCTCACAGTTATGCTAATGTGTAGACCTAGAAGCAATGCTATTGCCAGGACTAAGGATGTTCCATCTATAAGTCCTACTGTAAGGGCGACCTTTAAAGGCTGTGGCTCAGTCACACAGCTGGCAGAGGGAGATCCAAAGTGTATTAGAGTATGTACTGACAATATCATAATAACTACTCACCTGGCAGAGGGAGATCCAAAGAAAACAAGTCTAGGGATTTCCTATGCCAGGTTGGATGCTTCTGGGGCTTCTGAAGCATGGAAAACAACTGTACAGTACAACAAAACCTTAAAAAACTTGAAAATTGACTAACCAAACAACTGTGCAAACAAGGCAGAAAAACTCCAGACTTTAGAAGTCAGAAAGGCAAACTCCAGCTTATATAAGCAGTCTGGAAGTGGTGCTGAAGGGCCCACACTTGTCTGAATGATAGCTAAAGAACCAGAGACTCCAGCTTATATAAGCAGTCTGGAAGTGGTGCTGAAGGGCCCACACTTGTCTGAATGATAGCTAAAGAACCAGAGAACCTCAAAGGTTGAGAATAGTACTAACAGATAGTGTCAAGAGAATAGAAACAGCAAAATGAGAGAATGATAGAAGAAATAAGAAATAAGGAAATGAATGAAAGGAGAGTGAAGGAATAAGGAGTGAAAGAAGGAAGAAATGAGGAGTCCCCTGACACCTACTTATATACTACATTGGACACACTATGACTACAATGTACTGACTAATAAGGCTGGTATGTACTAAGCACTAATAAGTAAGCAACAATCAGCATGAGTAAGCCAGCCAATAGCATAAAGGCTTGCCAGCAAGTAGAGTGGGTTCCAAAGACTAGCTGACCTGTCAGGTGTCAATGCCAAGACAGAGATAGCAGAATAGGGCTGGAGCAGTCTGGATGGTGGCTACATAGATAGGGGTGCCAATGTCAACACAGACTAAGCAGGGCTAGGGTAGATGGTCTGGGTACCTGTCCCCTGACAGAAACCTTTTAAGGGGGCAGATCATTCTTCTCAGAATTTATCCAAGTGTTTGCCTGCACATAATTGTAAATGCAGTGTATGTCTTTGAATGTATCACTCTCATAATAACTCTCATAATAGCATGACAAACAGTCTGCTACCTTATTGAGTTTCTCTTTAACATATTGTAATGTCAAAGTTGAACTTGGACATGTAGTTCATTTATTGCTATTGAGGTGCAATGAGCATTTGTTGAGTTTTGAAAAACTCAAGGGCCTTATAATCTATAATTACATAAATCTTGTAGCTTAGTAGCTTATCCTCCTATTTGAGGAGAGCTTTGAGTATGACAAGAGTCTCAAGTTCATGCATAGCATAATTTTGCTAGGCATTAGTGAATTTTTTTGACATGAACTCTGCAGGCTGACAGGTCTGCTAGGTAGGACATTGCCTATATATTGCACCAATGCCTGTCTTAGAGACATTGCAAATCAGCTAAATAAGATCCTCATTGTGAGGATTGATAGGTTGAATAATGGGTAGCTTGTTGCAGACATGCTTGATTATGTCAAAGCATTGCTGATGTAGGGGTTGCCAATGAAAGAGCAACCTATTATGCATCATAGCCATCAGAGAGCCAGTATAAGCTGAAATATCAGGCAAGAAATTGCTAATATAGTTTACAAGCCCCACAAAATATTGTATATGGTTATAGATTTTAGAAATGCACTATTCCTAGATCCTATTAAGCTTGCTGACATTAGGGTGAATGCCTTGATCATTTATTATACGCTCAAGATATTCTATGCACTTGGCATACAGCTCACACTTCTTTCACTTAAGGTACAGCTGATTACAGTGTAGTTTTTCAAAGACTACTCTGAGGTGCTCTTCATACTCCTCAATGGAATCAGAGTAGACAAATATGTTGTCTCAATAGACATGCATCCACTGTTTGATGACATCTCTAAAAATAAACATTATCAGCCACTAAAAAGTAGCTGGTGCATTATGGGATAGTGAGCTATACAAAAGCTGAGAGCTTGCACCACAAGCAAAATAAGTAATTTTAGCAAGAGCATTCATGACATCTTCATTAATGTAGGTCTCATCTAGAAAATCACCCAATCTCCAGAGAGATACATAATCACTCTGAATTTCTGAGATATGGGAGAATATAGATTGAGCTAAGAAATAATCAAGCTCACTCAGAATCAGCAAGCCTAGACTTAAAATATGTTGCACAAGCTGTGAAGGAAGCAGTTTTAACAATAAACTGATTGGTACAAATGCCCTTGAACAAGTTGATCTAATCATTGATCAGCTTTACTTTTAAAGCAAAGTGCATTAAGAAGTAAAAACACAACTTCAAAAAATGGTAGATATGCTTATAATCTTTCTTTCCAGACCTAAAATTAACTGTAATGGAACACCATCTTTGACTATAAGCTGCCTCCATGTTGCATGAAATGGCAAGAACACATTCAAGTGGGAGAACAATGCCATCTGGAAGTAACAATGTTGCAAAAGCATTGGCTGGTACATCCTTGTTAAAAACATAGAAGAACTGAGAGCAGTTGATAATGATTGTAGGATACTTCAATTACTGAGCACAATAAGAAGTCAATTCCACAAAAAATTCCACTGAATAGAGAACTGTAGCAGGAGGCAATGAATATACATGGAAGTCAGTCATTGCACAAGAGTAGGCAAGATGCCATGTTACACATCTTTTTTCTTAATGTCCAATATTTCTAACTCATGATCAATGTTACCAAGATGAATGTAACCAAAATAAATATAACTGACACATATTACAATGGAGTGTGTTTATAGCCTTCATTATTTACAATAGACATTGAAAATAACACAATGATAGGGTCCTAATTGTTGTTAGTTGAGGGAAACTAGATTGTTGTTGTGAACTTTGGTTATGGCAAATGGTTATATATTTGTACAAAGATTGTATGTACTTATTTATTTTGTCACATTACAGTATGACATGGGTTCATAGAGTTCATTGAGGTTCATGGAGTTCACAAATAGTTATAGCTATACATATACTGCAACATCCATTTATTCTATGACCTCTCACAGATATCAAAATCTTCATACCACAATGCACATTAACAATTCAAGCTTACAAACTAAAAAGTCTAGAGGAGTCACAACTATTATTCTTATCCCTTGCATTCACCTTTCCTCTCCTCTATGGCACATTTGGAACATGTTTCATCTATTATTGCTTCAGCCTGGAAACCTTCTACAGCAGGAAAACACTCTCATGTGATTTGTGAATTCTTATTCTATTGTGCAAAGAGAGGAATTCCTAATGACTGCATCCTACCCTCTTCTGAGTCACTTTCTGCAAATATGCAGCCTCATTTGCTGGGAAAGTTGCAGGAGGCAGCGTTAGAAACAAATGCAATGGTATATGAGCATGGCATATACAGGATAGCTAAATTGTAACATTGTAACAATATTCAATATCAAGATGGAGTTTACTTGTAGGTGCCATGCAGGTGCATCTGCATGCAGGCTCTGATGCTGATTCTGAGTGGTCTGTTGCCAATGCCATTGCAGATAGTTTTGCTGCTCATTTTAAGCGTTTAAAATCTTGTTTTAATGCTCAAATGGAATTCAACCTCGTTATCAAAGAAGTGGAAAATGCTGCTTACGCTTCAATCAAGTCTCAATCTAAACAATTTGTTCAACACTTGTGTTTATTTTATGGCTGTTTTTTGTTTTTGGGCACAGATTTGTCTCAGCAAATTTCTTCCCACTACCTTCTTCCCACTACCAAGAAGAATTTCAATTGTACTTTGAATCAAACCTGGGCCAACCTCTGAAACCAGACTACCAATTGAGGTTCACAGATATTACACTTACCTAATACAAAACTTGGTGAAAAGAAGGGAGAGAATGTTATGCTTCTTTAACAATACTATGTAGATCTCATTGCTGCACTAGAACTTCATCATAATTTAAACTTTACTTTCTCCAAATCATCACTCGCATCATAAATAACATCCTCTGGCAGCTTGCTTCCACTCACAAGAAGAAAATTTCTTGCTGGACTTAATGGGATTTTTGAACCAGTAAATCTCCCATTGGTCATCAGTCATTGCCTAAGAATTGGTGGAACTAACTACTCATCTTGTCTTATCACAAGTTCTCCTGATATAGTTAAACTTCTTAGTCTTTGGTCTTCAGATGCCTTCCTTAGATGCTGGAGATCTCTGGAAGTCATAGCCCCTATGAACATTAGGAATTCTGAACTGTCTCATTCCTCCACTTCCATGGAAGTGATCAGCTCCTCCAATGCATGTCGCTCCTTTTGACTAGATTACTTACATGCCAATCATACACATCCTGAGAAGTGTCCAAGACATGCTCCAGCCCAGCTAACAGCTCATATGTATGGACTTGATTGCGTAAACATTTCTATAAAACTCTAGAAAATACTATTACAAATATCCTAAGATAACAAATAGACCCGAAGTCTTAAAATGATAAACTTAGTCAAAGGCTTGAATTTAGAGGACTGCATGGTCCACTCAGTTCATGACATAACTTACAAATTGGCACCTGGACAGTAGCTGAGATGCTGTTCATAGATCCTTGAGATCAAGATTGCTTTCTCTATCTAAATCAGAGCTCCAATTTGTTGTCTGGACAATCACTGTGATGATTAGTTACACAGCGTCAAGATGACAAGCATTCAGAGAGATAATGATATCTTTTGATAAAGTTAAATACCAACAGTAATCCAACTTTGTCAGCCTAAGATACAACAATCATAGCAGAAAAGTCTGACTATATATATTGTAAAGGTATGTAATCAACCACTTGAAGATTTAATTGTTTACATCCTGAACAAATTTCCTCACAACATTGCAAAAAAGTAGGCAATGCTGAATGACAATCTTTCTGTATGCAATGTCTTTCATGGGCTTCTGTAATGGAGCATCACACGTGTACTAGCAACAACAACGCTATATGCCTTCAGTAGAGTATTATGTAAGATAACATCTTGTATTCACTTTAGTTCTAGTCAATCTGATACTGTGGTCTGATTCAGCACTGTGTGATACACACAAGATTGTTCTAGCTCATAACCAACAGTTACACTTTTTTGAATCTTCTGCTATTGGCTTTAGACTCTAGGCTTGTTACCAACTAGGCAACTTATCACAAAACCTTTCAATTTCTGTTGGCATCACATCAAAAACGTGCTTCCATGACTGGCTCTTTTGATCTGGACTCCCTGTTCTCAGCCTCAGATACAGATGATTCACCTGTGCCTCAAGCTGTCCAGACGCAACCTGTGTCTACTTACCAATCTCCGCCAAAGTGGGACAAAAAGTTACCTTGCAATGTGAGCGCGAGCTTTGGAATGCTGGGTGGGCTATCCATGTCATAGATTATGTCCATTGTATGGCCTGGTGGTAAACCAGGGGAGAGATCCGCAGTCTCAGGAATGTCGCTACCAGCGAGCCAAATGCCCTCGCTGATGTACCCAGTATTGCCTGAGAGTTCAGCAGCTCAGTCCAAAAGTCATTCAGACCTCACCCAGTACTCGGAGATGGTGCAAGGCAGCGCCTTTGCACATAGCACCCCATTCCAGACTGTGCCAACTGACCAACATTTGGAGTATGTGGTGGATACTGCCACTGAACCAGGACCATTGTTGTCAACAACACATGGACAGAAGCAAGAACTAACAATACTGGTCAGTAGGGAGAATGACAATGTTGTAAGGACAGGAAAGGCGCCATTGGTGCCTAGATCTCAGGAGTTGCAGGGAGTAGTCAGCAAACAGCCACAGGTGAGGCATGAAGGCCTCAGGAGAGTTCTAGACTTAGAGTCCAAACTGGAGTCCTCAGATGATGAGGAAAGCAAGAGGTCACATTCGACCCTGTCTATCCAGTTACAGCTGGTATTGGACCGATATCCATCGGTTGCAAAGGAATTGATGCGGAAGCGTCTGCAGCTTTACATAGTGAAGCACCTACAATTATTAGCTGCTAGGAGCCATAATGTACCTCGTGCAGATTTGACTGAATATATCAAACTGTTTGTGCGTATCTTCGAACTCAAAGTGGTGGAATACCTCAAGTGCAAAGCAGCACAAGGATCAGCAGTCTCAACAGCCACTCTGGCCAACTCAGTGGAATGCAAAATGAGTGTGCACTGTCGAGCGCCACTGATTGCGGAGGCAATGGAATTGCTGAATGTGTCTTGTCAGGCCAATGAGTCTCAGCAAGACTACGTTAGGCGTCAGAACACTGCGAACCATCAACACAATGTCAGTGGAGTGCCTCAGCAGACATTATCTGAAGTAGAGACTGTGATGATGACTCTGGCAGAGCCAGAGGCACTACTTGTAGTGCAAGAGGTTAAGACACCCCAGAAGCAAGTCACTATCAAGGAAGAGGTGGACAAGGTCCGCATTCTTGAGGAACAAACATGACCATGATGCATAGTACGATGCGTCCATCTGGTGGACAACTGGAATGAACACATCAATTACCAGAGAATGCGCAACCAGGACTTGCACGATCATGGTGAGTCATTGATTGATGACCAGGGGATAGCCTTTGAAGGGCATGAAGGTGTAACACCTGTCAATGATATGCGGCAACAATTTGCTGCTTGAACTGCTGAACCGGACAGAGATCCAGAAGGTAGTGATGATAGTAGTGATCATTATGATAGGAGAGAGGCAAATCATCGCAATAACGATGTGGAGGTTGTGATTGTAGACAGAACAATTGAGACAATAATAATCGTCGTAATGGTGGCAGACATGCTGGTGAATCACCAGCGAAGCAAGAGGTGAGGCAACCACCTCCTCTATGGCTGTACAAAACAGCCAATGAATACCTGTTTTGCAGTTCCTAGGCATTTTTGATGCCCACACCTCATGATTTGCATGAAACTATGCCAGAAATGAATGAGGCAGTCAGGATCCATATGGATCATATGCATGATCGCCTCACTCAACTGGTGGATGACTCCCTGGGAGTCAGGTTCAAATTTCCTGCTGGGGTAAGTCCCTGCAAATCTGATGGTAAGCATATACATACATATGCTGGAGAGCATAGATTCTTCCAGCTGGAGGACTGGGCCATGGACGTCTGCTACCACCTGGCAGCCTGCTGCTATGGTGGAGACAATATGGACCAAGAAAGAATATTTGTGCTGCACAAATTTATGGAAGGAGAGGCTCAGAATTGGTTCTGCCACCATGTTCTTCACATTAATCATGACAAATCACATTGGACATTTAAAGAGGTCCTAATAGGACTGTATAATTGCTTTGTCAACACTGTGACAATGCAGGAAGCTCAGGAAGCCTTTAAAAAGGCAGTATATGATGCTAAGACTGGTGTCCAGACATTTTATGATGACCTGGTGGGTCATGCACAGAATATGGCCATCTATCCAGATGAATACACAATTCATGAGACATTCCTGGATGGAATACCTGCAGATATGAGGAGAGCATTGATACATGATGACAATTTGTCTCTGGAGGTCAATACTGTAACCAAATTCTTGGTGTATGCCATTCATTATGAGCAGTCGACATGGACTGCAAATCATTATGAACAGCGTAGCTCACGCCGAGGACCTGTGAACCATCAGGCAGTGAAGGTGGGAACCTTCCTGGCCAAACAGTTGGAGATGGAGAACAATCGCAATCTACAATTCATCATCTGCAAGACAATTCCTAGAGGCCAATGGCCTTGATCAAAGCTTGCTGGATATGTGCCAGCAAAAGATAGTCAACCCTTTTTGGGTCAAAACCAAGTAGCAGCTAGAGGGGGTGTAGCACCTGCAACATGCATGGTGAGCAAACCCACCAGGAGTTCTGGAGTGGCTCAGAGAAGGCCTGCCAGGGACCCCTCAGCATGCTACAACTGTGGTAGGGTCAGGCATTTTGCTAAGGAATGTCCTGCTCCGCCCAAGGCACACATTTGAGCAGCCCATATGGCTGCAGCTTCCAGTGACGTCATCAGTGATGATGAGGAAGAGGAGGTTGCCAAGGAGGCTGAGGAAGAGCTGCAAGTGGAGGCTGAAGGCTTGGAAGTGGATGATGCTGAGAGTGTCCAGATAGATGGCGACAAACACGTTGCAGTGGATGTGCATGACAGTGACTACTACACTTGTGATGATGAGGACGAATACTTGTTTACACTGACCAAGTGCTGTGGAGATCAACACGTCTGAATGAGACATGTTACACTGCAGAAGGCAACCAATAAGTTGCAGTGGCCACATTATACTCCTGAGGAGAAGGAGTGCTTGGTCACCTATGTTGATGTCAATGAACATCTGGCATGGACGTTGTGGGACTCAGGGAGTACCGCTATGGGCATTACACCCCAGTTTGCTCACGTTAACGCGATTTGCATTTATGAGTTGAAGAAGCCATTGATGCTCCAGTTGGGGACTGTAGGAAGTTGTGCCATGGTGCGGTTTGATGCTGAAGTGAAGATAAAGATGTCAGGGACGTCAATCAAGGAGTATGTGGACATAGCAAATTTTGATCATTATGATATGATCATTGATATGCCATTTATGCATAAGAAGAAGGGTCCTTGGACTTTGTGAATGACATGGTCGCTGTGAATGGTGTGCCTTTGAAGGCAGAGAAAGTCGTGTTAAACAACACAGATGGTTGCCTGAGATGCTATTGCGCAACTGAAAAGTGGCATGATGAATGCAACTGACTAAATGGTCACAAGAAAGTGACTGTACAGGAGGTGGAAGATGAGCATGTCCCACTGAAAAGCCTGCCAGCTGACTCGCTGGCTATTCTGATGACTGAGAAAGAGTTTCAAGGAACTCTGAAGATGGGGAAGCACCCAGATGCAGACAGGTGTGCAAAGAGAAAGCCTAATCAGGCTATACAGTGTAAGAATGAGTATTGTAAATGTGTGGTGGAGTCGCTGGAATGCCAGCTGACTAGCTCTTGAGTGAGGATGGAGGATCTCGTCAAGGATGAGGTGTATAGGATGATGGGAACTGTAGAAAGCACGAGGTTGCTAATGGATCAACCAGTGCCTTGGCCACAAGTGCAATGGATGTATGACCCATGAATGCTATGAGAGTGGAACAAATTGGTAGCGTCAATGGTAACACATACTATGGAAAGGATGCAGTCAACCCAGACAGGAAAAATATACCGTCATGCATGGGAGGATGAGATTTCCAAAGCATCAAATATTGTATTTGATGGGGCATTGCTAAAGGCAAGAAGCGTGCAATTGTCATCAAATACAACAAGAGTGGCGAGGAGGCAACCAGTCGTAAGGTTGAATTTGGGAGATCTCACAGAAGAGCACGTATGTGCCTTATGGGAGCAATTTGAACCAAAGGCTCAGCCGCATGTAGCATGCATGTCAAAAGGGAAAGGTAAGGCTGTGAGCCTTACAGAGGAAGATATTCCTTGATTGCGCCAGCAATGGCAACATGAGTTTGCTGATATCATCAACAGAACAAAGGAAGAACTTCCTCCATGGCAGGAGATTAATCATGAGATCAATCTCATCAACAATAATAAGCAGTACAAGTACCATTTGCCTTGCTGTCTGCAAGCACTACAAGATCAGCTTCGTGAAAAGATGAATAGATACATAAACGCAAAGTGGTGGGAACCATGACCCACGGTGCAAGCTGCATCTTTACTTTGTATTCCCAAGAAGGATGGGACGTTATGAACTGCATTGGACATGCGACAGCACAATGATAATACAGTCAAGGACATAACACCTCTTTCAGATCAGGAAGTCATATGTGAAGATGTCACCACAGCAAAATATAGGTCAAAAATTGACCTAATGGATGCATACAAACAGGTTTGCATATGCAAAGAGGATATACTGAAGATGCTGTTTTTGTCCTTGATGGGGACATTTGTGAGCAATATCATGCAGATCGGTGACTGTAATGCACCAGCGACATTTCAGAGGTTAATGACCTCAATCTTCTGAAACGTAATTGGGAAGTTTATGCACGTCTATCTAGATGATATATTCATCTTTTCTGATTCCATCAAGGAGCATGAGCAGCATCTACAAGTCGTATTTGAACGACTATACAAGGCCAGCCTCTACCTCAAGTGGAAGAAGTGCAAGTTGTACGCACCTAGTATAGACTGTCTTGGTCATGTCATTGACAAGAAGGGTATTCACCTGGACACAGACAAACTCAATTGAATTCAAGAGTGGCATACTCCACGCACGTATAATGATATCCAGCGCTTTGTTGGATTAGTAAACTATATTGGTACCTTTTTGCCAGATATTATGGCATACACTGGGCCACTGATGGCCATGACCCAGAATGAGTCCCCTTTTCACTGGAGACCACTGCATTAGTGGTGCTTTGAGATGATTAAGCGCATTTGCGCAAAGATGCCAGTGATCCAGCCAATTGATCCATGCATTGATGAGCCTATTTGGCTCATATGTGACACATCAAAGACCAGGGTTGGGGCCATGTTTGGCCAAGGTAAAACATGGCAAACTTGCTGACCAGCAGGATTTATGTCCCATAAGTTTACTGCTGCACAGCAGAACTATGCTGTACATGAGTTAGAAACACTCGCTATCCTGGAAGCCCTTCTAAAGTGGGAGGATAAACTGATGGGGTATAAGATCCATATCATCACAGATCACAAGGCACTTGAGTTTTTCAAGATCCAAGTGCATCTATCACTGCGACAACATCGCTGGATCGACTACATGTTGCAATATCAGTTTGACATCACCTATGTAAAAGGTGAATTGAACAAGGTGGCAGACTGCCTGTCTCAATATTTTGAGAGCGATACTCAAGATGACATCCATGACATGCATGACTAAAATGCATCAACCTGGAGGGCGAAAACTTGCCTCTGTATAGGTTCCATGAAATCAAGGAGCATACAGTCGAGCTATGTACCATGCGAGTGCAGAAATCACATTGCAGCAAGCGACTGCAAGAACAGCAAGAAGCTTGTGATATTGAGGCTCAGGTGCTGGTAGATCATGAGGTCCCCCAGCTAGGCGAAGAAACAAGGCAAGAGGTGCCCCCTAGTAGTGCAGAGATGACTCTCTAGCAGGCACTGGATTTGCATGACCGTCACCCCGCACCAATTGACCTAGGCAATGTGCAATTTTGCGCATGTATCCAGCAAGGATACCAGAATGACAATCTCTTCTTAGAGATTATAAACAATATCCAAGCGCATCTGCACTTCAAGATGGAGCAGCAACTTGTCTATCTTACCAGACCTACTGGGTCCAAAGTCATCTGCATTCTCCAGGAGAGGTCATTGATCACGACTATCCTGGACCAGGCCCACAGAATAGTGGGCCACTTTGGAGCTCAGAAAACGTTGGACTATGTGCGACGCTGGTACTGGTGGCCACAAATGGCCAAGGAAACAAGTCAATTCTGCTCAATATGTGAGCTATGTCAATAGTCAAAAGTAGTGACATTGAAGCTGCTGGGGAAGCTTCATTTGCTTCTGATCTCAGTCAAACCCTGGGACTCAATCGGGATGGACTTTATCAGTCTGTTCCCGGAGTTGAAGGGTTTGAACTACCTGTGGGTAGTAATTTGCAGAATGACCAGTATGGTCCATCTCATTCTGTTGAGGACAACTATGACAGCTTCAGACTTGTCTTGGATCTATTTCAAGGAGATAGTATGCCTTCATGGACTACCAGACTCAATCATAAGCAATCGAGATGCTAAGTTTACTTCCAAATGGTGAAAGGAGCTGCACAAGCTGCTCGGAGCGAAGTTGCTCATGTCTACATTGTTTCATCTGCAAACAGATGGAACAGACAGAACAGGCAAATAGAAATATTGTGCAGATACTGCAAGCATTCATACGTCCTGATCAGAAGGACTGGGTGGATAGATGTCCACTCATGGAGTTTGCGATAAACATGAGCATATCTGAAACCACAGAGTACTCACTCTTTGAACTCAATAATGGCTATATGCCATCCATGATTCGTGAACTTTGTATGGACGAAGCTATTTATGTTGGAGTTAAACAGTTTGCACATAATGCGCTAATAAACTTAGTGGATGCCCATGATGCGATTATAGAATTGCGTGTATGGCAGACAAAACATGCAAATAATCGCAGGCGTGATGACCTGGACATCGGGAAAGGAAACCTGGTGTACCTCTCAACAAAGAACTTGAACTTGCCAAAAGACAGAGCGAGTAAGCTATGTCCAAAGTGGATTGGACTGTATAGGGTCCTCAAGGCTGAGCAAAGCACGTCTAACTATGTGTTGGAACTACCCCATGCGCTGCAGGCATGCAGGATAGTACCTAAGTTCCACATATTGCTGCTGCAACTGTACTTGGCCAATAGTGACATGCTATTTTCTAATTGTGCAACCCCAGAGCTGTATGACTTTGGAACTGGTGATGACCAGGAATAGTTTGTAGATGACCTCATAGGTCATAGGTAGATGAGGGAAAACTTCAAATTTGAGGTAAGGTGGAGCTTAGGTGATACTACCTGGGAACCGCTAGTGAACTGCAAAGATCTTGCAGCAATGGACAGATATCTAGAGCTGCAGAGTGTGAAACACCCTCAACAGCTAGCAAAACACGCATAATGCACGTGAGGTAGTGAAATGTGGACCAAGTCCACTTTGATACCTGGTGACTGACCAGGTGGCGACTAATTGTGGCTGTTATGCCACTTTGATAACTGGTGAAAGACCAGGTAGTGGATATTTGTGGTTGTTTACACCACTGGTGGAGCTAGAAGATTTTTTTTCTTTCTTTTCCTCCTAAGTTTCAATACACATAGCTGATGTGTTGCTTGAAATGGCCTATTGGGGGCCACAGAAAAGTAATCAGAGCCTGCAAGGCTTTAGTGGCAGGAGGAGACTCCCAAATATACAAATGCAAAACTATTCTTCTGACTACCAGGGGCAGCTGCCATATCCAGCAGCAGGCCAATACCATTCAGCGGGCATGGCCTATCTAGGCTGCAAGGTTACCAGATGCCCCTCCACTTGCAAGAGATGGAGGTCGACAATGAGGGGTGCTATGAGCGCCCAGAGGATAGCACGTGCTCAGAGCGCTGGTCCAATCCCAACTATCAGTCATTCATTTCCCCTCACACTACCCTTGGACCATGCAGAGAAATACAACCTCTGTCAAACTCTACATCTCAGTGCTCTAGAGTTGATGCTCACTCAGCAAAGCTGGTCCACCACATCTACAGCTAGGTTGATGTCCTTGTTTGCACCTGTCTCAAGGCAATAGGCTAGCTTGATGAAGAAGCAGAAGATGGCTTGTCTTCTGGCTCACTGATGACATGTGTTTCTATTCATCTTCTACTTCTTAGGCTAACTCTCAACAAAAAGCCATCATTGCTCTGTAAACCTGTTCAACACATAACTGGGACATTATTTGATCATGATCTGGGCAAAAGTATGTCAGGCCATGGGACACAGGTTTGAGCCATACCTTCATGTGGTTTTTTCATTGCTTTTGCAGACTGTGAGTACAAAGCCTCTCAGGCCCTGAGTATATCAGCTATAACTATACCCCAATGCAGTACAGTGTATCAAAGAAGATGAAGATGAAGATGATGATGAACAGGATAGGTTAGGCACATAAGGGCTTGACTTTGGTAGATGTGTCTTTGGCTTTAGCTTTGATGACAGGAATGGGCATGGATGGAGAATGAAATAGTTCAAGAGCATTCATTTGTCTCTGAAGTAGTAGAACTTGTGTTCTCATCCATTGATCATTTGTTAAGGTGTATTCCCATGCTCATCCCTTGTAAAACAAGGTACAGTCAAACCTCTTATAACCCATGGCCTCTCCATGGAAGCCAAAAAGTATGGGTTATTAGGGGGTATGGGTTATAAAAGGTGTCATTATAAAATTATTTCTGAGGCTTATTTTCCATTGATATATATATATAAATGGCTAGTTTTTACTATGTAGAATTATCTAGACATTATTGAATGCAAAAAACTCTGGAAGAGTAGAAGGTCAAAGAGACTGAACTTCTTGGAGCCATCTTTGGCATCCAAAGTTCAAAAGAATTGCTTCTAACTTCTGGGCATATAGCTGGTCAATGTCAGAGACATAACTGAGGAGAGTTAAAGCTGCACTGAATACTTTTTGTCATGATGGCTTCTCATTAATAGCTTTGATATCATCACTATTCATCTCTCCATTTTGTTCAGCCTTGCAACATTTGACAACTGCCTCATAGATATTTTTTTTGGTTTAATCTTTTCCTTCCTTGAAAGCCATGAAAGCATCTCTTGTTTACAAGTTTTTATCTGTGATTTGAGTTGAGAGATGCCTGCTTTGAGAATTTCAAAAGGGCTTTGAGGCATTCTAGGACTGGAGATAGAGAATATGGGTTCATAAAATTAAATTTCTATAATTTTCCACATGATTTTCAAAAATATCTGAACCTTACATGCAATATATTATGTATTTACCCGTCAGATATATATCTATATTAGAAAAAGTATGGATTATGACCCCTCCAAAGACCCATGAGTTATGGATATGGGAGGTTTGCCAAAATTCCCTGCAAACCAAGTTGGTGGATGGCCCAAACCCATGGGATTTAAGGGGTTATAGGTTATGAGATACATGAGTTATAAGAGGTTTGACTGTATGTGCATTGTTTGTTTTTGTTTTTAACATGGAAAAAGAAAAACAAGATTTGCTTATTTGGCTACATATATGTGTGGCCTGGGTCAATTGATCAATTCCCATCATCATGGCCAATATCAATTGATGTGCCAAATCTAGTCACGAGTGGACGAATAACAAGTTAAGGACATACAATATCCGCATTGTGAATGAGTTGTCCGAGATGTTCTTTGGCCGAGAAATACCAAACATGGACAAGTTAGATGTCAATTCAGATTTATTTATCCTGTTTGACTTAAAGCCATCAGCAGGCCTGTTAGTGATCCCATGGTAGAAGAATTTTTACAGCATTTAGTCTTGGCTGAAAGGTTTCTCCATATGTTCCTCTTTCTTTTAAGCAATGTTTATCTATTTTTTTATGTAGATGAGGCTTACATTAAGCAATATGCCCTGGCTCTTTTATGAGCTCTCCACTTTACCAAACAGAGTATTGTCTTGATGGCACATTTTTTGCTCACGTTTTTCAATCGTGGCTCCAGCTATCAGGCACAGGCTGATGTATGCCTACAATCTTCTGACAGTGCAATATATTTCCTTGTTCATCACGACAAACCCACCAACCCTACTAATCCATTTCCTGAAGGTCAGCTTCTTGCTAATGCTATTGCTGCCATTGTATACAATAACAGGATTCGAGGTGAAATTAAGCACCTACCCACCAAGGTTATAATCATTCCTGTGATTGCAATGGTTGGAACGTGCATGGCTTTATACAAGGTTGCCATGAGACAGAATCTTGTTTCTGCGATTTGGGCAGGAATCTATCTGGTGCAGGAGACTGTCATGAAGAAGTGTGTGCCTGTTAAAGGTATGAAGCTGTAACCGTTGGTTACAAGCTAGAATGATCTTGTGTGTATCACACAGTGCTGAATCAGACTGCAGTATTGGATTGACTAGAACTAGAGTGAATAAGCTAGAATTATCTTGTGTGTATCACACAGTGCTGAATCAGACTGCAGTATTGGATTGACTAGAACTAGAGTGAATACAAGATGTTATCTTACATAATACTCTACTGAAGGCATATAGCATTGTTGTCGCTAGTACATATGTGATGCTCCATTACATACCCCCCAATGAGACCAAACACTCAGTCTTAGGAAAGGAGTAGAGGTAGGAACAAAATATGCACAGTAGTGCAAGCATCAGTCAAAGATGCATATCGCGTTGCTGGGGGAGGTTAGTACCATGAGTGAGGTAATAGTGTCTTCAATAACACTGGATCTCAGAATATCTGAGCACACTAGTGCACATATAATGCAAGCAGCAAGAAACAATGTAAAATTGATAGTAAATAAAAATATACACGCTACACTGGAGTGCGTGTCAGCCTGGAAATGTTGAGTGTATCTCAGAGTTACCTAACAAAAATAAGTGGGTCTATGACCTGTCCGATGGGGACCCCGTGACCATGCTCATCTCCATCACCATTGACTCCTCCTCCGGTGTGACATTAATCATGGGAGGGGGAGGCACTAATTCCATCCTCGGTGGGGTTGTTGACCCCTTGACTGCAGGCAAATCTACCACCATAGACTTAGTTAGCACGACATTAATCACTGGAGAAATGATAGGTAGCATACCATGTGCCGATGTTTGGTTTAAGAGAGTGACCCAATTTGGGTCCATGCCAATGAGATAATAGAGGCCATTGGCCTCAGGGTTGGTTGGGAGATTACTCTCCTCGTGGTGTTTGAACATAAGATGATAATAGTCGTCTTCAGTCATCTCCCGCCCGCTATCTATCTTATTATGGGATTGTGAGAGGCATGCCATAAGTAGAGAGGCGCTCCATGCGCTCATCATCAATCTGTTTAAAGATGTCCATAAACATTGTTGGGGAGTGGAACTGCTGTTCCAGGAAGACCATGCCATAAGTATAGGTGTGGTCTACCCAGTCCAGCAGAATCCAGTTGTGTAAGAGGACACATAACACGTCATCATTGGAGAAGTTCCATGCCTGCTCATTAGGCACGTAAACTTGATGGATCTCGAGCTTTGGCCCACGTTGGGGCTCAAACGGTTGCTCAGGAAACATGACATCATACAAGGCAATTGCCTCATGGTACAGTCCCAGACAGGCCATTACAAGGGTCATGCGCTGAACAATCATGGGTTTGGCTGCGCTATTAGCACAGAGAGCTTGATACAATGCAAACCTGAAGAGGGTTTGCCAGTACATACAGTAAGCATGGTCTACTGCAATGCCCTGATAAGTGTTCTCCAGTCTGGGACGACCAAAGATCAGCATGTACTGTGCTAGCTGATCCAAGTCAAATGGCATGGCTGGGTCTTGAGCACACATTACGTGCAGCATCATGGAACCATCTTTTTTTGTGTGCAGAAAGCACTCCAGAATGTGTCGTTGCTCCACAAGAGCGAGGTTGTCAGAACCCTGCATTGGGTTGACGAGGTCTTGATATTGAGGCTCCTTCATCAGGAGCTGCATGGTTTGCTGTGCAAACATCTGAAGCTCCGTGATCAACATATATGTGACAATTCTGTCATAATGCAGGATGTGAACATTCATATAATATTTATAGAGCTGATTAAGCTCTAAAGAAGTGCGGAGAAGACTGTTTGGGATGTGCTTGTACACAATGGTGCCTGGAATGTGGGCACGCTGTCCAGAGGCATACTCATATGACGCCGCTCTGTTGGCATCAGCTCTCATCAGCACCGTATTTGTGGCATACAAATAGTATGTGCAGTGGCTGAGTGCTCCTCTAAAGCACGAATTCATTTGCTTGATATCGAGCGGCCCCCACATTTTCACCTCCAAGCCATCAGGGATTCTTCCTGAGAAATCATCCTTGGCCCTATATTTCAGGGCCTGCAACTCTTTGGTGCAGTTCGCCTTCTTCTTTGTGATGTGCTTATTGCGCAATACTTGTTGAAATCAGTCCGCTGCTGATTTTCCCTCCTCTCTGTCCTCCTCCTGCTCTGAGCTTGACTCTCCATAGTCGCTCTTGTCGGACAAGGATGCAACTGGCACTTTGCCTTTTCCAGGCATAGTTTTCCCTCTCGAGGTCACCACCAGACCATCATATTGTTCTGCTGTGCAGGGGTCTGGGGTCAAGATGACCATGGGGTAATATTCTGGCAGGGCTGGTACAAACACCAGCAGCATAAACAGCATTTGTCACGACCCCTCTCCTCCGGGCCCACCCCGGGACACCCCCGGGACACCATCCAGGACCCTCTCTCCGACTCCACAGGACACGCCCCGCCATCACGACCGCCGACACCGCCATCACGCGCATCAAGGACCGCCATCAGCCACCTCTGGCCCCGATCAACGATCAGATCACGCGACTTGTTCCCAGCCATCACGCATCACGCATCACGGCTCCACCTGTGCCAATTGATCGCGCGCCCCACACACGCGATCCCGGTATGCAGCCCCTGCCGCTACTCAATGACCCCCGGGACCCATCCCAGACATCCCGGAACTCCGAGACCCGGTCCCGTAGTACTTATAGCATAGTTCCCTGTTGTATTCGCTAGTCTTGATATTACATTGCTTTACTTGGATTGTTGCGTGCCCTCTGCTTGACTGGTACGCATTGACTGGCACACTTTTGACTGGCACACTTGAATACTCGCGTGCTCTAAGATTGGTACGCACTTCGCGACTTAAATTTGCTAACTTGGTCTCGTCTTAGAACCTCCGGTTCACGACTCGACCCCCACCCGAACTCCCCAGCTACTTACCACCCAAAACCCCCGGACCAAATCCCCTTCCCTGGGATTCCCCTGTCCACGTCTTGAACCCCGGAGTCCTAGCCCCGGAGTTCCAGACACCCAAGTATCCGTAGGTCAAGTCTGCATTGTAAGGGCGATCGCTTTCCCGGAAGGCCCCCAACTCAGCGGAACCTGACATAATATCAAGACTCCCTTCTTACACCGTTCTTGATGGCTACGTATACTCATACTTACTACCCCACGGGCTACCAGACCGACCCCTACGGACGTCCGGTCCCCGATCACTACTCTGCGCAAACCCCCCGCCCCGTCTACCCACTCCTCCCGTATGAACCTCAGTATCTCCATCGCCACTGGGCCCCCGACCCATCCCTCTATGATCTGGGGCCCTCCGCCAGCTGGGCCCCTCCGCCCAACTTAGCCATGGCACGACCCGTGGAGGTCCCCTCGTACCGGAGCATCCCCGGGGGTCTACCGGAGACACCACCAGTCCCCAGTGGACCTCGCCCGGTACCTCCCAGCGAGGGCCCCTTCGCACCCACCCCCTACTACGGTTAACACCACCAGTCCCCAGTGGACCTCGCCCGGTACCTCCCAGCGAGGGCCCCTTCGCACCCACCCCCTACTACGGTTATCAGCGCCCTGCCCCCCAACCCCGGGTACCCCTCAATTACGACTACCCCCCTTGACACTACCCAACCACCGCTCTACCCGCTCGGACTCCCCCCTCACCAATGGGACGACGACGCCTCGAGAACTACAAACAGCAACGCGACGAAGTGCTCCGCTCGCTTAGGATCTCGCCGGAGGACTTCGCGCAATGGGCAAGGGCGCTACTCACGGAATTTGGACACAACGACTTCACAGGCACACCGGAGGACTGGGCCCATTGCTTGGTCAAATTCGGGGAACGCCTCACGAGAGGGGAACTCCCGGAGCAGACTATGGTAAAGTACAGGCGCAACACAATCCTCCGCAAAGAATTACAGCAACTGCTAGAGGGGAACTCCCGGAGCAGACTATGGTAAAGTACAGGCGCAACACAATCCTCCGCAAAGAATTACAGCAACTGCTCGATGAAGTCCACGCGTCCCCATCCCCCCGACCCCTCAACGACCCTGCGGACTCAGGTCGCTCGATTCACATTTGACGGGAACCCCCGGAGCCGGCCCTGGCAGCCCCGACAGCCCCCGCGGACTCTACTCCGGAACAACGACAATGGAAAGAGCGACAAAATGCCTCGGCCATATTGCGGTCCCTCAACCCGACTGGAGGCCTCTTCGATCAACCCGCTGCCCGCACGGTAGGCTTGTCAACTCGCCGCAGGGCTAACTCCGTCCCTAGTACCTTCAAGACCTGGGGACAGCCCCAGCCCGCACGGTAGGCTTGTCAACTCGCCGCAGGGCTAACTCCGTCCCTAGTACCTTCAAGACCTGGGGACAGCCCCAGAGACCCCTGGAACCACTCCTGCGAATGGACAACACCCGACCCCCGGCCCCAGCGAACCCCGGTAGACCCCGCACGGACACCCCTAGCACGGACGACACGCTGTGCTACATCGACGAGCTCACGTGTGGCAACAACGAACCACATCCCACGCCCACGCCCGTTCCGGTACCGCCCCCTGCGTCAGCCCCGGCCCCTCCGGAACGCAACTTCCGCCGCGACCCCCCACCCCACTTCGATCTGCGGAACCCCCCATGGCCTCCGATGCAAGCACGACCCTCCCAGGTTGAACGTCCCCCGCGCAACCCGGCACCCGACCCAGTACCCGACCCCCTCCACCCGACCCGACACCGCCGAACCCTCCCCAACCGCCTCCGCCACCCCCAGCCAAACCTCGAGGACGACCTCCAGGGCCCCCACCTCCGCCACCCCCTGCGTGGAGACCCGGGCCTCCCCCCGGCAGGAACGAACCCCCCTGGGATAATGGACCCCCCGGGCGTGGACCTCCAGGTGAGCCACCCAGAGGAGGCCCTCCAGGTGGGTGGGGTCCCGCCCTTGGTGCTTTTCCTCCTCAAGGAGGGGGGGGGTAATCACTACTACTACTATTACAATGCTGGCCCCCCTCCCCGCAACGCTGCCGGACCGGACAACGCTCGCGACGCCCTCGCCCGCGAAGGACGACTGGATATTCAAAAGCCCGACGCTTTCACGGGCTGGGACCCCCGAAAATGGCGTACCTTCCTCACTCAGTGTCTCAATACATTCCAGGCAAAGCCGCTCACGTTTCAGGTTGACAGCTCCCGGGTGGCCTTTGCCGCATCGTACCTCCAGGGGATCGCCTTCGATCACTACACGGCCCTCATCCAGTTCGACCCCAACAACCCGGCACTCGCTCGCTGGCAGGCCTTCGTCGACGAGTTCTCCGGGAAGTTCGGAATCTACGACACCGTGGCCGAGGCCGAGGACAACCTCTTCAACCTCCGGATGCGCTCGGAAGAACGTTTCACCACCTTTATTGTACGTTTTGAGAAGGAAGCTTACAAAACAGGTTGGAACTACAGCGCCCTCCGGTACGCCCTCCACCGCGCCCTGCCACAACGCATCAAGGATGTCCTCTGACTCGCCCTGAAACAACCCTCCTATGACGGATACAAGGCCCTCGTCATGCAGATCGACCAACGTTACTGGGAAGACCGCAGTGAGTATTTGAACTCCCGACCTTCCTGGAACCCTAGGGGAGGACCCCCATGGCCCTCCGGAGAAACCCCCAACCCCCAAAATCAGAACTCCGGTCCCTCTGCGTTTCCTGGTGGCCGACCCCCGGTGAGTTACAGCCCACCCAATACTAACCCCGGCAGCGGCACCTGCCTTCAGGCCCAACTCAACGCCGCCATGGCCGCCCGCGACCCAGGCAACGCGCCAAGCCCCGAGGAACCCCCGGAAGACCCCGAAGACTTCGACTTCAACGACGAAGGGGACGAGGAGGCCCTCTGGGCCAACCAGCTTCAAAAGAAGGGCCGACCCTGGATCGAAGTCCCGGCAGATGTGCAGGAACGACGGAGAAGGGAGGGTGTCTGCATACTTTGTGGTGAGAAAGACCATTTCATCTCCAAGTGCCCCAAACAACAGGTCATGGGACGTGCTACCTGGACCTTCAAAGGGGAGGACGCCACCTACGAGTATTCGGAAAACGACCCAGCAATTTAGACCCGGAAGACGCCCTAAATCACGGAATCGACCCCGACGTCTTCTCCGCCCCAGTCTCACATCTTCGCTCTACGACACTCATACAGGACACCCTCACAGCTTATCTACCCTCCCACTCTTCGCACTCCCTCCTCCTCAAAACCCGCCTCACCCCCTCCGGAACCCCCCTCGACATCCTCGTTGACAGTGGCGCCACCGACAACTTCATCGACAAAGCATGGTTTCCCCTCGCCCCGGAGCCCGCTCAGCGACTCCTGGTCCCGGTACAGCTCTGCCTCTTCGACGGAGACGCCTCTACGGCGGGGGACATCACTCATTTCGTGTGTATGCCCGTCACTTTCGCCAACGGACAGACTCACACCCTCCAGATGTTGATAATCAAACTCCACCCCTCCACACCCCTGGTCCTAGGGCTTCCGTGGCTCCGAGACACCAACCCCTGCATCGATTGGCGACATCTCACCCTTCGCCTGACCCAGGACCCGACGTCCGACAACCAGCAACTTCCCTTCGACATCCCCCACTCCCTGGACCCTACCCCGAAGGACGGGCCCCCACCGCCTCCCGGACTCCAGTCCTGGTTGTCCCGATCCTTCGTCATCAATGCCAGGCTGGACGGCGCCCCAGGGCCAGTGTCAGCCCTCATTGACAGCGGAGCCACCGGAGTTTTCATCAGCGACGCTCTCAACCTCCCCCACGACTCCCTTGACCAGCCCCTCCGCCTGCAACGCCTCGACAGCACCCCCTCCTCCTCCGGCCCCATCCAGAGGTCTCACTCGGGATGCGTGACCCTGGACAACGACTACAAATTCACCTCCGACTTCCTGGTCACGCGACTTCACAAATCGACCCCGATGGTGCTGGGACTACCCTGGCTGCGTGACACGAACCCCGACATCGATTGGAGGACGCTCACCATGACATTCCTGGGACCCGAAGACCACCCCTCGACCGCCGTACACCTCCGGGCCCTAGGAAGCGACCCGACGCCCGACACCCCCAGGACGACTGCTGCGCCCCCCACGCCAGTCCGAGACTGCAAGGCCCCTAATCGGCCCCCAAACATTCCTCGGAACAAGTACAAGGGGCCGAACTACCCTGACCGGTCTCAGACACGCGTCAAACCTGCTCCGGCCGATGCACCCGCGACCCCGATCGACCTGAACGCACTCGACATTAGGATCATCGGAGCCACCCCCTTCGCCCGCCTCATGAAGGATGGAACACCCACGTTTCAGCTACACACCTCGCCATCTCTCCCGGAAGAATATCCCCCTTCGCCCGCCTCATGAAGGATGGAACACCCACGTTTCAGCTACACACCTCGCCATCTCTCCCGGAAGAATATCTACGAGGGGACGCTATTCCCCTGGAAAGGAAGTCCGAGGAGCAGATCCTCCGAGAAGTAGTTCCCCCGGAGTATCACGAGTTCGCTGACGTATTCTCTGAAGAAGACGCCAAGGAAATCCCCCCACACCGCCCCTATGACCACACCATCGACCTCGAGGAAGGAGCCACCCCCCCTTTCGGCAAAGTATACAATATGTCGGAGGTCGAACTCCGGGCCCTCAAGGACTACCTCGACGAAATGCTCGGTAAGGGATTCATCCAACCCTCCGCCTCTGCCGCCGGAGCCCCGGTTCTATTCGCTAAGAAGAAGGACGGCTCGCTCCGGCTCTGCGTCGACTACCGGGGACTCAATAAGATCACCAAGAAGAACCGCTACCCGCTCCCGCTCATTGGCGATCTGGTCGATCGACTCCGCAGTGCCAAGGTTTACACGAAAATCGACCTCCGCTCCGGTTACAACAATGTCCGCATCGCCCCGGGACATGAGTGGAAAACCGCGTTCCGCACGCGGTATGGTCTGTTTGAGTACCTTGTGATGCCTTTCGGAATGACTAACTCCCCCGCCACGTTCCAATACTTCATGAATGACATGGTCTGTTTGAGTACCTTGTGATGCCTTTCGGAATGACTAACTCCCCCGCCACGTTCCAATACTTCATGAATGACATTTTCCACGACATGAGCAATGTCTTCGTGATCGTCTACCTGGACGACATCCTCATTTATTCCGACTCACCAGAGGACCACCAGAAGCATGTCCGGCAAGTTCTCGAACGCCTCCAGGAGCACAACCTCCACGCCAAGCCCGAGAAGTGTTCATTCCATACAGAAGAGGTTGAGTATCTTGGCGTCATCGTATCCCCGAACGGCGTCCGCATGGACCCCCACAAGGTCGAGGCCATCGTCAACTGGCCGCAGCCCCAGAACGTCAAGGAAGTACAATTTTTCTTGGGTTTCGCTAACTTCTACCGGAGGTTCATAGATAACTACTCCGGTATCACAAAACCCCTCAACCGGCTCACGCGCAAGGACGTCGCCTGGAACTGGGACAGTAAGTGCCAGAGCGTCTTTAACCTGCTCAAGGAGGCTTTCACAGCCGCCCCTGTACTCCGGCACTACGACCCGACCCTCCCAATTATCCTAGAATGCGACGTCTCTGACTACGCCATTGCCGGGATTCTCTCACAGATGGAGCCTGACGGTGGGGAGCCCTGGCCAGTCGCCTTCTACACCCGGTCCATGATCGACGCCGAGCTCAACTACGACATCTACGACAAGGAGCTCCTCGCCATCGTCGAAGCCTTCAAGCAATGGCGAGCCTACCTCGAGGGAGCCCGGCACCGGATTCAGGTCTACTCAGATCACAACAACCTGCAGTACTTCACCACGACCAAACAACTTAGTCGACGGCAGGCCCGGTGGTCCGAGATTCTCTCGGAGTACGACTTCACGATCCAGTACCGCCTGGAACGACTTGGAGCTAAACCCGACACCCTCACCTGTCGGCCGGACGTCTACCCCAAGAAGTCGTTCGAGGCGGAACGCAATGTGTTCAATCATCGCGTGGTGATCCCTCCCAAACATTTGAATGCCGTACTGATCTTAAACAACGAAGGAACCCTGAGCCAGATCCGCCACGCCCCCCGAGACAAGTATTTCGCCGATCATGACCCCCGCAACCCTCCCGACGGAACCGACCGGGACCCTGCCTTTTCCTTGTCCCCTGACGAGAAACTCCTCCTCCGGGACGGCCGCATTTACGTCCCAGATCACGCCCGACTCCGCTACGATGTCCTGCGCCAGCACCACGACCACAAGCTCCGGGGACACCCTGGGATACGTAAGACCCTCCAGCTTATCTCCCAGACTTACTTTTGGCCAGGATTGAAGAAGGACGTGACCCGCTACATTCGATCATGCGAACCCTGCCTCCGGGCCAAGGTCCCCCGACACCGACCGTATGGACTCCTGAAACCCCTGCTGGTCGGACGACACCCCTGGTCCTCCATATCTCTGGACCACATCGTCGAACTCCCGGAATCCAAAGGGTTTGATGCCATCCTCGTTGTTGTGTGTAGGCTAACCAAACAGGGCATTTTCCTACCCTGCCACACCACGGACACCGCCCCGGACTTTGCCCGGCTGTTCCTTGAGCACGTCTTCGCCAAACATGGACTTCCGGACGACATCGTCTCCGACCGTGGCCCCCTCTTTGTGTCCAAGTTTTGGACTTCCCTGTGTAAGGCACTTGAAGTGAAGACTAACCTCTCTACCGCCTACCACCCCGAAACCGACGGCCAAACCGAAAGGGTCAACCAGTCTCTCGAGCAGTACCTCCGACTGTACGTCAACTACTTGCAGGACGACTGGCACGCCAAACTCCCCCTGGCCGAGTTCACCTACAACAACACGCCGCACTCCACCACCGGGGTGTCCCCCTTCTTCGCCAACAAAGGGTACCACCCCCGACTAACGCTCTCGCTCTGGGACATCCCATCGCACGCCGCCCACGAGGTCGCCCGGGATCTCCAGTCCCTTCTTTTCACAGGCGCGTTCTCTGGGACCTGCCCAGGACTCCTCACATCACTTATAGCGCGCCCAACACAAACTCTTGGTACAGTAACACTTTTGTTACATTTGTTACTGACCAAACTTTGGGCGTCATCACCGGTCGTCCGGGACTACCGTCACCGTCCCTACCGCCATCCCGGAGCGACGAAATCGAGGGGCGGTTAATTGGGGCCGCGGAGGAGGGCGAGGGGGACGCACGGTCATCCGTGCGAAGGTGGGCGTGGGATGGCCGCGACCTGGCCCCAAAGAAGGACCAGGGGCCGCATCGAATGGATGTGCTGAGAGCCGACTGGGACCCGCCTCTGGGGCAGGAATGTTTTGTTGTTCTGAAAAAGGAAGGTCAGTAGCAACAAGCGAGCGGCGCGGGAAACACTCACGTTGCTGCACGAGCGCTGCCACGCGCTCCCGGTCTTGACGGGCTCGGTACCGCGCGTCCCGGGCTTCCCAAGCCATGAGGGGCGCGACCTCGTTGGTTTGCGGTGGCATCGGGAAATGCGTTGGCGTACGCGACATGGTTGAACTTGACAGTAAAATTTTTTTTTCGATACGTGGCGAGTCAGGTGCCAGATCCCACGGTTGGACCCCGGTCCGGACCACTGGCTACGCGTGCCTCGGAGGGTCTCGGCGCTGAAGGGGGGGTGAGGTCACGACCCCTCTCCTCCGGGCCCACCCCAGGACACCCCCGGGACACCATCTGGGACCCTCCCTCCGACTCCACAGGACACGCCCCGCCATCACGACCGCCGACACCGCCATCATGCGCATCAAGGACTGCCATCAGCCACCTCTGGCCCCGATCAACGATCAGATCACGCGACTTGTTCCCAGCCATCACGCATCACGCATCACGGCTCCACCTGTGCCAATTGATCGCGCGCCCCACACACGCGATCCCGGTATGCAGCCCCTGCCGCTACTCAATGACCCCCGGGACCCATCCCAGACATCCCGGAACTCCGAGACCTGGTCCCGTAGTACTTATAGCGTAGTTCCCTGTTGTATTCGCTAGTCTTGATATTACATTGCTTTACTTGGATTGTTGCGTGCCCTCTGCTTGACTGGTACGCATTGACTGGCACACTTTTGACTGGCACACTTGAATACTTGCGTGCTCTAAGATTGGTACGCACTTCGCGACTTAAATTTGCTAACTTGGTCTCGTCTTAGAACCTCCGGTTCACAACTCGACCCCCACCCAAACTCCCCAGCTACTTACCACCCAAAACCCCCGGACCAAATCCCCTTCCCCAGGATTCCCCTGTCCACGTCTTGAACCCCAGAGTCCTAGCCCCGGAGTTCCAGACACCCGAGTATCCGTAGGTCAAGTCCGCATTGTAAGGGCGATCGCTTTCCCGGAAGGCCCCCGACTCAGCGGAACCTGACAGCATCTGGACTTCTCCTGCTTGTGCAGGAATGCCAGCAGGGAAGGCTATTACCTCCAATTTGGAGACATCAAGAGGTGGCTTGCGGTGATAGGCTTCTACTCGGACTGAGCGCATCAAGGGACATTATAGGCCGACCAACACTTGACACACTAGAGACTCTAGCAACCAGCCTTGGGTACAGAGCAGCTGTAGCGCGGGTGCTCTATGGCAAGACTTATCCATTCATCTCAATCACCAGTATCAGCCCCTCAGCGCCCTCCACTCAGTTACTTTGAAGACCAAGAAGGCCCAGAACTCATAGTGCTAGCACAACGGCGGGAGGTGACTCTGACCAAACCCCGATTAGTACTGAAAGGAGTTAGCAACTGGCGCTGTCAATCACCGAGGCACCTCAATCAGAAGTCTAAAGAAATCAATGACGACAAGACAGGATACACGCAGACCCGACATTTAAATCTATCAAAAGATGGTACAATGTTTAGCGCCGGAATTAGTGCTCACAGCGTCTGTCGAGGATTCCCCGATCATACCCCGGGATGGCATGGCCAATTAAATTACATCAAAAAGTGAGCAAACTCGTACCACTTCTAAGTAGTTTTAGAGTCGCCGTTGGTCGCCGTCACCCATGTGCTGCAGGTCGCCGTTGACAGGTGGCCATTAGCTACAGTCACGAAGAGAGGCACTAATTGGTAGCGCCGTCAATGGACTTATTTTGGAAATACCGTAGCGCATAGTATAAAAACTAGCTACTTGCCATGTATATAACAACGAATCGTAACCTCTTGAGCACCCAGTTACACTTAGCATTCAAATCGCGCTAGCATTGCCTAACTTTGTCACCAAGCTTGGCGCTAGCTTCGTCTATCTCGTCTTTGTCGTTTACGGTGCCACCTACAGGCACACTACGCTGCGCTATTCGTCTTATTCGCTATAACTTCTTCTAAACTACGACACTTACCACTTGCTAGGTAGCACCTGAAGCGCTATCATCTAGCGCATCACCCTATCACCTCTGCTCGAGCACACCGGGACCCTGCTGGGACTCCTCACAAACCCGTACGCCAGGCGCTGGAGACAGCGTTGTACTGCGTATACGTCCAGCGCACCCAACCACAGTTGGCGTCATCATTTTGGAGCCCACCGCGAGGGGTTCTATTAAGGCAGAATTCCGCTGGAAACTCGAGCCCAGCAACAGCACCGCCTCCTATTGGAGAGCGCGTTTGAACAAACAATGACTGAGTCACCACACTTACCAGGCGCGCTACCAAGGCAGACTTTAGATCAGGAACTTGAAGCCGCTCCAGATAGCTTGGCTGAAAGCTTCTTCCCGTTTTCCCGACCGTTCAAATACTTAGCAGGTGAAAACCATACACCGCTTACTCCTTTGGAAGAGCTGTCTAGGTCATTATCGCCAGAACCTAGCGACTCAGAATTACCCAAGCCAGTACCGACTACGACCACGCCAAGCGAAACTACCACTAACACCACTATTCCTACCACGACGTCGACGCCAGCTAATATGGAGCAGGCAAACACACCACGCATGCCGCCAAGAAACCATTTCTTGTCGCCAAAATGGGACGAGACGAAGCCTCGCGAGCTAACACAGCATTTCTGAGAATTGGAATATTTATTACGCGACTGCTGAGTCACCGACAACATGCAAATGAAAGAATACACCGCCAGATACGTTTCATACGATACCGCGGAATCTTGGACAGGACTGGACGAGTTTCAAGGATTAACACATGAGGCGGTGCCAAGACCGTTTACCTACGAGGAATGGAAAAAGGCGATCATTAAACTGTACCCTGGCGCTGAAGAATCCACGCGCTATACAGTCCTTGAAATCCAGAAACTGGTACAGGATACCTTTGCAACGGGCATTTATACGTTAGGCATGCTATCTACTTATTATCGAGATTTCCAGCGAATTGCACGATGGCTAGTACAGAACGGCAAACTCTACAGGAATGAGGAAAGGCGCCTGTTCCAACAAGGGATTCCGACATTGTTATGGACTCGAATAGCACGTCGCTTAGAAATTCTTAAGTCTGACCACCATCCTGAGGAACCCTACGATATAGAAGACGTCTTTGAAGCAGGTAAATGGGCTTAGAAATTCTTAAGTCTGACCACCATCCTGAGGAACCCTACGATATAGAAGACGTCTTTGAAGCAGGTAAATGGATACTGAAAGGAACGGATACAGGCATCCCCTTCCAGCGACCTTCTAGTACTGATAACGGAGGAAAGGCGCCGCCCGTAGTGGCGCCAGCACCTAGCGCAACTAACAACCAGGGAGGCTTTGTCAAGAAGGAGGATCTAGAAAACGCAGTCAACACGGCCATCGCAAACGTTATGAGCAAATTGGAAACGTTAATCTCGACTAGCCTTAATGCGCCATGAGGTAATATGCAATCTGGCCCTTGTCACTTCTGTGGTGAGGCAGGGCATACGATGACTCACGGTCGCTGCACTATCCTCAAACAATATCTACGCCAAGGGAGAGCGCGCCGAGGCACCGACGGTAAAATAGTCCTACCCTCTGGCGCTAACATCCCTCTATATCCCGAGCATCGAACTTTCCAGGGATGAATTGTTGAATGGCACCAACATAACCCTGGGAACTTAGCAACGGGCAACCTTAACAGTATGGCCGCGACGGAGGCAGAGACAACTCCACAACAGGCGCTAATCCATGAAGTACTCCAGCTTAACGCTGTTAGCAAGCGACCGACGTTGTCACGAGAGGAGAGGATCGAGACATTGGAAAGGGAGCTAAAGTCGCTAAAGAATCAGGTTTTCGACGGTGTCGAGATTAAAAAGAGCAAGCAACCGTTGAAAGACTATAGACCCTCAGGCGCTACGTCAGATCCAGCACCAGCAAAGCCCTCGAATCCCAGCATCAACGACGACACACCTGATACGGCCAAAGCATCAGCTAGCATGGAACCGCCACTACACCCGTATTCAGGACTCGCCGGTAACTACGCTCCGCCTGTCAATCAAAACTTTGGGGCGCCAGACAAGCCAGCAGGAGGCTACCGACCAACGGCACCAATCTATGACATAGAAAAATCCAAGCAAGTATTCGATCGTATTATGAAAAGTCAAGTCACAATGTTGGTAGGGGAGCTATGCAGTGTGGCGCCAGACATCAGGAATCAGATGCGTACGGCGGTTACCCCTCGACAAAATGTAGCTAACAATATAACGGCGGTGGACAAATGCGACGATGCGCTACCTGGATTCACGTACATAACAGAGACGGTAGCACTAGAAATCAAAGAAGAGGCCACGCCACCCAAAGAAGCTACGTCCATTGACCCGGTCGAAACCTACCTTAAGTCGCTAAGATCTAGCGATGATCCTGCCGTCCTCACTGTAGCCCAAGACTCTCACGCGATTCGCTCGATTATGTTGACAGTTGATGGAAAAAGCGAGATAGAGTATATCGTGGACAGCGGATCACAGATTATTTCAATGGCTGCCAACGTCGCTAACAAGCTTGGCATCATTTACGACCTGACCATCATTCTTAATATGCAAAGCGCTAACGGCACTATTGATCGATCCTTGGGAATGGCTCGTAACATGCCATGCGCTGTTGGCGATCTTACGTTTTACCTTCAAATACACATTCTTAGATCGCCTGCGTACGACTTATTATTAGGGAGGCCCTTCGACGTCTTAGCCCGATCAGTAGTCAAGACGATGTCTGAAGACGAAACAACGCTAACTATTAGCGACCCTAACTCGGGCATCAGGAGAACGGTACCAACATTCCCTCGGGGAAAATTCCAGAAGCTGGGACCAAGAAAGCGACCTTACATTAGCGACGACCCTTGCGAGTGTTTTCCGGCGCCATTGAGGAGATGAGTGATGAGGATCATGGAGATGAAGCGCTTATCTTGGACTATAACCATCAGACTGGGCAAGTAAACTTTATATCACATACCTCTTTAGCCCATGAAATCTTGAATTCTTCCTCGTCGCTTACTAGCAAAGCGTTATCCTACTTATACCTCACTGCGTCAGATATTACTGAAAACCTTTCAACAGACACTTATTTCGTTTCTACTCCCGACTCTAAAGAACCTTTGATATCAGGTTTCGTCAGAAACCATGACTACATTTATAATATGTTTGCTAACAATAGTACCCCTAAGTGCAAAGGGGTTCAAGTCAAGAAGAAATATAAACCCATAGCGCTTAAAACAAAACCGGTAGCGAGCGCCATACCCGAGGAATTCCGCATTGAAAGAAAAATGATAGGCGACCCTCTGGCTACTCTGCCAAAACTCGACCCAAATCCACCACCCTTCGAACCAACAGGACGATTTACAGAAGAACAAAAGACGCTATTTCTTAGTGCCCACGATACCGGCTTTCTCTCGATGGAGGAAATGGACGTATTAGTCAACGTCATGCAAAAGCAAAATGAGGCTTTTGCATGGGAGGACTCAGAGCGTGGTAAACTTAGAACTGACTTCTTTTCACCAGTGGTTATACCAACAATACCGCACGTACCCTGGACTGAGCATAACCGACCCATACCCCCGGGCATCAAAGCCAAAGTCTGCCAAATTATTCGCTCCAAGGTAGCGGCAGGTGTATACAAGCCTTCTAATTCGGCCTACCGCTCGAGATGGTTCTGCGTACTGAAGAAAAACGGGAAGCTACATATAGTTCACAGCCTAGAACCGCTAAACAAAGTCACCATTCGTCATTCAGGGGTACTGCCATTTCCTGATCACGTTGCTGAATCTTTCGCGGGACGAATATGTGGCGCTACCCTGGATTTGTACGTTGGCTATGATGAGCGCTTAATCCATCCTGCCTCTTGCGATTTGACGACGTTTCAAACACCGTTCGGGGCGCTACGACTAGTCACACTTCCTATGGGATGGACAAACTCGGTACCAATATTTCACGACAATATTACGTTCATCCTACAGCCCAAAATACCCCACCATGTGCTCAGCTTCATAGACGACGTAGGAGTTAAAGGCCCAAAGGATTGGCGATTGGTAGATGGCAAGCCCGAAGTTCACCCAGAAAATCCTAATATCTGTATGGTGCTATGGGACTTCTTTCAACTGGTTAACCGGGTACTTCAGCGCATGAAGTATTGTGGCGGTACGTTTTCAGGGCACAAGCTCGTTCTTTGTGCGCCGCAATTTAAAATTTTGGGGCACGTTTGCACACCAGAAGGCAGGATTCCAGAGGAGAGCCGATTAGCGCTGCTGGAGAAATGGGGGGTCTGTCATAACCTCTCAGAAGTCCGCGCATTCTTGGGCACTGTAGGGGTGCTGCGCATGTTCATACACCATTTTTCACATTGTGCAAATGCCCTTAATCGCCTCACCCGTTCAGGGGTCCCCTTCGAATTCAGACCTGATCAAATCAATGCCCAGAAGGACTTAGTAAAGGCGCTACAGGAAGCAAAACCATTGGTGCCCATTGACTATACTACCGCCGATCCCGTTATACTTGCTGTTGATACTTCCTATATCACCGTTGGCTTCTTTTTATGCCAGTGTGATGGCGCGAACCGGAAAATCAGGCGCTACAACCGCTTTGGATTGATTACCCTTAACGACCAAGAATCGCGCTACAGTCAGCCCAAGCTAGAGTTATATGGTTTGTTTCAATCGTTTCAGGCACTGCGCATGTACCTCATTGGGGTACGAAATCTGATTGTCAAGGTCGACGCACAATACATCAAAGGAATGCTTCAGAACCCTGATATTCAACCTTCGGCCAGTATGAACCGCTGGGTAGTAGCAATATTAATGTTTCACTTCGAGTTAGTACACGTCAGAAGTGCGTTCCACGGGCCGGATGGATTATCTAGGCGACCCAGACAACCGGAAGATGAAGCGCTAGACGATAGCGACAACGATGTATTTGACGACTGGATTGATCGATTGCATGGTTTCATGCATATCATTCAGTTGCCTATTCCGGTGCTTCGCAAAGACCAACCAGTTTTGACTTGGCTTCACCCTATTGTTCTGTACCAGCCCCGGCCATATCAAGCATCATTGACTTTTTACACGGCCAGTATCTATAACGTTGCTAAGCCGTCTAACGATCTAAAGATAGTCGAGAAACCAAGACCATTGCAAGAAGACAGTCAGAACCTGCCATATTTGGCGGTACCTCAAAGCGCCAAAGCTAAGTCAGAAGATCAGCGAGTGGACCAGGTTAGGAAATGGCTACAGGATTTGCGACGACCATCAGACCTTACGGATACGGAATACACCACCTTCATTCGATATGCGACGACTTTCTTTATAGTGGAAGACCGACTTTGGCGACGAAATAGAGATGGCGCCCATAAACTAGTAATTAAACCGGATAATCGAGTGAGGATTCTACGCGCTATGCATGATGACTTGGGACACCAAGGACTCTACGCGACAAGGGCGAACCTTTTGGAGCGCTTTTGGTGGCCGCAAGTTAGCGCCGATATTGCGTGGTATATTCGCACTTGTCATCTCTGTCAAATCCAGCAGACACGTCAGGTTCTGATTCCCCCAACAGTAGCGACTCCAGCGCCGTTATTCGGAAAAATATATATTGACACCATGCACATGCCCAAGTCAGGGCGCTACAAGTATATCATTCAAGGAAGGTGTTCCTTGGTACATTGGCCGGAGTTTTGTATGCTCCAGTGAGAAAATACAGACGCTATAGCTAAGTGGCTCTTTGAGGACGTTATCTGCCGATGGGGAGCCCTTCACGAGATCGTCACAGACAACGGAGCGCCAATAGTCAAGGCGCTCACTTATCTTGCCAAGAAATACAACATACAACACATCCGAGTCTCAGGATACAATAAACGCGCCAATGGAATCGTAGAAAGGCCTTATTTTGATGTTCGACAAGCGCTATTCAAGGCGGTCGATGGTGACGAAAGTCGCTGGAGCGAGGCAACTTATTCGGTCTTCTGGTCAGAGCGGGTTACCGTACGAAAGAGGATGGGCTGCTCTCCCTACTATGCGGCAACTGGCACCCACCCCTTGCTACCTGCGGACATGGTGGAAGCGACGTATTTACAACCCCCACCGAACTCAATACTATCCTCTACCAATATGATTGCTAGATGCGCTATAGACTTACAACGATGCATGGAGGATCTCGAGCGCTTACACGAGGTAGTATTTCAGGCTAGACAACAAGCTGCGCTACGGTTTGAAACTGAGCATAGCGCCATGATTCAAGACTACAACTTTACAACGGGCGCCCTAGTACCAATGCGCAACTCCAAGATTGAGGTTACCCATAACAAAAAGATGCGGCCTCGGTATCTGGGACCCCTAATAGTGGTTTCCCGCAATAGGAGAGGCGCATACGTACTCTGCGAGTTGGACGGCTCAGTTTTGCATCGACCAGTAGCGGCGTTCCGACTCATTCCCTACTTAGCGCGTGAACACATTTCATTACCTTTATCGGCGCTGGACATTGACACTGCTAAACTTCGAGAGCTAGAGGAGACCAAGCTTGTGGACGATGACGAAGTCGCACAAGAAGAAGAAAACAATCAGTAATAGGACACAAAGGGGAAGGGCGCTAGACCTTAGCGCCTTGCACCTCACTTATGAAAGGAACAACAACGCATATAATTTCATACTATACAGGCCTATGAAACTGGCGATAAATGAACTATTGGCTACTTTACGTTCTACGGCGAGGACCCCTAACAAATCCCTCAGAACGCCTAGGATGCTGTCTGCGGCGGAGTTGCGCAGGAGAAGGAGGCGGCGCAGGGGGGAGAATAGGCGACGGAGTAGAGGGAAAGGTCCCCGGAGGAAAGGTGGAGAAGCCGGGAGGAGATTCATTTATGGGAGCAGACGGCGCTCCAGCGCAAATGGTGGAGGAGCCGGGGGGAGACTCATTTATGGGAGCAGGCAGCACTCCAGCTCCGAAGCGAAAGGTGGAGGAGCTGGGTGGAGACTCATTTATGGGGGCAGGAGGCGCTCCAGCTCCGAAGCAAGGAGCTAGAGGAGTGAAGGGAATGATGACGCGCTCGAGCGTGGTGGCACAAATGTCGTTGTCAATCAGATCCGGCAAGGGCAACCACTTCAAAGTCTGAAGCAAGGGGTCAGCGACCCTGAAGGTACGAAAGGAAAAGGGGAGGGACTAACATTATTATCCATTTCGAGGAGTAGGAACTCCAAGCACTTTTGGCTACCCGAAATAGGAGGCTGAAGGGACGCGTAAGAAGGTACTGAATCATGCCGCCTGTAGAAACTTACCGTGTTGGGGTGACGTTTGGACTCTACGAGCCACTCCTGGGTCATAGCCAGAAGTAACCTGTAACGACGAATCAGGGTGAGGATGTTCCCGTTCTGGTGTCGAATACCGCCTGGGGGCAGTCAAGCAAAGAACATCTCGAGGCGATCTAAAACCTCAGGACAAGGGACGGAGGTGATGTCTTTGAGAAGGAAAAAGGGAGTAGGCATTTCGAAGAACTTAACAACGCTAGGCCCGGAAATCTCAGATATATACCTAGCGACATTATGCAGGGTCGAAGGGACTTAGGAAACAGAACTTATGCGGCACCATCACGAGGACGCGACAACAACGATATATTTCATATATCTATGGCAGGAGAAGCAAAAAGCTGGGAATATATTAGGCCGGTGGCACTGCAAAGAAGATGGGATTGCCTCACTCAAACAACATGGGGGGGGAGGAAAAACAACACACAACGAGTCAAGAAGGGCCAAACCAAGAAATACGCTTGCTAACAACCGTTGGCCCCTTGAGGGGACCACAAAAAAGACGAGCGCCGGTATACTTGCGAGGGGACTAGGAGAAAAGGGCCGTTAGACATGGAAGAAGGAGAGGTGATGGCTCAGTCACTAACCAGGTAATAGCTTTCCTCCATCAAAAGTTGAAGACGATCCGCTGTGTCTTCGGTGGCGATTTCCTGGATTTGGGCGACTGTCAGAAGGGCACTGTAGTGCGCCAAGAATAGCAAGACACGCACATGGAAAGCTTGACTCCAAGTGGCCTCCGTACCAAAACGCGTTAATGGGGATGCGTCTCCCCAAATTTCACAAGCAGCCCGCAGAAGCCGACAGCAACGACTCAACTCAACTACTTCATCAGCCAACTTAGGAATACCCTCGGGAGGGTAATGATGAAAAAACGAGGTGGCCCAGTCCAGAAAGATGGGAGGGTCCATGGTGATATAGGCGTGATCGCAGCTCCGAGTCCACACGCAACTAGACGGGGTGGCCATCGCAAAGACTGATGGAATCGAGTTGATGCATAAGTAATTTATAGGACACGGGAAGTGTTTCGATTAGCGACAGCATGGGAGGACTTTTCTCAAGGAGCCAGGACCCTAACAGGAGCGCTAGCCAATCAGAAGCGTTTAACTTATTCTGGGACCCTCCAAAAAGAGAATCGACATTCGATGTTCAGCGCTTACTCACAACCGCACTAAATGGGCATAAGCAATCACTGGTTTTCTATTTCTTTATACGCTCTACTTCTTACATGGATCCGCTTATTTATTTCCAGACAGTCCCTATTTTCTACTTAGGCTGGCGCGGTAATGGCTATTGGACCGCATTGGCAAAGGGGTTTTTGCACTGTGATGATCTACTAAGCGTTTCCCCTTTTACTTATTTTTCTTTTGATTATTTACAAACTGACGATTTGAAGCAAAGGGGGGCGTTTATTTTTAGTATCACACACTACAAAGTACGTATCAAACAACAAAGTCCATAAAAAGTTTAAAGTGCTATGGGTCGGCAACTACAGATCATACTCGGGAAGAGCGGGATCGCCCAAAGGAAGCAAGTCCCCGTCCTGGATCGCATTACTCGCTTGCCACTCAAGCGCAGCCGTAATATTGTCATGGAGTTCGAGCAGGAGGCGCTCGCGGCGAGCTAAGGTAGAAACACGAGGACGCAAGTTGGCAAGTTCGTGACCAGCGGCTTCAGTCGCATCCTCAATATGGCAGAGTTGCTGGCGAAGGTCGGCAGAGGGACGGAGGGGAGTAACGGGATAGGAGAACTCGTCCCCGAGCCAAGGGAAGGCGTCGCCAGAAACTCGCATGGCGGGAGGGGGTGTCCAAAAGGGATCGAACTTACCGGGAGATTAGAAAAGAGGAGAAAAGGGCACGAACAAAGACGGACGTACCCAGACAGTTACAGGCGCACGGGGCATCCACTCATGGCGCTCATCGCCGGGGGACATAGCTCTAGCGGAAGAAAGATGGATGCCGTAGGGAGGCAAGTACCTCCAGCGGTGACGATGCTCACCTTCCGGCACCAGGGTTCCTTCGGACTCCGGCGCCGTAGAAGTCTCGTGACTACTAGGAACAGAGGAAAAGCTGTGGGGAGGAGTAAGGGACGGAGTAATCAGAAGAGCAACAGGAGTGTCGCTAGCCGCAACCAGTTCGGGGGCGGGGGTAGCACCAGCAACAGACATAACGACATCTTTGGCAGCAGGGATAGCCACTACGGCGGGAACAGGAGTGGGGGACCTATCAGTCAAGAAGTTAGCACGCGAAGAAAAAGGACTTAGAAAAAAACGCGTACTGGTTACCACTGGGGCCACTCTGACGAGGGTTAGCGGTGATAGGGGGAGTAAGGCGAAGCAGGAGAGCGCGTACTGCCAACAGCGCATCAGCATCAACAACGGGCTCAGCTTCATCATCGTCCTCTCCCTTGGCGTCCCTCTCAGTGCCCTCCCCCTCATCCGTAGACGACTCAGTCGAAGACAAAACCACAGGCATAGCAGGCGCTAGCTCACGGTGCTTACCAGGACTCTTGCCAGGAGACGCAGCAACAGGCTTACGTTTCGAAGGAATGGGACGACGAGGAGAGCGAGCGAAAGGTGCCGCCACGGTGGTACCATCCTGGGTAGTCGGCAGCGCCAGGCTGGCTGCGCTGATCAATGTGGGCTGGTGAGTAGCCGCCAGATCACGTTGCTGCAACACAAAGTTCCGGGCGTTACGAACCAACACCGCGCGTTCAGTTCCTTTGCATGATGGCGTCTCTACCACGTTCACGAGTACGAATCCCGTTGAAGGCGCAGCCTTGTTTCAACGCATCGCACCGATAGCAAGGCAGAGAGGCGGTAGGGAACCAGCAGCCCTCAGGATCATTCTCAGACCAACACTTTGTCACACTAAGAAAGAAGTCAGCAACGGCATCAACCTATCAATGGACAAACCAGTACTTACCACGCCAAGTTTTGCCCTAAACGTGCAACGCTCCAAGGGCGCAACGGTAACCTTCTTCTTGCCGCCCAGTACTTGGACACCAGCTGGGATGCCGGTATCAATGATGGTAGTATCACGGCGAAGACGCAAAAGGTCACGAAGCTCCATGTCGGTGAACATGGTCTGGTTAGGCACCTATCAACATTAAAATTTAGGCGCTAAAGTCTAGCAACAACGAGCAAAGCACTTACGACATACAAAGGGGGAACACGAGCAGGGAGATTGATCTGGAAGGGGAGAAGTCAGAAAAATGAAGTAAGGAAGATAGGGAAGGAACACACAGTACGTTTGGGAGAACTAGCACGAGCAGGGGGCGCTCGTTCAATAACAATGGCAAAATTACGCAGAGTGGGAAGTTGGGCGCATCGGGCCGGGTCGTGGCTCGCTACGGAAAATGGCAATACATTTGATGGCCGAATGGGGAGGGGCAGTACGGACGGGAGAAGCAGCGCTTGGGGTAGGGCAAGTGGAAGAAGCAGCGCCACGAAAAGGGCTGCCAAGAACGGAAGGAGGTGGAACAGAAGTCGAAGAAGGAGGGGCGGTAGGAACAGAAGGGACAGTAGAGGCCGATGGGGCAGTAGGAAGACTGGCGACGGTGGGAGATGTGGCAACCGACTACTCAAGGATTAACAGTGGAAGAAGGGGGAAGAAAAGGAAGGACTTACTTCGCTGACCTCGGTACTAGCCAACAACGCGTCGATCTCATCAGATAAGGAGGAAGCCTAGTATGGGCGCTGAACCTTAGCGCCACAAAGCCAAAATCATACTTAGAAACTTATAAAAAGGTCTGCGAAAGGGCGCAACCAATCGGCACCTTTGTACTCACGGTACCGGGCCACACACCACTCGCGAACCTTGTCACCTCGCTTCCAGGAACTGTCGGAGCCACGGACCACGAGCCAGCGCCAATAGAGTTGCATAATGCCAGGGACGGTTTGTGGCGCATTGGCGGGACCGACAGACTTAGCGTGATCAAATAAATAGGAGGCCTTAGCCAGGAAATTGCGGAGAGCAGAGGCATCGAAAGGAGTGGACATGCTGGAAAGATGGGAAGGAAAACACAGGAAGGTGAAGTGCTGAAAACAACTTTTATAAGGTGCCGGCGGCATTATACGGACCGTAGCACAGTCAAATTAATGATGGCGTTTGACTGAGGACAGTCAATTTTTCAGTTGGGGGGAGATGATAGGCTTCTACTCGGACTGAGCGCATCAAGGGACATTATAGGCTGACCAACACTTGACACACTAGAGACTCTAGCGACCAGCCTTGGGTACAGAGCAGCCCTAGCGCGGGCGCTCTATGGCAAGACTTATCCATTCATCTCAATCACCAGTATCAGCCCCTCAGCGCCCTCCACTCAGTTACTTTGAAGACCAAGAAGGCCCAGAACTCATAGCGCTAGCACAACGGCGGGAGGTGACTCTGACCAAACCCCGATCAGTACTGAAAGGAGTTAGCAACTGGCGCTGTCAATCACCGAGGCACCTCAATCAGAAGTCTAAAGAAATCAATGACGACAAGACAGGATACACGCAGACCCGACATTTAAATCTATCAAAAGATGGTACAATGTTTAGCGCCGGAATTAGTGCTCACAGCGTCTGTCGAGGATTCCCCGATCATACCCCGGGATGGCATGGCCAATTAAATTACATCAAAAAGTGAGCAAACTCGTACCACTTCTAAGTAGTTTTAGAGTCGCCGTTGGTCGCCATCATCCATGTGCTGCAGGTCGCTGTTGACAGGTGGCCGTTAGCTACAGTCACAAAGAGAGGTGCTAATTGGTAGCGCCGTCAATGGACTTATTTTGGAAATACTGTAGTGCATAGTATAAAAACTAGCTACTTGCCATGTATATAACAACGAATCGTAACCTCTTGAGCACCCAGTTACACTTAGCGTTCAAATCGCGCTAGCATTGCCTAACTTTGTCACCAAGCTTGGCGCTAGCTTTGTCTATCTTGTCTTCGTTGTTTACGGTGCCACCTACGGGCACGCTACGCTGCGCTATTCGTCTTATTCGCTATAACTTCTTCTAAACTACGACGCTTACCACTTGCTAGATAGCACCCAAAGCGCTATCATCTAGCGCATTGCCCTATCACCTCTGCTCAAGCACACCGGGACCCTGCCAGGACTCCTCACAAACCCGTACGCCAGGCGCTGGAGACGGCGTTGTACTGCATATACGTCCAGCGCACCCAACCACAGTTGGCGTCATCAGCGGCCACAATGCTGACAAGATGGCCCTGACTTTGCCAGGGCAGACAATGTGATTTGTGGCTGAGCCACCAGAGGGGCAGGCGCACTTCATGCCACAGTTTTCCCTCCTGACTCAGTGCGGGACATACTATAAATTGGTGCCTGTGGCACCATGGTAACAGGTTTGGACCTCATAGGTGGGGCCCAAGACAATGTGGTCTCTCGCTGACCCAGGGACAGGTCAGCCAGAGGCTCACTAACAACAGCCAGTGACTCTGACTGGGCCTGAGGGGCCACAGCGGGTAGCTGCAATGACAAAGCAATGGGCTGAGCAGGCTGCTCAAGGCCAGTCAGACAGGCTGGTATCTAGCCCTCTTGACCTCAGTGGTTGATTCCTCAATGGACAAAACTTTGCGCTTAGATGTGCAGTCAATCTGTTGCAGCACTGATACATGCTGCCTCTTTATCAGTTTGATCTGGTCAAGCAACCCCTCCATCATGACGACGGCCAAACTGTCCTGCAGAAAGAATGCAGTTGTAGGGACTGGCTATTCTGCTGCTTCCAAACGGCTGAGGAGTGCGTCTGGCACTGCTGAGTCCTGCGATTGTGGCACAGATTCCATATACGGCTCTACCATGGGCTGATGCACCCATGGTATGGATGGCGGTCCTGTCACCACACTCACATATGTCAGAATCAATGCATGCATGCATGCTGGTGGTACCTGGTAATCAATCCACAACAAGGAGGAGGAGGGGTGGGAGGAGAAGCATGATGGATTGTAGGTGGGGTGCAAAGAGGGCACCATGGCACCCCGGCTGCAGCTCAAGTATGTACTATGCAACACAGCCCACCTTCCATCATGAATCATGTGCCAGTTTTCCTCTAAGCTCCCTCTGGTCCTTTTGTGCATCCAAGTCCTCAGATGCTTTTACCAATCTTGAAATGCAGTGCTAGAACTGTCATTATCTCAGAAAACACAACAAGAGAATTATAAATAAACAGATGGGCCATATGCATTGACAATAGATCATTCAGTCCTTCACATGGATCAGGATACTTGATTATTTCTTGGTAAAGCATACATAGCGTGTTTTTGTAAGCAACTGTAGATATTCTTGTCATAAGGCAAATAATTATTGTTGTATTCTGGTCTGTTAATCCAGTCATTTGAGATGTACAAATCAACGCTATCATATCGAGATTTAGGAATTTTGTCACAGTCATTCTGCAAGGGCTAGAGCATCATACTTCAGAGATCTTGGATTTAGGAAGAAAGAATTCCATTATAAGAGTCTATTGTCCAGGCAAGCAACTCTAGCAGCATGTTGCTGATTCAAACATTCTTGTCACACATGCAAATGGAAATCATCTAGACAGAATGTGTGAGTCAAGAATGAAAAAAAACATAATCAATAATCATAGTCAAACACAACTTTGAATTGAACCCTAGCATTCAGAAGTTCTTCAAATAATCAGAATGGCCTTCAAAGGAATCCACAATTACCAAGGCAATGGGGCCCCTGGCATCAAAATCTCCATTGGCCCTCAAATGTTTATATATAGCAGCAACCAAATTAGCCAATGTGCCAACCCATTCATCAAAGGTAGCATTCAGCAAATGCAGCTTCCCATTGGAGATAACAAATGCCAACTCAGGGAGTGAAGGTTCCCTGGCAGCCTTTCAGCAAGCATCATCCATCAACAAATACAAAGATATGTATTCTAGCATGCCAGCTTCAAGCACCCACTTAACCTATGAGGGAATACCTTATCCATGGCAGACAACTGTCAGCCTACCATGGGAGGTTGGCCATGCATAGTGTGAGAGAGGACTGAAATTCTTGCCTTGGCACCCTCCTCCAAAAGGAGCTTGAGTGCTCAACAAGGCAGATCCCCAATCCTGGGGAATGTAGGGGCAAGAATTCAATGTCTCTTGTTGTTGCCAAAGCTTTTTTCCTCTGCACTGAATCCCAATCCTCATTCTAGATTCAGATTGAGCTCACTGCTTTGAGGGTTCCTCTCCAGAAAGCACTAAGAGCACATAAAATACATAACCACACATGTATAGAGAGCATAATGAGCCCTATTGGAAGGCATACAAAGCCATAATAAGAATTGAGAACACAGGCATAAAGCCATAAAGATAGTGGGCATACAAAGCTATAAGATTAGAGTCCAATGGCAATGCCAATCAAAGGGCATATCACCAATGTCACTCATAAGTGGAAAAGTGCAAGATAAATGGCCAATCAAACAAACTGCCATATTCTAAGCAACAGAGAATGCCCACCATGCCAGGAGACATTCCTGCCATAAGAATGCAGTATCCTCTGAAGCTGAGCTTTGGTTAGCATGATGACCTGACCATCCTGGTCTTTGCATTGCTTGCAGTCAGGCTGACAGAAATTTAAAGGAGATCCCTTGGTTGAGGAGTTCTTGGGTGAGGCTAGTCCCACATTCCTTAAACCAGAGTAGTGTAGTCCAGCATTTCTCCTGGAACAAGGGGCCAAATAAGAATGCCAAGGCTGGCCAGTAGAGGTCCTGGGAATATGCAGGGTCAATGTGACAGGAAAGACCAGCACTGCATTATGCAGAAGATTGTCTATGGTGGCAGGTGTCAAGTCCTTCCTTTGAGCATTATGCTCCTGCACCTCCTTGGCTCCTGTCTTTACCACTTCAAAGTTCTTTTTCTCCAATGCTGGGCACTGCTGCTTAGTGGTGCATGTCTGACCTGGTGTGGATGCCTGACATATCCTGGATGATTCATCACCTCTTCTACTGACTTTCCCTCCTTGTTTGCAAGAATCATTTCCTCCTTGCTTTGCATGGGTCCTGCTCCTTGGGATGTAAAGGCACTTGGTGTCATAGGAATAGACATAATCTCTTGTGATATGGCACCATGGAAGCATCAAGACTCCAAATGGTCTGACATCAGCCTAGGATTTCCAGCAATACCTGGGTCTGGCACCCCATTCTCATTCTCAAGATCTTCATCCCCATCTTCTCCTCTCAATGGTGTCCATCCAGGTCAGATGTCAACTGGGGGGCCTAGTGAGGAAGGTTGCAGGGTGAAATGGGCATCAAAGGCCATAATGGCTGCCCCCACCCTTCCACACATATGTTTCTCCTTTCCAGCCATGCAGATCCATGTACTGCCTGAATAATACTACCACATAGTGCACAGGTGGCAGTTGTGAATCAACCAATTTTAGTCATGTCTAAGTCACATCCCAACATTCATGCTTCATTCCAAGGGGGCATCACAGGGTGAATCACATACCAGGAGGTAGAGAGGGTACTCCTCTCAGCCTGGGCTTAAAAAATTTTTATGGGTCAATTATTTTGCTATAATTTTGCTGCTAGATTAGGTGTTTATCTTGTAGTTATGGCCTGTAATGGTTACTATTACTTCAATTATGCAGTTTGGAAATAAAATATGCTGTTTTAAGTTGGTTTTGAGGCCATTTTTGTGGCTGCTAATGTCAGAGAAATTCCCAATTTGGAAGATAGTTGCCCACTTTGGGCAAGACATTCAGTCTCTCAAAGATCTCCTATTTGTACAGATCATGTTACGGGAATAAACATGAGAGGCATGAGACTGCGCAAGAGAACACGAGAGAGTGACACAAGATAGACACAAGAGACCTTTTCAGGCCCACAAAGATGCACATGATGTGCCAAACACACATGACCATGAGCAAGTGTATTGGCTATGATAGTAAAATTTCTATGGAACAGTGCAGAACTAAACTAGTGATGTATGTACTTGTTGTAATCTGGGGGTGTCATGAGCTGACACCCCTCTGACTTCAACACTCCCACCTGTCCAGCATGATGCAAGAAATACTCCCACCAAATCCAATAAGACTCCCACTGATTCTAGAATATCCATTAAAGAATACAAGGGGCATGTTCCTCAGCTGTGAATGCAGTATACCATTCATCATCAGAGGTGGGGTTGACATAATTAGGATCAATAGTGAAGGTGGCACCAGCATGAACAGGAACAAAATCAGCATCAGCAGTATGGGCATGACAAGATGAGCAGGAAGGTGAAGGTGAGGATGAACTGGGGCGAGGATTTTTCATAATGTAGTCCTTGATGTTGCAAGGCATATTATAAATGCAAGTGTAAGCACGGTGACCTTTTTTGCCACACCGATGACAACCATCAGACTTGGGATCACACCAGTGATTGCCCTTGTCATCAACCAATGAGCTGCCAACCCTAGCAAAAGTCTGACCTCGAGCAGCAAGAACTTCTTCAGACTTGATTGTGATCATGGAGTCAGCAGTGATAGAACTAGTGAGCATCTGTTTGATCTGGGCAAGATCAGGCTCAGGGGATTGAGCCAGAATGCTAAGTTGAACAGAATGATAGGCTTCATTGAGATGCATGAGAAGAACATCTTTGAATTCAGTATCCTCGATCCTGATGTCATATGCAGAAAGTCTCTCCTTGGCAGATTGAAGGGCCTGGATATAAGCGGAGATAGGGCAATCAGGCTCATGTCAGATGTCATAGAATGCTGCATGAGCAGCCATACAGCTCCCAATGGTTGACTTCTCAAAATAAGCTTTGAGAGCTGCCCAAGCAGCAGTACCAGTCTCACAGTCCTCGATGAGATACTGGTACTCATCTGAGACACATCCATAAATAAATCCACTCAGCATCCCATCAGACCTATCCCAATCCTTCTTCTCCTCAGAGCTGAGTGTGTGAAGTTTGCCAGTAACAATACCAGTCATGCTGACAGTCCAAAGGGCACATCCTTCTTCTCCTCAGAGCTGAGTGTGTGAAGTTTGCCAGTAACAATACCAGTCATGCTGACAGTCCAAAGGGCACCCATCATTTTCTTGGTCCATGTGAACCAATTGGAATCATCGAGCTTGTTGGGAACGTTGTGATGCAGGGTAGAGGCGAATGAATGAGGAAGTATGTAAGCCATGATAGCAAGTGAATCCTAATTATTATGAACAATGTGAGCAAACTACAGTGATGATGCCAAACGGAATTTGGGACAACAATGAACAATATTCCTTTTATGGTTCCTCTTTTATTCAAACTGATAATTATAACAATCACATCATTGTTACAGAAGCACAATATACAGACCCTCAGTCACATAACTGAGGGATGAAATATCTACATGTCAACCTACAATATACACGAGCATGTCATAGACTATATTTTCATAGAGTTCTAACAGAATGCCCATTTGCACATGTGCTCAAAATATATCCTTGCAACTTCCTTTGCTTTGACTTGTTTCAATCCCCTCTGTTACCCCTATGTAAATAGAACTGACATTCTGTGGAATTTACATCGTGCATTGACGATCGTAGAAAAGGATGGAAAAATAAACGATGCACACCGTTGACTGTATGTAGAAGCTTAGGTCAGAGAAGCCTTGTACAGTATTTTCTATGTCTCCAAGAGAACGGAGTATAGTCCGATCATTGAGCCTATGGATTAGATAAATGATTGCAATTGCGAAGCTCTGATAGACCCATACAAGGTCAACAATGAATTGGGAAACACTATGGTTGAACATTTGATTCAGGCATCATCAAAAGTTGGAAATAGTTCAACGCACAACGAGACACAACAAAGAACACCGCAAGCCAGGCAAAATTGCTGGCGGTGATAAACTTTTCGAAATCGTTAAAAAGCATTTCCAGAAAAACAATACATGTGACCCACTGTTATCAACATTGTTATGGTTGCAAAGCTGAAATTCACTGAATCAGCAGGAGTTGTAAGCTTAAGGAAGCATCAAAACAAATTACGTTGTCAGCATTCCTGTCTCTTTCAATTTTGTGTTTGAGAACTTTTTTCAATGTGTCACATGGTTCACGTACGTATTGTCCACAAAATGAGCCTATCAAGCACTCTCTTCATCCTAACATGGTCGTAGAACTGTCGGTGAGAGAACAGGATTGCAGTTACTTCTACATACCTATTAAGTGTAGTGCTGCGTTGATGAAACAGATGATAGACCATGGAAGCCGTGATCAATACATCAAGCATCGTTGAAATCACAAGGGATGTTGACAGTAGCCACACCCACTGGTCTCTGAAATTGGTGATAGACCCTGACCTGTGCACCGCAATTGCGACACCTATGAGACTAAAGCAGCGTAGGAAGCACAATATCCACAGGAACCACGAGGAAATTCGTTGATGGGTTAGAATGCGGATGCAGTTTGTGAAGAACGCCTGTGGGAATAAATAAGTTGAAGGATCTCGAAGGACAACACAGACCTGGATTGCAGGTCCACTGACTCCTGACAAGATGAATGCAGGAGCAAGTGACGCAGGAAACTGATCAATGTACTGTTGTTGTCCGTATTTTATCACAGAAAACTGGGATATAGTTGATTATAAGATGGGAATCACGATATAAATCAACAGCTTTGTACTGACCCAATATAAGGAATGCGCCGACAGGAGGGTATTAGCGAGGTCTATCGTCCTATTGAATGTTGAAAGCTGTCGTCTAAAATGTATTCATCCACTATTTACCATAAAATACCGACCTATCGAACATTCATCAGAGTTCCTACCTAGAAATAAAACCACACTCACAAATGCCTTCATACGCCAAGTATCCTTCTGGAATTGTCTGTTCTTCAATGAACAATCAAAGAAAATGCAACTAGCAAAGAAGATCGAACTGGTAGTATGTCGTCATCTGCATTGTCACCACACCGAACAAGAAGATAGAACTCAGAGTACCAAGCTCGAATACACCAAGCGTTGGAGTGATCTTTGTGTCAAAGTCCATTATGGGTCGGCGTTATTCCGAGTTAATGGATTCTGGTAGAAGGGTAGTTGGCAATGGTGTAGTACGTGCCATAGAGGTATGGGCTATATAACGAAAGCGGAATTGAAACTTCCAAACCGAAACAGTTGGCAGGATGTATTTTTGAAAGATGTGACTAATTGTGCCGAAGAGGATCCATTTACAAGGATCAAAACTGCAGAGGTGTAGCGCAAATTGTCGGCATACAATAGCCTTGAGAGCTACTGAATGAATTGCCATGCCAACAGAGACGATACGTCACATTCAAAAATCAAAGACTGAAGAGAATTTTCCCGCGTCTAGCATGTGTATATCTAACAAATGATATCCACGTAACATGGAAGGAATACCAACAGTATTGAGAACAATGATCGTTACAGTAACAATGTAATAAATAAACCAGAAGTGCTTTGACACGACAAGTTCCTGGCAACTGCGGAGGAAGGAGGAAGGGGAGCCGATGACGCCGTCGTTGGCGTCGTGGGGCAGTGATCCATGCAAGGTCGCCACCGTCCCCGTTTTTGGCCCTGGAACTGCCCGTTACACTGCGGATTCACAACTCGGCAGCCTCCCCCTGCATTATTGACACGCGCACAATGGTCGACTCCGGCGCGAGGTGTCGCTTCATCAACCCGCAATTTGTGACAGAGCAGGCCATCCCGACGGTTTGCAAGAAAAAGCCAATGCATCTTCGCACAATTGATAACTCTGAAATTCGATCCGGGCTGATTTTGGAAGAGGTGCACTTGCGTATGGTTCTGGGAGAGCATGCTGAGACGTTGGTGTTTGATGTCGGTCGCAGATATTGGTGATGACAACCTAATCCTGGGAGTGGATTGGCTGCGACGGCACAACCCGAGTATCAACTGGGAACGTTCGATGGTCGATTTCCAGTCAGTACACAATTGAGAAAAGTGCTTGCCGGCGGTGACTGCAGCGGGCCAGGAGGTGGGACCACAGCCTCAGGTACAGCGGGGGTGTGCAGTGCGGACCTGGGCGCGTAAGTCGACTTGTGCAGCGCCAGCATGGCGGAGGCCGATTATCCCAGAGCTGGCGGAAAAACATGCTGGCTTGAAGGGCAAGCGGACGAGGAGGACCTGACAGCAGAGGCAGTGCGGGTGGCAAGGGCATGTACCGACGTTCGTGGAGGGTAAGTAACGCGTTTTGCGATGAGTGTCACAGTCACGAGACCATCATCTCTGCTGTACACGTAGAGCTTGACTTTGTGATTCTTGATGGTTTCTCCGGTTTTGTCTCATAGTTCTACTGCGTTGTCCTCTGCAGCGGAGAGTCGCTGCTCATGTATGAGTTCATGTTTTCCTGCTGTCGTTGGTTCTAGACTCTGAGTCTAGTGTCGCATTTTCTTTGGTGTTTCTTGTAAGAATAGAATTAAACTCAAAAGGTTCAAAAAAGTGAAACACTGTCAAGAGCTTAGGTCACACAAAAGAATCAGATTGGTAGACAATTCTAGTCCTATTGTCACAAATCAATTGATTTCCTGACTTCTGAACACTTACTCATAACAAATCCTCATCAGCATTTCTCCTATGTTTCAGTTCTTCTAGTTATGTATTTCTCCTTATTTTTTTTCCTAATTTTATCATGGATTTCTGTACTTCTCAAACTTTTTCCCTATTTGTTTCATCCTGATTCTGATTCTTCTTTACTTAGTTTACTATAAAAGCCTCATGTATTTATTAAACATCTTCAGGCAATCAACACAGTTGCCAGCTCTTGTGCACTTGTTCTCTCAAGTCTCAAGTTTTCTTGCAAATTCTTGAACAGGTTCTTAATACCTATTAACAAAAAAGCTGCTTATGTAATGCAGCATCAACATATACGAGCTGCACTGCATGTCTTTGGCAGGCAGCTAGCATCTCATTGGGGGCTTCACCCCCAAACTCCCCCCCCAACTAAGCCTCCACCCTAACCTCACTTCATTTGGTTAGGGCTCCAAGTATGTATAAGTAATTAAGCCTCCATCTTAACCTCACTTTGTTTGGTTAAGGCCTCAGTTTTTCCCAACTCAGTGCAAACCTGTCAAAGTATTATTGTAAGCTAAATTGAATTTTTCAGATTTTGTTAAACATTTATCACTCTCAAAAAAAAGTTCAGTATATCAGTAACCTTCAAATTTTTTCTAATTTTTCAGTGATTTTTCAGGAATTCATTAAGCATTTTCTACCAATATCTACTGGAAAATACCCACATTGCAGACATACAGGTGGCAAGAAACTGTGACAAGGTTACATCAGTACTAACGTTTGACATTACAGGCTTTTTCGACAATGTAAACCATGCTAGACTACTCCAGGAGTTGCAGAGGAAGGGCATTCCACTACCCATAGTAAGATGGGTAGCGTCCTTCTTGAAAGACAGACAAGCCACAGTCTGCCTCGATGGTGTACAGAGCAATATGAAACCTGTGAAAAATGGAATACCACAGGGGTCGCTGGTATCCCTGATACTATCAATAGTATACGGAAGTGAACTACTGGAACTGATGGAAGCAAGGCAGTCACGACCAGTACCATGAGGGAACAGACCATTGGACATAATTCTCCACATGTACATCAACAATGGCACATTGATGACTTCATCAAGTTTGCTAGACATCAATGTAAAACAGTTGAGAGGAGACTTCATGTTTGCCAACAGATGGCTAGTAGAAGTCAGACTCTCAACAGTGCCAGAGAAGACGGGACTGATGCACCATTCATGGTGACAAGACCATGGTTACTCCCCCCCAATAAAGCTCTTCAAACCAGATGGCATGGAGACAACGATAAGAGCAGGAGAAACCATCAGGATCCAGTTTGCACATAGACAGAGAACTAACGTTCAACCAGCATGTACAAAAGGTTATGCAAAAAGCAAGGAATGCCGTGGTGGGCACCAGAATGCTGGCCAACACACTATGTGTGATCAGCCAGATCCAACTTTGCACGATGTACAGAGCATGCATAGTGCTGATAATGACCTATGCCAGCCCAATCTGGTGGATGGGTAAGGATGCACATAGAGCTAAACTCGAGAAGGTACAGAATGAAGCACTTTGGCATATGGCAGGAGCATTCAGGACTATGGCTATCAAAGCACTAGAGGTGGACATGGCATTACCACTGATGGAACTAACTATGGACCTGATAACCAGGGGATATGCTAACAGACTGCATAGGTTAAAACATACTAACCCCATGATAGAGAGACTCATGGACGACTAGCACCAGGACAAGCAGGCCATGAGCCCACCACCACTCCTGCCTAGAAAGAGAACAAAGAAAGGTAAAACCAAAAAGCTGACTCAATTGAAATGGATCATGAAGCAGATGTACAAGCCAATGGAGAGAAAGAACATCGACCCGTTTATCTCACCTCCCTGGCATAAGACTGCAAAAGACCAATACCTGAGACTAATAGTCACAGGTGCACCCAAGGGTTGCAAGAAGGCAGAAGAAGCTAAACGACACAACAAAGTGATCGAGGACCTGATAGAAGACAGGTCACAGGTGATTGTATACTCCAATGGGTCCCTGTGCAAATGGGAGGGGAACGTTAGGACAACCAGATGGAGAATAGTGGGATACTACCTTGGTAAGGAGATATTTGCAGAGAGAGGAGGACTGGGACATCACACCGAGGTCTACGATGCAGAACTAATGGGTATTGCCAAGGCAATAAAGTCAGCAACAGAATTTGCAGACAAACACAAACAGGTAAAACACATACACATATACGCTGACAACACCACGGCAGTAATCTCTGCCTACAAACCAAAACCAAAACCAGGCCAACTCCAGATGGTGAAGGTCACACACAAGGTCGACGGCTTCCTGGAGGGAGATAAGAAAAGGACAGTAAGCATAAAATGGTGCCTGGGACACAAGAACATTGCCAGGAACAAAAGAGCAGACAAGGAAGCCAAAGCTAAAGCAGAGATATGGTCACACGACTACACAACAATCACAAATGCTAAGAGAATGACGAAAGAGAAAGTCCTCAAAAAGTGGGAGGGAGACTGGAAGAGGATGCCCCTGTTGGGTGGGTTTGGGGTCGCAAACAGGATAAAACCCAGATGGAAACCAAGGGAGCATGTGGCTCACATGCCAAGAGAGGTGTTTAGCAAGCTCACACAATGCTGAACAAAACATGCCTTTCTGGATGAGTACTATGCTAAATTTGTCCCTGCTGAAATGACCAGATGCATCTGTGGCAAGAGACTCCAAACACAGGAACATGTGATCAAAAACTGCCCTGAATATGAAGAACACAGGTATTTACTACAAGAGGCGGATGCTCAGATGGAACTGGGCATACTACTTGGTACAAAGAAGGGCCTAGAGGCCATGGCAAAGTTCCTGGCTAGAATGGGTGCCTTCACCAAAACAGGAAAAGTCTGCGAAAACAGAATGACACCAGAAGAAATTGATGACAAGAACAACAAAGAGGAGGAAAGATGGCAAGCAAAGATGGAGGTAGAAAGGGAGTAGAGCCCATGGGCAGGGAAGGAGTGAGGAGAGAGAGCATGCAGGGAGGACGAGGATGAAAAAAGGAGGAAAATAAAATCCAGGACTGGAAATCAAGGTACAAGGATAGAGGAGGCACGGCAAGGCACACACACCACAGGTGGTCGAGACAACCCATGCATGCATATACACAGCAAGAACAGAGGAATCCAAAACCCCAAGACAACCCTCATCTCCGAACCCACCCAACACCCATGTTCTCACTGAAAGTAATCTGCACTGTGACCCTGCCTATTTATAAGCCATCTAAAAGTCTGTGAGGAAAGTTCCAATACCAAAAGACACTGCACATGAACACTGCCTCTGGCAAGATAGACAACATTTTACATTACCGGAGTAGAGTACATACATTACTTTACCTCTGCTTCTTAGCCCAGCATTGTGGCTTGCTGATGGTTAAAACCAAATTTATTCATTCATTCATTCTACTGGAAAACAGACTAAAAGGCAATTTTTTATCCAATCTTTTTGTTTTTTAACTCAAGTTTTAAATTCAACTTCAATATTATTATTAATTTGTTGATATTTTATGTTCCGAGTAGTTAAAAGCTCAAATACAATCTTAACCTTACTTTTTTAAGTGCAAGAAATTGAGCTCAAACAACATTTTATTTGACTCCAACTCATTCAAATATTAACATTACATTGTTTAATATATAAAACATTAGTTTAGTAACTCTGCACTATATGAATCTTCAATAAAATATGCTCAGGACATACATACATTGAGTGCAGAGAATGACATTCTTCTGCAAAACAATATAAAAACATGGTAATCCAATTAATTTCAGAATTTCTTTTTGAATAGTTCTCTTAAAAAACATTTTAACTAAATTAAAAGAATAAAAGTAATTGCCACAGGAGGCTTGCTCTGGTTCTTAGGCTTAAAAATGACCAATATAGTCCCTCCAATACATTTGAGAGCATTAGATCAAGTGCCATTCAAAATCTAATTACAATATTTTTTTAAATAATTTTGACAGAAATATTTAAATAAAAATCTGAACTTAATTGCATTATTTTCACTGTATTTTTACATTGTTTTGGCAAAAAATATCATTCCTGCACCCAGTGATAAAGCATAGGCAGAGTAACCAATAAAATGATTGCAGAACATGTGTATCATGCAAATTGATGCTAAACAATGGAAAGAGCCAAAAATGTGATGTGCACAGCCACAATTTCAAAGTCAGCTTATTTGGTAAGCTGCTGACAAAGATTAGCTAAGATTTTGATATCCTGACAAATTTTAGGTCAGCAGTGCCAAAAAAGGATCAAGTTTTACACAGATTGTTGCATAATATATAGATACAATATTAGATTACTAAATAATATAATTAAACTTATTATTACCTAGATTACTATGTAGTAAAGAAGTCTGAACAATGACTAGATTGTTCAGACTAGAGTAAGTATATTTTTTGGGATCTAGAGCTAAAGCTCTAGATCAATGAATTATAATCATATCTTTCTTCTTAAAACTGATGACAGCAAAGGTAGCATGCTTTGCATGGAAGTTGTAATGCAGGACCAGGTTCACTACAGAGTAGATGGAGTGGGCTTTATTGGAGGTGCCATTAATATTATAAACTGTAAGGGCAACTTCTGGAAGTTGCAGCTAATCACACAACTGGCAGAGAGACATCTAAAGTTTATTAGACAGGCTATCATACAATGAGGAGGATAACTAATTACCTGGCAGAGAGAAATCCAAAGAGAACAAGTCTAAGGATTTCTCTGCTAGGGCACAGCACATCAGCACAATGGTTGTGGCATGAGAACTACTGTACAGTATGTAAAACTTACTCTAGATATAGTTGGAGAGATTCCAGGAGCCTCTGAGAGGCATGAAGAGACCCAAGAAGTGCTGGAGAGTTGCCAAAAGGGGCTAGGAAGTGCCAAGGAAGTGCTAGAAAAGAAAGTCTCCTGACATCACCTCTCTTTAGAGTGCAGCATCTTGATGTACTGAGCAGAATAGCTCTCAAATGGCATGGTTGACTTGGTAAATGCTCTGGATGGCACATGGAGCATCAGTGTCAGGTTCCGCTGAGTCAGGGGCTTTCTGGGAAAGCAACACCCTTACAATGCGGACTTGATCTACGGATTCGACGATGTGGTCCAGGGATATGGAGGACCAGGGGCATCGTCCGACCAGCAGGGGTTTCAGGAGTCCATATGGTCGGTGTTGGGGGACCTTGGCCCAGAGGCAGGGTTTGCACAATCAAATGTAGCGGGTCACATCCTTCTTCAACCCTGGCCAAAAGTAAGTCTGGGAGATAAGCTGGAGGGTCTTACGTATTCTAGGGTGTCCCTTGATCGTGGTGTTGGCGGAGAACGTCGTAGCAAAGCCAGGCGTGATCCGGGACGTAGATGCGGCCGTCCCAGAGAAGGAGTTTTTTGTCGGGGGATAAGGAGAAGGCAGGGTCCCGGTCGGTTCCATCGGGAGTGTTGCGGGGGTCGTGGTCGGTGAAGTACTTGTCTCAGGGGGTGCAGCGGATCTGGCTCAGGGTCCCTTCATCGTTTAAAATCAGTATGGCATTCAAATGTTTGGGAGGGATCACCATGCGATGATTGAACGCATTGCGTTCCGCCTCAAACGACTTCTTGGGGTAAACGTCCGGTCATTGGGTGAGGGCATTGGGTTTAGCCCCAAGTCGTCCCAGGCGGTACTGGATCATGAAGTCATACTCCGAGAGGATCTCAGACCATCGGGCCTGTCATCGACTGAGTTGCTTGGTCATGGTGAAGTACTGCAGGTTGTTGTGATCCGAGTAGACCTGGATCTGGTGCTGGGCTCCCTCGAGGTAGGCTTGCCATTGTTTGAAGGCTTTGACGATGGCGAGGAGCTCCTTGTTGTAGATATCGTAGTTGAGCTCGGCGTCGATCATGGACCAGGTGTAGAAGGCGACTGGCCAGGGCTCTCCGCCGTCGGATCCCATCTGCAAGAGAATCCTGGCAATGGTGTAGTTGGAGGCATCGCATTCTAGGATGATCAGGAGGGCAGGGTTGTAGTGCCGGAGTATGGGGGCAGCTGTGAAAGCCTTCTTGAGCAGGTTAAAGATGCTCTGGCACTTACTGTCCCAGTTCCATGCAACGTCCTTGTGTGTGAGCTGGTTGAGGGGTTTCGTGATACCAAAGTAGTTGTCTATAAACCTCCGGTAGAAATTAGCGAAACCCAAGAAGGATTGTACTTCCTTGACATTCCGGGGTTGTGGCCAGTTGACAATGGCCTTGACTTTGTGGGGATCCATGCGAACGCCATTCGGAGATACGATGACGCCGAGATACTCAACCTCGTCCATGTGGAATGAGCACTTCTCAGGCTTGGCATAGAGGTTGTGCTCCCAGAGGTGTTCAAGGACTTGCCAGACATGCTTCTGGTGGTCCTCCTTCGAGTTGGAGTAGATGAGGATGTCGTCCAAGTAGACGATCACAAAAATGTCGCTCATGTCATAGAAGATGTCGTTCATGAAATATTGGAACGTGGTGGGGGAGTTAGTCATTCCGAAAGGCATCACAAGGTACTCAAACAGACCATACCGCATGCAGAACGCGGTTTTCCACTCATGTCCCGGGGCGATGCAGACGTTGTTGTAGCCGGAGCAGAGGTCAATTTTCGTGTAAACCTTGGCACTGCAGAGTTGATCAACCAGATCGCCAATAAGCGGGAGCGAGTAGCGGTTCTTCTTGGTGATCTTATTGAGTCCCCGGTAGTCAACGCAGAGTCGGAGTGAACCGTCCTTCTTCTTGGCGAATAGAACCGGGGCTCCGGCGGTGGAGGCAGAGGGTTGGATGAATCTCTTACCGAGCATTTCATCGAGGTAGTCCTTGAGGGCCCGAAGTTCGACTTCCGACATGTTGTACACCTTGCCGAAAGGGGGGGTGGCTCCTTCCTCGAGGTCAATAGTATGGTCATAAGGGCGATGAGGGGGAATCTCCTTGGCGTCTCCTTCGGAGAATACATCAGCAAACTTGTGATACTCCGGGGGAACTACTTCTCAGAGGATCTGCTTCTCGGTTTTCTTTTCCGGAGGGATAGCGTCCCCTCGTAGGTGTTTTTCTGAGAGAGATGGCGAGGTGTGTAGCTGAAACGTGGGGGTTCCGTCTTTCATGAGGTGGGCAAAGGGGGCGGCTCCAATGATCCTAATGTCGAGTGCGTTCAGGTCAATCGGGGTCGTGGATGCATCGGCCAGAGTGGGTTTGACATGTGTCTGAGACCGGCCTGGGTAGTTCGGCCCTTTGTACTTGTTCCAAGGAATGTTTGGGGGTCAATCAGGGGCTTCGCGGGCTTGGACAAGTGTGGGTGGCATATGCGTGGGAGGCACGGCTGTTGTCTCGGAAGTGTCGGGCATCGGGTCGTTCCCCAGGGCCCGGAGGTGCACGGCGGTTGAGGGGTGGTCTTTGGGTCCTGGGAAGATCATGGTAAGCGTCCTCCAGTTGATGTGGGGGTTCGTGTCGTGCAGCCAGGGTAGTCCCAGCACCATTAGGGTCGATTTGTGAAGTCACATGACCAGGAAGTTGGAGGTGAACTTGTAGTCATTGTCCAGGGTCACGCGTCCCAAGTGAGACCTCTGGATAGGGCCAGAGGAGGAGGGGGTGCCGTTGAGGTGTTGCAGGCAGAGGGGCTGGTCGAGGGAGTCGTGGGGGAGGTCGAGGGCGTCGCTGATGAAAACTCCAGTGGCTCCGCTGTCAATAAGGGCCGATATCGGTCCTGGGGCGCCATCCAGCCTGGCGTTGATGATGAAGGATTGGGACGAGCGGGACTGGAGTCCGGGGAGTGGTGGGGGCCCATTCGGGGGGTCCTTTGGGGTAGGGTCCAGAGAGCGGGGGATGTTGAAGGGGAGTTGCTGGTCATTGGGCGTCGGGTCCCAGGTCAGGCAAAGGGTAAGATGTCGCCAATTGATGCGGGGGTTGGTGTCTCAGAGCCACAGGAGCCCTAAGACCAGGAGTGTGGAAGAGTGGAGTTTGGTTATCAATATCCAGAGAGTGTGAGTCTGTCCGTTGGCAAAAGTAACGGGCATATGCACGAAGTGAGTGATGTCCCCCGCCGTAGAGGCGTCTCCATCGAAGAGGCAGAGCCACACTGGGACCGGGAGTCACTGAGCGGGTTCCGGGGCTAGGGTAGACCATGCCTCGTCGATGAAGTTGTCTGTGGTGCCACTGTCGACAAGGGTGTCAAGGGGGGTTCCAGAGGGGGTGAGGCGGGTTTTGAGGAGGAGGGAGTGCAAGAAGTGGGAGGGTAAGTAAGCCATGAGGGTGTCCTGTGCGAGTGTCATGGAGCAAAGATGGGAAACCAGGACGGAGAAGACGTCGGGGTCGATTTTGCAATTTAAGGTGTCTTCCGGGTCTAAATCGCCGGGTCGTTTTCTGAATACTCGAAGGTGGCGTCCTCTCCTTCAAAAGTCCAGGTGGCGCGTCCCATAACCTGTCGTTGGGGACACTCTGTAGCGTAGTCCGCTATGTGGCGTTGGCCACATAGCTTTACTTACTGTAGAGTAGTTTATATTATATTATATTTATTATAATATAATATTAGTTTACATTATTATAAATAGTTTTACCAGCTGCTTACAAAGCAGCTTACTTTTGTGTATACTACATTGTCAATAGACCAGTCTGGTCTGATTCAGTGTCGTGTGTGCACACTAAGCTCTCTAAACTTCGTAACATCGTTACATTTTTTTGAATCTGCCAGCTAGGATCTATTGCCTAGCATCCGACGTCAGTCGCTGAGTTCGTTGACAGAACTCTATCAGCTTCTTGAGCTTCTTGCACAGCCACACCATGCAAATTTCAAACAGGGGATCGATGAGTAATCCCATACCTGCAGTGCCCACTGACGGCGGGCGAAATGCCCATGATCTACGGGGAGACCCAGCAGACACCCAGGATGCATCAGCGTCCAATGCGGGTCAGGTAAGACCCAAGGCTTGAGACCGAGGTCAGAGTACCGACCTGGCCGGAAATGAGAGCGAGGCCTGGAGAGCTGAAAGCTCACAGCAGGACGGTCCGCAACACCTCCAGGACAAGATGCCCAGGGGATTAACGCCCCCAGTTACACAGCTGCCAGGAGGACTGCGACGGTCTAGCCGATTGGCTTCCAAAGGACCCCCGGAGGACGGCCGACAGTCAACCGGCGCCTATGGCGCCCCAGGAGACGCCGAGTTGTCAGTACGGACTGGGAGAGCCCTCCCTGCGAGCCGGAGTAGCGGGACCAGGCAGTCCACCACGGGCTCAATGCCTTTTAAAATGGTGGAAGCCCGCATAGAGGAGGTACCGGAGGAGGCTGCAAGGCCTGAAGGATCCCACGCGGAAAACCGATTCCCGCGCACACCAGCAGTGGAGGAAGCTCCGGAGGTTGTAGAGCTTCCAGAGGAGGTGATGGAGTTGTCAAGTGACGACAACGCTGGAGCAGAGGAGCAGCGGCTGAAAACCGCGTACACCGTGCGCTTGCAGGTGTTCTGGGACTTGCACCCAGAGGTGATGAAATACACCACCCAAGCGCGACTTGAGCGCTACGCGTCAGCCCATATAGTAGCACTTAGGCGACAAGGGCACGAAGTGCCCAATGTATTCAGTACAAAATATACTGATTTAATGGTGAGAGTGCTCACTATGGAGCTGCAAATGTATGTGCAGCGTAAGGCCACACGGCAATCGGGGGTCTCGACCCCCTGGAGCCACACGTCCGAGGAATGCTCGGCACGACGCAATCAAGACGTCGGAATCGAGCTAGTGGAGGCACTAGCATGGGCGCAAGAAGTGCCTGAAGTAAGACCGGTGAGTACTTTTTATACTCCAGCAGGACAAGGGTGGCGTGAGGAGCCCCCACACATGCGTAACCACGACCATAGGACAGATATGTCAGGTCCAGATGGGCACGATAGTACCGTGCTCAAGGTGGAGAGCGAGGCATCTATGATGCCGCACGTGCCCATGGCCGAAACGTTGAGCGACAGAGTTGCGTATCAACGTATGCGCAATGGCGACCTCAGGACTAAGGGACAGTCCCTTATCAATGATCAAGGCATCGTATTCGAGGGCACTAAGCCTATTGACGAGATGCGTCGTCAATTCGTCACGCAGGGTCAGGAGAATCAAGCTTCTCCAGTTCCAGGGCAGCGCAACGATCATGATCGAGGAGACTTCCTCGATCGAGATGGCGCCATGAGATGTGATGTCCCTGGTAACGGCCGGGATGATGGCCCTAGGTCAATTCCTTGAGACGAGGGCAATTATGCCCACAGTCGAGGAGGCTCGGGACGTCCTCTGCAAGGTGGACAAGGGAAGTTACTTCCCCATGCCGCTGATTTGGCGACTAGATCCCCAGGTCAGCGGGAGGCCATTCGAATGCATCGTGAAGCCATGCACGATCGCCTGCATTGAGTAGTCGATGATGCCCTGGGCGTAACCTTACGGTTACCGGATGGAATGAAGCTGCGTAAAGCAGACAGTAGGCACATTCACGCCTATACGGGCGCGTCCAAGTTCAGCAACCTGGAAGATTGGGCGATGGATGTATGCACCCATCTCGCCATGTGCTTATATGGAGGCAACCGTATGGAACGAGAACGAATCTTTGTTCTTCCTGAGTTCTTGGCTGGAGAGGCCATGGGATGGTTTCGACGGGCAGTACTGCACGTCAACCGTGTCCAATATGACTGGACGTTCAAAGGAGTCCTTACAGGACTGTATGATCGATTTGTACACCCCTCAACGCTCCAGGATGCAAGGCAGGACTTCCAGTCTGCCAAGTACACTGAGAAGTTGGGAGTACAAGGGTTCTATGATACCCTTAATGACCATGCCCAGAACATGGCAGTATACCCAGACGGGTATACAATGCTCGAAACGTTCTTGGATGGCATTCCAGCGGACATGCGCCGCTATTTGATACGTGAGGATGGATTGTCCCCAGAAGTCAACGATGTGGAAGAATTTGTGGCATATGCCATCCGGTATGAGCAGTCTCTGAAGACTGCTAACCACTACGAACATCGGAGTGGACACAAAGGGGGACCCAGGCGACTACCGCCTGGTGGGACACCCTCACGGGGTCAGCATGTGGGGACCTTCCTGGCCAAAAAGACCGATTTGGACTGTGACTGCAACACGCGATTTGTTGTACGCAGAACCCCTGCAGTGAACTGAGGGCGGAGCCACCCACGCCCAGATCGAGCACCGGACAGAGAACGTCCTAAACCAAGGCCGGACTTCAAACCGGCCAACCCACCAGGTCAGACAGGGACTTGTTTCGCGTGTGGCCAACCAGGCCACTACGCTACCAACTGCCCCGTGAAGCCAGGAGCCCCAAGGAAGGGGTATACACCCTGCGCCCACCTTTGAGCTGCACATACTGCAGCCACGAGTGGGAGTGACGGAGACGTATCTGCCGAGTCTGAGGCAGAGCACCCCACAAACAACCAGGAGCCCCCAGAGGAGGCATCGGGCACCGAGCCTGAGAGTGTGGTCGTGGAGGAGGAGGAGTACGTCACAGTCAACATACATGATGACGTCTATGACAATGAGTACTACAGTTGTGACAGCGACTCTGAGTGCCTAGCGGCGATGACGGACTGGCCGTCCACAAATGATCCCGAACGGAATAACGTGGTTCGGATGAAGAAGGTGACTCTTCGTCGTGCAGAGGGCACTTTGCAGCGCCCTACATTGAAACGAGCAGACAAGGAGTGCCTGGTCTCGTATGTGGACGTAGACGGCCACAAGGCATGGACCCTATGGGACTCTGGGAGTACTACATTGGGCATAACACCCCAGTTCGCCCATGTGTACGGAATATCCGTACAGGAGTTGGATACGCCATTGGCGTTACAGCTGGGCACCATAGGGAGCCGAGCCATGGTGCAGTATGGGACAAATGTGAATGTCCAAACGCTGGGCTCACGTAGCCGTGAATACATGAATGTAGCGAACTTTGATCGCTACGACATGATACTGGGAACGCCATTCATGCGGCGTAACAAAGTCATATTAGACTTTGACCATTCTCAGGTGCTAGTGAATGGGAAAGTGATCCCAGCCAAGCGAGCTACAGCAGACGACACTGATAATTGTCTGCGACGTCATCGCACTACGGAGAAACGCAAGGACTCTCCATGACTGGGCCAGCGCAGAGTGCCGGCCGTGGAGGATGTGGAGGAAGAAGTGCAGGCTATGCCTGGACTGAGTGCAGACCACAACGTGGTAATGATGAGTGAGGAGGAGTATCAAGCCTTCAAGAGGAGCAACAAGCGAATAATCGCTCCTGATGTTTGAGGCGCAAAGCCTCCAGACAAGCGCCATCAAAAGGCGAGACAACGGGAGGACTCAGTGGATGTATGTCCACCTACGTCCTCACAAGTCAAGTTGGAAGACTTGAGAGACAGCATCCAAGAGGCAGAAGCCTCAGGAGAGGGGGACACACGGTCCCTATGGGAGCGACCAGCCCCCCTGCCGGAGTACGACTGGGCATACGACCCCCGAATGCCGCAAGAGTGGAACAAGCTGGTGGCAGCCACGTGTGCGCAAAATGCACACCAGAGACGGATGACCGTCAACCCAGCGTATTGCCAGCCAGCCTCAGACGAGGTGTCCGTAGCGTACTCACTTGTACGTGAGGGGAAAAGCCTCGTGGCCTATAAGGCAGCGGCAGCGGATGCTCTGCTGAGACTACATATACCTGATGACAGTGTCAATCGGGTGCTCGCAATGCGTGAGCAGTATGCACCGCCACCTCGGCCACCCTCAGAGACGGTGGAAGTACTTCCCCCGGTGCATATGAAGGGGAAGCAGAAGGCGACAAGCCTTAGTGAAGAAGATATTCCTCGGTTGCGTCAGCAATGGCAAGAAGAATTTGCCGACATGGTCAACGGGACCAAGGAGGAGCTGCCGCCATGGCGGGAGGTGAACCATGAGATTAATCTCATAGACGAGAGCAAGCAGTATAAGTATTACTTGCCGCGCTGTCCGCGCGCCCTCCAGAAGCAACTATGCGATAAGACTAATCGCTATTTGAATGCTCAATGGTGGTCCCCATGCACCACCGCTCAAGCTGCACCATTATTGTGCATCCCGAAGAAGGATGGAACCCTTCGAACAGCTCTTGATGCGCGTCAGCGCAATGACAACACCATAAAGGATGTAACTCCTTTACCAGATCAGGAGGTGATCTGGGAAGACGTGGCTCGGGCGAAGTATCGCTCGAAGATCGACCTTACTGACGCTTACGAGCAGGTGCGCATTCGCACCGAGGACGTACCCAAGACCGTATTTGCGTCGATCATGGGTACATTCACGAGCAATATAATGCAGATTGGAGACTGCAATGCTCCAGCAACTTTCCAGAGGCTAATGACCTCTATCTTCCAAGACGTAATAGGACGTTTCATGCACGTCTACTTAGATGACATATTCATCTACTCGGATACTATGGAGGAGCATGAGCAGCACCTCAGAGTCGTATTCGAACGACTGCGCAAGTACAAGTTGTACTTGAAGTGGAAAAAATGTGAGCTCTACGCTCAGAGTATAGACTGCCTAGGGCATGTCATAGATGAGCAGGATATCCACCCTGATCAGGACAAGCTCAATCGTATTCGGGAGTGGCGCATGCCCCGAAACTACAATGACATCCAATGATTCGTTGGCCTTGTCAACTACATATCGAGCTTCTTGCCCGATGTCACAGCCTATACTGGGCCACTTATGGCCATGACACAGAACGGGTCACCGTTCAATTGGAGGCCGTTGCACCAGCGGTGCTTCGAGATGGTCAAACAGATCTGTACAAAGACTCCGGTGATTCGACCAATTGACCCTAGATGGGACGAGCCGATATGGCTCATTTGTGACGTGTCCAAGACAGGCGTCGGAGCCATGTACGGCCAGGGAAGCAGCTGGCAGACGTGCCGCCCAGCAGGGTTCATGTCGAAGAAGTTCACGACGGCCCAGCAAAACTATGCGGTGCACGAGCTGGAGACTCTTGCCATACTCGAGGCCCTCCTCAAGTGGGAGGATAAGCTGATGGGATACCCCATCCACATCATAACAGACCACAAGGCCCTTGAGTTCTTTAAAACTCAGGTGAACTTGTCACCGCGTCAGCGACGGTGAATAGACTACATGTCGAGATACCAGTTCGACATCACCTATGTTAAAGGTGAACTCAACAAAGTGGCAGACTGCTTGTCATGCTACTTTGAGAGTGATGTAGTCGGGGAGGCTCACGAGCCTCATGAGTATGTGCAGGCAGACTGCTGCATAGACCCTGATGGAGAGGATTTACCTCTCCACCGATACCAGGAGCTCAGGGAGCATGTCCTGGAAGTACGTGCTATGCGTGACGATGAACGGAGGCGAAGCACTCGCCTCAGAGAGCAGCGTGAAGAGCGGGATGTAGCCGCCCAGTTGCTCAAGGAGCATGAAGCCGTGGACCCAGCGTCTACTAGGGAGCACGAGCGCCACGATGCACCTGTTACGCTTGCAGAGATGCTCGAAGGCGAATTGCCTTCATCCCAGCCTCCTAGCCTGGTCAATGACGACTTCCGGCAGGAGGTGGTGCAGGACTATGGCAATGATTCTCTCTTCGCCGAGATAATCGCCAATCCTGACGACCATCCTTGGTTCAGGCATGAGCCTGGTGGACTGATCACGACGGAGAACCGTCAAGGGGTGGCAGTGGTCTGCCTCCCCTGTACGCGAACCATTGTTACGCGGGTCTTGGACCAGGCCCATGCACTGGTGGGGCACTTTGGTGCCGCCCAGACGTTGGGCTACATCCGAAGATGGTATTGGTGGCCACGTATGGCCCAGGAAGTGACCAAGTTTTGCGCCTCATGCGCAGCATGTCAGAGGGCAAAGTTGCCCCCTGGATCCCCTCCCGGGAAGCTACACCAGCTACCCGTGCCGGTGAAACCCTGGGATTCAATTGGAATGGACTTCGTAGGTCCCTTTCCCGAGTCCAGAGGGTTCAACTACCTCTGGGTAGTCATATGCCGCATGACGAGCATGGTGCACCTCATACCGGTGCGAACTACATTGACGGCTAAGGAGCTGTCATGGATCTACCTGAGGGAGATCGTTAGGCTGCATGGGCTGCCTAGCACCATTGTGAGCGACTGTGACTCAAAGTTTACGTCTCAATGGTGGAGAGAACTCCACAAACTGCTAGGAGCGCGACTTCTCATGTCGACGTCCTTCCATCCTCAAATGGATGGGCAGACAGAGCGGGCTAACCGCAGTATAGGTCAGATTTTGAGGGCAGTTGTTCGCCCTGACCAACGGGACTGGGTGGACTGGTGTCCACTCACTGAGTTCACGATTAACGTGAGTATCTCAGATACCACAGGGTATGCGCCCTTTGAACTCAACGGAGGGTACTTGCCCTCCATGCTGCACGAAGTTCGTGCTGATACAGTGGCTCACCGCGGAGTTGTCGAGTTCGCCAGGCAGGCCCTGGAGAACATCGCGGCGGCGCATGACGCCATCATAGAGGCGCGAGTCTTCCAGGCGAAAAACGCCAATCACCGTAGGCGAGCAGACCCGCCAATAGCAGTAGGAGCGTTGGTCTACCTATCAACGCGTAATCTGAAGCTCCCAAAGGGACGGGCGAGTAAACTCTGCCCGAAGTGGGTAGGCCCATACCGCGTCCTAGACGCAGAGCCAAGTACCTCCAACTACGTGTTGGAGCTGCCTCTGGCATTACAGGAACGACGCATCGTTCCTAAGTTTCATGTGTCGCTGTTGCGACCTTACAGCGTGTCTGACGATGTGCTGTTCCCTAACAGGGCAACCCTGGGCCCCTATGATTTTGGGGCTCAAGATGATGATGAATGGTTCGTTGAGTGCATAATTGGGCACCGGTGGACTGAGCGTAACACGCTCGAGTTTGAGGTACGTTGGTCTCTGGGGGACACAACATGGGAGCCACACTCCCATTGCTCCAAGTTAGCGGCACTTGACCGTTATTTGGAGTTGAAGGGCGTTAAGCGCCCACATCAATTAAGTAAGCGTGCCGGCGCTTAATTTGATTGGCAGTGCCGATCGCAGCTTGGCTGAGTTGGTCAGCAGCTGTGGCTGAAACACGTCTTAAAAGGCAAAATTTCTTTTTCGCTTTTTTCCCCAACTATGGACAACATGCCCGTGGACCTGAGTGAACAGCAGCAGCAGCAGCTACAGCAGCAACAGTTTGAGAGTACGCCATCGGTCTTACCGTCGGCTGAAGGGGGGGGGGCAGATGGCTCCCCCGCTTGCCCAAAATGCGCCCCAGTGGGGACAATCGCAACAAGCTGTGGGCTTCCCACAGCAGCAGCAACCACTAGCGGCGGGCTACCTGCCGCAGCAGCCGGTGATCAGTGGCTATCCGCCACTTCAAACCATGCAGGGCAACTTCATGCCCCAGAACGCACCTGTGGGCGGCTATCAGCCCCAACAACCAGTACAGGGCGCTTATGCGCCACATCACACTGAGGGCCAATTCCAGCAACAGGCCTATGGGGGGCTAGTCAGCCCCCAAGCAGCGTCAGCATGGAGGCAGCTTGCCCCCGTACCGGCAACAGGGCAACTGGGGACACATCCTTTTCCCCAGTTTACCGCCCCGGCGCACTACCCTGGGATGGGTGGTGTGCCCGTAATGATGCCGTACCCCCCGGCTTGGATGGGGGCTTGGGGCGCAATGCCCCAGTACAGCGACTCGCATGAGTCACAAGCCAAGGGAGGCCGGTTGATTTCCCTGTCGACCACAGCACCAATTGACAATCTAGAGGGACGCAAAGCATCCCTCGTGCAGGCCACCGCGGCCAGATTTCCCTGTCGACCACAGCACCAATTGACAATCTAGAGGGACGCAAAGCATCCCTCGTGCAGGCCACCGCGGCCATTGAAAGTACAGAAACTTTTAATACAGAACAGAGCATCAGTTCATCGGCTGATGCGCTGACGGAGAGCTTGGCCAAGCTCTCCTTGCTACAGCGGCTGGAAATGCCGCACCAATCCGAGCCCAGCTTGGAAGAAGAGTCGCGTCCTCGACATGACAAAGGAAAAGCACGGGCTGTCGAGCCCACTCACAACCAGGACTTAGTCCTGGCTACCCTTCTCCAACGTCTGGGAGATAACGGGTACGATGTACTCGCAGAGTCATCATTCCTCCGCGATGCGGAGGCAGTCGTCCTCATCTGCCGGATAATGGACGACATGGATCATATGCGCGCTCAGCACAAAACGGATCTCCTTGCCCTATTGGCCGCTTGTAAGCGGCAGACTACACCCCCGAGTCGGGACACCGACTCCAGCAAAAGGGCGCGTCGGCAAGGAGTGGAGGACGCGCCCTCCCGCTTGATTAAGTCGAGCATTGCTGCCCCCGGCCGGGAGGCCGGCCTAGGACGGGACATCCTTCCCTATGAAGATGTCCCTGCTCTAGCCACCCCCCGGCTTATCCAGCGCCTCGCCAGTGGCGCATCTGAGGTCGCGTCTTCACGACCAGTATCCGTGGTTTCCACCATGTACTCTGAGGAGCAGAGTTCCAGGGGCGTGAGCACACGCCCCACCAAGGCTAAGGCCTCACTACCCTGAAAGGATTGTCGGGGTAAGCAACCGGAAGGGCACGCCTACGTCAACGTGCACTTCCCCGAGAATGCCCCGAAAGGGGCCCTAGGGGCTAACATCCCCTTTTTACCCGCTATACTGGTAGAGGGCCTACCAGCCCGACTCTCGCGGTGTGTGTGGGCAATGGACCCACGGTCTGAGAAGTCAGAGCCGGAGAGGCTGCCATCCCCGCCCTCCGACGACGATTGGTATGAGGAGCCTGAAGAGGCTCGTATGGAATCCCCTGTGCCGCACAAGACGGCAGCACAACATATGGCGTGCAAACGGCGCAACAGCAATCAACGGGCCAAGATGGAACGTCGGGTGCAGGATAGCGCCAAGCAAGGAGCTGCCCTCCTCGAGGACCAAACCAGGCGCATCCCTGATGCACTCGGTGTTGTGATCTATCAAGATCACACTATTGAGCGCCAAAACTCATTCTTTGGCGCGGGGTTAGCTCCCCAATTCTATTGGTCACCAATGACCAATACCATCTTTGTCGGGCAAGAAGCCCGCACAGCCAGGTCCTTCGAGGACGATAAACAGGGCAACGCCGCGGCGACGCCCCACAACAGTAAGGTGTACCAAGTGGCACCTCGCAGGTTTCCCCGCAGTCCTCGAGAAGTCTGCAGACTTCATGCACTGGTTAACAACCAGTTTACGCCGCTTCGTCAGCGTCAGTTGGGCTACCTCTTGCTCAACGAATTCAAGTGGGTGGCGCTCAACTGCCACCCTACGGCCCGAGACAGAGCTATGTCTCATTTACTCGACGAGGTTGAGTATAGGACTATCGCGGTACCCTTCGCGAGTCCAGAGGAGCGGGAGAATGTCCCGCAAATGATTGTGCCGTCGCAGCTCTATCGCCGCAAAGAGGGAGGGAAAATTGCCTTCGTCGGCCTTACCCCCCCTGATCCAAAGCAACCATTTGCTTTGGACTACCTGGGCTCATACGCCCTCCTCTATGGACGTCCTGGGACGTCCAACGTGTGGACCGGTCTGGCCATGGACCGAGCCATGCGCATTCATTGGCGCAGCCTCTTTGGGTTTGCGCTTGTACGTGCCCTCAGCGCCAGCCGCCCCTCCAAGGCCACGGTACACAAGTACCTGGCCTACATCTTCGCCAGGCCAGGCCTCTACAAAGAGGCCGTGGCTGAGTACGAGGCGGCCACGGGGCAAGTCTTTGAGCCCCTCCACGCCGACGACCCTACCTTCGAGGTTCAGGCTGTGAACATCCCGGAAGCGTCAGCTTCCGTGTTCACCACTTCGGACGTGTTACGCGTCCTTCTTCACAATCAAATTCTGGTCAGCTGGGCTGACCACGCATATACTTATGGGGTCACCTACTTGGCCCATCTATTCTTCAGCAACAGCCGGCTCTACAACGAGGCGGCTGCTATCGACAACGAGAGGCTACAACGCCTCGACCACTACGGTACACCCCAGTCCATCCCTCAGTGGGATGGGTGGCGCGAGGCCACCATTGGCAATCGCCAACGCCTGATGCTCCAGCAGCAGGACAGTCGTCGTGCATACAACAACGCGCTCGCCAAGGGGATGTACCTCTTCATCGGGCAAGACATTCATGCCCGCAAAATCTGGACGCGCCAGTACCCGTCCGACACCGGGGATCTGCCTGATCCCCAACCACCTGTCCCGGGGTCGACCATCGACCCCAATCTCACACTGTCCCCCCTCCGGGACTATGATGATTCCCTGCCAGTAGCAGGGCCTTCGGGTACTTTCTACGTGCCCGCACCCGAGGATGAACTCCTCGACTACGACATGGATGACGCGACTGCCGATCCATTCCGGGAGCCTGGAGACTCTCCCATTGCCCCCGTCCCTGACTTACCGACGGCATGACCGTCGTATTATCTCAAGACCGTAGCTCGGTCTGATTGGGGGGTGTGTAGCGTAGTCCGCTATGTGGCGTTGGCCACATAGCTTTACTTACTGTATTAGATATTATATTATATTTATTATAATAAATATAATATATTAATTACTTTACTATATATACGTACATATGTGCTGCTTATTAAGCAGCTTATTTTGTGTTTATACTACATAGTCAATAGACCGGACTGGTCTGATTCTGTGCAGTGTGAACCTAAGCTCTCACAATCCCTGTAACTTCGTTACACATAGTCAATAGACCGGACTGGTCTGATTCTGTGCAGTGTGAACCTAAGCTCTCACAATCCCTGTAACTTCGTTACACGTGGGCAGCGCAGCAAGTGATACTTGTATTGCTTGCTCTCATCTATGAGATTAATCTCCTGGTTCACTTCCCGCCAGGGCGGGAGCTCCTCCTTGGTCTCATTGGCCATATCAGCAAATTCCTCTTGCCATTGCTGACACAACCGAGGTATCTCTTCCTCACAAAGGCTTGTCGTCTTCTGTTTCCCCTTCAGACGTACTGGGGGAAGTACCTCCACTGTTTCCGATGGTGGCCGAGGCTGTGGTGCATATTGCTTGTGCATTGCAAGCACCCAATTAACACTGTCATCGGATATATGCAGTCTCAGTGGTGGATCCACTACCGCTGCCTTACAAGCCACAAGGCTTATCCCTTCACATACGAGTGAATATGCTATGGACACTTTGTCCAAAGCTGGCTGGCAATACGCTGTTGTGACGGTCATCTGTTGCTGGTGTGCATTTTGCGCACATGTGGCTGCCACCAGTTCATTCCATTCCTGCAGCATTTGTAGGTCATATGCCCAGTCGTAGTCAGGAAGGGGAGCTGGTTGCTCTTATAAGGACCGTGTGTCCTCACAGTATGAGGCTTTTGCCTCTCGATTGCTGTCCCTCAAGTCATCCAACTTGACTTGAGAGGACATAGGTGGACATATATCCACTGATTTCTCAGGCTTCTTCACTTTTTGCTGCCGTCTGTCAGGAGGCTTTGCGCCTCAAACAGCACGAGCAAGTATTCGCTCGTCTCCCATCTTGGAGGCTTGATATTCCTCCTCGCTCATCATTACCACATTGTGGTCTGAGCTCAGCCCAGGCATAGCCTGTACTTCCTCATCCACATCCTCCACTGCTGGCACTTTGCGCCAACCGAGTCATGGAGAGTCCTTGCGCTTCTTCATAGTGCAGTGACATCGCAGGCGATTATCAGTGTCGTCTGCAGTAGCCTGTTTGGCTAGGATTACTTTCCCATTTACTAGCACCTGACAGTGCTCAAAGTCTAGCATGACTTTGTTATGCCGCATGAATAGTGTTTCCAGTATCATATCATAGCAATCAAAGTTTGCTACATCCATGTATTTCTGGCTATGTGAGCCCAGTGTCTGGACAGTTACATTCGTCCCATACTGCACCATAGCATGGCTCCCTACCATGCCCAACTGCAATGCCAACGGCATATCTAACTCCTGTATGGAGATTCTGTACATGTGAGCGGACTGGGGCATTATACTGGAAGTAGTACTCCCGGAGTCCCATAACGTCCAAGCTTTGTGGCCATTCACCTCCACATACGAGATCAGGCACTCCTTATCTGCCCGCTTCAATGTAGGGCACTGCAAAGTGCCCTCTGCTCGACAAAGAGTCACCTTCTTTATCCGAACCATGTTATTCTTGTTATGATCGTTTGAGGATGGCCAATCCGTCATTGCCGCTAGGCATTCCGAGTTGCTGTCGCGACTGTAGTACTCGTTGTCATAGACGTCGTCGTATACGTTGACTATAACCAAAGGCCTGAGTAGAAGGAGAAGGCCGAAGGCCTTATGTCTGTAGTACGTAGTAGGTTCTACTCCACTTACATTTATGTAAGGAAGGCGGACCTAAGTCAGAAATTCAAAGCCCACAGCCAAAAAGAATTTCTGTAAAAGAGCAACGAGTAGATGGTAGTTATTTTGGAGCAATTTATCCAAAATTAAGGTGTACTCTAATGGGTTTCGAAAGAAATTATCAAATCAAAATCCCTTCTAACCAATTAAATAAAAAATTATTTTTTACAAAATCTGAAACTAAAATAAATCCTTGGTTTTTAACAGGGTTTGTGGATGGTGAAGGTTGTTTTTCTATTAAAATACAGCATAATGCTAAATTAAAAACTAAATGGAGAGTTAGACCTGTTTTTTCTATTACTTTACATGTCAAAGATGTATCTTTATTAGAATCAATAAAAAATAACTTAGGCCCTTGCCCCCCAGACCGGCGGTACTCCTCCCCCTTCATGACCACACTCTCAGGCTCAGCGCCCAAAGCCTCCTCTGGGGGCTCTTGGTCGTTTGTGGGGTGCTCAGCCTCAGATTCAGCTGAAACATCTTCATCACTCCCACTCGCAGCTGCAGTATGTGCGGCTCAAAGATGGGCATGGGGTGTATACCCCTTTCTCGGGGCTTCTGTTTTTGCGGGGCAGTTGGTAGCGTAGTGGCCTGGCTGGCCACATGCAAAACAGGTCCCTGTCTGACCAGGTAGGTTGGCTGGCTTGAACTCTGGCCTTGGTTTAGGACGTTCTCTGTCTGGCGTCCGCTCCAGTTGTGGGCAGGGTCGCCCTTGATTTGCCGCAGGCATTCTGCATACCACAAACTGTGTGTTGTGGTCACGATCCATGTCGGCCTTCTTGGCCAAGAAGGTCCCCACATGCTGACCCCGTGAGGATGCCCCAGCAGGCGGCAATCGCCTGCTTCCCCCTTTATGGCCACTATGATGCTCATAGTGGTTAGCAGTCTTAAGAGACTGCTCATACCTAATAGCATATGCCACAAACTCTTCCACATCGTTGACCTCTGAGGACAGTCTGTCCTCACGTATCAGATAGCAGCGCATGTCTGCTGGAATACCATCCAAGAATGTTTTGAGCATCATATACCCATCTGGGTATACTGCCATATTCTGGGCATGGTCGTTAAGGGTATCATAGAACCCTTGTACTCCCAACTTCTTGGTGTACCTGGTGGACTGGAAGTCCCGCCTTGCATTCTGTAGCATTGAGGGGTGCACAAATTGATCATACAGTCCTGTGAGGACTCCTTTGAATGTCCACTCATACTGGACCTGGTTGACATGCAATACTGCACATCAAAACCACCCCATAGCCTCTCCGGCCAAGAATTTGGGTAGAACAAAGATTTGTTCTTGTTTCATACAGTCACCGCCATATAAGCACATTGCAAGGTGGGTGCATACATCCATCGCCCAGTCCTCCAAGTCACTGAACTTGGACGTGCCTGTGTAGGTGCAAATGTGCCTACTGTCCGCTTTACGCAGCTTCACCCCATTGAGTAACTGCAAGGTTACCCCTAGAGCATCATCAACTACTCAATGCAGGCAATTGTGCATGGCCTCACTGATGCATCTGAATGGCCTCCCACTGGCCCAGAGATCTAGTCGCTAAGTCCGTGGCTTGGAGAAGTGACTTCCCTCATCTACTCTGCGGCGGGCGTCCCGAGCCCCCTTGACTGTGGGCATAATTGCCCTCGTCTCGGAGAGTCGGCCTAGGGCAATCATCCTGGCCACTAACAGGGGCATCACGTCTGGTGGCACCATCTCAATTGAGGAAGTCTCCTTGATCATGATCGTTGTGCCACCCAGGTTCTGGAGAAGCTTGATTCTCCTGGCCCTGCATGATGAATTGACGACACATCTCGTCAATGGGCTTCGTGCCCTCAAATATGATGCCCTGATTGTTGATAAGGGACTGTCTCTTAGCTCTGAGGTCGCCATTGCACATACGCTGATACGCGACTCTGTTGCTCAATGTTTCCACCATTGGCACGCATGGCATCACAGATGCCTTGCTCTCCACCTTGAACGCAGTACTAGCACGTGTCCATCTGGGCCTGACATTTCTGTCCTAGGGTCTTGGTTACGCAAATGTGGGGGCTCCTCATGCTACCCTTGTCCTGCTGGAGTATAAAAGGTACTCACTGGCTTTACCTCGGGCATTTCCTGCGCCCATGCTAGTGCTTCTACTAGCTCAACTCCAACATCTTGATTATGATGTGCCGAGCATTCCTTGGACGTGTGGCTCTAGGGGGTTGACACCCCAGATTGCCTTGTGGCCTTCTGCTGCAAATACATCTGCAGTTCCATTGTGAGCACTCTCACCATCAAATCAGTATATTTAGTACTGAATACATTGGGCACTTCGTGCCCTTGTCGCCTAAGTGCTACTATATGCACTGAAGCATAGCACTCGATTCGTGCTTGGGTGGTGTATTTCATTACCTCTGGGTGTAAATCCCAGAACACCCGCAAGTGCATGGTGTATGCAGTTTTCAACCGCTGCTCCTCTACTCCAGTGTCATCGTTGCTGGACAACTCAACCACCTCCTCCAGGAGCTCTGCACCCTCTGGGGCTTTCTCCATAGCTGGCGTGCACAGAAAACAATTTTCTGCACGGGCTACCTCAGGGTTTGCAGCCTCCTCTGGTACCTCCTCTATGCAGGCTTCCGCTATCCTGGTGGGCATTGAGCCCACTGTGGTTCATCTGGCCCCGCTACTCCGGCTCAGAGGAATAGGTCCCCCAGTTTGTGCCGACGACTCAGTGTCTACTGAGGTGCCCTGGGCACCTGTTGACTGCCGACCTTCATCAGAGGGCTCTTTGGAGGCTAACCGGCTAGACCATCGCAGTCCTCCTGGCAGCTGCATAACTGGGGGAGTTAATCCCCCTGGCATCCTGTCCTGTGGCCATGGCTGGCCATCATGTTGTGAGCTCTCAGCTCTCCGGGCCTCACTTTCATTCCCGGACAGGTTGGTGCTCCGACCTCGGTCTCGAGCTTTGGGTCTTGACTGACCCCTATTGGGTGCTGACGCATTCTGAATGTCTGCTGGATCTCCCTGTACATCGTGGGCATTCCGCCCACCGTCAGTGGGAGCTGCAGGTATGGGATTACTCATTGATCCCCTGTTTGAAATTTGCATGGTGTGGCTGTGCAAGAAGCTCGAGAAGCTGATAGAGTTCTGTCAACAAACTCAGCAACTGACGTCGAATGCTAGGCAATAGATCCTAGCTGGCAGATTCAAAAAAATGTAACAGAGTTACGGGTTTTGAGAGAGCTTAAGTCACACAGAACAGAATCAGACCAGACTGGTCTATTTACTATGTAGTGTATAACAAAAATAAGCTGCTTAATAAGCAGCAGGTAGCTAGGTATTTATAATTATATAACTATTATTATATTATAATAAATATAATATAATGTTCAACAATAAGCAGCAGGTAGCTAGGTATTTATAATTATATAACTATTATTATATTATAATAAATATAATATAATGTTCAACGACTAAACTAAGTAAAAGCTCTATGTGGCCAACGCCACATAGCAGCTACGCTACACAAGTAGAGCCAGAAAAAACATACTAATTGTTGCTGAAAATGTGTGCATTGACAGCCAGGATGCTGGCATGCCTCCCTGGGTGGGAGATCCATAGTAGCACAATGTCTGGCTGAACGATAAAATTGTGGTGGAAAAAAGAAGAAAAAATGATGTCTTATTATTTTGCCCCAAAAGATATCAGCTGACTGAGAAACCCATCATGTGCTGGTTTGAGTACATGCTATTACAATTGGCTGAGAAGCAGAGTAGCAGAATCGAGCAGTCAAAAATGATCTGCGCATCTTCCAAGTCGAAGTTGAAATTGAAAGGAAGTCACATGTTGAAAGTTGAAGACGATGTTGATGTTGATTATTTTGTCCAAAGAGTCCCCTCATAGACTTTGGCAGGACAAAAACTATTCGTCAAGACATAACCCTCTTCTCGTTACTTACGTAAGAGAGTCGGGGAACCTAGGAAACGTGATACTAAGCTCGCGAGTGGGACGCTTTTTGTGGATAGTAACCGATTTTGCGACTAATCTTTTAGTTCAGGAGGATTCTCAGCCAAAAAAGTGTCCATTTTAGCGAACCGCCCATGAGATGGCGCATGCAGACCAATTTGATCTGGGCACAATGTGCCTGTGTCGTCTCGCGATTGGAAACTAATCGGCGAAAACCCGTTACCTTCGTGACCCACCTAACCAATGAAGCATCTTTTCGAAGCTCCAACTTCCAAGGGCGCGCGCAGCTGATGGACCCATTTGGAACTACCGTGGTCTTGGCGCCTCCTTGTTGAGAAGATACAAAGGCTGAGAGTTCTGGAGACTTATCTTTGGCAGCTTTCAAAACTTTCACAAAGTTCACCGTGTACATGTGAAGAAGTCATAAACAGATGTGAAACCAGTTCATCCGTGCGATGTGCAGCTGTCAACTGTCTTTGGTTCGTCACCAACTCGTTTTCTAATTTGGGTGGGGTACGTCTGCATTTCAACATTCACATCTCTCGTCAAAGGTCCAGGGGCATATTTGATCTAAGTGCCGGCGTATCTCCCCGTGGCCAGATCTTCCTTTAAGAAGAATCCTCTCAGGCATCTCTTGCTTCCCACCGAATGCTTCGTTTCCAACTATGCGGTCCGACCAGTCCGCAAAATTTGACGATCACGATATTTATCAAGAATGTTGTCAAACGAGTCAGGCAAAAGGACGGTTCTTGTCTGATTGTGGTGTAATCCCTACTATGGCAAAAAAGACACAGCACTCTACGAGGCGACCATTAGTTCAGGCGGAGGCAGTGAATGAGATATAAATATTTCGGCCCAAGACTCCGCAACTCAATGCCCTGAGCGCTTCTTTGCATATTCAACGAAATCGTCTATAGTTGATGGCCATGCCTCTAAAGAGTTTGCATCAGAAACCGCATGTATTCTAAAATTGAGACCAACCGGACCTTCTGGGTTATAATTCAAAAACTTGGAATCAACCGAACGCAAGAAGTCCAAGAACTAACCCAATGTTAGATATTACAAACCAGAGCGAGGGATAAATTTAACGAACCATGATCCATGTATCCTTGCTGACGCTTTTACCACCTTTCTGGTTCAGAAAATCGAACCACCATTCAATGTACTCAGGTCTCCACCCTTCTTCGTACTCCATAGAAACGTCACCGTCGCTCGACACTGCCTTTATGTGAGATAATGCTGATCCTTTCAATCCATGGGGAACAAGTAAACCCCAAAATGCTTGTGCGCTATCAATGCCTGTGTATCATAAATATGCTAGGTCAATTTGTAGCATTAGAAGAGGTGACAAACCTAGACTGCGTTGGCCTTCCGACCTGCCGAATTCAAAGGTATAATTGTACACTTTGCGAAAATAATCCGGATCGTTGGACAGCTTAATCGAAAGTTTTGGCAAGATAGCTTTCATAGCAGGTATTGAATCAACCCTGAGAGAAATAATATAAATCATCACCACACCAAATCAGAAAACGAAAATTCAAGTAACGTACCCAAGAGCTTTCCAACCCTCTGTCCAACCCTGCTTAGTCCATCTTCCGATTCCAGGTGATTTCAATTCAAAAGCCACAGCGAGCAGAACGACATCTTCAGGATCAACCTCCAGATCACCACACAGCTTGATTGTACCATCCACTGTGATCTCGTCTCCATCTGGATCTATTTGGCGTGATGGAGAACTGAGGTCTCAATTGTTGTCACAACGTTCCGCAAAGGAAGGAAATCAGACCTTTATACTGTTTGAACAGCGAACTAAGCTTCGAACTTGATGGCGCAGTCGACTGATGCCTTGTTGGAGCATTGAACTCGTAAGGATTGTTAAAATACGCATCAACAGCCACATCGACACGCTTATACTTCTCGAGAAACTTTCGTGCATCTCTTGTCCTGATCATAAGACTGGGAGTTAACCGGGGATCGTCCTGGATGTATCGAGATCACCCACGACGTTCCCGTTACACCAACAAATTGGACAAGATTATCTTCCATCCTTTTATCGGCCATAATAGTTCTCGTAATCGGATCTGTTGGATAATACGAAAGGGTCATTAGTCGCCATTTATCAGGATATGAAGTTGGAATCCACGCGCATCGAGCAACAATGAGAAAGAGGTCTTGTCACGATATATGCAGATATACTGACTTGAATTCACGCGGGTAATTAGGGTAGCAATTACAAGGCAGGTCAGCAGATCACTGTAAACTTAATGACAACAGCTGGGAGAGTTTTGAATTGTCATAGTTCAATGATTACCTAATCAGCCTGTCACTTGTGTTGCAAAGTACACGACGAGTTCATATACATTCGTGGTCCACTTGCGAAATCAGAGCAAAGTACAGTTGCTAACACGATGTTGATCTGATTGTACACTGTCATGTAAACTAACCCGGTCAATTCCTCCTGTCATACTACATATTTTAGCTGTCTTTATTATTATATTACTATGCCATCCACCCCTACGCTAGAAGTACTAGCTAAGGACATATCAGTAAAGATACGCATTCATTATCTGTTGGGAATATACTTGATTACTTAGGTCTTCTAGAAATTACTGCAGTCCTCATCTACTGACAAGCACACCAACATTGCGCCGGGAGTTTTACCTTATTGGAATCGGATCACCTGTTCATCCTTGACCATATACCATGTAGCCATCTACTTCGAATAGCTGACTTTACAACCCGTCTCACGGCTTGCCTTAAGTAAAGCACTCACTTTCGGGGATAAATTGACATGACGTGTCAAACTCCATCTTCTCTGTTGATGGATCCTGTAAGCTTCCTGAACTCACGGTTCCTTCGTATACTCATCTTGTGCCTCCTATCGCCACCCTGACAAGTGCTTACCGGCCTCGAGAAAATTCCGGACATAGTCGCGATATCCGCCGAGAGTTACGCAGTTATATGATGATTATACAATTCCCGTTCGTGGCGTTGACGTTGAGCGGTTTTTACAAACGCACTTTGAACGGCGCCGCCTGTGCTGCGGCATTTTTCAATCAGTAACTCCTTACGTCTATCAGTGTACATGTAGTTTCTATGACATTAACTTCCACCTTGAAGTTCATCCATCAATATGCCTGGTCCTGGCCCCGATTCTGAAGCATACCCTGGAGCATACTTACCCGTGGGCGAGCAGGTGACTTTCCTCCTCGCCGCGGATTCTTGTGAAATCATGCATCCACTATCCACCTGAGCTGGTCAATTCTCAAAAAGGCATACTAATTCCCCGTCCTCTCAGCGTGGTTCTATCAAAGAAGCTCGATATTATTAATAGGCAACCCCTCCTTTGTCGTATCTGTGACCGTTTAGCACGGCTCTCGCTGGCGCTTGATACAGGAGAGGACTTCCGATACATATCACCTGCGTTCCCACAGGAATATGAAACGCGTGAGCGCGCGGCGGGTGATATGTGATACCCGGACATTCTGACTTCATGGGGCTTGAACTTCACTAATCATAACATCTTCTGGTAGAGTCAACTCTTGAGAAGGACTTCAATTAATCTCGTACCATAATTTAGAATTAAGAATGAAAGGTGTTCGTACACTTACGGCGTAAAACGGCTACTTACAGGTTTATGCGATCCCTTAGGTAACCGCCATACATGATAAAGGAGTGAAGATGCCTTTAGATATTGTATACGTATGATGAAATGGCATCGTGGTTTCATGCTGGCAGGATGAATGAACAATAGAACGTAACTCTACCTAATTCTTCATCTTAATGTCATAAGCTCCAAACTTCATCACCGTAGCCGTGCGGAAACTACTGAAGCACTTTAGGACTATCCGACACAAATCTGCTTCCGCGTCAAGACCTTTAGACGAGTTTTCCATTGTTATACTTATATGTTGGGGATCGTTGAAGCTCGGTGGCGAGCTACGGATACTCGGGCCATACAGCGGCGCTAAACGAAATAATAATTCGTACAAGGGCGCCTCTTCAATTGAGGTCCTGCCAGGCACGAACGGAAGCAAAATCCGGCCTAAATGTTAGATCCCGCGGTTGGTTCCGGCCCTTCTTAAGAGAAAATTCAAATATATTTGCCGAATATCGATCATGATCACTGATTTGCGATCTGACGAAGTAACCAATTCGGACAAGCTCTGGAGTCTTGTTGCCTGGCGGACTTGATCACACAATCCTGTGTCAATGAGAGCCGATATGAGGCGATGAGAAGCAACGTTACTCATGCGTATGGAGAACTGATGGACTCGGCAATAAAGGCCCCTGGTTAGTAGGGCCGATATTGTCACGTTGACGACTATATCAGGTTGACAATGGGCAACGATACGGGTAGTGCTAGCAATGCAACTAGGGCCGATATTGTCACGTTGACGACTATATCAGGTTGACAATGGGCAACGATACGGGTAGTGCTAGCAATGCAACAATATCAATTGGGTCAAGTATTGTACATGTGTGGTCAAGACAGTGAATGGGAATCATGATCAATGAGGTTGGGGATGCCGAGTCGAAATGCCAAAAAAAAAAATCACAATACGGAAGTAAACGCCCCAGCAAGCTCTAACTTAAGGCTTATATCAGGTTTGACTCAGAATCTAAATTAGCAGGACGTACTGTAAGGTATCATGTCCGCACAATCACACGACGAGTATGCTTTCCTGCCCTCCTGCGTTCCGCATACGGGATTGGACGGCGCCATGCATCATCATCACCGTACTCGTCAGGCACAAATTCACTTTTTGGACCACCTTGAGGGCTTTCATGGGGCGACGTACGTAAAGCAGGAGGATGGAGATTGGGTGGATGCTGAGAGGAAGGTGAATGGGTCGGGATCGGATATAACGGCGTAGACGTGACAGGAGCAGTGCCTCTAGGAGGAGGCCTCGATGCTGGCGGATGTGAGTAGAGAGCAGATGCAGATGATTGTACTGGAGAATGGTGGGGAGGATGGGTTGATGGTGGCCACAGCAGGGAGGTATCCCTTCCCCTGAGTTTTGATGAATCAGCATCCGCCCCATTCTGAATGTCGACCTCGACTCGAACGCGAACTATTTCACGACCAGCTTGGGCAAAGAAAGCACGTTCCTGTCTCTGGAAGAATCCACTGGTAGGCCCCCCTCTCATTTCGGTCATTTGGGGTGGAGCTGGTGGAAACATTGCCATGAGGTCGTGGCCAGTCAAAGGAGCGGCATATTTCCGATGTGGCATGTCAGGTGTAGTGTTGAGATCGACATCTGTAGCGACTAAAGTCAATGCACCATCGTCTTAAAGAGAAATAAGTCATACCTCGTATTGAACTTGGAGAAAGGGGGCGACGTAGGCGGGCGTTTGTCATGGATGAAGAAGGATGGCCTTTGGCTGTGGGACTCTGACTAGTTGCCGGAGTCGATGTAGTGGGAGATGGAGAGGGACTGGAAGTATCGGACACTGGGCGAAGATGAAAATTGCCAGTCATGCTGGAGTTGGGGGTAGAAATGGCTTCGCAGATATGAAGGAGGGTAATATATATATACACCTTAGCGGAGCGGGGAAGGCAAATTGATTGGATCGAAACCGGTTCAGCTCAAAACGAGCGGAGTGTTCATTCTCCGTATAAAAAGTCCATCCAAATCCGGCCGTGGAATCAGGGTCAACGTTTGTTGTCCACGTTGTCAGATGCTCTATCTGATCCCATTAAGGCGTTCGTGTCAGCCTGTGTCAAGGAACCTCCTTACATACTTACATGTCAAAAGAAGCTACCCGTTGACAGAACCGCTCAGCCGCTCAGATTGGAAGCCCTTTTTATTCGATTTCTCCATTTGAGCCGCGCTTGTCGGCTTCCAACGAGAACTTTGGCCGAGGCAACCGCCGCGGGTGGCTTATAAGGCACAGGTATTGACATTTTTACATGGTGGTCTCCAATACCATATATTAGGCGGCCCATCAAGACATGAACTTCGCTCTCAACCTCCCTCGTATGTCTCTGTACCACGAACCTGTCTACCTGTCTTGTCCTCTTTCTCCTCAGTCACGACCGATCGATCGGTGTAGAATGTCGGCATGCCAGTGGTTCCCGAGGCGTCATGCGTCATGCGTCATCAGGAGACTAATTGATGTCTGCAACTAGTGTCGCAGTCGGTGATATTTCGCGCAATGTTGCCACTTTAGCATAGCCTCGCAGAATTTTCAAGTATTATAGAACCATCCCCAAAGATCAAACAATCACGGAGTGCAGTAAAGATGTTCCGGTTGATGAAGAGGAAATTTTGTTAGCTATCCGCCGAGATTCCCAACTAGGACAAGTGTGTGCATCCAGAATCATACTTACTGCGCTGGATGAAACTGTGTTATCGACCAGATGTCGGTCAGAACTTTGATGTTCAATGTCTTGTTCACCGTTGGCGTTTCGTTCCGTACTTGTTTTGTTAGATTAAATCGCAGATGTTGCGGAGCGTCAACATTCGAGTGTTGATAACTTGGTCATGAACTGCTGATGAACTCATTCCTATCCTTGATCCAGCAGTGGGAACCGCGGAATGATTTATCTGTTATTTCTGAACCTCTGATCTCTTCAGGGCCATGAGGCTGAGCTAGGCAGGTTTTTCCCGATGCATTCATAAATCGAACTATTTCGAGCCCTTCTTTTCCTTTCGATAAACCAAATGGGCTCGGAATCGAATGCCTTCGGAAGGGTTCGTTGATCTTCTATTGATCAGGGACAAACTCCTTGCTGCTTCCTCAACGATGCGGCAGATGGCATTGACCTGTTCCTGAACGATGACCTGAACCTCGAGAAAGCATTCATTCAATCTCCACAACGACCTTTGAAAGATGTCAAATTTTTGTGGATTATGATGCGTGGCGGTGATGACATATGGCCGCTGGTTTATTCCTAGGTTGTCAGCTGTTGGACTAGGCTCGACGTTTGAAAACAAAATTTCTATCTGGTGGCGTCGCCCTCTTAACATCAGAAGCCTTCATTATGCCCATCTTTCCAACAGATGTCAGGCAGGCATCTGTCATGTGCTTTCTGATCCCTGTGCTGAATTTCCTGTGCATGGTTTCCACAAATGTTCAAATGTAATGTTTTTTTCCATCATTCCCGAATGGCGCGGTGGAGAAGATGACAAAACTATAATCAGCCACATTTGGCAGTGGTTTCCAACGGTTCAGATAGTAGGCATTCCCATCTCTACTGGCCGTAACTCACATCATCTTATCCAGGCTATAACTAGAACTTTCAGGGGCCTGAGTTACTCTGAACTTTTCCAATTTGATATGTTTCAATTTCGAAAGACTCCAAAAGCCCCAAATACTGAATTAATCCATCAAAGATGACCACGACCACGAACATCGCCTTTTCAGGGTTTCAAGAGGCTAGCCCGCCCACGCCGATTCAATCAGGTTTAAACCAGTCAACGTTTTAGATCCGGACTCGGACCACATACTCTCTCCGTCTAAGATCCATAACGAACAGCTGAAGATAAATAACCGCCATTCAATCCATTGATAATCATCTTAATATCGCGTGAGAGCCAAGCGTTTTTGGTTGGAGTAGAGAAGTCATGTGGTACCCGGGCACCCTTCATTAAACCTCCCATGGTGGGCTTAGTGTAGCTAATCTTAGCCTCGGCTACAAACCCAGCCGAGAGAGCTGTGCACAAGTGAGGAAAGGCGACCGCCAAAAAGTTGGGTTCGTTTTGTCAATCATGTATTCAAGGTTCATGACCATATGAAGGATATAGTCAGGGGGGGAAGACTTGTGAGCCGTTTGTCATCCTTCCAACAGCTTCAAGGTTCATCCATTGTTTGACGGGAGACCCCTGTCAACCCCCCACGAGCTGCTCTATGCCGCGAGCTGGTTCTGTCAGAGATCAACGAATCAGGACCAAAAACAACAACAACAACAACAACGCCGTCAATCTTATCGGCTCCTTCAAGCTGAGCAGCTTCGTCCGACGCGGAGAGATTCGCGGACGCGGACTTGACCCTTGGTTAGGCCCTAGTTACTCTATCTTTGTCCTCCGATCAATTGTAGTCATAGCGGAAAGGAGTGGGACCCACAGAACTCCGCATCGGTGGCTGAACTCCGCCCTTTGTCCTGGGGTTATGCCAGTGTATGTCATTAATCATTAATCATTCACTTGTTCTTTGTTCTCGAGCCACCATTACTTTCGAACCGAAATGTGGTTTACACGACACGACTGCAGCTCAGCTCACTGGCAGGTCATGAACTGGGGGGTCTACATAAGTATACATACCTTCTCACCCTTGGCCTCTTCACCATTCTCGTAAGTAACTCGTGATCGAGAGACTTCGCTTCATCTGTAATTTCACAAGACAAGGTCATCTGAAAACAATGGGACTTGTGCACGAATCCACAATCAATTTCGACTCCTTTGTCTATTTCAATTCAATCCCTTTATCGCTTCACAAAAGCCAATTACCTAGGGTCCACGCATGGGCTCGAGATATTCCAATAGAATCCTTCAATATCGGTATCGGTATCGGTATCGGATGAAAGCACTAACAACAATACAATGGCATATGGCATATGGCCATCGATGAGAAAAAAGGTTGCCTTCAGCATTTAAAGTTTGATCGGCGCAGAAACCGAAGTGCTAGTGGGGACCGACCCCTCAGGCTTAAGATTAAGATCAAGATTAATATTAATATTAATTACCTCCTTGAATCCCGAGGCGCCCCGTTTTCATAAGTATGTATGTATGTATGTATGTACATATGTAACAAACTCGAAAACAAGCCCTGCCCCGGGCAAAAAGGATAGTAATTGACGTCATGGATAGGCCTAGGGGAGGGTCCCTTTTTTTGCGTGTGATACTTACTGTGGATTTTGATTATAAGTGTGGTTAGTTGTAACGATCCCACGGTGTGCTTTGACTGACGCACGCACGCACGCAAACTCAAGTGGCGTCGTGGCGGGATGCATTAATTACGCGAATCGGCTGTCAAGCCCCGGGTCCTCGATGAACACACGAAGAATATGTAAGAGTGAAAGTAAGCACTACTTACGGACGTCCAATAAAGTTTTTCCATGCCAAGGGTAGCGCCACAGATTCAATAGCTGCTTGGGTGGGGTGGAAGTGAGTGAGTGAGTGAGTAAGCCGAGAAGGAAGGATGTTTCTCCGAGGTAAAGACGTTACGTTTTACATACGTACATAATTTACTAGATAGGTATATAAGTAAGTACATCCAAAAGTCCCAAAAACACGCTATGGCTATGTGTGTATATCATATACATGCAAGCGTTTCACTTTTTTCATTCATTGAAGGAGACTAAAAGACACGGCGGAGCCATGACTCGTCGCGGTGTGATACGACGACGACGTCGTCGTTGTCGTCGGATAGCTCGAGCCTGAGCTTGCAGTGCCCGTCGCTCTGGCGCCTTTCTCCCCAAGCTCGCCGACCTCATTAGTAGTAGCATTCCTACCCACACCAAGCAGCACATCAACACCAACCACCGCGCTATTCGCACGACTAGACCTGCGACTTCCCATGGTCCCATCAAGTGTAGGAGCAGGCGTGAGCGGCCTACTACTAAGCAACAAGCTACTCCGCAGACTAGCAGTCACCGTCCCACTACGCGAACAAGTGCTAGACGCGATTTCGCGCGACCCCATCGACTCGATCGTGGGCATGCGCCGGATGTAGCTGTTCATTATGGGTATATGCTCGTCTGGATTTCGCGCGACCCCATCGACTCGATCGTGGGCATGCGCCGGATGTAGCTGTTCATTATGGGTATATGCTCGTCTGGGGGTACGGACGCCCGAACTCGTCATACCCGATCGTGAGTGGGATCCGGGGCCGGTAGAAATCAGTCATATGGGCGGTGCGGTAACGGTATCGGTATCGGTATCGGTATCTGGATGTGTGTCTGTCGTTTCAGCCACACCCGCAGCAGCTGCCGCCGCTCGTGCGAGCGTCTCTTCCGTTTCACGTGTGACCTTGGACACGATCTGGCGGAAATGCTCGTGGTAGTCGCCCGATGCGACTTGAGCAGTTTCGGGGTTGTTAGTGTTTGGTTGTTGGTGGTAGTTACCTATAGTCTCCTCGTCGGAATTGATCGAGTTTTCAGCAAAGGAATGGAATGAGAGGTGACTCGATGAGTGTTTGGAATGCGATTGAGAACGTAACGTTGATTCAGAAGAATGATGGTGTGGTTGTGATGGTGGCTGGGCCGGAGTTACAAAGGATGGCGGAGACGTTCCTGGAGGTAATTGAGGGGAGAAGTATAATTCGGAAGAGGGTTCTGGGGCGTTGCGATTCCACCGGGATCGTGACAAAGAGGAAAGGCGCACGCGAGTGTATTTCTCGGCGATCCAGTGATATAGAATCTATGAAAATGGTAATGGTTAATTATAGAAACGAGGTTTGTGATGTATTATGGTGCTTACAATCACGATGGTAGTTATTACTAGACGAAGGATTGAAAGAGCTATCCAGACATCCCACGCAGGTGGCTTGCACTGTTTACTAGACACGGACCATATCACGTCAATATCGACATGGCAACGTCGTCGAACATTCAATTCCATAATTGGATGGTTCTTCCACAGGAAAAGCAGTACGGTGTTGACGACTGCGGGGGTAAAAAGAGCGAACGATGCAAGAGAGTGGAAGACTGTGCGAGTTCGCAAGAGGAGAAGCGGTGGGACACGATGCACCAGCAGGTAAGGCTGGAACAGCCATACGACGATAGAACATACCGTGAGAGTAAATACAGCCGCGGTGCATATTCCTAGGGCAAGAGACGCGACTTGTCCTTGAACGGAATCATAGATAGTGAATGCCAGAAAGTAACGAACAGTATTGTAAACCGCAAAAGCAGCTGAACAAATCAATATGCGATCGGTCACGATAAATTTCCAACTCACTCATCAGAGTCTCGAGCAAACATTTATACCATGCCAGCCGTCTCAGCCGTCTCTTCCCGATAGGTTCGTGAAGGACCTTGGTGTCTCTTATATTTGCCGAGTCGCCGTCGATCGAGCGACGCGCTGGCCACCCAGGGCGCGGGCCGCCAGTATTCGGGAGCTGCCGCGACGACAGGTCGAGATATGGAGCGGGTTCCGAGGAATAGTGCTGGAGCAAGGGCTCGGTAGGATGGGATAAATCTGAAGAACCCTGGAGGGTCGTTGCACCCGAGTCGTCTCGTCGGTGGGGGCGCGAAAAAGCACTAGGCTCGGAGTCGGGGGAGGAGTTATGAATGTAGGAGGTTGCCATCAGAATCGGACATTCACTTGTATAATCTCGCGTCGAATTCTCTGTGCGAGCTGCGATCTGCTGTGAATGCTGACTGACTGACTGTTCGTCGCTGGCTTGGCTGGAAATGGCAGCAGAATTCTCAATTCGCGTGGGATTTGAACCAGACTTCCAGATTAGGCCAGCTGCAGTCTTGGTTAGGCGACGTCTCGCTTCTCCCGCGACGCGTCCACCAACGCAGACTCTTCCATGCACTATGACGAAGATCGCCTGCAGACTGTTTCTGTTTCACCCTTGACACAAAAATGCTTCCACCATGATAGATTCGTCGCTGAAACAAGCTATCTTCGTTACTTTCCGGCTGACCCTGACAGATGGTGACAGTCTGCTTCTAACCAATGAGCTGATCTTCTTAATGTGGCTCCTGAGCCATGAAACATATTTATCTGAGCATCCACGACTCGTTTGACAATCCACACCGGTACAACAGCACTCCGGGCTTCTTAGTTCAAGGCAATCATTCAAGTACATCATGTATAGACTGTGCATTGCCATGTGGGTTTCCAGAACTCCGGGCTTCTTAGTTCAAGGCAATCATTCAAGTACATCATGTATAGACTGTGCATTGCCATGTGGGTTTCCAGATTGCTAAAATATCTGTGCTGCGCTGCGCGCATCTTCATCGGCACACGGTGATATCCTTCTCAACTTTGTGAAGAAGCCTCGCCTTCTTCTCGTCCGAACAACTCCGAAGACTTTTACATGTGGCCGTAATCACAATGATGAGTCGCGTCGCAATACTTGCTCACTGCCCACTCTGGACAGAAAAATACACCCCCATGTGGCCGTAATCACAATGATGAGTCGCGTCGCAATACTTGCTCACTGCCCACTCTGGACAGAAAAATACACCCCCACGGATCCTCCCGACCTGCCATCAACTGCTTCACCGAAGCACTTCCCTGACTGACTGAATGCATTCGTATGGAGAACCCCATCTTCTCGAAGCCCCTCATTAATGTCCAGATGACCATGGGTTTAGCCAGGGAGATTCGGTTCCGTGATGGTGGCAAGCCACAGGGGTCAACCCATGCTCGATCGTCATCGGCCGATGACGTGACCTTTCGCGTTTCCGGGACGACGGGAACTTTGCACGCGCTATCCTCGGTCATGATGGGGTCCTTGGGAATACCTATTCCCGGTATCAGGGGACTTGTGTCAAGATTCGATTGTATCGCAGCCAAAGTACAGTACTGCTCCAGCTGTGAAAGAATTTGGTAATTCCTTCGTGTTGGTTTATTATATGGGGATGGCCAGACATGATTTGCAACCATGGATCAATTTTGGTTGTGCTGAATTTAGATAGCATAAACGCTCAGGAGCACAAACTAAGTACAAGTCCAGGTGACCTTCCAAATACAGCCCCTCTTTTTATCGTAAAGCTCACCCGTGGACTTGGATGAAACCTTGTTCTCATGGCTAAGACGTCCGAAAGATATAGCTCGAGATTGATGTGGGGCTAGGGGCACTTGATCTATCCATCAAACCATCACCTTACGAGTACGAAGGCAAAGGATCATTAATGCAGTTATAGCAAAAGTCAGAGAAGCTAATCCTTATATTGTGCGTATGTATCCATGAAACAAAAAGTACCTCATGCGGTTGTTGAGAACTTACCAAAAACGCGAGGATGATTCATGTCGTACTCTTCTGGATCTTCTTTTTCTTTTTGCGTTTAACATCCTCGCTGTCCGGATGGTCTAGAGACGGACGATCGCGTTTGGGTTTCTTCTTATTGCGAGCGCCATGGATGATGTCAGTGTCTGCACTCGTGACATGCATCTCACGAGGATCGTCGACTCCAGCCGGTTTGAGGAACACGGGTTTGGTCGCCAGGGGTTGTGTTGACTCTAGCTTCGGCTTATGTTTAGACGGGCGCGGACGAAGGTCCTCACCAACGCCGGTGTTATCGTGAATCAGCTGTTGGGCTGTTGCTGCGCTTTTGCGCTTCGAGGGCGCCTGATCGGGAAACCCGAAAAGGCCAACTGAGCCAGCTGATATAGCCTTGGGGCGCTGGTGCACTTTGAATCGCTTCTGATCAGAAGCGCCGGTTGAAACTGGCGTTGATTCTGGTTCTTTCTTCGTAAAATATTTTAGACATGCTGTAGAAGTTCTTGACTCATGAGAAACGGTTTACCTCTGGCGCTGTTTCCTCCACCCCGTGTTTGTTGAACACTCGTCTCCCTTTTGGTTTCTGTATATCCGCTTCTGATGATGAGCCTGATACCTCGGAGGTGTAGATAAATGGCAGATATGAGCTTTCGTAAGATATTGTTTGCCTGCAAAATCAGTATTGAGAAGTCGATATGTTCAAAAGGAGAAACGTTGATAGAACTGACGAGTTTGAAGAGGAAGACGCTCTTCCCCATGCGTCTCTAACGCTTTGATCAACTTCCCATTGCCCGTCGTCCTTGACTTCTGCCTTTTCAAATTCAGATTCCTTGAGTTGTTTGGCACGCAGAGCATTTTGCATGAACCGAAGCCCAAGAGTTCCTCTACTGATCGTCTTCGTCGTCGTTCCTTTAGTGTCCATGTTGGTCGTCAGTAGAAACGACCCTGTGTGAAGGTTGACGAGGGCTTGGCTGTGGCGCGTTGTGCAAATAGACCATAACAAGCTCTCAACGTGACACTCTCTTTGGGACCACGAGTCTGCCCTCGACCTGCCCATTTGCCTTTGGCTGCGCCACACTTTTGGAGTAGAGGGCATAGGAGACGGGGTTGGCTCCCAGTCTCAGCTTTTGTCTGTGTCTCTTCTTCACGCCTGTCAGACTCCTCAAGTCGCTTGGCTCATGTCGGATATCCCACTCCATTCAATCCGAAGAAACAAAGCTCGTGCAAACTACATTCCTATCAACGACTCTGAATCTTCTGAAAATATGCCTATACTGCGCACCAATACTACGATTGCCACCACTTCCTCCCGGCAGAACCTTCGAGCCGGGAAACGGAAGGAGAGGTATGCTGATGACCCGGAAGAGCAGGCGGGGTTGCTGAGGGGGGAGGAATTCGAAGACCAGTTCGAGGTTGAGGATGACGCTTCCGGGACACCACATGTGTGTGCAGTGTTCACGAGATTTCGTCCAATGTTGACCGCGCAGTAGCTACCTACACCGAGACTGAAGAAGCAGTCGCGTGTTCCCATGAAAGACCATTCACGTACAATACCATTCAGACCCCCCGGTACATCTCCATTACTATACTGTAAGCTTTGGAAAGAGTCTGACGAGACACAGATAAGTTCCAGTCGCGTTTCCCAGCCAACATCGTACGAAACCAAAAGTACAACGCATTTACGTTCCTTCCGATTGTTATCTACGAGCAGTTCAAGTTCTTCTTTAACTTATATTTTCTCCTTGTCGCGCTATCTCAATTCATCCCCGCCCTCAAAATTGGTGAGCTGCACACAAGCTATAACGTTGTGTTGCACACTGACGTATCTGAAAAGGGTACATCGTAACATACATCGCCCCACTTGCCTTCGTCCTGACTGTGACCATGGGTAAAGAGGCATACGACGACTACAAGCGTCATCTCCGAGACCGCGAAGCAAACTCCCAGAAATACCTCATCTTAGATTGTCCCCCAGACGATTCCTCTTCAGCCCTTGCACGAGAAGACGCGTACCTCCACACTCGCTCAATCCCTTCATCAGCTCTTCGCGTCGGCGACCTTATCCACCTCGAGAAGAACCAGCGTGTGCCTGCCGACCTGGTGCTGCTGCATACCTCAGACTCGTCAGGAACGTGTTTTATTCGCACTGATCAGTTGGACGGAGAGACGGACTGGAAACTGCGTGTTGCGGTTCCAGAGTGCCAAAAGCTCGAAGAACCGGCGCTTGTCCGACTCGATGCTGAGATCTATGGTATGTAATACCGCGTTGTGTGTCAGGTTCATATGTCAATGCGAGACAAGTTTAGCGGACTCCCCGATCAAAGATATTCATGCATTCGTTGGGACTTTTACGTTGAACCATCCGCCGCAAGTTGATGGTTCAGCGGAATCTGTGCTCTCCGTGTCGCCGTTGACAGTTGAGAATGTCTTGTGGGCAAATACTGTGTTGGCTGCGGGTTCGGCGGTTGGCATGGTCGTATACACGGGCGCGGAAACGCGTGCGGTGATGAATACGAGCCATCCTGAAACTAAAGTTGGATTGTTAGATTTGGAAATTAACAGACTTGCAAAGGTAAAGTTACCTTGGATTCCTTCTTTTGGGTTTCGCTGATTGACCACTTGTTACAGATCCTTTGCGCTGTCACATTCGCCCTGTCAATCGTGCTCGTAGCTCTCAATGGTTTTAGGGGACTGTGGTACATCTATGTATTCCGGTTTCTTATACTCTTTTCGTCCATCATTCCCATAAGGTGTGTAGTTTGACTATTGGTTTTGGGGTTTGACGTTTACTCGGATTCAGTCTGCGGGTCAACCTCGATATGGGTAAGACAGTTTACGCACAGCAAATAATGAACGACAGCGAGATACCCAACACGATTGTGCGCACAAGCACCCTTCCGGAGGAGCTTGGTCGGATTGAGTACTTGCTGAGTGACAAGACAGGGACTTTGACCCAAAACGGTAAGGTTTCTTCATCATCTGGTAGAGAGAGATGAAGCTGATTCCAGATTAGAAATGGAAATGAAGAAACTGCATATGGGGACAATGTCATATGGTTATGACTCGATGGATGAGGTCGCGCATCAGTTGGAAGTTGCATTTGGAGCAGGAGAACATGGTACGTGATCTAGATTAGACGTTATCTGAATTCTGGAATGACCTTTGACATTGTGATACATAGCGCACATGAGGAAAGCATCCTTGTCTACCGGAGCGCAACTCGCGACACGAGGGCGGAGAGATATGTCATCCCGTGTTCGTGATGTCGTACTAAGCCTAGCACTCTGCCACAACGTAAGCAGCCGGTTTTCGTGGGTGTTACTGGTATTGCAACTCCTTTTAGGTTACCCCGGTAAGTAATGACGATGGTACAGTAACCTATCAAGCTTCGTCCCCGGACGAAGTCGCTATCGTCACCTGGACCCAATCTATCGGGCTTACACTTGTCTTCCGTGATCGCACTAGGATTGATCTACGCACGCCCGCAGGGGCAATAATCTCGTTCGACGTGCTTGATATTTTTCCATTCACGTCGGAGTCAAAACGTATGGGTATCGTTGTACGGGATCGACAAACGGGGGAGATTACGTTCTTGCAGAAGGGCGCTGACGTCGTGATGGCGAAGATAGTGCAGCGCAACGATTGGCTGGAAGAGGAGACGGGGAACATGGCACGTGAGGGTTTACGCACCCTTGTTATGGCGCGGAAGCGCCTTGGGCCTCAGCTTTACAAGGACTTTAAGACGCAGCACCACGAGGCGAGTGTGAAGCTTGAGGGCAGGAACGAGGCGATGGCCGCGGTCGTTGCGGAATATCTGGAACATGATCTGGAATTACTTGGCTTGACGGGCGTGGAAGATAAGCTGCAGGATGATGTCAAGTCTACACTTGAGTTGTTGAGGAACGCTGGGATCAAGATCTGGATGTTGACTGGGGATAAGATCGAGACGGCGAGGTGTATCGCGATTTCGACGAAGCTGGTGGCGAGGAATCAGTATATCCATGAGATTGCTAAATGTTTGTCGTGGCGAGGTGTATCGCGATTTCGACGAAGCTGGTGGCGAGGAATCAGTATATCCATGAGATTGCTAAATGTTTGTCGTTTCTTGTTTTTTCCAAGTGCCTTTTGCTGAAAAAGCAAACTTTGTAGTGAAGACGTCAGAACAAGCCCGGGATCAGTTGGAATTCCTGCAGTCGAAACTCGATTGTTGCTTGGTCATCGATGGAGAGTCTCTACAGGTCAGTAATTTTTTTTCATTGTGCCTGCAGGCTTGCTGAATTTTGATCATAGCTCTGCCTCAACCTATTCAAGAACGAATTCATCGAGATAACGACCAAATTATCGGCTGTTGTTGCATGTCGCTGCTCGCCGACTCAAAAAGCAGATGTTGCGCGACTTATTCGTAAACACACGAAGAAGCGGGTTTGCTGCATTGGAGATGGCGGTAACGACGTCAGCATGATACAGGCTGCAGATGTCGGTGCGTATTTTTCCACTCTTGATGTAGTGTAACATGTCTTACTTGATGTCAGGTGTCGGTATCGTCGGGAAAGAAGGAAAGCAAGCGTCTCTCGCTGCAGACTTCTCTGTGACCCAATTCAGTTTCCTCACTAAACTACTGCTCTGGCATGGGCGTAACTCTTACAGGCGTTCTGCCAAGCTGGCACAGTTCGTCATTCATCGTGGTCTCATCATCTCCATTATGCAGGCTGTGTTCTCGGCCATCTTTTATTTTGCCCCGATTGCGTTATATCAGGGATTTTTGATGGTTGGGTACGCCACTGTATACACAATGGCTCCGGTCTTTTCTCTGGTTCTTGATCGGGATGTCAATGAAGACCTTGCCTTGTTGTATCCGGAGCTGTATAAGGAATTAACCAAGGTAAGGGACGATCCTTTCGTGGACATGTCTGCAAGTTTGACGAGCTCCGCTTACTCAATCTGATTGTTTTTAGGGCCGCGCATTATCTTACAAAACGTTCTTTCAGTGGTTGATGATCAGTCTTTATCAGGGTATGTGGCTGCTGGAATGGAGACCTGTGTTTCACTGAATTGGTTTGATGCATATGCATAGGCGCAGCAATCATGATCATGTCCCTAGTGCTGTTTGAAAACGAGTTCTTGCACATTGTGTCGATCTCCTTTACAGCTCTGATTTTGAATGAGCTTATAATGGTCGCGTTAGAAATCACAACATGGTGCCTCGATCTGTTTATCTTGTCCTTTCAGCGTCTCACCCTTTGTTCAGGCATCTATATATGGTAGTTTCGGAGATCGTCACCTTTATTCTGTATGTCGTCAGCATCGCCTTCTTGCCAGAGTATTTTGGTGCGTGTTTGTGGAATGGCCATGCTCTTTTCGCATCTTCTGATGATAGGTCGGGGTTCGACAGATACATCCTTCGTGGTGTCATTGGTATTTGCTTGGAAGCTTGCTGTGCTTGTCACGATCAGCGCACTCCCACTATACTTTATTAAACTTATACACAGCCGGATCGCACCCGCAGCATCAAGCAAGCTGCTTTAGCTTTTCTTTATGCTGACGCATCTAGATCTTTAGTTTTTTAAGTGTTAGACATCATACACATGTACATGGGACACATTCTTGAAACTCTGCTTCTGTTGGAAATGATTGTATAAAACATTGGCTGAAGCTCAGCCTTTTCTAAAAACCAAGACTAATGTGAGCATGTTCCACCCGTGCGGAGCATTCGCTGACTCTTGACTTTCCAAGATGTCATTCTAACTTCTGTTGTCTAGACTTCCTCTTTAATACCGCTATCACAGAGTTTGCTTGTAACCCGGTCCTTGAACACGTTTTTGTTGAAATTGTTTTACCTTGGAATGCCCTCAACATTTGGTGCGCTTCAGATTTTTTCTGAGTGGAATAAAAAGATACGGTAGACTGCCAGATTGCAAACGTCTACACGCCTTACTTACTAACAGTGCCCTTGAGGAACTTTGCAACCAGGTAAAAATGAAATAAAGACCGTTACCGGGTGAATGACAAGCGACAGCGGAGGAATGTATTCCTAAGTGAATCGGCATCGTTCACTTTCAGAACGGAAGCGGCATGAGCCACCAAACTTTATTCGGGCTAATCAGTATATATAGTGCAAATTTACAGCGAAAAGAACGACATCTTGCTTCCATGGCCATCATACAGAGTATCTCTATTCTCCAACACACTACTGCCTCTTCCCCTCATCCTCACGTCCTATACCTCGTCAAGACGGTCTTGGGAAATGGTCAAGAGTATGAAGTTTCGCGGAGATATTCACAGGTAAATTTCAATCGCCTCGCTCGACACCAGACTCATTGACTGATGGCAATAAAGTTTCTCATTCTTCATGAAATTCTAGGTGATGATTTTGTTATGCCGCCCAAGCGCATGTTTTTCAACGCCATGTTCCCGTCTGCCTGGATCGACGACGGGCTCATGGCAGAGCGCAAGGCCGGGCTTGCAGAATATCTGAACCAGCTCAGGATGAACCCTCAGTATCAAGATAGCCATGCATTCATCCAATTCCTTCTTTCATCTTCATTTGATGTGGGAGAGCTCTCGGTCATCGCTAGAGACGCGCCTGCCATGATGGATCGCAACATGCTTGCTTACACCCAATCACTTGGCCCACAACCTCAAGCAGCGACTGTCGCGGCCGCGTACTACCCGACATGGTCGGCGAGTAACAACCCTCCAGATAGAATCAATTTCGCTAAATTCGATATTTTATTCTTCGGTATGTGTGACGTATCTACGTAAATCTCTAAACTTCCTCAACTCTGAAACTTGCCCAGCTTTTGCTGTACCAAATGCCTCGGCGACTTTGGATTGGGATAACGGTAGTCAGGACATTCTTAGGAATTTAGTTTCCAGTGCACGCCGTAGTGGCAAGGGCACAAAAATCGTATTGTCAATTGGTAAATTTGACATTTTTCCATTCTTCATTGACTCGCCTTGACTCATCGATTGCAGGCGGATGGGAAGGCAGCCACTGGTTCAGCGATGCAGTGAATAGTACGGCTAATCGGGCGAAGTTGAACAATAATTTAGTAAGTACTGTGAACTCATTCGGACTTGATGGTTAGTATTTGTAATGCTGTAAACATGGTTTCTGGTTCAAAGTTGATTCTCCTTTAGGAATCGATATCGACTGGGTACGGTCGAGTTATGTCGCATGAACAACTTACCTAATGTAAATAAATATTCCCCGCAGGAATATCCCAACTCCTTAGGTGCAGGCAATACCCACCGTCCGACCGATTCCGCCAATTTTTTGTCATTTTTGGAGCTCCTTCGAGTATCTCTAGGTTGTCACAATGCATGGAATGTGGCACTTGCTGATTTAAAATTCATTCAGGACCGGCAAAAATCATCTCTGCGGCGGTACCTCACCTCCCATGGCTTGGATCTGATAGCAAGCCGTTGACTGATGTTACCAAGTTTGCGGCACTCTTGACATACGTGAACATCATGTAGACTGTCTTCTTTGAGGACATTACTTCACAACTGACCTATTTTAACGTAGGAACTATGATGTTAATGGTGCATCTTCTAACCCCGGACCCAACGCACCCCTCGGTACAATCTATATACTGCAACTAGCAATGGCTAACTGAAAAGCAGGAGACCTCTGCAAAACTTCAAAGAGCCCACAAGCTACTGCGATGTCTGCCTTTAAGCAATGGACGAAGGCTGGCTTTCCGGCATCAAAACTACTTCTTGGACTTGCTTTATATGGCTACGTCTCAAAGAGCACCGCTACAAAGCTATCAGGCAGCAGCACGCGTGACCTCAATGCAAATCCGGTTGAGTCTGCACGTGGCCCTCCCAAGAGAATTTCAGCTGCTCCTGGTGACCTTAGTGCGATGTGGGGTCAACAGATTTCCTTCAATCAGCTGGTTCGTTCTGGTGTGCTTCGGAAACGACGTGACGGCACTTACATGGCAGCAAACGGTTATACACAAGGTAAATCGTCGTTCTGGTGAAACGTAGTTCTAACCCAGAGAGTTTCTTGTCCTTAGCCTGGGATGATTGTAGCGACACACCGGTGACGTTCCTGCTACGTTCAATATACTTACTTCTAATTTCTTCTTTGACAAGTTCGTGTACAACATCGCCCGAACAACTGTGGTCACGTATGACGATACTTGGAGTATTGCCTCAAAGACTAAGTTTGCCAAAAACGCTGGTATGGGTGGTTGCTTTACATGGTCCTTAGATCAGGTAATTTCTGAGCATATGCTCATCAGCCCATATCTCTTATGGTGTTCCATCAGGACGATGGGCTAGCTTTGCAGAACGTCGTTCGTACGAATTTGGGTAAAGACTAGCTACAGAGCAAAGTAAACGGTGACAGCATTTGAATCATGCTCTTACAATTGCCGTATGTTGACATGATAACAATATTCAAGCAGTATGGAAAAAGTTCGTCAAATAGGTAAGAAGGTGCAAAGAAGACGCTGAACATGTTTGAGAACGACATGAATACAAAAAATTCAAAAGCACAACCAAATCTCTGTTGCCCAGTCCTCAGTTGTCGATTACACAATTTCTCTCACGGAAATTCCCTCAGATCTCCTCTAAAGCATTTAGTTATCTTAGTTATCAATTCATTTGATTGATCACTTCTCGAAAGAAGACCCAACACCCAAACACCAATGATGCTCGAGATTCCTCATCCCTCCAGAGTTTTGATTGATCACTTCTCGAAAGAAGACCCAACACCCAAACACCAATGATGCTCGAGATTCCTCATCCCTCCAGAGTTACGAATTTAGTTGGAATTTTTTTTGCGCGTATTTGAGCAATCCTTTCCTTGGTTCTGGCTTCTCAGCGCTCATGACTACTTACTTTCATCTCCAATGTAAATATAGAATATAAAAATGCTTCTGCACACGGAAGCAAATGTAGTTTCGGCACTTCATAAGATTTTTCGGCAATTTTGCCGCCCTTATGACTTGTAATCTGCCGAAGTGTTCGAAATACAGTAATCTCAAGTCTAAAAAAAATTACTATAGTCCTCTGCAAAACACTATCAAGTGGCTGCGTCGAGGTTAGCGATCTCATTCAAGCTGAATTTTGGAAAAAAAACATACCAAACCCTTTTTTGATAGAAGATAAAATAGCCGGGAGTACGACCAACCAACTATTGTATACATATGGATGCGAGTTTTTAATACTGCATACGAGGACAGCCGTCACCCTGATGCTCAAAATAACGTATTCCTCCTGGTTAATCAAGACGAACCAGATATATTCAAGGGCTCAATAGTCTTGCACATAGGAAGGATATATTGTCGCGGTCAGTCACAAGGACGAAAGTATTGCCTAGCGGTCACCATGGTCACATGTCACTGACAAGGTGTGTTCAAAATAACTTCAGTACTTATCGTAGCTATACAATTCCGGCTCGGACATCCATGCATCATGACTTGTGACACATCTGGGCCTGTCATTATGTCCATCTCAACCCCATACCAATCTTTGCAAGTGCTACATGGCTCAGGTCACCTGTCCTAGCGTTACTCCTTGTTTGTCTTTCATGTCAATGACTTGCTGACGATGATCTGCTGCACATCCTTTTGTCTTTTCTTTGGTCTTCTTCTGGTTTTTCCTAACCAATCATGACGGAACTATTCACTGAATACTCAATAGTATGCGTCAAGAGTCGGACTTCACAACATGACACCTGCTCTTAAAACTTGGCTCGTGACCTCAGACTTCACTGATTTGAATGGAGGTTTCTTCAGAAGCACATCTGAAGTGGCATTTTCATGTGGTTCAAAATCTTGATTTGCCAGATTTTCCTTGAGGGAATACTGCAGTGTCTTTCTTGAGTACGCTATAAACAGGAAGGTTTATAGTGATATAAATACAACCTTTTGCACCACCTAAGTCACAGCTAACAGCTAGTGTTATGACACCCCTTGTAACAATCAAGGACCACACGACTGCGTCGTCTCCACGTCCTCATATTCTCTATGTAGTCAATGTCACCCTTAACGCAGCGCAAAGCGTTGTGTACAGGCGTTACTCAGACGTAAGTGCGCTGCTGGACGGTTGATGAACACCTGAACTTAACATCCTCAATGTAGTTTGTCGTTCTCCACGGTGAGGTCACTTGATTTATGAACCAAGATACTCCAATCCTGATGGCAGAGATTTCTGCTATAGAGCTCTTGAAGGATCCATATACTCTTCCACCGAAGCGTTCTCTTTCCACAACTTTAATCCCGTCAGCATGGGTGGACGACAGACTCATCAGTGAACGCAAACGGGGTCTCTCGCAATACCTTGAGGACCTTTTAAAATCACCGGACTACAAAGATAGGTCCATGCTTTTGCATTTTCTTGTTGCTTCCGAGCGTCCCACGATACCTAAATTTCATGTCGAGGATGTATGTCTTTCGACTCTGCCAAATAATGCGGTATTCAAGGACGTGAACTTTTAGGAATCAGAGGACAGAAAATCAGCTGCAACATCCATTGTAGCGTCGTACTATCCTTATTGGTCTGCAGGAAACTACCCTCCTGAGAGCCTTGATTTTTCCAAGTTCGACATCCTATATTTCGGTATGCTGAACCCCAATTTTCCTTGAGTGCTGAAATTGATCGAGCGATTGTTTACAGCCTTTGCCACTCCCAGTTCGTCATACGGAATAGCATTGGACAGTTGGAGCCAGACCATCCTCCAACGTCTTGCGACAGCCGCACATAGTAGTGGTTATGGTACTAAAGTCGTACTTTCAGTAGGTGAGTGAAATGGTTTGAGATCTCTGGACAACAGTTTAGTTTACTAGCTCGATCACAGGTGGATGGGGAGGCTGTGAATACTACAGCGCTGCAGTTTCCACGTCTGAAAATCGCGCAATATTTATCAATGCTATCCAGAGCGTCATTAACTCTAATGGACTAGATGGTGAGTGACTTTTAGGGACAATAATGGCACATTATTGCTAACTAGACTTGTTCAAAAAACTCTAGGAATTGATCTGGATTGGGTGAGGGTTTCCCCATCATCTCGGAGACTGTTGACGATATTGTCGCTCAAAGGAATACCCTAACTCTCCAGGCGCTGGGCAGCCTTATTCATCTGCAGATGCTGCAAACTTTTTGACTTTCATCACTACTTTGCGAGCGGTTGTAGGTGAGTGCCCTCGCCACTGTAGTTGTAATAGGCCCCGATGTGTAAATGAAAATACCCCAGGATCATCAAAGATTATTTCTGCAGCTGTCTCCCATCTACCATGGCTTGGTGCAAACGGAAGTCCCCTTACGAATGTTTCTGCATATGCGGCGCAGTTGACATATATTAACATTATGTCATATAACATTATGAATATGTCTGGCTAGTACTGACTATGATCAGGAACTATGATGTTTGGGGTGCTTCAAATACCCCAGGACCAAATGCGCCACTTGGTATATTATTCTCGCATCACGCTATTTTAGGGACTAACGAACTATGAAGGAAATCTATGCGGAACATCAACGCAACCTCAGGCAAGTGCTCACGCCGCATTCAGTCAATGGACAGCTGCCGGTTGCCCTGCTTCGAAGGTGCCTGTGTCGAAGTAATGCCTGAAATAGGCCACTGATCATATTATTTTTGCCAGCTCTTGTTGGGACTTCCCGTCTATGGCTACGTCTCGAAGAGCAGTAAAACATCGTTAACGGGAAGCTTCCTCCCTTCTCCAGACATGCTGCTTCTCCAGCAGAATAACGAAGCATCCGACGGGAAGAGAAACAATGGCATGCACTTCCTTAACGGTTCTCACGCGCGTCTCAAGGAGGTTAGAACGGCTGCTGCAGATGCCGACCTAACGGGATGGTGGGGTCAACAGATCCCTTTCAATGCTATCGTATCATCAGGTGCGCTGGTGAAACTGTCTGATGGTAATTATGGACAAGGAGGAGGCTTTACTATGGGTACATCTATCAATTTCATGATTTTTTTGACTGACCATCTCCTGCTCAGCATGGGATGACTGCAGCGACACACCGGTCCGTCGTCGACTGTCTTTCATAGTCTTTTAGAATCATTGACAGGAATTGACAGTTTTTGTTTAACACTTCTCAAACCACAGTCGTGGCATATGACGGTAAGCTTTGTTCCTTATCTTACGGCTTTAGGTTTAGGTCTTCCACTATTCCACTAGATACCTGGTCGCTTGCGAGTAAAGCTACATTTGTGAAGAACAGTGGAATGGCTGGGTGTTTCACCTGGTCCCTTGATCAGGTTCGTAATCCGTAGTTTAGTTGTGGTGATACTAAAGTACCTCTATAGGACGACGGAATGACCTTGCACAATATCATTCGCAATAACTTGGGGAAGTGAATGCTTTATTGTCACAGCTTCTATCATATAATTAATTTGCAATGTTTTTAACCTGATGTTCACTACTGTGACCGTTCAGTACATCCTCTATGACAAGGATCCGATTATGCGTCTATTATGTGCTTGTAACAGAATTTATTATCCGTGTAATGCAGGCCAAAATTGAAGGTGGATGCAATGCTGGTGCACTGTTCGGACTGTTCGGACTAATTGTGGTTGGCTCGGAGTCCGGTTCACTACTTTGAGCCATCCAGCAGCAGCGAAAAGGCAGGGGAGAGGAACAAGAAACATGAGTGTTTTATCATTCATTCTTTACATGCACAAGAGTCCTTGTGAACAAGCACCTCGGCGAGACTTACTTTGTTACTATAAACGCACCAGAGCCAACAGATTCAAAGGAAAGACCAGATTTGTCTCGACTAGCAGCTGATCCGCTATCCAACAACTGTACAATCTTGCTTGGTTCCAGACCCAAGTCTTGGAACAGGATAGTTGCATTCTTATCATTCATGTTGCTCGCCAGAATAAGCGTCTCACGGTCTACGGACCAGAGGCCAACATCAATTCTTCTCAGAGTTATTTGACGAAATGAAGCATTGGGATTGGTGATATACGGCGTCATCTTGGAGAGCGACCTTGCAAGGAGGGATGCAGATGCTTTGATATCGGCAGTCGTTGGGTCATCCCAAGATACCACACCTAGGTGCATGAGCACGAGGCAATTACTCTGAAAGATAACGAACCTAGTCCGCCATGGTTTATGCCAAGTATACTTTCAACGACGAATTCCTTGCCAGTAGGGAAACGCTACAGAAAGAAAAGATGAAACTCGGGATCGATGTTCTTGATTATTATCGTGTTACCTTCCAGTACCTTCGTCGACGAAAGAACTTCAGAATACGAATGACGTGAAGAGGGAGATAACTGACATCTCGTCTCCAAATGCTTGAGGAACAGTCCAAACCGCTTTAGTCCTCTCCCACCCGTTGATGAACAATCGCTCTCGAAACTCATCCATCCTTGTAGATATATCCTCGAAAGAGCCCTTACAATTGTCACATCTATTCAAAAAAAGCTTTGAATCGGAAATGTTCAACAGCCAGGTCAACACCCACCCGCAATCTCCGTAATTCTTGTTACACACAGTGTTCCAAACCGTGGAATGTTTAACGTTGTTGCCAATCATGTAAGTGTCCTGCAGCACAATATCAGAACCACTAGCGTACTCGCTAGTAAAAGCACAATGTATTAGAACCCGGATTCGAGGAACATTGGAAGGATGAACTGACGTGAAAAAATAATTTTCACAGTTTAAAACAAGCGAAACAGGATGGTATCCGGCGCCGCCTTTTCCATCGCCTCCATCCAGTGAGGTGATCAGGTTCGAGGAGATAGAAGTTGCATTGAGGGGATCGCTTGTCCCATCAGGCTCGTCAGCAGTGTACCACAAGAGCAAATTTGGACGAGATTTGATATGGTTGACTTGTTCAGTAACCGACGTGCTGTTTTGATACGTACTAATTTGAAGGAGTGAGATCAAGAAACTACGGACAGTGTGAGATCACAGACTTGCGCATATCGTACATGAGGTACAACCCAGCTTCCTGCATTTCATCAAGGACTAGATCCAGTGCCGTCAGATTACTGAATGTCGGAACTGGATGAACCTGATCAAATTCAAGACTCAGTCGAAAAGGGGCTTGTAACAATCAGACTTGTCAATCACGAACAATTGTAAATCTATACGATATCACTATGGAATGGCATCATGAAAGGAGATATTCTTACCCTTGCGCTGCAAGTTCGGCTGAGATTGATAGGTTCTGAGCAAGATAGCTGTCAAATTGTGTATAGAAACCAATCGGAAGGACAGGTGCATATGGACCACCTTTGCCGTTTGCAGGACGGGCAAGCAACGCCCCTGTCCTGAGGTCCATTTTTGTGACGGATCCAATATCCGATGGTGGGTTAGGGAGATACGACAAGGATCCTGTGGCCTGGAAAGTCTGTCCGGCAAATTTTGCAGAGCATAAGATGTTATAGGGCGAAGTTTGAGGTTGCAGAAGGTCAAGGGAAAAGGGGAGTGAGGTTTTCGTCGAGTTCAAAGCCACAGTGCCCTGCGCGAGCGTAGTTCCTTCAATTGAAACGGTCACATCCAGGATATTTGACCCAGACTGAAGCTGAATTGGTACTGCATTCGAAATTTGATGAAAGGTTACTGGTGCATCAATCAGAATCGAAACGAAGGACCGGTCCTCCGAAGCTGCATCTTTAGGGAGGTACGGGCGGATTGCTGGAGAACACCTCAGAGCAAGTAAAGGGGTATTCGATTCATTTGGAATAGGGAATCGACCGCCTGCAAACGATCAGATAACTTTAGTTTGTCCAATGGCTGAGAACCACCTGGAGGAACAACTGGTGATGTAGACATGTAGTTCTTCCCGCACCTTCAGATGTAAATCAGCATGGTTTTGGCTTAGGATAATTCTGAGTTACTCACCATGTCTGCCCCGTCGCACGAAAAACTAGTTGCGCTACAAAAAGACTAATAGACAAGCCCTTCATGGCGTTGAAAAATCCAAATTCTGAACTGGCCAACGTGCAACCCCCTGACGACGCTGTGGGGGTGATCAGGATCGACACATGTCATGGCGATCAGTGAGGTATTTAAGTTCGTGAGAAGCATTGGCCATTGTGCACATGGACATTATCAGGAACCATGTGCTGCGTAAGTAACACACTATTAACCATAATGCATACATTCTTGTGGTGTGCACATGGACATTATCAGGAACCATGTGCTGCGTAAGTAACACACTATTAACCATAATGCATACATTCTTGTGGTCTTAGCAAACTCCCACTCAGACGATATTCCTGACTAGGGAGGGCAATGGGAAAATAGGCGCAGCGCATGGTCAAGAGCTCAGTATCCATATCATCGATTGAAAGAAAAAAAATGGAATCAGATGCAGGGGATAGGCGCAGCGCATGGTCAAGAGCTCAGTATCCATATCATCGATTGAAAGAAAAAAAATGGAATCAGATGCAGGGGATTCATGAACACAATATAAAAATACAGTAAAAATAATCCAATTGATTTCAAAATTTTATTTTAATATTTCTGTCAAAATCATAGAAAAAGTATTGTAACCAAACTTTCAATGGTACTTGGTCTGATGCTCTCAGATGCATTGGAGAGGACTATATTGGTCATTCTTGAACCTAAGAACCAAAACAAGCCTTGTGGCAATTTATTCTCTTATTCTTTTGACAATTAAAATATTTTTTGATAGTTTTGACAGAAATATTCAAATAAAATTCTGAAATTAATTAGATTATTTTTCCCATGTTTTTACATTGTTTTGCCAAAGAACATCATTCCCTGCACCCAGTGCATGTGTATGTATCTTTAAACGGAAATTCTGCATTTCAAAAAACGGGTTTGAGTGCCTTACACTCTTGATCGTGACCACCATACATATCGACTGTTTCAGCTGTATATCTCAAGTTTGAATAACAAGTGACCTGCAGTCAATACCTGGAAATCCTCTTGGACCTCATCTTCTAATCTGCACAATGACTCATTCAACAGAACGTGCCGAACAAGTCACAATTACATCTCTCGAAATGTTTTCACGCAGCTTTGAGGTAAGATTTCGAACTACGAGCTTTTCTTTATCAACGCCCTGTTTCAGTCTCTCATATGTTGTTCACTCTCGAGCCAGTAATTGTGAAAGGTGGCAAAATGATGAGTTTCGGGTTTAACCACCAGCGAAATTTCCCCTAAACTGTGGATAAGCCCGTTTAGATCAACATTGAGATGCATGCGACAGAGGAGCAAGTTGAACCTCACTTGGTCCAATGTATTCAAAAAACCAGAACAAAGAGGAGGGTCCTTCCGCCGTTGAGTCGTCGCGGGGAAGCATTTTCATTTTCAAACTCGGCAGATAACAAGTCAAACGGCCAGGGGAAGGATGTCAAGGGTGGGGAAGGATGACCGACCGACAGCTTACCGAAGCTTAACGAGCTGCTCTCTATGTTGTGACAGTTACGAGATCAGAATTGGTTTGTGCAACCCATAGTGAGTCGCGAGAGCTCGTTATTTGATAACCAATCATAACGAGAAGTACCATTAGGATCAAGTAATGCAGGTGGGCGGGGATCAGAAGGATCCACAAAGCTTAGAACTTTAAAATTGTCGTGACACTGGAATAGAACGTTATCAAACTCAGGCCGAACAAGGCATACCTGGACGGCCGGTGAGAATTTGGAATTTCGGGACTTTTGCTCACACAACCACACTTTCTGCGGTAAAAATAGGTCTAAATGGGCACGTAAAGGCGGGCATTAAACTGGTGTCCTCAAAATGTTTTCAAATAGAAGTAATTGACCATGTTGCCTGTCCTGCCATCCTCACGAGTGTAGAACTCTATTGAACTTCTATTGACGCATAAAGCGCTGAGCGTTCGAAACACGCTCAACATCGCGGCATGTCAGGCTGTACCGAACGTCCCGGGGCAGGATGCCGCCTTCTTCAACCACTTTCTGGAAGTCTTGCCCCGACACCATTTCCCAATTCGCAATGTCTGTGGTCAAGTCCGTTACCGTCGGTGCCTTATTTTTATCTCGCCGAAGAATTCGGTCTTGGGAGACACCTTCTATCCTGCTGCTTCTTCAGTAGCATCCTTGCGGTTGGCGGACTATCCGGCTTACCCGTGGAGGTGAGATGTGTACATCAGACCCCTTGATATCACAAGACTACGTGGTTCGAGTAACACAGTCAATATAGGTGTAGGATCGATAATCCGTCCATCATCCTCTGCATGAGGTCCTGGCGATAGTTGACTATCTTTCGACTTAAATTTGTAGTAGTGGAAGACGGAGTGAGATCCTATTGAGATTGTCGCCACCACTGGATAATAAGAGGGGCCATCTTGATGCGGCTACAAGTCGGCTAATCAGTATCGAAATGTAATATGCTGATTGCGTACTGGCCGCACAAGAAGTATTACTTTACCATTATTCCTTGGCCTGGGAGATACTAATGTTGATCAGCTGCATACATGAAGATCCAGCCCGCAAGAAGTTTGCATACTTCATTTAATATGACATGATTTGGCGCACCATGAGGCGAAGATGCAAATGCACCAGTGTTCTTGAGACGTGTTATGATATCAGGGCTGGTCCGCGGTGCCAGGTTACTACCTTTGGCTTGGACTGAAAGAATGAATACTTACTATGATCCAAGGAAGGAAGGCATGGACTGAGAGAAGAGGACGTTCTTTGAGGTGACTTCGCCCCCTATATCGGCGGCCGATACACATCAGTTATTCGATAGATAAAATTTGCATCCAGTTACAACATACCCCATATTTGAAGTCTATTTGATGATTAGCCAATGAAAACGAAGATGCTTCAAGTAATGCTGATTATAAACTGGTTCGCCAACATACCGACGGTTCGCCAGTTGTTTCCATCTGGATTGCGGTGTTTCCGTTATCTACAGACAAGAAGCGAAGCACCAGCTGAGGTAAATACCATATGAATGAGCGATTAATACACGCTCGCCTTTCGCAGGAGGTACTGTTCTTCATCGACCTATTGTAGGAGTGAGTCAGAGAATCGTATTGAAGTTTAAGCTGGATTCGGCGAAATGAAGAGGTGATTACAGTGATGAAGTCCGGAATGTAAAAGGTTTCACAGGATCCTGGAACGCGATATTGAGATAGATCGATAGTCTCTCCCATAGCAATAATGTTTGATGAAGCCGCGCGTATGCTGATGGTGGAGACCTACTGAATGGGTGATTGTAAACCTATGTACATATGTCGGCAATGACCACGTCACAATGCCAGAAAATTTGCTCACACGAGGTTAGTTCGGACTATGTAAAGTAGACCGTAACGTCTGAAGCCTCTTTGATATATAGCCTACGTGAAGGATCAAGCTGGCGGTATTTTCATTCCGAGAAGAACAGAACCTGGGATGAACAGTCGCATGGACCATGCGAACATCCTGAAGAGCTCAGCTCATCGTTACGGTGTTAAGGCGGAGGTGCTGACTGATGGGCATGATGTCATTAGCGACTTCTACACGCTGGAAGCAGGTTCTATCCATTTACCTGAGAACGCTCGAATTCAACATTCAGAGCCGGTCGCCCGAGCTCTCTTGAGGCTCGAGGCTTGAGGCTGTTGGAAGGAACATACAACTTTAAATGTCTTAATCGCCACCCAGTCTGCTACTAACTTAGCGCTTTAATGAGAGGTATGCTCCGTCCGCCGAGCCGAAACTACAAAGCCTATGGCCCCCCAATACATCTGTAAGGCTTTGGTAAATTGCATACATGTAAGGACCCTACAATGCTAAATTTGCCTCGCCACAAGGCGGAGATTAACGGCAGTTCAGGAACAACATAGGCAACTTGAGGGTACGGCATCATTTTTTGAGACTGTTTAAACTGCCATTCTCATTTTCGAACAGTCCTTTCGACTTATTCAAGCTTTGTTGAGAGTGATGCCGGTCTTTCGGCCATTAACCTCTTGCGAACTCTGTTCGCAGATGCCTTCAGCTTTCAATACCCTTTGTGATGGTAATGTGGCGAAAACGTGGTTGTATGTCTTCCCTGAGATTCCCAGAACACCTTTGGAGGAAGAGTACTTGCCTTTTAGTCGCGGCTGTATGAGGCAGCCGAGTTTTGCATTTGGGGCATCTTCTGCGAGATCAGCGTTCAACGTTCAACGTTCAAACACTCATGTTCGTTCACGTGCACTTTGATGAATCACTGTCGAAGGAAGTAGGTCCAAATTGCTATTCCACTGCGACGATGCTTTTCCTTTGTCCTCACACAACTAGGAAACATAAGAATGCAAGGTTGACGTTGAACCAGGACATAAGTTATATAGAATTAGAATACTTCGACTAAAAAAACGTAGAATTGTAAAAGACCGGAAGGGTAAAATGCCCAAGAAGTTGATACATATACAAGAAACCACTCTACAAATGGGTAAAGAATTATAAATCTATTTCGTAAGTCACGCTCCAGGCGTATTAGTGTATGGGAAATGCATCTATAGAAAAAGGAGTAAAGATCTATGTGCTATTCCTAGATTGAGATCAAAATGATGAGTTGTATTGATGAGAATGAGAATAACGTACACTGGAACGTAGACGCAAGGGTAACCCCGTTTATTACAGTTAGAGCACAGGGGACGAAGACCATCGCATTTCAGTTTCCGACCTGCGCGGCATGATGAGTACACATAACAAGAAGTCCAACGACCGTAGAGCTACCTCTACAAAATTGGCATGCCATCGGCGTCCTTCGAGGAGTACGATCGTTAGAGTTCTGGTGTCCATTGTAGCAGCTGGTATGATTCTGTGGCGAAGATTAAGAACAAAAATTTGGCATACGATACAAGTCAACAATGACCTGAGTACTAGAGGACGACATCAAGAAAGGCCTGGCTCAATTAAAAGTTTTTGGGGCTGTTGTCGAACCTGCATTTCGTGGACCATTATATACCTGATAACGGGAATCCAAATATCAGCCTTATTTGAATCCGCTCGACTGGTGCACAAACCGCCACAACCGTCCTAAATCCAATTCGACGCGAAGAACGCAGGGACCTTTCATTAGTGGCAGCTGGGGCTTCGGCAACGCACGTCATCGTAGATGTTGTGTGGTATCGTTCATAACGTGTAGACCCCAGAAAGTTCGCGGCAAACCCGGCCGTATGAAAGTGTATAGAGAACCGGTTCATCAAGAGGTATTGATGCATAGACTTTAGGCGTTGCCCGACTTAAGCCTGCGGAGACCGAGGCATGAGGATGACTACACTATTATTTGGGGTGTATGGATATCAAAGGCCTCGATGTCAGTTCTTCGTCGTCACTTGGGACACTGGGACGCTGGGACATTATCTCGACAAGTCCGAATCGGATTACATCTGAAAGCCAGCCGTGAGCTGGTGCTGTTGGGTCTATTGGCGTGGCTTTGAGGGCGACAAATATTAGTACCTGAATGGATCTTAGGGACACACAAAGGCGACTGGCACTTAGATCAAAGAACTACACATCGTCCCGATCACATGTTTGCATGATATTGAAGCCCATGGAGGCGGGCGACTGGCACTTAGATCAAAGAACTACACATCGTCCCGATCACATGTTTGCATGATATTGAAGCCCATGGAGGCGAAGGTGTGCATGCATACCTAGAAAACACCTCCACCCAGGCCTCGCGGGAGCAGTTCTGCATCCAAATCAGATTCAAAGAGTTTGTTTAATGTGCCCCGTACCTTGCCTCAAATGCAGGTCTGACAAATGCCGCTGAAAGTTCAAAGAGCTGTTTTGCAGTAGACCGCCGCTCGGCGACTAACTAACTCATCTAATCAAGGGCCAACTTGAGAAAAATTTGATGGATGATTTTCAGCGACAGCATTACATACAGAGGAAACGGGGACAATGGATGCATAAAGTAGGAATAATGAAAGCAATGGACTAAGTCTGTTCCGATGCAGGATCTCGAGACAATAGGTAAACTTATCTGAGCTATCTCATCTTGCATGGCCTGCTGGTGTGAGACGGCCTGCGCTAGGGTTGATGACACGGCGCCATGCGTGTCATTAATCTGCGTGACGAAGACTGTTAAATTTTCGAAGGTTGACTCGTCTGTGTTTCAGGTTGTGTGCGACGGTAAATATTTCGTGCTAACCGAATGCTTTCCCTGACACCCGTCATTTCTTCGCGGGAATTAGAAAATAGCGTCCGCAAACCAAACGTCGAGTAACGGCGTCCGGGGGTCGGAACCTCGAGGTATGGCAGAAGAAACATCCTTTGCGAAAAAAAATTTTGATGAAGCCGTGTGGGTATCCACGCGGCCGACGACGGAAACTTTACGAGGGATAAGTCAATGTTCTGATTCCCAGAGCTTGAGATTGGCCTAGGTGCAGAATCGTTAACTATATCGATCCTCCCGCGGTTGGATTCCAATGGGGAGAGCGGACGCAAAAACTCGATCCTGAAAAGTCTGAAATTCAGAGTCCGAATTGGCCGATACTTTTTGGCGGATCATCACAGCCCTTGATACTTCTTATCAGCTGAACTTCGTTAATTGAAATGGCCTGGACCAAGTCATTGCTCTCTCCATCCGTGACGATGAAGTTGTTAAGAACCCTTTCTCCATGGTTTTCACCAAATTTGTACTTGCAAACATGTACAAAAATAGACCCTCGAGGCTGGAGAGGAACCGAGGATCGAGCGAGTTCGGGCAGATATTACTCTGGTTACTCCAGAGAACAAGCAAGGCTTGCTAAGTATAAAACTTGCAGATATTTGTAGCAAATGTATGAAGGATTTCAGTGATCATGAGTTCAATTGAAGGAGAAAAACCAGCTGGGCACAACACAAGGCCCTGCTTCGACTTCTGATCGTAGCCGTGGCTGTGGACATCGAAGGCTTCGCGCACTACAATGAACAGGCTGTGTACAAGGATGTGCTCATCTAAGCAGTTCATATGACTGGTCACGACTCATGGAGCTGATTATCTCGGTCCACAGCTGCATATGCTAGATACGAACGTTGCTTGTGTTTGTCACCCTTGAGCAGCATTCGCAATTTGCCTGAGATTCGGAAAGAATGACCTCTTCATCTTGGAGCTCTCCCTTCGCTTCATGGTACAATCGAACACAATCTCTGTCCCAAGCGCTCATTCCAAGCTTTATTCCAACCTTCGATACACTGTTGTTCGCTGTACTTCTCAATACACCAGCTGAAAATGACGGGTTTACACTCGCCTTTTTCTCTCAACCGAAAGAGCATGGATCGGGCACTCGCGTTATCGCCGTTGACGCTCTCGGCCATGTGTTAGTCGTAGCCGATCAAGATGCTGCAGGCATTCTAGAGCTTGCAAAGGAGGCTCTTGCACTGCCACCGACTGGACACTTCAGAAATACTTGGGTCGTCAAACGGCCCACGACGAGCCAACCTATCCATCGACTTTTCATATTTCCTGATCGAGCGGGGAACAGCCCGTATCAGATCAGCGTCCAAGGTTTCACGAAAGAGACGAGGACACTACCATATTTCCTGATCGAGCGGGGAACAGCCCGTATCAGATCAGCGTCCAAGGTTTCACGAAAGAGACGAGGACACTACAAACCCGTTCAGGGGATAGATGAACTACCTGAAGTTCTCTGGGAGTTAGCCGGCCTGATACTGGAGGCACGAGAAGGTGCTAGCATGGAAGCAACCAGATGAGGTTTCCTTGGGTAAAGTGAGAGATGTCGTGGCTTCTCTGTTCTGAGAAAGGGAGGTCATGGTTAGACTCCGACAACTGCAGCATTGTTGGTTGGCGTCGCCATTATACCTAGTCTCGTGGGCCTGTGTTCACAAAATACGGTTGGATATTTCTATCAATCCATATGGCTCTTATTCGACATTGTACTGCCCAGCGGAAGTGACAGTGCTGTTGTAGTCGAATGCGCTTGATAGTCGTAGACTGAGAACACGGAAAAGACTGATTGAACTTAGTCGTAACTATCCGACTTGAGACAGAACGTTCTCGCGTTCAATAGGTGTTTCAAAGAACGACATCGAGGGCTGGTGTGATCACGTGATGTTGTGCTCCCTCACAGTACTCATGACAAGGATACTGCGCTCATCGTGAAGTTAGCATGTGGATAAATGGTCAATTCTCTTGTGCGGTCTTCATATACTCTTCGTTTCTGCAAGAAGGCCCAGTCAATGCTAACGACGAGAACCTAAAGCTTGGCTTGAGTCAAATTCGTAAGGTCGGTGTTGCCATCGAACGATCTTGAACACATACCTATCGATGGGGATGCACTCCAATCAGGGAAATCGCTAGTTAATGTCCATATCCATGCTGTAGACAATCACAGATCTATACATCTAATAGACTTTGAGATAATGTGTTGTTCCCCGCGATTGATGGATCAATTAGTTGCTTGTCCTGTCCCGTTGTGGACCGATTTTATGACAACCGGTAAAATCCCTAAAATGCACTGCCTTTGAGTCAAATTTCGAAAAAGTGACGCGGCAGACTCACCTCCAGTAGGCAGGGCGTAGGCAGGCCGTCCGATCGATGCCAAGAATCCGTTAATTATTCCCCCATGTGCTGTGATAGAGATGACTGCGGGAAATGAGTTAGTGATTCATAAGTCGATGGATTAATATCATTGCATCTTACGTGTCTCTTTATCATGATCAAATATGTGGTCAAGGACAAGCTTTGCACGTTCAGCAATGTGCGCTTTAGTTTCGCGGGTGTCGGGATCCCATAACAGATCTTCCTCAGAAAAGCCAGGTTCAAGTTGGAAGCAATGTGCGCTTTAGTTTCGCGGGTGTCGGGATCCCATAACAGATCTTCCTCAGAAAAGCCAGGTTCAAGTTGGAATCAGGGAATGTTTTGACAATATATGATGCCGTGCGTCGCTTGTCGCATGTATGGATTCCATTCTCTTCGCGACAGTTCTGTCAAAAAGTGACCTTGAAGGCAAACATGTCGAGCGAAAAAGATACCTCGAGAACAGTCAGATTCTTAGCTTTGTCAGTCCATAAGTTACTGAAAGTGAGTTCACAAGTTTTCAACGCGCGTGTCATGGGGCTGCAGTAGAACTTTTCAGGGAGTGGAAGGCCATGGGCGACTTCGACCGTCCAGGCGTTATATGCATCTAGGGCTTGATTTTCGCCAATAGCAGTAAGTTCGGGATCGGCTGCCGGCCCTCTTAATTTGGTTGGCCCTCATGGACAGGTAAAAATCAACATACGACCCCATACAAGTTCTCCGTCTCCGTTTAGCCTCGACCAGTAACTGCGTGCAATCAGGTTGGAGATCGTTGACACTTACGATATGGACCTACTCATCCCATGCTTTAGTTCCGTACTTGGCCTCTGCTACGTTGTCTTGATTGATCCAGAATGAACAATCAAGAAACAAAAACGAAAGTGACCCGTCTTACGAAAACCCTGCCCGTGTCGTCCAAAGAAAAGGACTTTAAAGGAGGCATTGTTATTAGCAGATTTGTTGAGCTTATCAATTTCGGCAAAGAATCTGTTCCATCGATCTGTCGAATCGTCTAGCAGTCCAAAACGTGGTGGTATCTGAGCTTATCAATTTCGGCAAAGAATCTGTTCCATCGATCTGTCGAATCGTCTAGCAGTCCAAAACGTGGTGGTATCTGATCATTCAGGCTTTTAGATTCAAATGATGGAACACATGGGAATGAGTTCACAGCCTGAATTCTGAAGCCGTCGGGCTATCCTGTGAGAAGAAGCCAGCCACTGACTGTATTGAGTGAGATAGTAGCAGTCCATTTGAAGATAGATTGTGAAAAACCAACGGTGTATGATCTTGTACATGTGGAGGCACCATAATTTTCCACGGGAGTGCTACCGTCAGGCATAAATGGGTTAAAAAGTCGTTATGAAGTGTATTTGGACTGCGAATCGCGTCTGGTTCGCGTCGGGTTGTGAACGAGTGGAGAGGCTTATATCATTCACGTGACCCTGCGGTAAATTGAACTTTGTACATACTTTCAATATTATGAAAGTACAAAGTTCAATTCATATGGCAACCTCACAAGCAGTGCTGGTGCTGAAACTTGAAAATGGGGAAGAAACTTGTCATCATATCTATCCGTTTTCCAGCTTTTCTGGTCAATGAATGTGTTCAAATTGTTTCTTCTTTCTCAGCCGTCCGATCTCCATCAACTTCACTGAATTGTCTGCTTGGTTCGTTGGAGTCACCACTGACTTGCGGTACAGCCTACGACACATTCAGATTCATTGATTCTTCATTATCTGAACCTTAGCTTCACCTAATACGGCGAAAATAGAATGATCCATGATCTACTGTTCTAGTGAAGGCTCACCTAGATTGATTTCAAATGGACCCCTGGTATCTGATGAAGTTTCTCTCATTAATGGTTACCTCGGTCTGAATGTCGCATATTCTGCGCAGTCTTTGACTTGACTCATCAAAGTTCTGCGGTGCTTGTTGGATTATATCTTGATATTAACTCACGTTTACGACTTCCTCGTTGTAAACGGTAGGACCATGCGGTGGACGACCACGTTGCACATAGGTAACATTCCCAAGATCTGCCGAAATATGTCAGAGATTACCGGGCCGGCAGCGGATTTTCGACATTGGATGGCTCACGCGACGCGACATACGTATGATTAGAAGGTGGCACAACAACGTATCGGAAATCCAGAACCCCATTTTTTCATGGACAAAACGATCATGGTGCATATATAGAATCGAACCGGTAAAAGATTTGCGCTCAGGAAAGTATGAAAGTCTCATCGACACTGTCGGCTTTGTTCGTAACCTCGACGGCCGCGGCTCAGGGCGTCCAGCCAAAACAAATCAAAAATCTCGTCACTTTTGGCGATAGCTATACCGATATTGTCAGCGTCGGAGACGGCGGTGTTGCGTGGCCTGTATATGCTGCTGGCTACGCGAATGTGACGTTGTTTCCCTTTGCGAAATCGGGAGCGACTTGTTCCAACAACATCACCTTTCGACCTTTCCCCTCCGTATTCGAAAGCCAGCTTCCAGCTTACTTTGTGGAGACTGGTGACAATGGTTCGCTCAGCCTCGACCCGGAAGAGACAATCTACACGTTGTGGATCGGAACCAACGATCTCGGAGTCAACTCGCTTGTCACTGGAAGTAATAGTGCCTCCATCGTCGACGTTGCGGATTGCATGATCAATTGGGTCAAAGTACTCTATAACAGTGGAGCAAGAAACTTCGTGTTTCAAAACGCGAGTGACTTGTGTTTTATCAGGAGAAAGGCGTGGCTAAGTTTCATCTATAGATGATTCCCTTGCAAGATACCATTCTCTACTCAGCGAATTCTTATCCGAATCGCTTTTGGCAGTCGGAGAGGAACACTACAGCTTGGTCGGTCTTTATGACGGAGCTCGTCCTATCAGGGAACGCTCTCACAAAGCTTGCACTGCAAAGTTTGGCTCCTACTCTTCCTAGCTCTCATATCGGTTAGTTATCATCCAGTATCCTGAGACGAAGATAGGATTAAAACAGTGATCTAGCTCTCTTTGATTCTCATGCATTATTTTCCGATATGCGCGTCCATCCGGCTCTATATCTCAATGGTACAGCTCCACTGAATGTGACAGGCTGTGTAAATCCCTGTGTATTTGACACTAACGGTGCCGTGATATCTTGTTCAACTGTGTCAGATCCAGCAGCGAGAGATAGCTATCTCTGGTATGTATCATAATATGTGAATCCGGAATATCGTCTGGCTGATGACGACGGTGCCTCAGGTGGGATGAGCTTCATCCTAGCGAGCAAGCGGATAGGGTCGTAGCTAAGGAAATTGCAACAGTGATTGGAGGAGGTACAAGCATATGGA